>VDFB02000015.1:533174756-533526106 GCA_007258455.2 Sequoia sempervirens | reverse complement strand
ATGCCACCGAAGAAAGATATTGACTTTAGAGTTGACCTAGTTCCTGGAGCAGAGCCTATATCAAGAGCTCCGTATAGAATGGCGACTCAAGAGTTAGAGGAACTTCATATTTAGTTAGAGGAACTATTAGAAAAGGGTTTTATTCGTCCAAGTGTGTCACCTTGGGGAGCACCCATTATCTTCGTAAAGAAGGACGGATCACTTAGATTGTGTATTGACTATCGTCAATTGAACAAGGTTACGATTAAGAATCGTTATCCATTGCCTAGAATCGATGATCTTTTTTATCAGATTAAGGGAACTAATGTGTTCTCTAAAATAGATTTGAAATCTGGTTATCATTAATTGCGAATTGTTGAAGCGGACATTCATAAAACTGCGTTTTGAACTCATTATGGGCACTACGAATTCACAGTAGTACCATTTGGGTTAACAAATGCACCATCAGTATTTATGAGTCTAATGAATGGTGTTTTTCGTACATACCTTGATCGTTTTGTCCTTGTATTTCTCGATGATATTTTGATCTATTCGAGAAACATGAAGGAACATGAAGAACACTTGAGACAGGTATTGCAATGTTTGAGGGAAAATCAATTATATGCAAACTTGAAGAAGTGTGACTTCTTTCAAACTGAGATAAAATATCTTGGACATGTGATATCTGGAAAAGGTATTGCTGTGGATCCTTCAAAGATTCAAGCTATTGTAGATTGGCCTGCACCTACTAATGTAGGTGAAGTTTGTAGTTTTATGGGTCTAGCTGGTTATTATAGGCGGTTTGTTGAGGGATTTTCTAGAATTGGTCATCCTATTACTTATCTTCAGAGAAAAGGGAAGAAGTTTGTTTGGACAGAGCAGTGTCAGTTGGCTTTTCAAACACTTAAAGAAAAGTTGACTAATGCGCCTATACTGATTGTTCCTGATCCTACTAAGGATTTTGTAGTTTGCATGGATGCATCCTTAGAGGGTTTGGGAGCAGTTCTGATGCAAGATGGGCATGTGATTGCTTATGAGTCTCGCAAACTCAAAGATCATGAATTAAACTATCCTACTCATGATTTAGAACTAGCTGCAGTAGTACATGCATTAGTTCGATGGAGGCATTTCTTATTAGGTCATCATTTTGAACTTCATACTGATCATCGTAGTCTATAATACATTTTTACGCAACTTAACTTGAATGCTAGACAAAGACGATGGATGGAGTTCTTGTGTGAGTACGATTTTGAAGTGAGATATGTTTAAGGAAAAGAGAACGTAGTGGCTGACGCTCTTAGTCGTCGTCGACATGAGATCTCTGCTACTACTCTTGAAGTAGATTTGAGAGGTCAAATAGTAGCAGCACTTCCTACGGATAGTTTGTATCAGGAAGTAAGGTCAGAGATTGAATCTGGTAGACCTTTAGAAGGTCGATTTGTAGGGTATGTCCTTGAATCGGATGGTATATTACGACATTTAGGTCGTATTTATGTACCACAATTTGAGGGTCTTCGTACATTAATTATGACTGAAGCTCATCGAGCTCCATACTCAGCTCATCTAGGTGTTAAGAAAATGCATGCCGATCTTTGGCAATTGTATTTATGGCCTGGTATGAAACGTGATATTGCTGATTATGTATCGAGATGTCTTGAATGCCAGCGAGTCAAAGCTGAGCATCAACATCCCGCTGGATTATTGCAGCCACATCTCATTCCTGAATGGAAATGGGATATTATATCCATTGAATTTATTGTAGGATTTCCTACGTCATCACGTCAACATGATGCCATTATGGTAACTGTTGACCGATTGACTAAGGTAGCTCATTTTTCACCAGTACGATCATCTTACAATGCTTCGTCCGTAGCTAGGATATTTATGGAGGACATCGTTAGATTGCATGGGATTCCTCGTAGGATTATTTCTGATAGAGATCCCATATTCACTTCATCCCTATGGACTTCATTACAACATGCTCTAGGTATGCAATTGAACTTTAGTTCAGCGTATCATCCTCAAACCGATGGACAAACGGAGAGAGTTAACCAAATATTAGAGGATATGCTTAGGATGTACATAATGGACCAACAATCACATTGGGAGGATTATCTATACTTAGTATAATTTGCTTACAATAACGGATATCAGAGTTCCATAGGTATGCCACCATTTCAAGCATTATACGGTCATCCTTGTCGAACTCCACTAAGTTGGGATCGACTTGAGGATAGAGTATTACTTGGTCCTGAGATGCTTCGAGACATGGAGCAGCAGGTTGACCATATTAGAGAACATTTGATAGCAGCTCAAGATAGGCAAAATAAGTATGCCAATGTGCATAGGATAGACCGACAGTTTGCAGTAGGTGATAGAGTGTTTCTTCGAGTGCGACCGTGAAAGAGTCCAATCTGTTATGGAAAAGGCTCTAAGCTTGCACCTCATTTCGTTGGGCCATTTGAGATCTTAGAGAGAATTGGTCCTATGGCGTATCGACTCACCTTACCACCCAGTTTGTCATGTATTCATGATGTTTTTCATGTATCAGTTCTTAGACCATATCATCCTGACATTTCTCATGTACTTGATTGGAATGCGTTACAGGTAGAGGACGAGCAATTGTATTTGGAGCTCGTGGCCATTCTACAGTGCTAGACGCTCGGTCTCAGGGGTCGAGACATTGATCAGGTGAGGGTCCAATGGGATCCTAGCCATGAGGCTTCTGCTACTTGGGAGGATGCGACACACATGAGGGAACTTTATCCCTATCTGTTCGCAGGCTTTCAGGAACAAGCCTGATCCTAGGGGGGAGGATGTAGTACCCTCCATTTATGCTTATGTTTTCTGGTTACATTTTTTCATACTGTTAGATTTTGGTACCTTGTTTTGGATATTTGGATCACTGATTTTGAGCGACAGTGGATTTATTTTGTGATATGATGATACAATGTATGGTGATTACTGTTTTCGTATATGCTTTGATATAGCGTAGATGTTTTCCTTTAGTTGATTATTGATTATATATGTTTATGATGGACTAACTGTTGTTTAATTTGTCAGTCTGATGTGACGTGTATTGGTGTGGAGAACAGAATTGCATCACTTGCTTGCGAGTGCCCTGTGATGTCCATGATTTTCTCCGCACGGTGTGCATGTACAATGGATTATATATATATATGCATGTTATTGGTTTGATTGCAAGATTGCAGGTACATGACACTGACTCCACCTGGTTATTCAAGTCTGAGTGTGTCAAGACTCAATGGAAATGTTGATTGGGAGGTAGTAGCATGGTTCATCCTAGTCTAGTCTTTAACCCGGTCATAGTACATCGTCAGTTTAGTTTGGAGTTTCAGATTGTTTTGTCTTTTCCTGTTTGGATTATTTGCTTGAAAAGGAAAATTTTGTTAATTAATAATAGTTTATTATGTTTTAATTTACTGTTATTTAAATTAATTTTTAAATGTTAAAGAAATAAGTTTTACATGTTATTTAATAAATTAATTAGTTTGTTTGGTTAAATAATTTGATCTTAGAGATTAAATTTATTTAATTAAATAAATTAATATTGTTTAAATTGTGTGTGAATAGATTTTATTTAAATTAATATTTTTGTGGAAATGGCATTTTTAATTATTAAATAAATATGCAATTTGAAAATTGAAATTTTAAATTTTAAATGAATTAAATCCATGCAAATCTTGAGAGGCAAGATTGCCGAGAAGTGGTTAAAAGATATTTTGTACTTCTCGACATGTGTGCCAGTTGAATTTATGGTTTATGGTTGAGGTTGTTCACGGATATTATTTTGGATCTAGGGAAAACACAGTGGCTATTCTATTCTTCACGGGAAAAAATATTAGAGCTCTGTAAAAATTTCTATTTATGCTATTTTTTTTTGGTAATATTGTATACTTGTGGAAGTTCTCTGGTTTGCAAATTGGGAATTGGTGTTCGGGAAAGGCTTTGGAAGCTACAGGCAACAAAGGTTCTCATCACCAGACAGTCATCTGAAGCAAAGGAACACAGGTATTCTCCTTGTGATTCTTATTTTGTTTGTTTTTGGAAGGGAATGTTGTGAAAAGAAATTAAGTTTAATTTAAATCCCTGTACTTCTCGTAAAGAAATTGTTCCCTGTATTTTTGTTTGTAAAATTGTTGGTTTCAGAAGAATTTCTGTAGCATACTTTATGTGGAAAATATTTAAATTCGTGAAGGGGAAATCAGTTAAATGGTAAATGGATTTTTAAAACCTTAGGGTAAATTAAATTTTGAATGGAAATTTCTGTGCGTATTTTCTTTTGAAACCCTGAAGAAATCTGATAATTTCCCCGATTTCCCCATTGAAACCTATAGAAATTTTATTTTGTTTCTCTGTTGTAAAACCCCATTGTGATTTATATATATATATATATTTGTATATATATATCTTCATATATTAAATTGGATTGTGAAATGTCTTTGATTTTAAATATATGAAATTTATGTTTGAAATCGCTGTACAGGCGTATACATATAAAATCGGATTAAAATTCTGTATGCGCGAAATTGAAATTTTGCAAGTTATTGTCCATTTATTTTATATGTAATAAAATGCAAATCTTAAATATTGTTATGTATGTTAAGGGGGCCGTGGGCTACCCCACAGCCGCCCCCATATGGGGCGATGGCTGTGGAGGTAGCCGGCGCTACCCTCACAAGCAGCGCGTGACTGTCTCACAACTGCCTCCCCGTATGGGGAGGGCTGCACACACACAGCCGCGGGTTGTGTACCCTGCGTACATAGCCGTGGCTGTATAAAATGCAATCGATTTGTCATCAAACGGAAATTTCTGATTTTACCTTATTTTGATCACAAAATCCGATTTAGGGTTTTAGTATTATTTTTAATATTTATATATATTTGTATATATATATATGTATATATATTATATATGTATATATATATATATATATCTATATATAAATATATATATGTATGTATTATGTATATATATTTATTGTTGAGAATATTTGATTAAAATATTAATATGGAAAAGTTTATTTTGGGCAAATGAGAAATAAGAATATATTTTTATTTAAATAATTATGCATATAATTATTTCAATGAGTATATTTATTTAAATGTATTGAAAACTATTGTTAAGTAAAGGAAAATTAGAAATAGATATTTTCTCTCATTTAATTGATTGACTGGATTTAATATATCCCAATGATAGATGTGTTTTCGCTTTAAGTTGCTTTAAATGTTTATTGGGTAAAAGGGGGATTTATCTTTACGTTATTTCAAGTCTTCCAGTTGTAGTCTTTTAAAGGGAGTGAAATTTTACAATGATTTTATGTGATTGAACAAACTAGGGTAGTGCACTTGGTTTGGTATTGTTTATAGACACCTGGTTTTTATGAACAGGTTGTGATGTCCATTGTGGTATATCTGGTTTTATTTGTTGATTTTTGTGCACTCTGTCCTCCCTAGTTAGAAAACTTAGTATACCCTTGTTATGTTTATGGGAGTGGCTCTATGTAAGGGCCGACACACAAAGTGGTGTCAGGGTAACTTACAAAGAGTTAGTAAGTCAGTGATAACTAAATAACACAGTAGTTAGATTTAAAATCTTTAACAAGATTAATATGCCTCACTTATGGACTCTTGAGCTAGTTTAGTCTTGAGTATAAGATGAGAAGGCCTGGAATGGCAAATCGATATCTTGTTACCTTAAAAGATATTCGATTCCGCAATAATTTGCATTGGGGCCAGGTTTCGTAAGAGGTTACCAGGGTAACCCAAGTTGGGGGCCGAAACCTAGGAAGAAACACCAGGGTAACCTTTGCAATATTGTGATGACACTCCACCTAAAATAACAGTTAACCTTGTGTACTTAGTACATTCGATTGTCAAAAATTTGGAAGCAATGTAACCATCATTTAGTTATGTACTTGTGTCTAGGGTGAATAGGTTATATCTAGGTAACCATATTACTATCTCCTAGCATGGGGGGTGGACCTACGGATACCACATGGTTGGGTGGAACGTGCACCTTACTCCGTTGGGTTCCTAGTTTATGATCATGGCAATGAGAGCTTCATGGATGGAGAGCTCGTACTTAGATACAGATGTACTTTCTTTATTGCATTAACGTAAATCTTGTATTGTAAAACATCCCTCAAATTGATTATGAGGTGAACATTGTAAATGTAAATTGTAACTATTATTTGATCTACCTCATCAGATGAATGAGTATTGTAATATCATTTCAAATGCAATGTAAGAAAACATATTTGTACTTTATACTTTCTTGAATGGAATTTCAAATGTTATGCAATGTTTATTTTTAAGTTTATGATAATTAAATATGTGCAACGCTAAATACTAAAGTCGTCTATGGAAACTCAAGTAGTGTCACGTCGCGTAACTTAATGAATGTATGCAACTAATTAACTTAATATTATTATTATTTTTTTAAATTATTTCACTATTATACACTATTGCAACATTCCTTAGGTTATAAGATGGGGCATTACATATTTATTTTCTCTATTTTTATATTTTTATGCATGTGTGAAACAAAGACCTTGATATTCGATGAAAAACCCCATTCACAAGAAATAAAAAATAAATATAATAATAAAATAAAGTATATATTCGATCCTTCCATTTAATTTTGTATTTATTATGGTATCTAATAATTTCAATGTCGATGAAGAGGATGGAGCTCGTTGTACTTGTTGACCGTGCGTTCATAGCCATTCAGGCTAGGGATGCATGTTGAGCTCTTCCTGTGCATGTTATCGGGGGTTGGCGGATTGTTCTTCTGTCTTCAAGAGCTTCAAAGTGGGGGGTTTTTCATTGTGATTCAGGGTTGTTACATTGCGAATCCTGTGAAGTCTTCTGATAAGCATTCCTATTCTTCTCCTTGCTTTGCTGAGTGTGGCGGCTGTGTGTGTGTGGTCTGCATGGGACGTGAGTGTCGCAGGCTTGGCTTGGAGCGTTGATGTTGCGCCAGCCTTGTTTGGAGTGCCCTCTGTTCCTATTTCCCATAAGGGTCTCTATTTGGTGGGAGTCACTGCGTGGGGGTTGTGTGGATCACCCTTGGCTCTTTGCTCTTGCATACAACTATGTGGTGCAGACTTATCTGTAAGGGTTGGTCTTGTTTTTTGAATTGTAGTCTTATTATTATTAATGTGATGAATCTTCATTTTCTCAAGGGGCCCGAGGGCTTGCATGCCTGTCTAAGGGTCGCCATCTGCAATAATTTCACAAGGGGAGTCATCAGGGGCAAGCCCCAAGATGGATTTCTGAGCTGCATTTGTCTCGAAAAATACATCACAACTGGAGAAAATATACGATAATAACCTTTTTCATCGGATCTGGAGAAGATCAAGATGGGTTTGTCAGGGGGATCACGGATTTTGAAGATTAATGGGTGCCTGGAAAAGTGCAAAGAGAGGTCAAATCTAGTGATGGTGGTTTAGGAGGAGTCAGGTCCTACTACTAAAGTTTTGAAGGGTGGTGAGAATTTGTCTCATCCCTCACAGAGAATGGGCATGGAGGTAGGTAAGAACAATAATTCGTCTCCTCAATTGGGTCTTATGCAAAAAGATCTTAAGAATGGTGGCCAGAGAAAGTTTCTAAGCTTGGTAGGAAGAAAGATTTAGAGAAGATTAAAATGACAGGGGAGACTTTGGTAGAGTCAAGGTTAGTCAACACTCTAGATTCTCACTTCTCGAGCCCCTTGAAATGATTGTTATGTCATGGAATAGAAAAGGCTATGTTTATCAAGCTTGATATGGCTAAGGTGTATGATAGAATCCAATGGTCCTTCCTCTAAAAGGTTCTGGTTGCTTTTGGTTTTGGAGAAGAGTGGATTCAATGGGTCATGAGTTGTGTTACGTCGGTTGTATTCTCCATTTTATTTAATGGGGAGCACTCTGATCTTTTTGGTGCTTCTCATGGAATGAGGCAAGGTGACCCTCTCTCTCCTTACTTGTTTCTTCTACTTATTGAAGGTTTGGGATGCTTATTGAGAAGACATGTGGAGTTGGGCCTCATTTAGGGGTGGCACTGGGGAGGTGATTTACCTTCGCAATCCCATTTGTAGTTTGTGGATAACACAACTTTGATGGGTATAGCCACTATTCGGGAAGTCGTGAATCTACGTAATATTTTGGATATATATCTTGTGGCTTCGGGACAATTAATTAATGAAGACAAGTCTTCCATCTTTTTCTTCAACACTCTAGATTCCATTCAGAGGAGAATTGCTCATATTCATCAGTTTCAAATTGAGGCTCTTCATTTTTCTTACCTTGGGATTGATATCTTAGTGGGTAGGTTACCAAGGTATTCATTACAACCTATTGTGGATAAATTTTATGCAAAATTTACTCATTGGACCAATCGTTGGCTGTCCTTTGTGGGCCATGTTCAGTTGCTTAAATTAGTGATTCAGGCTCTCCCCATCTATTGATGTATGATTCAGGTAGCCTTGATGGGTTTTTTTAGGGATTTGAACTCCTTAACAAGACAAATCTTATGGGTTGGAAACTTGTTGTCTTCTAAATGGAGTCTTGTTAAATGGGATACCATGTGTTTCCCAAAGCAATATGGTGGTTTGAGGATAAGGCAATCATCGCTGGTTGGTATGGCCTTGGTAGCTAAACTTTATTGGTGGTGGTTTATTGAGTAGGATCATATCTAGGCCAGGAATCTATCCTATAAGTACTTCTAAGGTATCCCTCAGAAACATATCCCTCGCTAGGTCCTCTAGTGGGAAAGAGCTCAACAAGTTGGACTACACTCAAGAAAGGAGTTGCACTTGTCAAGGATGACTTATTTTGGATATGTAAATGTGGGACAAAGGCTCAGTTTTTGTATGATTCTTGGGATGGCTACCCTCCCATTGTTTCTTAGTTTCCTAATTTTTTGAACTTGTGCCAAAAATTTTGTGATGTTGGCTAGTCGAGGGTGAGTGACTTTAAGTTGCTTTCTTTTCAAGGTAGCTAGCGAGAGCAAGGTGGAAGAATCTCAATGAGTGGTTGGTGGTGGGTATGGAGGAGGAGTGTGTGGTGCTTCATAATATTATTTTTGGTAGATGATGTAGTTCCCTCATGGATGAGGATGTTCTTTCTTGGTCTCCTAACCTGAAGGGTACTTATGTTGTTGCTTTTGGATACCAAATGTTGCTTTCTCAGAGGATCGAGGGGGTGGAAGTTCCTTGGTGGAAGAAGGTGTGGAATAAGTTTTCTTGGAAAATGTGCAATTGTTTTATTTGGACTTTTCCTTGGAATATATGTCTAACATGCGATAATATTTAAATGCAAGGTTTTTAGGGTCCCTCTATATGTGTTATGTGGGTGTGGTGAGGAGGATTCCTCTCATTTGTTTTTTCTGTGTCCCTTTTCTTTGTAGCTTTGGCATTATTGATGGGGAGTTTGGAACAAGCTCTGTGTTCATGCCTCCTCCTTGGTGGATTTTTGGACTAGCTTGGGAATACCACCCTCACTGGCTTCCCTTTTGCAGGATGTATGGTATGTTGGGCCTATTTTCATATTATGGCAAGTTTGGATGGAAAGAAATAGAAGGATTTTCAGAGGTGAAAACCTGTGGGTCCAAAAAGTGTGGCACATATTTTTAGGTATGATTCATAAGATAATTGAAGATAAGGGATAGGTGGTGTTGCCGCTGGAGAAAAGGGATGTGGAGATGGTGGATAGGCTGGGTATCCATGGGTTATCCATGACCTCTACTTGTTGTAGGAGAGGAAGGCAAGTGAGGTAGCTAGTTCAGAGAATGGTGCGCTGGAAGCCCCCTCTGATTAGCACATTGAAGGTTAATACTAATGGTTCTTCCAGAGGCAACCCGAGACTTGCTGGAGTTGGTGGGGTTGGCAAGGACTCTTTTGGTTTGGTGGTTTTCCTCTTTTCTATCCATAAAGGTTTGCATACTATCAACCTTATGGAAGGTTTGGCGATCCTCTATGCTTTGGGGTGGTATAGGGGGTATGTGTAGGATCATCATGGAAAAAATAGGCCCTTAAGTGGAAAAAAATCAGAGTTAGGCAACTTGACGCAAAAAATTGAATAAGTTATCTATATTATTTCAAAAATATGTAAGAATAGAATTTGTAGAAAATTGAATGTAATTTCTAAACTACTAAGTTTGTTTAAAAAAGAAAAAATCTATTTGGTGAAAATTTGAAATTTCAATGCAGTAGTACTTAAATTTCAGGGAAAAAATAAGTAGGTGTCTATCGACCACCCTAACCACAATAAAATGATAATATTTTTTATAATATTTTATATATAAGTAGATGACTCATGTCCAGATGTGACACATATTTTTTGTAATTTTTTCCAAGTAAATAATTAATTATGAATTTTTTATTACAATTTTTAAAAAATATAAAAAACTCGTATGTCTAACCACCTTACAAACTCATCTATCCAACTTGGTCAAAACTTTATGAAATTCAATTTTTCTTTTTTTAATCCTATATCATGTGAAGCATAGAATGTGAAACATGTTTTGGATTCAAAAAATGTGATACCATTTGAAAGCTATAGATGTTTTTCAATCAAGACTTTAGTCATAATTTGAATAGAAAATGAATAATAATTACTTATTAAATTCAAAGTAAAGAATAATTTATATTGGTGGAAAGCTGAGAATGTCCTTTAAAAACCCTTTTCGTTTCATCAATTTTGGGTAAAAACAAAGTTGTCAGCTGCATACCCATCATATTGCCACTTTTCGGCCCATCATGATCCTGCACATACCCTAGGGTTATTTTTGAATTGGATTCTTAGGTTTTGATCAACTTGCTTAATGAATAGAAGGTGTCCGATGTTAGCTAGCAGTTGGCAGTGATGGTGCAAAAAAATTTATAGATTGGTTCCTTAAAAGAAACATTGTCTTTTGTCCATATTCTAAGGGAGTGGAATAGGATAGTTGATTGCCTGGCCAAATGGGATTTTGAGCATTTGGATGGCCGGAAGATTGAAGATCTGGTGTAGGTTCTCCATGAGCTCTATCTGCACTTGGAGTAGGTTCTTGCTGAGGACAGAGTTGGTTCTGGTGCCGAAGGATTGTGTCTCTTGCCCTATATGGCTTGTTCTCTTGGGTTTCCTCAGGCTTTAGCCCTTTTCTTTTATGTAATGCTCTATTCTAAGGTTCAATAAAGTTTTTACCCCTTTTTATTAAAAAAATAAAAAATATATATATTCAAAATTATACATTTTGTAAATCTTATAATTAAAGCTACATACTTACATAATAGAATTTCTAAATGACTTCATTTGATCTACCAAAAGGTGAAGCAAAAGTGGTTTTTTTGTTAGCATTTTTATAGGTTTGAAGGAGACTCCATTGAGAGTTTTATTTAACACTAGGGAGTTTCTATCCAAGGGGGTTTTATCTAACCCTCTTCAATTAAAATCATTTATATGGAACCCCTCAAGGCTTAAATCATTTAACTTTCTTAAAAATATGTGATTTTAGGAAAAATATAGGATGCCTATAATTGGGACACACTATTGTGGCAACACCATTGGCAAATTTTTAAGAGTTCAAAAACTGAGTGATATATCTATTATGAAAGTATTTATCCTTTATAATATAGATCCAAACATTTTTGTCCTTGACTAGGCTCCATCCAACTTTAGCAAGAAGAGATTTGTTGAATTCATGTATATTCCTTAGACCCAAGCCCCCATTCTCTATATTCTTACAAATAATCTCCCAAGTAACAAGGGAATATTTAGCCTTTATAACAAAAATACAATCATTATTTTCCTTAGCTAAGCTCCATCCAACTTTAGTAAGAAGATCTTTATTAAATTTATGTATATTCCTTAGACCCAATCACCCATTTCTTATAGTTTTAAAAATAGTCTCTTAACTAACAAGGGAAAGCCTTATTTTTCCTCCTTATTTTTCCTCCATTCTCATCAATGAGAACTTATAAATTTGTTTTATTTTCTCAACTATATATTTATAAATTTTAAATAAAAACAAGAAATAAAATAGGATAATTTGTAAATAATATTTTAATACTTGAAACTTTCTATCAAGTGATTGAACAGCTTTCCTTTTCAACTAGCTAATTTTTTTCTAAATTCTCTCCACAACATCATACCAAAAGTTAGGAGTGATTTTTTTCAATGTGAGGAGTAGACCTAGGTAAGTGGCAACTAAATTATCTCTAACACACTCAAGAATGCTAATATTTTTTTTCTATAGAGTGATCCAAGTATTGAATAAGAACTTACTTTCTCTCATAGTTATGATATGTTGGCTAAATGTGGAGGCATACTTTTCCAATATATCCTTCCAATCATGTGCTTCAACATGATAGGACACACTAAATAATATGGCATCATCAATAATTTTTCAATGGGGGAAACTATTAAGGAGAAAATAATATTAACACCAATAAGTTATTTGGAACCAATAGGTTTAGAAATGTTCCTTCCTAGCACTTCAAAAATGAAAATAAAAAGAGAAATTAAAAATGGATTGTAACGCCCGTCATGCAAACCCCAAAGGACAAACAATGCACACATTTTTTTTTAAATAATACAAAGTACCCATAATTATGAACCATAAAAACATAATCACATTACACATTAGCATCATAACGTCAAGTCCTCTAGGGCACACGAGGTCACATCGCATACACAACTCATAACGAAAGATTACACATATGGCTAAAAACTTAACTAATCTAACATCCATCATAACCATTACAATATCCAGTTTCAAAAGATAACATACATATATCCAAAAGCACCAGTATAAATACATCACATGATACAACCATATTAAATCCCATAAATTATGAATGGTTACAAAGGTGCATAAATAATATATCATCATTTAATACATTACATTTTCTCAATAAATGAATACAATGAAACCTCCCATACATGTGGGATAAATACATAGTACAAATAATGCCTGAAATACAAGATGAATAACTGGTACAAGCTCCATCTAAAGAATACTGTGAAGAATGAACATTGATGGGGAACCCAACAAGTGTGGAGCACGTTCCACCCGACCATGTGGGTTTTAGGAAAAACCCACCCCCCCGTGCTTAGAGGTGACAAGGAAGTAATCCTAACCATAAATTCCATAAGAAAACTCCAATAAAGAAAATCATAGTACAATAACTCCAACAACAACATCAAGGATTACATAGGTAAAAAATGACAGCAACCAAGAATCAAGCATAATAAACCTAAAGCCATAAAACTCATCATAGATAATCAAAGGTAACAACCACAATCACTTGTCAAGTAAATCTGAAACAACAAACAAAACACACTTCTAGAGGCAACCAAGAAAGCAAAGCACAAGGGCAACAAGTGGAGAGTGTCATTGCATAGCCTACATGGGTTATCCTAGCCCTTCCTCCAACATGAGGTGCCAACCCCCATCTATGGTTATCCTGGCCCTTCCTCCTACTTGAGGCACCGACCCCATAGGGTAACTCATGTGGAGTCGTTAACCTCTCTTGAGGATGAGGTTACGACTTTTCCGACCACGGCCTTCTCAGTCTCCCATTAGTCTACTATAGCCCTAATGACTAGACGAGGTATCCTAGATTATCTTATTGCTTTATTACTACCCATCCCCCTAAGTTTTATTATTAGGTTTTCACTTGTTAATCTACTCTTACGTGGGTTATCCTGAGCCCTTCCTCCTTTTGAGGCGTCAGACCCCACAAAGAGCCACTCTCCCTGGAGACCCCCAAAACAAATCACAAGCAAGGGTTGTACCATAAATAAAAGGCATTAAAACTCACCCAAAGACATGCGAGGCATTACCCATCCCGCTAAAACACATAATCAAAGTTTCCACAAAATCTCATACAACCCTTTCACAATGATGATACCACACAACTTGCTATAACAAGAGTACATAAGACGAGGATATCAATCAACACTAAAACATAGCCCCTAGAAGCCTAAGGTTCCCAACTTCAATAACGAGTTCATAATAACAACTAGGTTCCCCTATCGAAAAGCCAAAACAATAATGTAATGATAAAAGAATAACCAACAAATCCTCAAGATTTCAACTCAAATCAATGTAATAATTTTACACATTGTTTTCACAACTCAAAAATAACAGCTGGTTTAATTGCATTTTTAATCTCCATTTTCCCCAATACAATTTGAAATAAAGATTCAATAATAGCTTGACATAAACATTTAATTTGCTTCCTTTTAATAAACCCAAATAACTAAATTTCATAATTTCATAGTTAAACTAAAACCAATAAATCATAACATTTATATTTTATGTATACATATATATACCTATATATATATTAGCATATATATATATATATATATATATATATATATATATTTATATATCTATATATATACATATAAAATATAAGTATATTTAATTTTCTATTCTATCGAATTTATTTTATTTTGTCAGTTTCAAATTTAAGAGTAACTATTTTTTTTTTATGTATATATATATATATATACTTATATATATACTTATATATATATATATATAAAGTTTAAATCGTAGTTTTTTATTAAAAAAAAATACGAAACAATAATAGATAGGCATGTAGTCCTAAGGACTGCTGCGCATAACAATCCTTTGGACTGCCACGACAGTCCTTGGACTGTTGCGTGCATAGTAGTAAGCCACGACTGGGACAGGGTACAGCTTATGGCTGACCCACCTCCCCAAGCATAAAAAAATTCGGCCCTTCACAATATCTTTTAAAAAAAAAAAGGCTTTTCAATAATTTTGAATAGAATGATTAACGCCCCTTCAATATATATATATGTGTGTGTGTGTGTGTGTACACAATTTTGTATATAAATATATATATGTATATATATGTATTAATATATCAGAATATGATACAAGACATAATATATATATATATATATATATATACATGTATTCAAAACCCAAACCTATTTATCTCAAAGGGGAAATAATTTTTCCAAAGAAAAAAAATTATAAACATACTAAACATTGTTAGAGGTTCAAACAATAAATTCAACCACAACCAACTTGTAAGAAAAAACAAAGAACATTTTCAGAAACCCAATTAAATTTCTTTCATCTGCTTACAACCCAAAAAGATTTCTAAAACCCCCTAAGAATTATTTTCTTTCACAAGAAACATATTTATTTATTTTTATTTTTCTTTTGAATCAAAAAACTATAGAATAAGAAAATGGAACCTAGAGTCCTGCGCCTGTTGAAAATTTGATGACGCTTCGCTTGATCCAAATAGCCTTCTCGAAGAGCTCCTGCTCCTTTCTTCAGAACTTCTCCACCAGATTCCCTTGACCAATTTTCTAATCTATTATTTGCTTCAAAAGAACCTCTCTTCCAGAACAATGGAAAACTAAATAAATTTTTACAGAAAAGAACAAGAGAGAACCCAAATTCCCAAAACTCAATATTTTTGTGTAACTTCTGTCAATTTTCCCGTGAATGAAAATCTCACAAATTTTCTATTAAAAAAAATATATCTTCTTCTTTTTCGAAAGCTCCAAAAATCAAAATAAAAAGAAGTTTCTAATTTTATTCCCAGCTTTATAGCCAAAACTCAACACTCATTGGTCCTTTTCATCTTTTCTTTCTTTTATTGATTTTTTTCCGATTTAACAACACTTTTTATTTTAATTATGATTTTGTAGTTTTACTTGAAATTCACACAATTTAATATCTTTAATTAATTTATTTCATAATTATCCTTAACATGTTTATTTAATTAAATTATCAAAATACTAATTTTAAATAATTTAATTTACACTTTTAAATAAATCACATGACTTTTAATATAATACTTTTATATTTTAATACAACTATTCCAACACTATTATCAACATTTATTAACATCATTTAATTATATAAATTACATCATACAAAATGCCAACGTAAAATAAATACCAAAAGTACATTCACACAAACCACTATAATAATATACAAAAATGAAAAAGGTCTAAGACGCACAATACCACTAAACAGGACAGTTTGACAAACATGGGATAGGGTGACTTCCTTGTCGTCTCTGTTTCAACTTCATGCCCGTTGGGGTGCTGTCATAATAGTGGTTTACAATTCCTGAGAGGAACAAATTTTAGCTGAAATCACATATTTTTAGAAAATATAATGATTTAAGCCTTAAAAATATCCATTTTAAGGATTCCAATTGAAGAGGGTTTGATCAAATCACCTTAGATCAAACCCCCTTGGATAGAACCTCGCTAGTTTTAAACCATACCTATAAATGCGTCTCCTTTACACCTATCAAAATGCTGATAAAAAATCACTTTTGATTTAGATTTTGGGGATCAAATGAATTCATTTAAAATTTATTTCAAATGATTATGGTATTCCTCTAACAAGCTATCCAATGAATATAATTTTAATATGTTTTGGTTTTGTTATGTATTTGTTTTTAAGTTTTATTAAACATAGGTTTTTCATCAAAAATGAATTTCTTTGTTCTTCACATGTGAAAAAATAGAAGATTATCAACAAAAAAAAATTTAAAATATGAGTGCACTAGATATTGAAGTCTTTCATCCAACAAAAAAATTAAATTAAATTTTGACATATACAAAAAGAGTTACGCATTATACGGTCGTGCTGTGTCTGAATTGTAATTCGTTTGACTTTGAAACTTGATTAAGGAAAAAATATTCAATAAAAATATCTAACCAAGTGGAAGCACTAGATATCGAGTTACAAATCTAAATTTGAAAGAATTAGAATTTTATCCTTCATGGAAAAAAGTTATGCATTATACGGTGTCGTCACTTTTTAAAAATGTTTTCTGAAAAAAATTTTCTGGGAGATGGAAAAGAAGTGCAATTTGATTCCAAAATTTTGAAAAAAATATTTTAGAATCTAAGAAATTTGATGAGACTCTAGTTTGCACCATCTTCAAATTCCTCACAGTTTAGCTGCTATAGGTGCCCGAATGTGAAGATTTAGTTAAAAATAATAATTTCAGTGTCCAGTTTGGCCAAAAATTGTAAACCACTATTATGGGATCACCCGTTGGGTTAAATTGATGCTCGCCCTATCCTGCCAAGGCAGGTGGAATCGAGACTCTATACTTGAAATTCCTGCATACAAAAAAGGTTGTGTACAACATGTATATATATATATATAATCAAAACATCACATTGTGAGAAGGAATTGCAACATAGCAGGGCACTTGTAAACGAGTGGTGCTACACTATCCTCTCACCAAAGCTATACTAACAAATACAACATTAGATATAAAGTAACATTGCTAAACTAATCGATCACATCATACAATAATTACTAAACCACTGCATCACAATGTATTACTGAAATCAAATTAAACATCACTGGAAACCAAATGTAACCACCATGTCATATCATAATATCCATGTCCTCAAATGAAGTAGCATAATAATTAAGCATTCTAAACTATCAAATCCATCAATCCAAACAATAATAGTAACTATCAAAGTCTCAAAGTATCAAGCAAAAAGCATAGAAAGATAACAAGTTCAAACAATAACATGAGGGGTATTACATCCTCCCCTCATGAATTCGGCTTACTCCTAGAAGCCAGTAAACAAGTAAGGATAGGATTCCTTGATACATGAGGCATCCTCCCATGTTGTTGAAGTCTCATCATTGGGATCCCACTGGACCCGCACCTGCTCAATATCCCTACCTCTGAGGGCGAGTCTCGTGTGTTGCAACACGGCCATGGGCTCTAAAGCTAGTTGCCCATCCTCGACCTATAGAACATTCCAATCAAGTATGTGAGTAACATCAAGAAAATATGGTCTAAGGACTGAAACATGAAAAACATCGCGAATCTGCGACAGACTGGGTGGCAAGGCCAGGTGGTAGGCAACAAGACCAATTCTTTCTAACACCTCAAACGACCCTACAAAGCAGGGCGCAAGCTTAGAACCCTTTCCATAATGAATAGGGCTCTTTCATGGACAAACACAAAGAAACACACGATCTCCAACTACAAACTGCCGATCAACCCTATGTGCATCAACATACTTCTTCTGCCTGTCTTGAGCCGCTACAAGATGTTCTCAGATGTGAGCTACCTGTTGTTCCATATCTCAAAGAATTTCGGGTCCAAGAAGAACCCTGTCCTCTAATCGATCCCAGCTCAAAGGGGTACAACAAGGACAACCGTACAAAGCCTGAAATGGAGCCATGTCGATCAAACTATGATAACCATTGTTATAGGAAAACTCAACCAAATGTAGATAATCTTCCCAATGAGATTGTTGGTCCATGACATACATGCAGAGCATATCCTCAAGAACCTGATTGACTCTCTCAGTCTCACTATCTGTCTCAGGATGGTAGGCAGAACTAAAGTTCAACTTAGTCCCTATGGACCGCTACAAAGATGTCCATAACGCAGATGTGAATACCTTATCTCTATCATAAATAATTCTTCGCAGTATCCCATGCAATCGAACAATGTCTTCCATGAACACCCTGGCCACCACAAAAGCAGTATATGAAGATCGGATAGGGGAGAAATGGGCTACCTTGGTCAGCTTGTCAACAGTGACCATGATAGCGTCATGTTGTTTGGAAGACATAGGCAAGCCGACAATGAAATCCATAGAGATAATGTCCCACTTCCATTCGGGGACAAGATGAGGCTACAACAAACCTTCCGAATGATGATGCTCAGCCTTAACCCTCTGATATTCTAGACATCTAGCCACAAAATCAGCGATATCACGGTTCAATCCTACCCAAAAATATAGTGAGCATAGATCAACATACATTTTCTTAACTCCAGGATGTGCCGAATAAGGAGCCCGATGGGCTTCAGTCAAGATTAGGGTGTGAATACCCTCTATAGGAGGTACATACATTCGGCATGTATAGCGCAAACCACCATACGAGCCCAATGAGTAGCCAACACATTTACCTTCCAGTGCTCTGCCCGACTCAATCTCTGATTTCACTGCTTGATACCAATTATCTGAAGGAAGAGTTGCGAGGATCTAACTCCTCAAATCAACCTCAAGAGCCACAATAGAAATCTCATGCTTGCATCGCCTCAATGCATTTTCCACCACATTCTCCTTTCCCTGAATATACTTCACTTCAAAATCATATTCGCACAAGAATTCCATCCATCTTCTTTGTCTTACATTCAGGTTCGGCTGCATGAAGATGTATTGTAGACTATGATGATCAGTATGCAACTCGAACTGATGCCCTAGGAGGAAGTGCCTCCATCTTACCAAAGCATGAACAACTACAGCCAATTCAAGATCATGTGTGGGGTAGTTTAGTTCATGATCAACACGACCCCTAAGCCTTCCAAAGAAGCATCTGTACAAATAAAAAAGTCTCTTGTCGGATCCGGTACTGCTAAGATTGGTGCACTAGTCAACTTTTCCTTAAGAGTTTGGAAAGCTAATTGACATTGATCAAACCAAATAAATTTCTTCCCTTCCTCTAGAGAGAGGTGATAGGATGTGCCATCCTTGAAAAGCCTTCGATGAACCGTGGATAATAGCCTACTAGTCCCATGAAACTATGAATTTCTAAGACATTTGTGGGTGCAGGCCAATCCACAATAGCCTGAATCTTTGCAGGATCGATAAAAATTTCCTCACCAAAAATCACATGGCCCAAATATTAAACTTCAGTCTTATAGAAGTCACACTTTGCCAGGTTGGCAAACAATTGATTGTCCCTTAAGCATTGCAAAACCTGTTTTAGATGTTCCTCATGTTCTTCCATAGACCTGGAATAGATCAGAATGTCATCAAGAAACACAAGGATGAATCTATCCAAGTACGTTCGGAACACTCCATTTATTAAGCTCATGAAGACTGAAGGTGCATTCGTTAACCCGAACGACATCACAGTGAACTCGTAATGACCGTATCGAGTGAGAAATGTTGTTTTATGAATATTTGCATCCACAATCCACAACTAATGATATCCCGATTTAAGATCAATCTTATAAAATACCTTTGCCCCTTTTGTCTAATCGAAAAGATCATCAATTCTGGGCAAGGGATATCGGGTCTTCACCATTACTTTGTTCAACTTCCTGTAATCAATACACAAGCAGAGAGAACCATCCTTCTTCTTTACGAATATCATAGGTGCTCCCCAAGGGGAAACACTCAGGTGGATAAACCCCTTAGCCAACAACTCTTCCAATTACAGACGGAGTTCCTAAAGTTCCTGTATTGTCATCTAATATGGAACTCGAGATATCGGCTCAGCTCCAGGTACCAGATCAATCATGCAATCTATATCCCATTTTGGTGGCATACCGAGTATCTCTCTTGGAAACACATCAGAAAACTCCTTAAGGAGAGGGTAATCATCCAATGACACCCCTCGACTATCCTCTAACTCCAGATCACTCATAGATACTGCAAAAAGCTAACAACCCTGTCAGGAGTACCTTTTAAGTTGCATAGCAGAGATCATTCGTAATGAGATGGGCCTTTAAATGCCCAAAATCTCCACCTCCTTCTCGAAATCATCAATGTACTGCATTGCTTTACGACGACAGTCTATCATAGCACGATGTGCACTCAACCAATCCATACCCAAGACTACATCATATGAGTCGAGTGGTAGGATTCAGAGGTCCACTTTAGTTGACAATGTCCCTATATTCAGACTACAAACCTGCACAAGCTTCTCTACCACAACCTTTAACCTTGAGGCCAATTCTACCTGCCATTTTATGCCTTGACTAGTTGCCACCAGTCTACATCGCTCAACTAATGAAGGAGATATAAAAGAATCAGATGCACCAAAATCAAAGAGTATAGAAATGCTAGTGTTATGCAACACACCTGATGTCTCAACGACGGTGCTCTGGTGGTCTGCCTATCGATTATCCACTGTCGTAAAAACATGATGAGATCTCCTTGCATTGCCCACTGTCGGCTCTGACCCAACTAGTCTCTAATTAAATCTTGAGGTGCTCTTTTGTGGACACAATCTAGTGATATGCCCTTGCTTCCCACATGAGTAGCAACTAGTACCTCTTCCAAATCCTTTGCCCCCTGATGGAGAATTTGATTGTTGAAAGCTTACTTGACTAGGTGTTGACTGAAAACTAGGTGTAGGCTATAGAAAACATTCCTAACGAGCTCGATTCCGGTTTCAATCCCTACGAAACGAAGAATTACCACCCTGCTGAGATTGAGATTTTTTTATGCTTCAGCTGTGATTGCTACAGCTGATGCTACTGCTGACCCCTTTAGAGGGTGTATACCTATTCCTAGAAGATCCTGCAGCCTATGACTAACCTCCATGAGTGCTAAAATCAGGTGTAGGCGCACTACCAATCTGTACTCCAATGTGACCACCCAAGGCCATGGCCAAATTCTCTTCTACCAAATGAGCCTTTTCAACTAAAATTTCCATCGTCTTTGGTTTGAAGACTCGCATGCCACCACTAATTCAAGAATTTAAGCCCCAAACAAAATGCTACACTAACATCCCTTCATCATGGTTGATCCCTGCGTACTGCTTCAATTCATAGAAGCGTCACTCATACTGTTCCACAAACATTGACATCTGCCTGAGGTCATGAAACTCATTTTCCCTGCATTGCCTCCAATGATCTGAAAGGAGGCGAGCCCTAAACCTATCTAGAAATAACTCCCATGTGACCATGTTGATATCCAGATGTAACTTTTTCTCTTCCAGATGCCACCAAGTGGATGCGAAACCTCGTAGATGCATGACTGTGCACCGAGCTTTGGTATTGCTAATGTAGGGATGCATCGCGAAGCATTGATCCAAATCATTTAACCATGTTTCCACTTCCAGACCTCCTCCAGAACCATCAAATGTAGGCAGATGTGCTCTCATAAAATCTCTCATATGACTAGCTATCACTATATCTTGATATGTCATTATTTCCCTTCGCCTTAGTGACCTTTCCCTTTCTCTCTTGACCCACTGCTCATTCCCTTGGCCTGGGTCCCAACCGATCAAGAATCTCTCCCAGAATGTGTTGCAACTGTCCATCCAAACCAGGTTGTTTCAGATTCAGACCACCACCTGATGGATTTCTTTGAAGACTCTGTTGTTCCTCATGCTCAAAACCCTGGGAACTAGGAGCTAATGGACTTTGTTGATTTTCTCTATGACTAGAACCATGACTTCTTCCTCGGCCACATCCTCTACCTCGAGGCATATTTTTGCGCAACAAGAAAAAGGTACAAGTGAGCTCAAGAGTCAAATGCAAAGGTTTCCTAATGGACATAACTACCCAAAGACCCCAACGTTTGCAAACCTTGGCTCTAATACCAAGTTGTAAGGCCCTTCGTGCAAACCCCAAAGGATAAACAATGCACACATTTTTTTTTAAAATAATACAAAGTACCCATAATTATGAACCATCAAAACATAATCACATTACACATTAGCATCATAACATCAAGTCCTCTAGGGCACACGAGGTCACATCGTATACACAACTCATAACGAAAGATTACACATATGGCTAAAAACTTAACTAATCTAACATCCATCATAACCATTACAATATCCAGTTTCAAAAGATAACATACATATATCCAAAAGCACCAGTATAAATACATCACATGATACAACCATATTAAATCCCATAAATTATGAATGGTTACAAAGGTGCATAAATAATATATCATCATTTAATACATTACATGTTCTCAATAAATGAATACAATGAAACCTCCCATACATGTGGGATAAATACATAGTACAAATAATTCCTAAAATACAAGATGAATAACTGGTACAAGCTCCATCTGAAGAATACTGTGAAGAACGAACATTGATGGGGAACCCAACGGGTGTAGAGCACGTTCCACCCGACCATGTGGGTTTTAGGAAAAACCCACCCCCCATGCTCAAAGGTGACAAGGAAGTAATCCTGACCATAAATGCCATAAGAAAACTCCAATAAAGAAAATCATAGTACAATAACTCCAATAACAACATCAAGGATTACACATGTCAAAAACGACAACAACCATGAATCAAGCATAATAAACCAAAAGCCATAAAACTCATCATAAATAATCAAAGGAAACAACCATAATCACTTTCCAAGTAAATCTAAAACAACAAACAAAACACACTTCCAGAGCCAACCAAGAAAGCAAAGCACAAGGGAAACAAGTGGAGAGTGTCATTGCATAGCCTACATGGGTTATCCTAGCCCTTCCTCCATCATGAGGCATTGGCCCCCATCTATGGTTATCCTGTCCCTTCTTCCTACTTGAGGCGCCAACCCCATAGGGTGACTCATGCAAAGCTGTTAACCTCTCTTGAGGACAAGGTGATGAATTTTCTAACCATGACCTTCTCAATCTCCCATTAGTCTGTGATAGCCCTAATGACTAGACGAGGTATCCAAGATTATCTTTTTTTTTCTTACTACCCATCCCCCTAAGTTCTATTATTAGGTTTTCACTTGTTAATCTACTCTTATGTGGGTTATCCTGAGCCCTTCCTCCTTTTCAGGCGTCGGCCCCCACGAAGAGCCACTCTCCCTGGAGACCCCCAAAACAAATCACAAGCAAGGGTTGTACCATAAATAACAAGGCATTAAAACTCACTCAAAGACATGTGAGGCATTAACCATCCCACTAAAACACATAATCAAAGTTTCCACAAAATCTCATACAACCCTTTCACAATGATGATACCACACAACTTGCTATAACAAGAGCACATAAGATGAGGATATCAATCAACACTAAAACTTAGCCCCTAGAAGCCTAAGGTTCCCAACCTCAATAACGAGTTCATAAAAACAACTGGGTTTCCCTATCAAAAAGCCAAAACAATAATGTAATGATAAAAGAATAACCAACAAATTCTCAAGATTTCAACTCAAATCAATGTAATAATTTTACACATTATTTTCGCAACTCGAAAATAATAGCCGGTTTAATTGCATTTTTAATCTCCATTTTCCCTGATACAATTTGAAATAAAGATTCAATAATAGCTTGACATAAACATTTAATTTGCTTCCTTTTCATCAACCCAAATAACTAAATTTCATAATTTCACAGTTAAACCAGAACCAATAAATCATAACATTTATATTTTATGTATACATATATATACCTATATATATTAGCTATATATATATATATATATATATATATATATATATATATATATATATATATATATATATATATATATATATATATATATATATATATATATATATATATATATATATATATATATATATATATATATCTATATATATACATATAAAATATAAGTATATTTAATTTTCTATTCTAAATTTATTTTATTTTTGTCAGTTTCAAATTTTAGAGCAACTAAAAAATATATGTTTATTATATAAACATATATAATATATATATATATATATATATATATATAAAGTTTAAATCGCAATTTTTATAAAAAAAAAAATATAGCACAGTAACAGATAGGCGCGCAGTCCTAAGGACTGTTGCGTGCGCAGTAGTAAGCCACGACTGGGGCAGGGTACAGCTTATGGCCGACCCCCCCACCATAAAAAAAATTCAGCCCTTCACAATATTTTTTTAAAAAGAAAAGGCTTTTCAATAATTTTGAATAAAGCGATTAACACTCCTTCAATATATATATATGCATATATTTTTATATATGTGTATATACACAATTTTGTATATATATATATATAAATATATATATGTATATATGTATTAATATATCAGAATATGATACAGAAGGAAATAATAAATATATTTAGATATATATATATATACATATATATATATATACATACATATATATATATATATATATTCAAAATCCAAACCTATTTATCTCATAGGGGAAATAATTTTTCCAAAGGAAACAAAATTATAAACATACTGAACATCTTCATAGGTTCAAACAATAAATTCTTCCACAACCAACTTGTAAAAAAAAACATAGAACATTTTCAGAAACCTAGTTAAATTTCTTTCATCTACTTACAACCCAGAAAGATTTCTAAAACCCCCCTAAGAATTATTTTCTTTCATAGGAAACATATTTATTTATTTTTATTTTTCTTTTGAATAAAAAAACTACAGAAAAAGAAAATGGAACCTGGAGTCCTGCACCTATTGAAAATTTGATGATGCTTCGCTTGATCCAAATAGCCTTCTCGAAGAGCTCCCATTCCTTTCTTCAGAACTTCTCCACCAGATTCCCTTGACCAATTTTCTAATCTATTATTTTCTTCAAAAGAACCTCTCTTCCAGAACAATGAAAAACTAAATAATTTTTTATAGAAAAGAACAAGAGAGAACCCAAATTCCCAAAACTCAATATTTTTGTTTAACTTCTGTCAATTTTCCTGTGAATGAAAATCTCACAAATTTTCTATTAAATAAAAATATATCTTCTTCTTTTTCGAAAGCTCCAAAAATCAAAATAAAAAGAAGTTTTCTAATTTTATTCCCAACTTTATAGCCAAAACTTGACACTCATTGGTCCTTTTCATCTTTTCTTTCTTTTATTGATTTTTTTCCGATTTAACAACACTTTTTATTTTAATTATGATTTTTTAGTTTTACTTGCAATTCACACAATTTAATATCTTTAATTAATTTATTTCATAATTATCCTTAACATGCTTATTTAATTAAATTATAAAAATACTAATTTTAAATAATTTAATTTACACTTTTAAATAAATCACATGACTTTTAATATAAGACTTTTATATTTTAATACAAATTATTCAAACACTATTATCAACATTTATTAACATAATTTAATTATATAAATTACATCATACAAAACACCAACGTAAAATAAATACCAAAAGTACACTCACACAAACCACTATAATAAAATGCAAAAATGACAAAGGTGAAAGACGCACAATACCACTAAACAACATGGTTTGACAAACATGGAATAGGGTGACTTGTCATCTCTATTTCAACTTCATGCCCGTTGGGTTAAATTGATGCTCACCCTGTCCTACCGAAGTAGGTGGAATCAAGACTCTGTACCTGCAATTCCTGCATACAAACAAGGTTGTGTACAACATGTATATATATAATCAAAACATCACATCATGAGAAGGAATTGCAGTGTAGAAGGGCACTCGTAAACAAGTGGTGCTAAACTGTCCTCTCACCAAAGCTATACTAAAAAATACAACATTAGATATAAAGTAAAATTTCTAAACTAACTAATCACATCATACAATAATTACTAAACCACTGCATCACAATGTATTACTGAAATCAAATTAAACATCACCAAACCAAATGTAACCACCATGTCATATCATAATATCCATGTCCTCAAATGAAGTAGAATAATCATTAAGCATTCTAAACAGTAACTATCAAAGTCTCAAAGTATCAAGCAAAAAACATAGAAAGATAACAAGTCCAAACAACAACATGAGGGGTATTACATGGATCACCTAGTCTCAAACCTCTTCCTCTACCCAAAACACCTTTTGGAGTCGCATTAATGATGATAGAGAACATGAGAGTGGAGGCATATTCCCAGATGAGACAAATCAATTTAAATTTAAATCCAAACTTTCTTAGGATAGACAAGAGAAAGTACCAAGAGAATTTATCATAGGTTTTAGATATTTCCAAATTTAGAGCCATATTTTCCTTTTTTCTTTTCTCCGTAGAATGTAGGACTTAATGAGTAGTGAGGATCAAACCAAGAATTTTTCATCCTAGAAAAAATCCTATGTTATTCATAGAGATACATATGTGAAGGAAAGGCTAAATTTTGAGAACCAAGATCTTAGAGAAGACCTTATAGATAGTGTTGCATAGGCTAATAGGCCTAAAATCTATCATATATATTTAATCTCCTTTTTAGGGATAGGGGAAATAAAGGTAGTGTTCATTTTTTTGAATAAATTTTTTTCTAAAGAACTCCTTCGTAGTAGCAATGGCATCAATTTTTACAATATCCCAAAAATATTAAAAAAATAAGGAGGGAATCCACCTAGCCCTAGATCTTTGAAGGCTCTAAAAGAGAAAATAATAGATTTGACTTCTTCCTCTATCACTTTAGTTAAGAGATCATTATATTATATGTTAAAATGAGAGGAATGACCTTAAGGATCTTATTAGAGGTAGGGTTATGAGCTTGAGAATGTTTCATGTTAAGATATTTAAAGTAATCTATGTTGATTTTTATAAAATCCTCCTAGGAGATAATGAAAAATCATTCCTCATTTAGGATCTTTAAGATGGTATCCCTTTTCCTATGTTTAAGGGTATATTATTGGAAAATTTTGGTTTTTATATCACCTTCTATCAACCATAGAATATTTCCTTTCTATTTCCGAAACACATCTTCCCCTTAAGGGAGATTAAGCCACTCCAATCACAACATATTTTCTTGATTACAAGTATAAAGATTTATTTGATTAACTACCATTTTGCATTGAATAACTTCTTGAGTTTGCTAGAGATCGTTTATTTTTAGTTGAAAACATTACCAAAAATTAACTTATTCCACTCCTTAACCCTAATTTTCATGAGTTTGATATTTTTTAAATTATTTTAAACATTTTAGTCCCTTTTAAAGGATTTTTACATCATTCATCCATAAAGATTTTTAAATATGGGTGGGTTGCCCACATTATCTCATACTTAAAAAGAATTTTTTCTTTTTTTGTTTAACCATCCCATCTTAGTAGAAAAGGGATATCATCACATTTAATTCTTGTGAGGGAAACAAATTCTTATTAGAAATTATATACTAAGAGCTTTAGATATGGAAATGATCAAGCTTGACTTAATAATTTTTTCCCTATTCTTTACTAGACCATGTGAAAGGGATCCTTCCATGTCTACACCCATGAGTCTAGCCTTGTAAATAAATTTTACTAGGAAAATCATATTATTAGAGAATTCTTCAATACCACCAAGTTTCCTTGAAGGGATCAGAGGCATGGTGAAATATTTAGTACTAGTAATCATTTAACCTTATGGGATTCACATATACAATTTGTTAGATCCTCCTAAATAGTTTTCTTAAATTTTTTCTATTAAAGGTATAAACATTGGAATGCATTTATTCATCCTTGGTATTTATGTTTAATAATAGGGTATGTGCAGGATCATGACAAGCCAAAAAGTGGTGATATGATGGGTATGTGTAAGGTATGTGGCTAACGACTTTTTTTTACCCAAAATTGATGAAATGAAAATGGTTTTTAAAGGAGATTCCCAGCTTTCCACCAATATAAATTATGTTTTACTTTGAATTTAATGAATAATTATTATTCATTTTCTATTTGAATTATGACTAAAGTCCTTATTGATAGGTTGATTGAAAAACATCTATAGCTTTCAAACGGTATCACATTTTTTGAATCTGAGACATGTGTCACATTCTATGCTTCACATTCTATAGGATTCAAAAATATAAAAAAATGAATTTCATGAATTTTTGACCAAGTTAAGGTGGTCAAAAATACAAGTTTTTATATATTTTAACTTATGTAATAAAAAATTCATAATTAATTATTTACTTGGAAAAAAATTACAAAAAAATATGCATCACATTGGGACATGAATCCTCTACTTATATCTAAACTATTATAAAAATATTATCATTTTATTATGGTTAGGGTGGTCAGACAGACACCTACTTCTTATTTTTTCCTTGAAATTTAAGTACTACTGCATTGAAATTTAAAATTTTCACCAAATAGATTATTATTTTTAAATAAACCTCATAGTTTAGAAACTACATTCAATTTGCTAAAAATTCTATTATTACATATTTTTCAAATAATATAGATAACTTATTCAAATTTTTACATCAAGTTGCCTAACTCTGATTTTTCTAAATTTTTTGCGACTAAGGGCCTGGTTTTTCCATAATGATCCTACACATACCCAATAACATCTATATATATTTTTTAAGTAATTAATTATGTGTACCTTCAAATAATTAGAATCCCACATAGTGATAATTCATCTAGATGTTTCCTCCACGATGCTTATACAATAGTCCACTCTTGGAGAAAAAAATATTGATAATTTGAAAGAAGGTAGCCTTAGTCATTTTCACTTCCTAAATCAAGATTATATCCAATTTACTTTTGGTAAAATAAAAACTTCTTATGATGATTATTTACCCCCTTATGTTCCAAGATAAGATCTTTATTATTTTTTATTTTTTCTTAAGGTATTCATCTCAAAGGTTTTTTTGTTACCACTAGAAACTTCCTTTGTCATCTGTCTTAATCGTGTCTCCCTTTGATAAGGCCAACTAGATATATTATCAATTCTAACATGAATAATTTTGTATAATTATTTTGTGATATTTCTAATTTCCATTAGGATTTATCCATTCCACCCCAACATTAAAATTATTAAAGAATAATTCATGAAAATTTGATTCCTTACAAAAATATATGGAAAATAGACCAATTTTGATAGTACTTCAAAATTTCTTACCTTGCAAAGAAGGGATGCATAATTACACTGAGCCTTAGTTGTGTTAAACTTCTTCAACACATAAGTACTAGCCATTTTATTTCTATTCATACCACAAAAGACATGATAAAATAGAGCAAGCCCATGCATGAATAAATAGAAAAAGAAACAACATATTAGGGAGAGAAAACATGTATAAGGATACTAGAGGTGTAAGTGTTGAATAAAATGTACATAAACCACAAACAAAACCTACTATCGATTTAGAACGTGAGGAATGTTAAGAATAAAATATAATACAAATACTTAAACATAGAACACATAGATAAAGGGGATGAAAAAGGACAACAAAGGGAATAAAAACTCTCAAAAGAAACCAACAAAAGAAATGGGAAATATAAAATGTGAAGGATACAAATAAAATTTATAGAAAATAGGACACTATGATGTAAAGAACTATTAGACCATCTCAAGCCATAGCCTAAAATTTATTGAGAAACACCAAGGAAATCTTGGACCAATAAAAGAAATAAACCTAGTGCTTGAACTATTGCACCTAGCTTCACTACATCTACACCTAAAGGATAGCAATAAGATGCTTAAGATTACCATCCATATAGAAGCATGAATTGCTAGATTTTACTAAGAAAAGAGCTAGAAAAGACTAAATATAGATAGACATGTTAACGAAAAAGAGTGATTGACTAAAACTATCATGGAAATCATAGGATCACAATTATATATACCACTTCATCCTAAAATAGAAGTATATAAAAGTAATAATAAGGAATAAATTAAGGATCCACTTGGTACACATTCAATATTTATAAGTGGAAAAAAATAGATAACGAACCAAGGTATCCAAGAGTGTGAGAACTAACAAATGGAAAACATGAAGAAGAGGTTAGTGAGAAAAACCTAGAGTTGGTAGTAGAGATAATAAAGTTGGAGGTATCTTGTAATAATTCTCCCTTAGTTGGCCAACAACCCCAAAATCTCTTAAAGTTTTAGAGACTAGTTGTACATTATAATTCTTAATATAAACACCTATAAAATAAATATTGGAAACTCCTAACTATTTGAACACTACTAATAACACATTTTATAAAATTTGGAAACATTATTGTAATTGATAAAGGAATATTTGGATGGGATATCAAAGTCTAGATGTCTTGATAATAAAATACAATTCAAGTTTGGCAATAATGTTGGTAAGATAAAAAAAATCGATATAGATTCAATTGATAAGGTTACAAACCCATTAAGAAAAATGATACAACTTCTTCTAGACCTTTGAAAACTAATAATGATGACCTAATAGATACTTGTGATAGAAATTTGAAGGGTTCACAATCTAATTCTAAAAATTATAATGCACACCCAACATCTAATAAAGAAGACATGAATTGGGTATTACACATGTAAGATAAAATTAAAAAAAATAGATGCATTAGAAATAAAGGTTGTGTGCCACCTTAAAATGGACCAATAAGTATGATACACATCTTATGGACATGTCCCTACCATAGAGGAAGATACATATATACATACAAATAAATATCATGGAGATATAAAATATTGGGGAAGAACATGAGGATAAAATATGTAGTAAAGAGTGATTGGGAGAGATAGGGGACATATGATGAATATGTCACATGAGAAGAAGAATGAACATTTTTTATGCATGATTTAAATATATGATAGATTACAAGAGTATATGATCTTGATATAATAAACGATCCTATCGTTATGAGATATACTTTTAAGGAGTATGTGTATCAAATTTATGTATATTGTTTTTATTGATATATCTATGTAAAAACAAAAAGATTATTTCTAATAACATACTAATGGCAAGATACAACATCTAAAACAATCAAGACAATCCTATATCTAGTTTTTATATCAATAGAATTGTTCTCTTCATATGAATGCTTATGATATTTTGGTTTTGAGGGTCGAGGATGTGTTATTTCACCATATTGAGGGTTATATTTTGCATGATACTAGTGATTAGGTATGGGAGATGCAAATAGTAGCTATAAATAGTTAAATACATTAACTAAGATCTCTTAGTTGATAAGTTCACACTTTAGGAATTATTAAGATTATTTCCTTTTGGTACATCTCTAAATATGGGTTGATTATTAACTTATTCTAATGGGATTATTATTATTTCAATAGTACATTATGATCCTTTTCAAGAGTGATTCTAGACCTAACTATTTCTAACTATGAAGCTTATAATGGTGATTTAAATAATGGTAGTTGAATTAGAACCTAGTAGTCTTACCATGTGAAATAATCCTTGTAAAATGGGCAATAATCATATTTCTTCACAACAACCATATAGATACAAATTTATAAGTTGAATATGATACTTGATCAAAATTTGTGCATGTTCTAGATAGCATTGATTGGGGTGCATCTATAATTGGTATGCGTGTGTTCATTACATCATGATACTAATTTGATATAACATATAAGAATACTATTAAATCATACAATTAGGATTGGTTTCCTACCTATTGTCTTGTCAAGGGCATATTAATAGATATGACCATCTTGTATGGTGACATAAACATATATAAAATATTTCAGTTGGTAATTGATATCTATGTGACATCATTTCCATTGAAATATTATAATAATGACACCCTACCTTGTAATACCCCTCATGTTGTTGTTTAGACTTGTTATTTTTCTATGGTTTTTGCTTGATACTTTGAGACATTGATAGTTATTGTTATTCTTTGGATTGGTGGATTGGGTAGTTTAGACTGCTACTTTATTTGATGACATGGATATTATGATATGACATTATGGTTACATTATGGTTTGGTGATGTTTAATTTGATTTCAGTAGAATATTGTGATGCAGTGGATTAGTAATCATTTTATGATGATATGATGTGATCAATTAGTTTAGCAATGTTTTTGATAAAGGGCAAAGCAGGTTTTATAGGGAGTTAGTTTAGCAATGTTATTTCATACTTGATGTTGTAATTGTTAGTATAGTTTTGTTGAGAGGATAGTGTAGCACCACTCATTTACAAGTGCCCTGCTACTCTACAATTCCTTCTCACGATGTGATGTTTTTGATTATATATATACATGTTATACACAACCTTGTTTCTATGCAGGAATTGTAGGAACAAAGTCTCGATTCCACCTGCTTCGGTAGGATAGGGCGAGTATCAATTTAACCCAACAGGCATGAAGTTGAAACAAAGATGACAAGGAAGTCACCCCGTCCCAAGTTTTCCAAATCGTCTTATGTTTTGTGGTATTGTGTGTCTTTGACCTTTGTCATTTTGCATTTTATTATAGTGGTTTTGTGTGTGTACTTTTGATATTTATTTTACGTTGGTGTTTAGTATGATGTAATTTAAATAATTAAATGATGTTAATAAATGTTGATAATAGTGTTGGAATAGTTTGTATTAAAATATAAAAGTCTTATATTAAAAGCAATATAATTTTTTAAAGATAAATAAATGGAAATGTGTATATTAAATTATTTAAAATTGATATTTTGATAATTTAATAAAAATAGCATGTTGAGGATAATTAATGAAATAAATTAATTAAATAAATTAAATTGTGTGAATTGCAAGTAAAACTTTCAAAATCAAAATTAAAACAAAAAGTGTTGTTAAATAGAAAAAAATCAAGAAAAGAAGGAAACGAAGAAAAGGACCAATGAATGTTGAGTTTTTGCCTGAAAAGTTGGTAATGATTTAGAAAACTTCTTTTAATTTTGATTTATAGAGTTTTCAAAAAAGAGAAGATATCTTTTATTTAAAAGAAAAATTGTGAGATTTTCATTCACGGGAAAATTGATAGAAGCTACACAAAAATATTGAGTTCTGTAAATTGGATTCTCTCTTGTTTTCTCTGTAGAAATTTATTTATTTTCATTGTTATGGAAGAGAGGCTCTTCTAAATTAAATTTTAGATTAGAGAATTTAGCAAGGAAATCTGGAGGAGAAGTTTTGAAGGAAGAAAGGGGAGCTCTTCGAAAAGGCTATTTGGGATCAAGAAAGGCTTCGTCAATTCTTCAACAAGCGTAGGACTTCAGGTTCCATTCTATTTCTTTTAGTTTCTCTCAAATCAGTAAAAATAAATATGTTTTCTCTATGAAAGAAAAGAAAATCTTTGTTTTAAATTTAACAGTTATTAGATAGCAAACTAGCAAAAGAAAATTATTGGGGTCTATGAAAATGTTTTGTACTCTTTTATAATTTTGTTGTAAAAAAATTGTTCCCCTCTAAAATAAATGCATTTTTGGATATATCTATATATACACACACTTTTGAAAAGATGTATACACACACACACACACACATATATCATGAATATATTTACACAGTGATTTATTGCAGAAAATATTTTTACTCTATTTGACATATATATATATATTTACCCCTGTAAATTTATTTATTTCAAAATTGTTATGGGGCCGAACCTGCATTGGCGTTTATTTTATTGCATCCCTTTTTTATAAAAATAAATAAAAAATGTTATGGTGGGGGACAATTGGGCCATACCCACCACCCTTGTGGCAGACAGTACTGCCATAGCAGTCCTACGGACTTTCGCGTGCAATAGTCATGAGGACTGTTGTGTGCAGTCCATGCAACTAGTTGCAGCCAGCCTAGTATGTGCATTTTAAACTTTTGTTTTTGTTTTTTTTAATTATATATATATATATATTTATTATAAAGTACTGACATGGGTATGATTTGGGTACCCAGCAATTAGCCAGTTTAGATTATTTTTAAATTTGAATAAAACATAAAAGTAAATATACATATATATATATATATATATATATATATATATATATATGCAATTATTTGTATATATATAAATATAAATAAATATATATATATATATATATATAATATAAATGTTATGATTTATTGATTTTGGTTTAACTGTGAAACTATGAAATTTAGTTATGTTGGTTAATTAAAAAGAAGCAAGTTAAATATTTATGTCAAAACTATTATTGAACTCTTATTTCAAATTGTATTGAGGAAAATAGAGATTATTAATGTAATTAAACCAGTTGTTTATTTTGGAGTTGTGGAAACAATGTGCAAAAATTAAAATGGTTCCTTGAGTTATGACATCTTGTGATTTTGTTGTTTTGGCTTTTCAATGTGGGAACCAAGTTGATTTTATGAACCCGTTTATTGATGTTGCAAACCTTAGGTTTCCATAGGCTTAATTTTATTGTTGGATGTGTATCCTTGTTTTATGTGCCCTTGATGTAGCAAGATATTCGTATCTTTATTTTGAAAGGGTTGTACGAGATTTTGTTGAGACTATGATTATGTGTTTTAGCAAGAAGGGTAATGCCTCGCATGTCATTGGTTGAGATTTAATGCTTTGTTCTTTATGGTATAACCATTGATTTTGATATTGTTTTGGGGTCTCCTGGGAGAGTGGCTCTTCGTGGGGGTCAGCGCCTCAAATAGGAGGAAGGGCTCAGGATAACCCACGTAAGAGTTAGATTAACAAGTGAAAATCTAATAATGGAACTTAGGGGGAAGGCTAGTAATAAAATAATAAGATAATCTTTGATACCTCGTCTATTCATTATGGCTATCGTAGACTAATGGTAGACTGAGAAGGTTATGGTTGGCAAAGTCATTACCTCATCCTCTAGAGAGGTTAACAGCTCTGCATGAGTCACCCTATGGGGTCAGTGCCTCAAGTAGGAGGAAGGGCCAAGATAACCATAGATGGGGGTCGATGCCTCATGTTGGAGGAAGGGCCAGGATAACCCATATAAGCTATGCGATGACACTCTCCACTAGTTTCCCTTACGCTTGGTTTCTTGGTTTCTCTAGAAGTGTGTTATGATTATTGTTTTGGATTTACTTTGCAAGTGGTTATGGTTGTTTCCTTTGACTTATTTTTAAAGTGTTATATCACTTTGAGTCTATTGTGATTGAATATTGGTTGTCGTCATTTATGATCTATGTTATCCTTGATGTTGTTATTGGAGTTATTGTACTATGTTTTCTTATAGGAGTTAGTCTTATGGAATTCATGGTCATGGTTACTTGTCACCTTTGAGCATGGGGGGTGGGTTTTTCTAAAACCCACGTGGTCGGGTGGAACATGCTCTGCACCCGTTGGGTTCCCCATCAACGTTCGTTCTTCACAATATTTTTCAGATGGAGCTTGTGCGAGATATTCATCTTGTAATTCTGACATTAATTGTATTATGTATTTATCCCACATGTATGGGAGGTTTCATTGTATCTCGTGTATTGTGAACATGTAATGTATTAAAAGATGATGTATTGTGTATGCACCTTGTAACCATTTATAATTTATGAGATTCATTATGGTTGTATCATGTGATGTAATTATACTTATACTTATACTTATGGATACATGGATGTTACCTTTGTAAATGGATATTGTAATGTTTATGATGGATGTAAGATTTATTAAGTTATTTAGCTTTATCTGTAATCTTTTGTTATGAGTTGTTTATGCGATGTGACCTCATGTGCCTCAAAGGACTTGATGTTATGATGTTAATGTGTGATGTAATTATGTTGAATGGTTCATAATATGTGTACTTTGTATTTATTTTTTTTAAATGTGTTCATTATTTTGTCCTTTGCGGTTTGCACAACGGGTGTTACATACCTTATTGATATTCTATATGAGATAAGTTGATTATTACAATGAATTTAGGAAATGGTAGGTTTGGTTCCTTTCTACAAAATACCTAGATAAATGTGATAATATTCTTCCAAGTTTAAGGAATAAGAATTTAATTCCCCAAATACACATATTTTAAAAATGAATTTCCTAATTATAAGATCTCTGAGGATTTTGTTTTAGATACCTCTCATGATTGCAAGATCATTGATTTAGGCTATAATGTCATTTTTTTTCTTATTATGAAAATTCAATAGCTATATGGATATTTAGTTAGTGACGAAGACCTAAGAGAAATATTTTATGTTATCACCAAAGTTCAATTGATAACTTTCAAGATCTCAATTACCTCTTAATTTTTACTCTAGTAATTTACATTATTTTCAATACTATAATGAAGTATTTGGTTTCCTTTTCCATAGAAGTGGCTTTGTATTGATGCCACAAAAATCCTTTGTCATATCAAACTTATTTTCTTAACTTTTAGGATAATCATTTAAGGTTCATATTGATAGTTGCATAAAAACATTCATTTTTAATGTATTTTTAGTTTAGTTTATAGATACTAATATTTTATTCTTAAAGCATTATACTATTAATTTTTTTCAATCTACAAGGACCATGTCCAAATACTAATATTTTATTTATCCAAAATTATACTATTTTATGTTTTCAAACTACAAGGAGCTTTTTTAATGAAACTAACTAATTAAACTTATAAACTTCTAAATTTCAAGAAAATAAAGCAAGTGGAAATCAATATAGCTTTAAGATTTAATGGATATATCACAATATTTAGAAATATTACAAGATTGTTTATCAAAAAAATTATAGAGGATTTTATACAAACTCTAAAAATATCATAAATTATTTAACATAAATAATTTACACTTAAATTTACAACACATATTGATTATTTGTCAAAGAGACATTCAATTGTGGACATAAATAGGATCCTCACATTTGTAACATTAAAAATATTTCAAAAATGAGGGTTTTAAACACTAAAAATGTGAGTTTTCACTTGATTTGTAGATGAATTGTCAATTCACTATTGCATCAATTTTTAAACAAACGGTATTTGAAAATGTTACAACTATGAATCTTCCTCTCATCCCTTAGCGTTCTTTTGTTTTAGCTATCAAAATCATTTAAGAAAAGTGGTTGTAGGAAATGGAAAACATAATGCACATTAGATTTTGTTTAAATAATATATGAATTGGGTAGATGATAGCAAATGGAAATGGAATTGAAACTTCCATCGCCATAAACTATGACTTGGGATTTACCTATTTGTTGGCACTGATATTGATAACATACTTGAAAACCATGACTCTAACAATTAAATGTTTCTAAGAAAAAAAAAGTGTAAAAAAGCTATTGGTTTTAAAAAATTGATCATGGTAGGAAAGAAAATATGTGGTATAGAAACATTGATGATAGGACAAATTTGAAGGAAGACTATAAAACAATAAACAAATAGCAAAGATTTTAAAATAAAGAGAATGTGGAGACCAATACTGCATAAATATTTTAAAAGTAAATATGTCCTCATTAAGAACATTTACTTAAGCATCACATGTTTTAAGAGTCAAAAGATAGATAGCAATATTACACTTCTTCCTCACCAAAAAAAATAATAACTGTCAATTTTTATTAGGTAAAATTTATCTTTGTAAAAATAGCCAATTAAAAACAGCCCATTTAAGATATTGCCCAACTCAAACGACGCATGACACACGAAAAACGAGCATTTTCCTGGAAGTGCTGGTTGTCTTCAAATAATTTTCTATCGAACGTATAAGACAAGGTTTCGTACAGCAGGAGATTTCCTGGTTGAGTCGATTTCAATGGCATAGGAGTTAGTCCACAGATTTCACGACGTGTAGTAGTGGTGGAAAGAGTGGGCTAGTGGAGACACCTCAATATGGGAGATGGGAAATAGTTGGCACGATGCAAGACCAATAACAACAAATGATTATAAAATTAATGGTGGCCAGTCTTGAGATGCAGGACATTACAATCCAACACAGCTATAAATTCAGGAGTAATGCAGCATATCAGTAAGTCAGGGAAGAAAAATCAGTCAGAGGAGAGAGTGGAATTATATTCATTGAAAAGAGGGAGTGGAATTAAAGACTTTATTTTAGCTTGTGTGTCTCTGTATGGCAGCTGCCACACTGCTTACTCTAAGATCACTCATTATCATTCCAAGTAAAAAGTCTAGAATATTTTAGCAAAACCTTTAGAAATTGAGTTACGAGAGAGGAAAAATTCATCCAAAAGAAAATCAAGACTTAAGCCGTCATTAAACAAATGGGTCTTTCTATATTTCTTGTTCCAGTGTTAGTTTGGGTTATAATTACCCTCTATACTTTCCCCTTGTGTGTTCCCGTAGCTTGGGGAGAGAAACAAGGTGGGTTTCATTATCATGCACTGGGTATCGCTGCTCGGCTTAGAGAAGTGAGCTCCCCTCCGCTGGAAGTATATAAGACCTATCAACAAGAGAGGGACGTGGGCAAAAATGAGTGGAGGCTCCAAGTTTTCCACAGAGATAGTCTAGTGAGGGGAAACATGAGCTACGAGCAGAGGTTTAGAGAGAGGCTAGAGAGGGAATCCCGACGGGTGAAGGCGCTCAACTGGCGGGTAGAGAGAAAGCTGAATGGGAAGGAGATAGAAAGAAGAATAGAGCGCAAGGCCAAGATTGAGGATTTCGGAGGTGAGGTGACGTCCGGCATGATGGAAGGCAGCGGGGAATACTTTACCCGCATAGGCGTAGGAACGCCGGCGAGGGAGCAGTACCTCGTGTTGGACACGGGTAGCGACGTGGTGTGGGTCCAGTGCAAGCCATGCAAAGATTGCTACGACCAGGCCGATCCGGTCTTCGATCCGGTCTTCGATCCGTCCTCCTCGGCTTCCTTCACCTCGATTTCATGCAGTTCCGCTGTTTGCAGTGAGCTTGAGAAGTCTGGCTGCAACAGCCGCGGGTGTGTGTATCAAGTAGCATATGGAGACGGGTCTCGTACCGTCGGGAGCTTCGCTACGGAGACTCTCACATTCGGCAACACAATAGTTCAAAATGTGGCAATCGGGTGTGGCCATGACAACCAAGGCTTCTTCGTGGGTGCTGCCGGGTTGATTGGTCTCGGGGCCGGCGCTTTCTCGTTCCCTTCTCAGCTCGGGTCATATGGTACCAAGTTTTCGTACTGCCTAGTCGACCGCTCGTCCGAATCCTCGGGCGCGATCGACTTCGGCCCAGACTCGGTCTTACCCGTCGGGTCCGTCGTCGTCCCACTTCTCCGAAACCCTCAACTCGGTACGTTCTATTATGTTCCACTGACGGCCATCAGCGTTGGCGGGATGCTCGTTTCTTTTCCGCAGAAGGTCTTTGAGTTCGACGAGATGGGTCGGGGCGGCGTGATAGTGGACTCGGGCACGGCCGTCACACGGCTGCAGAAGGACGCTTACGAAGCCATGCGTGACGCCTTCGTGCTGAGCACCCAACATCTTCGACGAGCAGAAGGGATGTTCTTATTCGACACTTGCTATGACTTCGCTGGCCTCCAAACGGTCCTCGTTCCCACCGTGAGTTTCCATTTTCTCGACGGCGTCACTTTGACTCTCCCAGCTAAAAACTATATGATTCCTGTGGATATTATGGGAACTTTTTGCCTGGCTTTTGCACCCACAACGGGCAGTCTGTCTATCATAGGCAATATTCAGCAGCAAGGAGTCCGGGTATCTATCGATTCTGCCAACTCTCTCGTTGGTTTCGCTATCAACCAGTGTTAATTCATTAAGAATAGAGAGGCCTGTAGATGAGATGCATTAACCAACGATTAGTCACGTCTCTGGAAACCGTCTGCTTCGGCGTTTTGTTGCCCTTAGTTGTGTACGACATGTTTTAGACCGTGTAAGACTACAGTAGTATTGTTATCGTATGAACATTAATGTGTTTCTCTGTTATGCTGCATTAAAATCTAGTCCGGTTGTCAGGGGAACGTGGGAGCGTGCTTAGAAATATTTTCTTCTTGCCAATGATAAATGTTGTTTCTTCTCCATCAGTCTTGAACTAAAGATGTGTTATTTGATACATGTTACGTATTCCATCGACTCCTTTTCAATCAAGTAAAACTCCGAAATTCCCGACATCCACCCTTATTATTGCCACTTCTCTCGTGCTTTTTTCTATCATTTCGATCTCTACTCTTAACTTTTTGGAATCCAACGCTTATCACAATTATTCTACAATGGAAACTAAAGTCTATGATATAAGTCAAGATACTATTGCTCCCCTCCCAATAGGATGTCATCCTCGTAGAGTTTTGAGTTTTAGATCCCACAAGAATGATAAAAGCTAGTACATGATGAGTGTACATTGTTGATCTTATTATTATTCTAGGAAGATTTCATCTCATTTTTATTCTAGAATTCCTACAAGAATTTTTCAAATTTGTAAAATTATTACCAAATAGAAAATAAAAATTCAAAAGAGGTAGAATTAGAGTATGTTTCATAATATCTCATTAGTATATATTTAATGTCAAAACCCAATTCAAATCTTTTCATATAATAATACGGATATAAATACATGTTACAAATATGTTAGTAAATAATATATTAATAATAAAATATTCACATTGAATTTATGTTCAAAGTGAACTTCAATAATAAATGTCAATTGTTTGACAGATTGGTTGTTGTCAACGCTATCAAAGAATGACTAAACCTACAAACAAAGATGGTTTTGATGCATCTTTTGATTAAGTTAATTCTTGATCCTATTTAATGTAACAACATACATAAATATTCCAAAAGTAAACATATTCAATACGATAGTAATATCACTATAACTTTGAGACTGATACCAAATAAAGTGTACACAATTTGTATTATTATATCATTATTTATACAAATATTGATAACAACAATACATATCAAACTTGATCAAAGTGGTCATGTTCTTTTCACATCAATATAGAGAGATAAATACCACAAAAATGATAAAAGCTAGTACAAGATGAGTGTACACAATCTAGAGATTATTTGTTGATCATATTCTTATTTTAGAAAGATTTCATCTCATTTTTACTATAGAATTATTACACAAATTTATCAAATTTGTAGAGTTCTTATCAAATAGAAAATAAAAATTTAGAAAAAGAGTAGAATTAGAGTATGTTTCATAATATCTCATTAATATATATTTAATGTCAAAACCCAATTCAAATGTATTCATATAATAATAGGGATATAAATAAAAGTTATAATAATAAAATATTCACATTGACTTTATGTTCAGAGTGAACTTCAATAATAAATGTTAATTGTTTGAGATTGGTTGTTGTTGATGCTAACAAAGAATGACTAAGTCTCTACAAACAGTGATGATTTTGATGCATCTTTTGATTAATTATTTCCCAATGCTATTTAATGTAACAACATACATAAATTTTGAAAATAAAACATATTCAATATGAGAGTAATATCACTACAACTTTGAGATTGATACCACAAAAATTACACAACTTGTATTATCACATCATTATTTGTGTAAATATTGATAACAAAGATACATATTAAACTTGATCAAAGGGGTAATTTTCTTTTCACATCAATATAGAGAGCTAAATATCACAATTGATGAGTGATCAATAAAATGAAATCACACATTTCTCTCAATATTTGTGCATCCCATAATAAATGAATACACAATCCATTTGTTAAAATAATTTTGCTTAATAAAATCTCCTTTTTCTCTCATCTTCACACCCTAAGAAGAGAGAACATCATCAAAATTATTCCCAACATACCACCAAGTCATAGGCTTTTTTGTGCTACTCCATAAGAGAAGTCCACCTCATCATGAAAAGTCTAGCTAATCATGACTAACATAACTAAAATTTGTATGTTAATGATGTATTTGACATTATGCAACCTATTTAATTCCCAACAACAACAAATATCTATACATATGTCCTTGCACACATGAAGTGACTTAAATTAATTCAAAAAATTCCTTGCACTTTTTCATACATACATTTTTTGTGAAATATACTCATCCAAAAAACATGATCATGCAAACATTTTAGTACTTAATTTTTCCTCACAAATTTTGTTATTTATCTCAAATGATTTATTTTTCACAAATAAATATTTTTTACACTTTCAAATGGTCTATTAAATCCATTTAGTTGGGTAGAGTATTCATACTGTAAGAATTATATCTATTAATTTCCACATGTACAATTTAACTAAATCCTCTTTTTTATTTGTAGGCATAACCAATAGGATATACTTAACTATCTATATATTCTCATTTTTAAACAAAATAAATAAATTTTACTAGTTGTATGCTAGCCATGGATTCATCATAAATAAAAGTTACTAGTTGTATGCTATTTTTGGATTCATCATAACTAAAGTTATAGGTTACATGATTGATGTGGATTAATTCGTGACTATTGTAAGAAGTTACATGCATTCATGAATGGGTTCATAGCCACCATTAACTTAAATAACCTAATTGTAAGGTTAAAATTTCATATAATCTCAAAATATAAAACAACTACTTAGTTATAAATGTAGCAACCTGGCATATTACAAGGCTTGTTTTATAACAATATCATACTAGAATTTTTGTATAGTAGATAATGCAACATTGGCCTGAGTAAATCCACCTTATATTCTCATTTCGTTAATAGTGTTGTAATTCTTATTGGATTAATTTTATTAGTCTATTTGGCTTAATTTTTAACAACTTTATACTTCAAAATGCTAAGAGAAAAAAATATTTTATGGTTCAAATTTTATAATCATTGGGAAATTTTAAGGTATATAATATATATCCCAAACCAAGGAATGGGGAAGGTAGTGACCTATCTTAACTACTAGCACCCAAAAAATAATAATGTAGAAGTCATGTTTTGGTAACCATATCTACCTTCCATAAAATGCACAAAGGGTTTTGAAGTTTTATTTACTTACAAAAATATTATCTAGCCACCATATAATGCACTGAGAGTTTTAACACTTATTTAATTTATTTGAACTAATAGGGTATGCTTCTACCCAACTACCATACTTAATGGGAGGAAAACAATAATATTTATTAAAATTTCCAAGCATTCCAAGTATTGCAACCCAATCACCAATACTGGGACATGCTTAGTTTTACTTAAAATTCTAATTTACTAGTTAGTTATTTGACATTCTAACCTAACATTATGTAAAAGTGAAAGCTAAAACTATGATTTTTCTTACAAAATCTATTAGTGTCATTATTGATTAATTTTCTTTACCATAATCATAGTTTGACACTTCAAAAATTTCCATTTTTTAAGTAAGCAATTAGTTTACCATACCTTCAAAAGGCAATGACAATGACATAATCTATCCAACATAGATAGGTGTGGTTCTAGACTTTTCCTCTGCTTTTCCATTTTCTTCTTGTACATTTACATTCTACCAAATCAAGGATAAAATCCCTCTTTTTTCTAACTACATGGAGGGATAAAATTGTTATGATTTTTTACATGTATTTCCTTTTGTGGATAGTTGGGGTCACATGTCTCTATTAATATTTAAACAACAAATAATTTCCTGCCTTTTCTTTTAAAATTATTTAATGTTAAGCATTTTTCTTAACAAGAAACGCTAACAAGTATTTCTATGCCACCATTTTATATAACCATAAATTATTTAATATTGTAATTTCCTTTTCCTAATAAATGTATCACACTATTATCTTCTACTTATTCAAGCACATCAAACTAGGTGTAGTTTTGTAAATTGCATACACTTGTAAATTCACACTATGTTTCATGTCCACTTTGGTTTCCATCCCCTTGGTGTTTGTAGGTTCACTTCAACCCTTGCATCAACCCTTTTCATTCTCAAGGTGCTCAAACCTTCTTTTTCAAGGTCACTTTTTCATATCACCTCTATTTCAGCCCTATTCTTTTCTCACCTCCTATCATTTTTCTAGAACAAATTATCTATCTATGCTATCAAGCATGGATGTTCATGCATAGTGCTAGTATCCCACTAAAATTTATTATTCAAAATCAATTTATGATATTTTTTCCATATGTCACTTTTCTAGGTCATTAGAAATGGCTTGAGATAATTCCTATAGATACCTAAAATTATCCTAATTTGCAAGCAACACCTTTTTACTAATTTTCACCCTTTCCCCTAATGATTAAATAATACCTTATTATTTAATTAGAATCAAATATCATATTCTACTATTAACTAAGTGAATTTATGTTATTTAAATAATTCATTCTAATTCATCCTTTCTAGCTAATTAAATAAATCCTATTTATTTAATTATATCCCAATTATCATTAATCTTCTTGATTAATTAAATAAACTTTATTTATTTAATTGCATCACTAGTTACACTTATTCCTCTATTTTAATTAAATAATTATCATTAATTTTTTAATTAACATTTAAAACCCTTCTTAAATTAGATAAATTTTATTAATTATTTAATTCCCTTATTTCATCTCAACATTATTCATTCAGTATTAATAAATATTTACATTTTATTTATTTATTTATTAATCCTCACTTGCACATTCCTCCAATAATTAATTATTATCATGCATAGTTCCCTCAAACTTAATGATCACTCTCTCTCAATCGATTGGATAATCAATTCTAGTTCACTTATCAATCAATTCACTTTACTCCTACTCACGTCAATTATTTTGAATCAATTAAGTTAGTTAACTAATTGTCAATATTAGTTAACTCTTCAATCAATCCTTCATGCATTAATTGGGCAATCAATTCTTCTCAACAATCATCAACCATTTATCTTGATCTTGCACCTCCTAATTTTGAGCATTCATTCGAATCTAGCAAATCTATAAAATAAGCCCTCACATCACGTTGATGGCTAACCACAAAATTTGGTACTTTTGCATCATTGTGATCATCTAACACACTTGAGATTAAAGAGAAAGAAGTGAATACTAAAATTTGAGAGAAAAAAAAGAAAATAAGTACAATGAAAGTAATTCATGTTAACATGGTGAAGGTAAATGTATTGTTATTTGAATATAATTTCATTCTAGTTTTTCTTGTTTTAAATTGATTAAATTGGATTTGTATTTGAATATAGAACTATAGATTTGTGGTTGTTGTTTTAATTATTTATCTCCATTATGACCGACAACCATTTTCCAAGTTACAATTCTAAATGATTTGCCAACCTCTTCCCATTTTAAAACATGTTTTTCATTTTAAAAATATTTATCTCTTTTGGCTATCTTTCACTCTCAATATCACACACAAAACTCAACCACTTTTTATAGCATGTTACAACACTCCACAACATTATTTTAGCTTTATCTTATGTTGTTTAGCTTTCTCAAGCCTTGTAGATGGTATTGTTCTTTTTATCTTGTTCCCTCAAGCACCTTGGGATTACCACATCCCTTTAATATCTCAATTTTAGTTAATGTTCTAACTTCTAGAAACTTAGAATAAGAACACCCACTATTTTATTTATTTTTATCTATTTTAGTTATCTCTAGAGGTTGAAAGACCAAAACAAGGGTTTGATTGAGACAAATCCCTAAACAACCCTAAATTTTTTTCTTATCTTGTTATGTTTATAGGTTGGATGGATTTTTGAAATCAAGCTGTGAATTGTAAGAGTTCTTGGTGTGACTAGTATAGGACAAAAACATGACATGAGGATGTCCATGTGTCACATTGGTGTCCTTGACTAAGACTCTTGAATTTCAACCCCAGGTCCCTTAACTTCTATATTTTTCATTTTCATAATTAATAAAGTTTATTTTTCTTTTTATTTTTATATGTTTTCACTAGTTTATTTCTCCTTAAGAATTATACTTATTCAATTTTATTTGAATTTATTTAGTGAAATTTACTCTCTAAGGAACCTAGATTTCCTTTTTCAGAGTCAACTTTCCTTCATTACACATGGCAATATTTATTTTACAATAAAAAGAATAATTCTACAAGCCACTACATGTTTGTGTGTATATAGTCATCCATGACATGTCACCCTTGGATGGTTAAACTCCTCTTCTTAATGATACTATCTCTCTCTATGAGAGGTTCAATACCTACCCTATCAGTCTCACATGGAAACCCATTAAAGTTAGTCTATTTTCAAAAAAAATTAACTAAAACTAGATTATTTACAACATTAATATCTATTATATAAACTTCATTTAACATAATCTATATTTTTAGAAAATAATAGTTGTAAGTTCTCATGATTACCATATATATTAGACAGCCAAATGAAACACATATATAAGAGTGATACCATGGAAAAATTAGGGTTGTGTCAAAATTAGGTCTATGGCATCCCTCCACATAAAAAATAATCATTGTTCTAATGACTAGAGGTATGAATGGAAAATACACTAAAAAAAATGAGAAAATGAGTGTTGTATTTTTACAAAATCCTCCCGCATATCATTTTGCTTTGAATATTAGTCCCATTGGACTTTATATTGAATCAATTCCTTTATTGTACAATTGAATTTTGTGCTCATTAAGGATTCAAAGAGATTCCACTAGAACCCACCCTAGATCCTAAACTTATAAGGCTCGCTAATCAAGAATATGAGAGGCATTTGGATGATAAGTATATGCATGCAAATGAAAAAAAATGAAATAGAATCAAACTAAGATTGATTCAAACACATGCAAACCTCCAATTGAGAATAATGTAATTTTTTTCTCATTTGTGATGTTGGTGCTTAATTCACCAACATGACATTAAATTCTCTAGATATAAAATTGATATGAATTAGATACAAAATGAATGTGTAACTGATGATTGAGATGGGTTTCATTTATACATTCATAGAATAATTTGATCAATAGCTAGGATTGAATCTATGACCTAAGATCTTATCATTAATTTGGGGGAACTAGTGAGGAGATGTGGCATGAATAGGTGGCTTGCATATTATTTTAATTTTTAACTAAAATAGTTATATTTTTTAATTAAAATAGTTACAATTTTTAATTAAAATAGTTATATTTTTTAATTAAAATAGTTATATTTTTCAACTCAATGTGACTTGAGATTTAATAGATCTGATTGATTAGTCAACTACCTACATGGAGGAGTTAATTGAGTGAATTAGAGAGTTAAGAGAAGTTGACTATTGCATTGAATAATTAACTAATTGCATGGATGAGTGAACTGGATTTGATTAATGAAGGGGACCAATGAGAAAGTTTAAGTGGACTGATTAGACTAATTAATCAACTAGATGTTTTATAATTAATCAATTTAATAATTAATTAATTAAATTTTTGGTATGCATATGTGATAAAAATAATTATTAATTTTTTTAATGCATAATATGCAAGTAAAATTAACTAAGTGGGTAAATATGGATAGTTATGAATAATTAATTAATTAAATGGATGAAAGATAATAGTAAAATTTAATTAAATAACTTATGAATTATTTAATTAAACTAAATTAGGTGTTAGGAATCCTAGGTGATAAGGTGATGATGTTTGTGTACTAAGTGAAAAGGTGATAAATTAGAGGATAATTGGATGAAACTAAAACCTAGGTGATTAGGTAATAATATAATTAGATGGATGATAAAACGATGTAGTGGTTATGATCAAATATTCTAAGAGATTACAAGATGAATCAAGTGATGATTGGTTGAAATTAATGATGCAAGTGAAGGTGACATTTTTAGATATCTATTAGAATAAGAATAAAAAGGCCAATACCCATTACAAAAATGCCATAAAGGCCAATGAGGGGCTCACAAGGAGTGAAACGCCTATAAAATTTAAAGCAAAAACTTAAATAGTCCAACTAGTAGAAAGAAACTGAGACAACAAACAAACCAAGGACTAACAAGGGACCAAAAAACACCTAAAGGTCTCCTAGCAACTTAAGACCACTAATAACCTTCCACTCTTGATCCAAGAAGTTGAGCTTATCCTCAAAAGACAAGGGGCCCTTTTGAATAGCCTAAGTATCCACTGTACTGTCTAGAGCCAAGTTTTCCACCACCTTACCTTTCTTAAATGTGTGTGACTATCATCATCGCTATCCTCAACCACCCGTTTACCATGACTTTTTGTTATCTCTTGTTGAAAGATATGGGTGGTGAGAGCGGTGTTCTTCACGATCTCCTTGTTGTAATTAGTTATAACTTGGAGGAACTACATGGTTTTTTCTTGGTTCTTATGAATAGCATCAATATCCATTTGTAAATTCTTTTTATCCTCCTTTGTACCCACAAGAGTTATGAGATCTTTCACCTCCTTGTCCCAGTTGGCCCAATGCTCAAACAACTTAGCCAAGGAGGCAATAATATCCCAATGGCCACTATCCTCCACCTCTCTAAGCCACAAGACTTGTTGCTACAACATATTGTTTTCCAAAATATGGATTCTCTCTTTGGTAGTAACAAGCTGACCCAAGAGCCACTCGAGGATGTCATTTTGGATCCATTAGTCCAGTCTCTAAGATTTTATTAATTTTTTTGCGAAGTGGGTCACTAGAGGCATAGTTGCCAAAACCCACCCTAGATTTAGCATGGATCCCATCCAAATTGATGTATAAATTAGGGGAATTTTCAATTCTAGGGTTAGTGACAAGGGGTATTGGGGACATTAGAAACCTTCATGTGAATAGAGGAGTGTGTGGGAGAATTGACAGAGTTGGAATTCCATGACTCGTGGTCTGAGTTATCTAAATTATCAGATCCAAAAGTAGAAATAGGAGTGGGCTTCGATAGGAGAAAAAATTTAATGGGGACAAGAGGGGTTTCCTCATTATCAATGGTTTTACCACATGCATGAGTAATATGATGAGTAGTGAGTGGGGTTTCATCCAAGGTGATGGAGGAGCTGGGGTCTGCAGGGGGTTCAGTGGGGTCACGAATGACCAAAGTGTTCTTTTCAATAATGGTAGGAGAGGATAATAGAGTATCTTGGTAATGGAAGAGACAAAATATAAGACCCTAGTGAATTGGTAAATTCTTGATTTTACAATGGACATTTTTGATAGATTGTTCAAGAGAGGACAAAATTCAAAAGGAAAAGTTCACCTTTAAATTATAATAGAGATGGTTTTAAAACATAGGAAACAAATGGGAATGAAAGCAACATAAGCGGACCTCAAGCATTACATACCTCATCAAGACTTCCACTACCTTACTCCAAACGACGGGAAGGTCAGCCCTAATGAAGCCATTTTGGAGTTTGTTCACCTTTTCTCCCTCTTTCAAAAAGCACTCCATATCTTTCTAATAATGACCCTTAAGCTTATGGGGAGTGAAAACACCCTCCAATAGAAGCCTCGTCACCTCAAAAATTAGCTCAGTAGTCACCATGAAGGAGCACTGACCAATGGTGATAGTGACATTCGCCTAGGAGGTAATGAACTCCATAGAAAGCTTGGGCTCATTCCCTTGCATGCCTTCCACATACGAGGCTAGCTTGCCCCATTGAATGATGGGAAAAACCTCCTTGTCATTCACCCCCATGGACAAATTCGCAAACACCAAGGGAAGGAAACACAATCTATAGAAATGACAATATGAATATGAATACTAGAGCCACAAGTAAATATGTTTATGAAAATATTGCTTAAAGGGATTAATTTTCCATAAATGAAAATCATGGAAAATATCAAAGGGAGTTGATAGTACTTTGGCATCATGATAAATTAATTTGTACACATGCCCAGGGATATATTAAATATGATCCCAAATAAATAAATTAGGGGTGAAGACACCAATGTTAGAAATAACATCCACAACTTTATTGCCATTTATAAACACGTGATTGGATCTACAATTTCCAAGGGAAATCATGAGATTACAAGATGATGACACATGGTCCCTGAGTGACCAATAAGAATTAGCCTTCCCCATTAGGATGATAATAGTATTTATGGAATCTCCCTCAATGACCAAGTTGGAAAGCCCAACATGCATGGCAATCTGAATGCCATGAAAATTCGTCACCACCTTAAAAAATCTAGACAATTGCACCTCCAAAATCATCGCACAAGCCAAAATCAATTTACCATTATGATCACATAGCTATATTGAGATAGCTAGGTATGTGCAGGATCATGATGGGCCAAAAAGTGGCAATATGATGGGTATGTGGTGACGACCTTTTTTTTACCCAAAATTGATAAAATGAAAAGGGTTTTTAAAGGTGATTCTCAACTTTCCACCAATATAAATTATGCTTTACTTTGAATTATGACTAAAGTTCTAATTGATAGATTTACTGAAAAACATCTATAGTTTTCAAACAATATCATTATTTTTGAATCCAAAACATGTGTCAAATTCTATGCTTCACATACTATAGGATTAAGAAAAAAAAAAATGAATTTCATGAAGTTTTGACCAAGTTAAGGTGGTTTATATTTTTTCTATTTTTAAAAATAATAAAAAAATTCATAATTAATTATTTACTTGGAAAAAAATTACATAAAAATATGCATCACATAGGGCATGAGTCTTCTACTTATATCTAAAATTTTATAAAAAATATTATCATTTTATTGTGGTTAGGGTGGTCAGACAGACACCTACTTATCTTTTCCTTGAAATTTAAGTACTACTACATTGAAATTTCAAATTTTCACCAAATAGATTTTTATTTAAAAAAAAAAAACCTACTAGTTTAGAAACTACATTCAAATTACTATAGATTCTATTATTACAATTTTTTTGAAATAATATAGATAACTTATTCAAATTTTTACATCAAGTTGCCTAACTCTAATTTTTCTAAATTTTTTGCCACTTAAGGGCCTATTTTTTCCATGATGATCCTACACATACCCAACTGATATATGAAAAAAATGATGATATGCCAAAATAATGTGGATGAAATGATGAATGTAGAAATGGATTATATTAAAATGATTGTATGTCCCTATCACATGTAATCCCACAATACTAGTTTATAATTTTTGGCCAAACTAGACATTGAACTAATTTTTTCTAACTAAATCTTCACTTTCGAACACCTATAGCTACTAAACTGTGAGGAAATTTATGAGGGTGCAAACTAGTGATTTATGACATTTTTTTTGTAGATTCTAAATATATTTTTTTCAATTTTTTTGGAATCAGATTGTACTTCTTTTTCCTTCTCCTTCAAAAACTAGTTTTTTTCAGTAAACACCATTTTTAAGGAGTGATGCTCACCATATACAACATAACTTTTTTTCCATGAAGAATAAAATTCCAATTTTTTTAAATTTAGATTTGCAACTACGATATCTAGTGCTTCTAATTGGCTTCATAGTTTTTTATTGAATATTTTTTCCTTAATAAAGTTTCAAAGTCAAACCAACTACAATTCAGACATAGGAAAACTATATACAACATAATTTTTTTTATGTACCGAAATTCAATTTGTATTTTGTTGGTGAACCATAGATTTTTGTGGTGTGCTATGGACTCTCTTGCACTCTTAGGGTTTTTCACCTAAAGGAGAGAGATAGACCCAAAAATCTTGGTGTTTCACTCAAAATAATGCAAGTATAATGGAAATATGAAGGAAATGTGGACCTAGATGAGATAATCTAAGTGTAGAAAATGGAAAAAATACAAGTTGTTTGAAAACACATTGTGATATCAAAAACACCTAGAAATGAATGCAAATTGTAGCATAAATGAATGAAACTGAATGTGTGCACCTAAGATCTTATTGTAGACTGGAAATGGCTTTTGGAATGCTATTGATGTTGAAATTTGGCCTACAAGGACTCATTCGCCATTCTAGGTGAATTAGTCCCAAATCTAGGAAATTGTTCTCGAGCTTGTTTTAGATAAATAGGTATCCAAAACTATAGAAAACCTTTTTCAGGCCTGGAAGTGGGACTCATTTTCCATTGATGGAAAATAAGTTCACTTTTGAATTTCTAAAAATCCCAAAGAGGAAATTGAAGCCCTCAATCTGCACTTTGGTTCGTGATAGATATCTACCTCTAAAAGTCTGATTTTTGGTACTAAAAGTGACTTTTAGTGGATATTTTGGCTTTGCAAGCAAGGAGATGACTCCAATAAGTCTTCAACTTATTATTCAATGATTTCTAAGCCTCCAAGTTTCCTAAATATGCAAACACACAAGAAGAGAAGGAAAAATGTTGGATGTTAGGGCATGGGGGTTTGCCTTGGTCAAACCCTTTTTTAGGTAATTAAACCAAAATGTAGAAATAATGTAATGAAGCATGCAAAAATGGATTTAATAAGGGCCTATTAGTGATGGTGTAAAGAGTGGATAAGGCCAAGGACACAAAGTTCAAAGTGAAAGTGTGATTAAATACACTTTTCATCATTAAAATAAGGTCCATATAGCCTAGAAAGGCACAATATCCAATGTGAATGTGTAAGACACATTACAACACTAGATTATCATTAATTTTAATTTACAAGCCTTCTATATTAGTATGATAATGCTATTAAATACATTTTATAATGTTGAATTAAGGGAAAATGGGTTTATTAAGTCTTGAGAGGTGTGAAAGTCCTTTACAATACTTTACAACACCTTTACAAGACATCAATAAATGCATGTTATTCAATTTGCAAGGTTCCAATACCTAGTGTGGATGTGTAAAATACCTCACAACACTAAATCAGGGCCTTATTAAGTCTAATTTATCATCAATTATTCCCCAAATAAAGCAAGTTTCCTTTTCTCTATGGTACATTTAGCCCCCACTTTAGTGAGAGGATGAACTTGCTTCAAACTCACACTAAAGTAGACATTCATGATATGCCCAATCATACCAATACAAATGACAAAGGATGACAATGATCAAAAGGGGTTGCGCAAGCCTCCAGGACCAAGATCCCATAAGCACAAAAGGACACATACAAGGTGAATGATTAGAACAAGATACATATAATCATGCAATGGCAAGAGCTAGAAGGAAGGGAAAATGAAAAGGTGGATCAAGCTTTGACCATTTTTCCAACACGTGGATTAGATCTAGGTTTTTTGTCCAAAAATGTATACTCACTCTAGGGTGATGAAACTCTTGGTTGTTCACCAAGTGAGAAGGCCCAAGTATACTCACTTTGGGGCCATGAAACTTTTGGTTGTTCGCAGGGTGAGAAATCCATAACTTACTCACTCTGGGGCCACGAAACTTCTAGTTATTCATGGGGTGAGAAATCCACAAGGTGGCTATGGGAAAATTTGTGCCTTGGAATGGGCTTCCCACTCAACCATACTAAAGGTATACCTCCTAATAACTTTAATAAGGCACTACAAAGACAATGATTTTCGAGCTCTATGAGGTAAGGAAAAATTCGTATGCTTGACACTCATAGAAAAATAGGATGGTACAATAGGCATGCGAGTTGTATTATACAAGGTGGCCATATAACAATTATTGTAAATGCGAAAATTGTGTAAGGTGTGCTCAAAGGGATTTTTCTTAGTTTGTGCAAGGTCTCTTCTTAGGGAACATCGTACCTAATGTTTCCAAGAGAGGACAAGTCAAAGAAATATCACGCTCTTGGAGGGAATCAAGCCCAATGACTCCACCAATAAAAGGACACATCGCAAGAAGAAAGAAATCATGCAATGAAATATGAGTGTCAGTGTATGCCCCCACTTTAAAGTAGTTGCTAACACCATTACTGTGAGAAATTGCTTCAAAGTAGAAGAGGAAGAAGAATACATTAGAGTTTACTTGGAAATCCCTATGCCAAGTCATATGTTTCCTATAAGCTATGTCAGATGCGAGTCAACTTAAGGCATGTCATCCACATCCCAATCTTGCTTTGATATTTTGATGAAAATTTAACAGCTAGCCAAAAGAGGCAATGCCAAGTGACATACAAGGACAGGGCTACTTATCCCCTTGTGCCCACTTAGTGTACAACAAGGGTGAGCCGAAATGATTGATAAGATGCATGGTAGAGTGAAAATCAGTATCAATTAGTGGAATTAGGTGCCCCCACACAAGGAATAACACAAAACTCCTTAAGATATTGGATTTTATTACTCAAAGCCTCGCATTCATTAGTGGAATGACCATGAACTCTATGATATGTGCAAAATGAATTCTTGTAGTAACATTTCTTGAGTTCTTGGAGGAAGGGATGTCAAGTGATCTTGGAGGAGTCTCGACAAGATACCCTCTTGATCTATGTTTGAAGTTGTTTGTATAGTTTGGGACAAAGAGACATCTTGTTGAGTATTAGTTTTCATACCTATGCAAGACTCTTTTGATTGTGAGATTTTTTTCTCTCCTATACAGGAGGGTGTAAAATCTAACGAACTCAAATCATTAGTGTTTTGTGAGATGACATTGACATTAAGCGAGGATGTAGTTGTTTATTTGATGTTTTGGGAAGGAGAAGTTTCAAGACCACTAGTGTCAATGAGTTTAGGATGTACTACTGTTAAAGTTGATTTAGAGGAATTATTTGTTAGAGTATTGATGTTGAGTGAAGGCTTGGATATTTCTATCAAAGGGAAATATCCAAGACCACAATTTATTTGTTGTGTGATAGGATCGATGGGGACACGAATACCTTGTTTTCTAGCACCACATCCTTTTCCACTATATCCAAGTTTTTTCATAAGTTCATAACCTTTTCCTTAAAACTTTTTCATTGCTTTTGGATTGAGTTTTTGGTCGTTGTTGTGTTCGTCAAAGGTTATTGTGTAATTGGTTATGTTTTGGTCTAAAGTGGTTGAGGTGGATGCTTTTGAAGAGTCATCCAAGTTTTGTGTTGACATTATCGTTGTTTTTGTTCCCTTATTTGAATCTTTGTTGATGATTTTGTATTCGCCCATGAATTCATGTTCAAAATCCAAGGAACCATAATCATCTTCTAATAGCTTCTTAACTTGTTAAATTTGTTGTTGTTTTTCTTTTTGTTGAATGGGTTCCACTTGTGTAGTTGGTGTTAATGTGTTTAAATGATTCACTTTGTTTTTCTCAATGTTCAGACAACTATTTGGATCGGGGTCAGCTTCAACGATGTGCACATTGTTTTTTTGAATGCATTGCATGAATCCATGGTTAGCCTCAAAATGAGATTATAGGAAAGTTCATGAGGCATAACATGGTTTGGTGTATTCAATGCAACCTCCCCAACTATAAGAGGCAAAGTGATCACACCAAGTGGTTGTTTTCCTACATTGTTAATTCCACTAATAGATAAAGAGGCAGGTTGAATATTTGATTTATCAATGCCAAGCCTATCTAAAAGGGTCACACTACACACATTAACCCCTAAGCCATTTTCAACAAGACCTCACTTTATCCTTTTTATTTTGTATGGAGATATGATAATGAAAGATTCATTTTGTTTTTGCACATCCAAAGGGGGGAGTTCACTTTGGTGAAAAACAATGTCAGCATTCAATCCTTGAATTAGGGTTTCTATGTCATGCAGTTGCACATTAGAAGGGATAGGAACTTGTTGTAAGGTCATTTGAAGCATAGTGTGATAGGTAGGTGAATTATGAAGTAAATCCCATAGGAATATCTTTGTGGTAGTTCTCTTATTTGTTCGACAAGATCATACTCCCTTAATTGAGGAGCACTAGGCAGTATAGAATTGGGAAAAGGTAAGAAAGTTGGGGTTGGTTGTGGTGGTGATAGATTTTTTCAAGTGTTATATGTATGAGCAACGTCATTATGACTCACTTGATACAAAACATTGTTCATAGGCGGGTAAAGGACAAGTTTGGGTTGGTTGTGAGATTGTTGTTTGAGTGATGGTGGGTAAAGGATTAGAGGATTTGTAGGATTCCCTATGGGGTATGTAGGAGGTCCATTAATCAAGGAGGATCTAATGGACACTTGCACATTCATAACCTCAATGGTCTTGGTTTGATGTATCTCTAATATAGGGAAATCCAGAATCACCTTTTTATCTAAGGAAGATACATTACTAGTGTTGCCATGTTCTAGCATTATGATATTCTCCCTAGGAGGATAATTTTTAAGAGAACTAAAAACCACATGTTCTTGTCATTAATGGATTTATTCTTCTAAAATAACTTCATCGCAAGTAGGAGAATGAAAAATGGTTAAATTTTATTTTGGATCAATGATGGGGAGATGAAGAGAAGATTTGATTATCACGTTTCCATAAGGACTCATTCTCTTGTTCCATATTATTTACCCTAGAAGGAGAGCTTGTAATTTGTTTATCTATGGTTGGAGTTTGGAAAGTAACTTCATTACAAATGGGGGAGGCATCAAGAGAAGGACCACTATTGTTTGCAAATAAATTATCCCAAATGGTAGGAGCATTAGGGAAAGGAGGATCAAGGTTTTCATGATTCAGAATAGGTATATCTTCTAACACCAATCTATTTTCTTTGTAGCAAGGAAGGATATTAGGAGATAGACAAATTTTATTGTTATGACTATGATGACTAGGTTTAAGGTAATGTCTAAAAATGTTTCTATGATCTCATCTTCTTGTTGTGTTGTGTGATCATCATCATTACTTATTGTGATGTCCTCTTTTTTAGTAATTTTTTGTCTAATAGGAGAGATAAGAGGAAAGAAACAACTTGGGTTTTCAAAACTCTCATCAATTGGTTCTTCTAACACTATAATACCTACTTCACAAGTGTGAGAGATAATTGGATTTGAAAAAATGTGATTGTTATTATTATCTAAGGTTTCCTTCACTAGAAGAATCTCACCCACAGAAGGGAAATGAAGAGAGGGATCGATGACAAACAAGAAGAGAGGGTAAGGGACCTCATATTTGTATGCACCTAACAAGACTTTTTGACAACATGCAAGAAGATCAAAAAATAGAGCATGAAATATGATAACTATATATATTTTTGTAATGAAAACATGATGTAATGATCATGCTACAAATTTGAAATGTAACCATGCGAAAGAAAACATGCAAAAGAGGAATGCATTCTTTTAGATTTTAAGGATGACAAGTGACTGATTATGCTATGCAAAAATATAACAATATAAATTTAAAATTTAAGCCATACATGAAATGGGCTAATTTAAGCGAGATTTAATGAAATGTACATTACAAAAACTTAGCTAATTGATACAGATAGCTATTTGCATCAAACAAAATCTTAAAAATAGGTTTTTCAGCTCTGTGAAAGGTAGATTCAGGGGTGCATAGGGACTAATTCGCACAGAATGGAAAATGAGTCCTAGTGGGGATTTTTGTCAGAATTTTTAGAAATTTCTAAGTGATTTTGACATTTTCTATGCTATATGATGCATCTACCTAAGATGAAAATGTAGAATTTTAGAAAATTTAAATGATTCAAGATGCAAAAATGCAACCTATTGCACTTTCACTAATGCAAAATTTGAAACCCTAGAATGCAACTTAACTAATGCAAAATGCAATGCAAGCTAGTTCTAGGATGATGATATCATAATGGAATACAAATTAGATAAGAAAGTATTCGAAAGGAAGGTTCACCAAAATGAACCATAGATTTTTGTGGTGTGCTATGGACTCTCTTGCACTCTTAAGTTTTTTCACCTAAAGGAGAGATAGACCCAAAAATCTTGGTGGTTCACTCAAACTAATGCAATTAGAATGGAAATATGAATGAAATGTGTCTAGATGAGCTGATCTAAATGTAGAAAAATAAAGAAATATATTGATTATTGAATGAAAACTAAAGAAATTCAGTTTGTTTGAAAACACATTGTGATATGCAAAAACACATAGAAATGAATGCAAATTGTAACATAAATGAATGAAACTGAATGTCTGCACCTGAGATCTTGCTATAGAATAGAAATGGATTTTGGAATGTTGTTGATGTTGAAATTTGGCCTACAAGGACTCATTCACCATTCTGGAAAAAATTGTCCCAGATCTGGGAAACTATTTTGAAGCCCGTTTTGGACAAATGGGTATCCAAAACTACAAAAAACCTTTTTTAAACCTGGTAGTGGGACTCATTTTCCACTAATAGAGAATCATTCCACTTTTGAATTTTTGAAAATCCAAAAGATGAAACTGAAGCCCTTGGTCTATATTGTAGTTCTTGACAGATATGCGCCTCTAAAAGTTTGATTTCCAATACTAAAAGTGACTTTTAGTGGATATTTTGGATTTTCAAGAAAGGATATGAATCCAATAAGTCTTAAACCTAATATTCAATGATTTCCAAGCCTCGAAGATGTCTAAATCTTCAAACACACAACAAGAGAAGGAGAAATGTTGGATGTTAGGGCATGAGGGTTTGCCTTGGTCAAACCCCTTTTTGGGTAATTAAACCAAAATGGAGAAATAATGTAATGATGAATGCAACAATGGAGTTAATACCTTGGAATGATGTTTTATCTCAATTTTATGCAACAATAGATGAAGATTCTACCCTTGAATGTCTAAAAAATGATCTTGAATGACTTAGAATGATAATACCATAGCTTGCTTGGCTTGAGATGGAAGAATGATGGATGAATAATGAAGAATGATAATTAATTAGGGCTTAGAGACTTGTATTTATAGGAAATCCACCGTATTTACTCATTAGTTGGATCCCTAAGCCTGACATGGAGGAAAATAAAACCTAAAATCCAAAATTTCCTGCTTAAAACTCAAAAATGACCCAAATGGGACTAATTCACCACCATGGGAAAATTAGTCCCACCTAGCAAGGACTCATTCACCCAGATGGGAGAATTAGTCCCAAAGGGGTCCTTTCGATAGTTGGAATATTGGGGAATGGGGAATTTCAGTTCTTATGTATATTTCATCGGGTATTTGATCAAATTATGCCTTGGGATGCTCAATATGGGGTAATAAGGGCCTATTAGTGATGATGTAAAGAGTGAATAAGGGAAAGGAAAAAAATTTCAATGTGATTGTATGATTAAATACACTTAACATCATTAAAATAAGGTCCATATAGCCTAGAAAGGCACAATATCCAATATGAATGTGTAAGACACATTATGTAACACTAGATTATCATTAAGTTTAATTTACAAGCCTTCTAGATTAGCGTGATAATGCTATTAAATACATTTTATAATTTTGAATTAATGAAAAATGGGTTCATTAAGTCTTGAGAGGTGTGAAATTCCTTTACAACACTTTACAACACCTTTACAAGACAACAATAAATGCATGTTATTCAATTTGCAAGGGTCCAAGACCTAGTGTGGATGTGTAAAAAACCTCACAACACTAAATTAGGGCCTTATTAAGTCCAATTTATCATCAATTATTCCCTAAATCAAGCAAGTTGCCTTTTTTCTATGGTACAGTTGGATCAAAGACATCAATATCTAGTGCACTAATATTTTTCAAAAAAAAAAAATTGATAATCTTCTATTTTTCCACATGTGCAGAATAGAGAGCTTAATTTTTAGTGAAAAACCTATGTTTAATAAAACTAAAAAATATTAAAATTATATTTGTTTGATAGCTTGTTCTAAGGACTACCATCATCTAGTTGGGTTTGCGAAGTCTACTCCATTTTCATCCTCAACTTGAGCTTTGAAGGGAAAAATTCTAGAGCTTTTTAGTGCTAGAGGGGGAGAAGGGAGAAAAGGGGGGTTCAAGAAAACTCTGGTTTGAGCGAACCCCCTTTCCACAACCCTTTCCTTTACTTTTTTTCTTGGGAAATGTGAGACCTAACATTTAATGGCTTCACTCGAAGGGGGTTCTTTTGGGTTCCCTCAAACCAAATGTTCGTTTGAACCCCCAAAAACCATTTTTTTTGCATGGGGGTGTTTTTTGCAATTTTCCTTCCTCAATAGAATTGCTAACCAATTTTGTGGGTTTACCCCATGTGGAGGTGTACTGTAGAAAAAAGTACCCCTTTGCTTGACATGGGAATAATTCATGACAAATTGGACTTAATGAGGTCTTAATATAGTATTGTGAGGTATTTTATGCATCCACACTAGGTCTTGGACCCTTGCAAATCGAATAACATACTTTTAACAATGTCTTGTAAAGGTGTTGTAGAGTCTTGTAAAGGACTTTCACACTCTTCCAGACTTAATGAACCCATTTCTCCCTAATTCAACATTATAAAATGTGTTTAATAACATTACTACATCAATATAGAAGGTTCTTAACTTAAACTTAATGTTAAACTAGTGTTGTAATGTGTCCTGCACATTCACATTGGTTTTTGTGCCTTTCTAGGCTATGTGGACCTCATTTAGTGTTGTAAAGTGTATTTAATCACACATTCACATTGAATTATGTTTCTTGAGCCCTATTTTACCTTTACATTAAATCACTAATAGGTTCCTATTAACCCATATTGTGCATCCCGAGGCCTAATTTGATAAAATACTTGACAAAGTTGCAATTTAAATATTATTTCCTTATCTCTTGGAATCTTAGCTATCAAAATGGCCCCTATGGGACCCATTCATCATGCATGGAGAATTAGTCCCATCCAAGTGGGCCCCATTTGGCCTAATTTTGACCTCTGAGCAAGAAAAAAGTGAAATTTAAGTTTAATCTTACTTCACGTCATCCTATGATGAGGTATTAACAGGTAACATAGGTGAATTTCATATAAATACAACCTTCCAAGCCCTAATTTACATCTCTCAACTCATTTGTACAATCCATTCATCACTTATCTTCTTAAGAAAACTAGGGTTTTAACATTACAAGTCATTCAAGATCAATTTTCAAACATTCAAGGGAAGATCCTTCATGTTTTGTTGCATAATTTCAAGATAAAACATCAGGAAAAGGTAATAAATTCCATTATTTCATCTTTCATTGCATCTTTTCATCATTTTGGTTTAATTTCCTAAAAGGGGGTTTGACCAAGGCAAAACCTCATGCCCTAACATTCAACATTTCCCCTCCTCTTCTCGTATGTTTGCATATTTAGGACTCTTGGAAGCTTTTAAATAATTGTATATCAAGTTTCAAGGTTGCTCAAGTCTTCTCTTCATTCAACAAGTCAAAATATCAACAAAATCTCACTTTCAGACCCGTAAATCAAAGTTTTAGAAGCGAGCACCTAGAAAATCAAAAGTGCATATTGGAAGCTCTAGATTCCATTTTTCAATATTTAGAAATTAAAAATTTGAATCATTCTCCATGGGTGGTGAATGAGTTCCAATCCAAGGGAAAATTTTAGTTTTCTACTTTTTAGATACGCTTTTGTCTAAAACGAGTTTTGGCTCAATTTTGCAGAACTGTGATCATTGATTCACCCAGAATGGTGAATGAGTCCCACTAGGCCTAAAAATAAGCATCAATAACATTTAAAATGTCATTTCCAATCTTCATCCATATTCTAGTTGCACACTTTCAATTTTGTCAAGTTTTGTTACAAATTGCATGCATTTCTAGTTCATTTCTACATAACACAATGTGTTTTCAAAAAAGTCATATTTCTTAGGTTTTGCACTCATAATCAATTGATTTATTAGCTTAGTTTCATTTATATCATATCATCTAGTCTTAATTACATCATACATTGCATAATTTGAGTGATCTTATTGTAGATTCCTTTTGTGCAGGGTTTATCTCTCTCCTTTTACGTGAAACATCCTAAGAGCGTAAGAGAAGCCTGTAAGCCCTACCCAAAAATATACTTTTCATTTTGGTGAACCTGCTTTTTTAGAATACTTTCTTGTCTAATTTGGAGTCCATCATACATCTAGCTTGCCTTGATCTTGCATGAATTCATTTGCATGATAGGTTTCAAATTTTTCACTCATAGAAAAGTGCATTTAGATTGCATTTTTGGCATCATAATTCATTTAAATTTTTTGAAACTCTACATTTTTCATTTAGGTTTGCATCATAGCACTCAAAAAACATCAAAATCCCTCCAAATTTTTTGAAAATTCTAAAAAAAGTCCATTCTGGGACTCATTCACCACCCTAGACGAATTAGTCCGTTTTGACCCCTAAAACTGCATTTTATAGAACTTAGAACTCTATTTTTAAGCTTTTTTTTGGTGCCTTAACCTATCTATATCAGTTAGTTACATTTTTGTAACATGCATTTCACTAGATCTCACTTAAAATAGCTCATTTCATGCATTGTTTAGTTTCACATTTACATCTCCCACATTTCATTTTTTAGACTATTGCATACTGTAATCAATAATTTACTTTGTTTTACATTTGAAAATTACATTGCACTTTATTTACTTTTTCATAACATGTTCTTTCGATGTGACTTTGATTTGATTAAACATGGATTTTATAAGCATAACACCCCCTCTTATGAGTTATATTTTGATTACAACAATGAGGAACATGTTAGTACTAATTATTTGGATGAAGAGGATACAGAAAGTAGTAGGGAGAACGATCCCCTGGTCCCTCTTGCTTTTTCCCTTGTTGGTTCTAAAACCACTGTTCCCCAGTCCCTTTCCTATCGGAATGTCCTTTTGGGTTCTGCTCTGCCTTCTTGTCCTAATCCGCAACTCTCGCCTGATTGCCCTATCCCGGGTTTTGCTTCGCTGTCTTGTCTTAATCCTCAGCCGTCTCCTGGTTTCCCTACCCCGGGTTTGGTCTCTGGTTTTAAAGGTACCTCGGTTATGAAATTGGTCTCGTACTCTGGGAATTCTATGGAAATTCATTCTAATAAACCTATGGTCAGTAAAGAGTCGGCCCCTAGTGCCCCTGCGTCTGAAAGATTTGCGAATGCCCCTAAAAACTCCCCTAATCAGGGAAAAATTAATTCTACCCTGAATAACCTTAGGCCTAAGGACATAATGAGTGTGGCAGAAAAAAGTATTGATGGCCTTTTCACTGTTCTTAAGTGGACCCAGAAGGAAGTTTGTGATTTGATTGGCCGTAATAGAGATCTTAGCAACAGATTCATGGAATTGGAGCAGAAGATTAGCTGGAGTTGTAATGAGAATGAGGGACAGGACACCCCCTTACCGGGGAAAAGACAACAGGTGCAGGAGAAAATATTGACTAGGTTGGAGTGCAATATGTCCAAGATTGGCCAAAATATCAGGGCCACTATGGAGAATAATCATAAAATTGTCAGGCACAATGCCATTATCATCAATGCTATGGTGGAAAAGTTAGAAAAAAATAAAAAGGGCTCACTGGTCGTGGACTTGGATGCGGACAGAGGTTGTAGCAGATCTGTTGTTGAAGGGATTTCGACTCGCACCCAGGCTAATACGAAGAGGAAGGCCCCTACTTCTCCACACATGGTTCAAATCCTCAAGCAGGGGTTATAGGATATGAGTGAAGCTGAAAAGGAAGCTGAGGAGTTGATGAACACCTTGGAGTAGTGCTGCTATGGTTGTTTCTGGCTTTTTTGAGGTCCTTTTTTTGGACCCTGTTGTCTCTTTTTGTTGTCGTTTCCTTTTTGGGACAACTATCTGTTTGTTCGGACTTTTTATGCTCTATCTTTGTTTGTTTTAACTTTGTGGTTTCAGGTCCTTGTAAAACCTGTTTTTTCCTTTTCAAAAACATGTCAGTACTAATCAAATCATTTCATTATCCATTGGTGTGAATAGAAGTGTAGACAATCATAACACACATAATTGTTCTTCTCCCGATACCTCTCCTATTAGTGATGGAGGTATCTTGGTGAAGTTACAAGCATTGAGGGTCTTGATTGTCCATTTCCTTATTCCCTTTTGGACGATGTTAGACAACAAGAACATGAGATCATAGACACATTCCTACAAGTCACCTTACCTAATCTCCATGGTCATGAAAATCAATCTTGTCCATCTCCTAATATCCCTCCTTGATGTAAAGAGGACAGGTTGATGTTAGAAGATATCCCTATTAAGAATCATGACACCCTTGATCCTCCCTTCCCTAATGCTCCTCCCATTTGGGAAAATATATTTGAACACCATAGTGGTCCTTCTCTTGATGTCTCCCCAACTCATGATGAAGCTACCTCAAACTTGGATGAACATATTACAAGCTCTCCTAGTAGGGTAGATAATATGGTACAAGAGAATGAGACCTTAGAAACAACCCACAATCAAATAAAGTCTTCTTCTCCTCTCCCCACTATGAATCATCAAACACATTCAACCATTAATAAATCCCTTAGTTGTGATGAAGTTATTTTGGATGAACCAAGCCTTGATTGTCACAAACATATGGTTTTTTATTCTCCTAAGAGCTCCCCTTCTAGGGAGAATATTAAGACTCAAGACAAAGATAGCATGCCCTTTAAAGACAATGAATACTCTCACTTGTTATGGGATGTCAAAAGTATTCAACCTCAACTCATCCTTTATCCCCTTCACATAAACCTCCACCTCAAACCAAACCTGAATTCACCCTCTACCCACCTCAAACTAATGTGTCATAGCAACCGAGTTATAATATTTTTTCTCATACATATAACACTCGAAATAATTTGCAACCACCACAATCAACTCCACCTTCCCTACCTTTACCCAATCTGCCCAGTGCTCCTTGTTACCTCCCACACACAAAGGAGTATGATCTTGTTAAATAATGAAATAATACTCCTGCAAATATTTCCCTTTGGAATTTACTTTAGAACTCACCAAATCACCACAATATTCTTCAAATAGCCTTAAAAAAAATTGTAGTTCCTCTTGGTACAACTCTGAATGATGTAGTAGCTTTAATCCATTGAACATATTAAACTAATCTAGACATTACTTTCCATCAACATGATCTCTCTCCTCTAGAGTTACAAAAAAAAATGAAGCTTTCATGATAATTGCTCAATACAATCGAATAGGGATAAAACAAACCCTTATCAATAATGGTTCTGCCCTTAATGTGTGTAGTGTGAATCTCCTTGATAAATTACTTGTTGACAAGTCATAAATAATACCTAATTCTATATCTATTCAAGGATTTGATAATACAACAAAGCAACCACTTGGTATAATCACTTTGCCTATTACAGTTGGGGTGGCTACTTTGCAAACTCCTATTTATGTCATGCCTTATGATCTTTCGTATAATTTCTTCTTTTAGGAAGACCATGGATTCATGAGATGAATGGAGTGCCTTCGACCCTTCATCGTAGAATGAAATATGTTTATAACAATAATATTCATCAATTTGAAATAGACCCCAAGCCTTAAATTTTCTTGCACCTTGAAAAAGGAGCTACAGTTCCTCTGAAAATATTGATTCCAACATCTAATATAGACCCTCTTGAAATTGAAAAAACCAATAAGGAATTAGTGTCTAAATTATTTGGTGATCATTGAGGATCCTTAGAATTCACACCATCATTTATGGGGGAATACATAATCACACAAAAGAAATCTGAGAAACAAGAATAACCAACCATCATGACAACATAAAATTCAAAAGACCTTTCGAAAGCATCTGCCTCCACTACTTTAGACAAAGAAGAAAACTACATAGCCACCTTTGACAACGCTTATGAACAACCACCACCCAATCCAAAAACAATGAAGAAGTTTTATGGAAAAGGTTATGAACTCATGAAACAACAAGGATATGGTGGAATAGGATGTGGTGCTCGAGAACAAGATATCCGCAACCCTATAGAGCTTAACACACAACAAATGACTCATGGTCTTGGTTATTGTCTTTTGTCCAAGATCAACAAACCTTCACTCAACATCAATAATCTCACACAATGCACTCCTAAATCATCCTTAACAACTAGTGGTCTTGAAAATCATCCTTTACCAAACATGCAACACACAAATACACCTTCACTTAATGTCAATGTCATCTTACAAAATGTTCATGATTTGACTTCGTTAGATTTTATACCTTAGTATAATGGGGAGAATAAAATCTTGCAAACTAAAGAGTCTTGCATAAGTATGACATCTACTACTAAGCAAGATGTATCTTTTATACCAACCAAAAGACCATCTTCTTCTCTTGATCAAGAGGGTATCTTGTTGAGACTCCTCCATGATCACTTGATATCTCTTCTACCTAGAACTCGAAATAAATTTTATTACAAGACTTCATTTTGTGCATATCATAGATTTCATGGTAACTTCACTAATGAATGTCATGCTTTGAGTCGCATAATCCAAAATCTTAAGGAGTTTGGTATACTTCCCTCTATGGGGGCATCTAATTCCTCTAATTGATATTGATTGTCACTCTAGCATATATTTCATCAATCATTTCAGCTTATCCTTTGTCTTTCACTAAGTGGGGGAAAGGGGTTCGATAGCCTTTCCCTCGTATGTCACTTGTGGTTTCCTCCTTTGGCTAGTCGCTAGAATTTCATGAATACATAAGAGAAAGCTTAGGATGTGGACATCATGCCTTAAGTTGGCTCACATATGACATACTTCCCTTTTTCATGGCGTAGCTTATCGAAAATATATGACTTGGCATAGGGCTTTCCGAGTAAGCTCTCATGTATCATTCTTCTACTTTAAAGAAATTTGTCTCAGTACTAGTGTTCCCAACCACTTTAAAGTGGGGGAATACATCACCACTCACATTTCATTGTGTGATTTTCTTCTTCTTGTGATTCCCTCTCTTGGAATCATTAGGTACAATGTTTCCCAGGATACGACCTTGCACTTTTCCTCTCTTGGAAAAATGATGAGATCATTTGCACTTATCCTCTCTTGGAGACACTGAACATGATGTTCCCTAAGATTAGACATTGTACAAACAAATAAAAATCCCTTTGAACAATCCTTACACTATTTTGCATTAACAATGTCAATGAGTTTCAAGTATATGAAGTTTTTCTTAACTCATAGAGCTCAAAAATCATTTTCCTTTGTGGCGCCTTATTAAATTTATCAAGAGGTATAACCTTGGTATGGTTGGAGTGGGAATTCCATTCTGAGGCATGACTTTCCCCATAGCCACCTATGTGTTTGAGTGCATACCAACTAGTGTATGTTTCTCACCTTTGGAATTTCTCACCCCACAGAAAATTAGAAGTTTCATGGCCCCAAAGTGAGTATGTTGTGGACATCTAACCCCACAAATGACTTGAATTTTTGTGGCCCTAGAGTGAGTACATCCTTTCCACCCTGTCTTGAACTTTCTCGTTCTTGCCATTGCATGATTTTGTATCTTGATGGTTTGACTTCAGATCTTGGATCCTTGGGGCTTGACTTCCTTCTTGATCTTTTTCATTCTTTTTCATCTACTTCAGTACACTTGGATCTCTCTTGAATGTCTACTTTAGTGTGAGTTTGAAGCAAGTTCATCCTCTCACTAAAGTGGGGGCTAAATGTATCGTAGAAAAAAGTACCCCTTTGCTTTACATGAGAATAATTCATGAAAAATTGGACTTAATGAGGTCTTAATATAGTGTTGTGAGGCATTTCATGCATCCACACTAGGTCTTGGACCCTTGCAAATTGAATAACATGCTTTAACGATGTCTTGTGAAGGTGTTGTAGTCTTGTAAAGGAATTTCATGCTCTTTTAGACTTAATGAACCCATTTCTCCCCAATTCAACATTATAAAATGTGTTTAATAACATTATTACATCAATCTAGAAGGTTCTTAACTTAAACTTAATGTTAAACTAGTGTTGGAATGTGTCTTGCACATTCACATTGGTTTTTGTGCCTTTCTAGGCTATGTGGACCTCATTTAGTGTTGTAAAGTGTATTTAATCACACTTTTAGATTGGATTTTGTGTCTCGATCCCTATTTGACCTTTACATCATCACTAATAGGTCCATATTAACCCATATTATGCGTCCCGAGGCCTAATTTGATAAAATTCCACCCAAAGTTCCAATTTAAATCTTATTTGCTTATCTCTTGGCATCTTAGCTATCAAAATGGCCCCTATGGGACCCATTCACCATGCATGGAAAATCAACCCCATCCAAGTGGGACCCATTCACCATGTGTGGTAAATCAGTCCCATTTGGCCTAATTTTGACTTTTGAGTAGGAAAAAAGTGAAAATTAAGTTTAATATTACTTCATGTTGGCCTATGATGAGATATTAATGGGTAAAATAGGTAAATTTCCTATAAATACAACCTTATAAGCCCGAATTTACATCTCTCGACTCATTTTTACAACTCATTCATCATTTATCTTCTCAAGCAAACTAGGGTTTTAACATTACAAGTCATTCAAGATCAATTTTCAAACATTTAAGGGAAAATCCTTCATGTTTTGTTGTAGAATTTCAAGATCAAGAATCATGGAAAGGTAATAAACTCTATTATTGCATGTTTCATTGCATCCTTTCAGTATTTTGATTTAATTACCTAAAATGGGGTTTGACTTAGGCAAACCCCCATGCCCTAACATTTAACATTTCCCCTCCTCTTCTTGTTTGTTTGCATATTTAGGACTCTTGGAAGCTTGGAAATCATTGGAGATCAAGTTTCAAGGTTTCTCAAGTCTTCTCTTCATTCAACAAGTCAAAATATCCACAAAACCTCACTTTCAGACCTGCAAATCAGAGTTTTGGAAGCAGACACCTAGAGAAATCAAAAGTATAGATCAGAAGCTCTGGATTCCACTTTTGAATATTTAGAAATTCAAAATTGGACTGATTCACCATGGGTGGTTAATGAGTCCCACTCCAAGGTCAATTTTTACTTTTCTGCATTTTTAGTTACCCTTTTGTCTGAAATAGGTTCCGACTCAATTTTGCAGAACTAGGACTGATTTGCTTAGAATGGTGAATGAGTCCCCAGGCCTGAAAATTAGTATTAGCAGCATTAGAAATGTCATTTCCAGTCTCCATCCATATTCCGGGTGCACACTTTCATTTTTGTCAAGTTCTGTTACAAATTGCATGCATTCTTAGTTCATTTCTGCATAACACTATGTGTTTTCAAACAAGTCATATTTCTTAGGTTTTGCATTCATAATTAATCATTTTCTTAGCTTAGTTGCATTTAGATCATTTCATATAGTCTTAATTACATCATACATTGCATAATTTGAGTGAACCTAGTGTAGATTCCTTTTGCATAGGGTTTATCCCTCTCCTTTTAGGTGAAACATCCTAAGAGCACAAGAGAAGCCTATAAGCCCTACCCAAAAATCTACAGTTCAGGAGGAAATGATGAAGGAATAAATGGATTAGAATAAAGTGATAGTATCCACACGTGTGTGTATGAAATGATGAAATATTGAATGTTGATATTATGATGCCTCCTGGAGAGGTTATTCATTCAAAAAAAATGATATGAGTGACCTCTTGAATGATGAATGATGAAGTTATGGATGCAAGTAAAGTGAATAGATGAAATGAAGGAAATAGATGATGAGACATGGAGAAATAATTAAACAAGCACAATTTTGAAAATTTTACTACTAAAATGTGAATTTTCACTTTATTTTTAGATGGGTTGTCAATTCACTATTGGCATCAAATTTTAAACAAATACTATTTGAAAATGTTACAACTATGAATCTTCATCTCATCCCTTACCATTCTTTTGTTTTAACTACCAAAATCATTTAAGGTTAGGTGTTGTAGGTAATGGCAAACAAGAATGCATACTAGTTTTTGTTTAAATATTGTATGAATTGGGTAGATAATAAAAAACAGAAATAGAATTGGAATTTGCGTCACCATAAATTATGACCTAGCATTTAATTTTTTTGTTGGGAGTGATATTGATAACATACTTGAAAATCATGGCTCTAGCAAAATTAAATGTTTCTAAAAAAGAAACTATGTAGAAAAGGTATCAATTTTTAAAAGTTGATCATGGTAGGAAAGAAAACATGTGATATAGAAACGTTGATGTAGGGACAAATTTGAAGGAAGACTAAACCAACAAACAAATAGCAAAGATTTTTCAAGGAGAGAGTGTGGGGATCAATACTGCATAAATATTTTAAAAAGTAACTATGTGCTCATTAAGAACATTTACTTAAACAACACATGTTTAAATAGTCAAAAGATCTATCACAATTTTACACATCATCCTCACCAAAAAATAATGAATAACTGTCAATTTCTATAAATAAAATTTATCTTTTCACTATTAGACTAGGTAATATTTAAAAATAACCAATTAAAAACAGCCCATTTAAGATATTGCCCAACTCATACGACGCATGACACAAACAAGCATTTTTTGCATTTTAAAAGCCCCTGGAAGTGCTGGTTGTCTTCAAATAATTTTCTATCAAACGTATAAGACAAGGTTTCCTACAACAGGAGATTTCCAGGTTGAGTCGATTTCAATGGCTAGGAGTTAGTCCACAGATTTCATGGGGTGGTAGTGGTGGAAACTGTGGCTAGTGGAGAGCCCTCAATATGGGAGATGGGAAATAGTTGGCACGATGCAAGACCAATAACAACAAATAAGTATAAAATTAATGGTGGCCAGTCTTAAGATGCAGGATGTTACAATCAAGCACGGGTATAAATTCAGAAGTGATGCAGCACATCCGTAAGTCAAGGAAGAAAAATCAGTCAGAGAGAGTGGAGTTATAATCAGTGAAAAGAGGGAGTGGAATTAGAGACTACTTTTGCTAGCCACCCAAAAGAAAATTAAGACGTATACTATCATTAAACAAATGGGTCTTTCTATATTTCTTGTTCTAATGTCACACTACAGTAGTATTGTTATCATATGACATTACATGTGTTTCTATGTTATGCTGCGTTAAAATCCAGTCTGGTTGTCGGGGGAACATGGGAGTGTGTTCATAGATATTTTCTTCCTGCCAATGATAAATTTGGTTTCTTCTCCGTCAATATTCCACCGACTCGTTTTCAATCAGGTTAAACTGCGGCATTCACAAAATTCACCCTTACTATTGCTTTCAGCCCCTTCTCGTTCTTTTCTATATAATTTCCATCTCTATTCAGAATTCCTTGTGTTTTTAATCCAGTCGTTATCACATTTATGCTACAATAGAACTTGAAGTCTATATTCATTTTCGTGGTAATCAATCTAAAAGTGTACCATCCTTGCTCGAAGGATACAGTTCACTCATGATTCTTCTCCAAAATCCAAAATTATAATATCCTATTTTAACAATATCTCATGTATTGATTATCTTAACGAGGCCTTTAATCAATACTCCATATCATGTTATGCATTCAAGATACTATTGCTCCCATCGTACTAGAGGATACCATATTTGATTTTGTTTTTTGAGTATTAGATCCTGATGTGAATATAGAAACATTTTTTCTATGGCTATAAGTAACATTCATTGGTGGAAAAAAATTATCATCAATTGCAATTGTATGTAATAAAGGAAGTAAAAGTTTACCATTAATCATACAAGCATGATGAATATTCTCATTAGTTAAATCATCAAGAACAAAGGAGGAGACATCATCATGAATATTCTCATTAGTTTAAAGTTTACTATTAATCATATAAATATCACGAATATTCTCGTTAGTTAAATAATCGAGAATCAAGGAGCAGACATCATCATTATTAGTTGTAAGATCATCATTAGATGAATTAGAAACCATAGATGTATCCATATAGGTTAACAAGATAAGTAACTAGATGTAGATAACATAGAATCACAAATAGTGGGCGCATTAGAAACATCAACTATACTATCATCATAAAATAAATTATCATTAGCATCAATATGGGTATCATGGATCAAAATTCATTGGCCATGTCTTAATAAGAGAAAGAAACAACATGATTGTGTATATAGGCACATCATTGGTGGTAGAAGAAAAATATAGTCATCGCAAAGCTTAAATCACTAGTATAATCATCATAAATAGTTGATCCCATATCAAGAAACACATCTCTATCTCGGGCTTCCTTTATCCACATAGAAACTCTCTAACAATTTTTGGAATAGTATTGTGGAAAGGATTCAAAACAAGTTGGTTGGCTATAAAGGGAGGCTATTAAGCCAAGCTAGTAAATATCAACTATTGAAAGCTTCTCTACAAAATATTTCGATCTACTACTTATCTCTCTTTAAGATTCTAGATTGTATGGTTGAAAGAATTGAGTAGATCTAGAAGAATTTTCTTTGCACAAGCACTAGAGGAAAATCAAGAATTGCTTTGGTAAGTTGGGAGAAATTTTGTAAACCTAGAAAGTAAGGAGGTATTGGTATAAGGAGACTAAAACTGTTTAATAAATCTCCAATGGAAAAAATTGGTTGAAATCTCCTTGAAAGAAATAGAGAGTGGGCTATTGTCCTCAAAGCCAAATACTTGGAAAATAGAGGCTACTTTAGTTTTTATCCTCTTCTACTTTGCATCAAGGATTGGCTATTTAGAATAATTTATTCAAAATCAAAAATTTGATTAAACAAGGAATTTTTGGAAGGGTGGGAGATGGTAAAATAGTTAATTTTTTGAATGTCCTTTGGAAGGAAGGCCATTTGTTGCCTTTTGTTTAAACATTTGTTCAAATAAGAGATATGCTCATTAGATATAATGAAAATAAATTGAATGGCTATATTGACTAGAATGGGCATCAACCTAAATGGAACGAATTTTTGTGGTCAAATGTTGGAAGGAAGGACCTTGAGAGGTGGAAAACAATAGGGGCTATTTTGTACATTAGTGATTGTCTATTTTGTTCTTTGGGAAGGAAACATGAATGTATTTGGTCTCCAAATCCTTTTGACTTGTTTTCTGTCAAATCGGCTTATAGTCTTATTTATGTTGAAAATAATGCTTCTTTCTTTAACTATAATAGAGTATGAAATAGTAGAATGATCCCTAGATTAAACTGCTTCCAGGGTGGGATGTTATTTATAATAAGATTCTTACTATTTATGACTTGAATAAGAGAGGATTTCAATGTTTTAATAGGTGTAATTTGAGCTAAAAGGAGAAAGAAATTGTGGAACATCTACTCTTTCACAATGTTTTTTCCATAGAAGTTTAGATGGAGTTGTTGATTAACTACAAGGTTCATTGGACCTTCCCTAAGGGCCTATAATAGTTTGTTAATAGATGGTATAAGGGATCTCCCTTTTCTCACCCTATGATTTTGGAGATATGGAAGCAAACCCCCTAATTGCTACTTGGGGTATATGGAAAGAAAGGAACAATAGGATATTTAGAGACCAATATAGAAACAATAGAGAAGTATTTAGTAGTATTAAAATAACTTGTGCAAGAGAATATCAATGTACAAGTTTTTGGTTTTTCAAAATGATGCCTTCTTATATTGAGCAAAGCATAAAGAAAAATTGGGGAATCAATTAGGATCTTACTAAGATTAACTAAAGAAAAAAAAATTCTCAAGAACAACATCAAACAGAATCCCCCTAAAATTAGTTAGGTAAAGCTTAATTTTAATGGTTGCACAAAAGGTAACCCAAGTGTTTGTGTGGCTAGGGAGTGACAAGGGATGAAAAAGGTTGGTTGATTGTAGGATATGCTAAAAATATAGGAAAGAGATCAAATAATGAAGATGAGTCTATGTTTTTTGGTGGGGAGTTAAAAGAATGCAAAGGAGCCAGGATTCCATAATGTTGTGATCAAAGGAGACTTAAAAATTAGTATTAATCTACTGAATAATAACCTTACCCCTTCTTGGAAGATTTCAAATATGCTAGAGGAGTGCAGAGATTTGTTAGGGAATTTCAATAATTTGAAGATTAATCATTACCTACAAAGAAGGTAATGAAGTAGCAGATGTTTTAAATTTTGGTATATTTTTTTCTAATTGATATTATTGGACTTTTTTAAATCTCTTGTTAAAAATTAGGGAGGTTTTGTCTAAGGAAACATATTATTTAAATTATTACTCTTAAAATTATGGTACCTTCACTTTCTTTATTAGATTTGGGTGATGTGGCACTTAATAGATGCCCTAGAATGAGAATGAGTTGGAAGATGCGGTTGGTCTTAGGCTCTTCATCAATATGAGTAATGTAGAAATCTATAGTCAATTTTTTTTGGTTAGTATGGATAATAAATGGAAAAGAGAATTTTATGTCAAGAAATTAAAATATTTGGGAAATAATTAAACACCTCCCAAGAGACAGAAAGAAGGATAATGATGGTTATTCACTCCTTTGTGTAGATTTTAATATTAGCTTGTGAGAAAGGCCATTTTGTTAAGATTACTTTTAAATGAAAGAATTAGATTTTTTTGTGGAGGGGAAAGGTGATTAGGATAATAAATTCAATGGATGTATTGGCTAATATTGTGAATTGTCAAGAGGAGAAATATTACAAGAGAAGGCGTTGATAACTAGGAGAAAAGGTAGAAATTTCACAAAATGATATGTGAGAGTCAAGGCTACATTTTAATTAACATTCATAATTGGAGTTGGGGTAAGAGTAGAAAATAAATAAGGGGAATTCTCTATGGGTTTGGAGAGGGTAATAGTAAGAAGAATAACATGGGTAGGTTGAGGCTTCTAAAGAAACATGTTTCTTATGAGGCATTGAGACAAAATGTGGAGCTCTAGAAATTTTTTGAAAAAGGGGGTTGTGTACCATTCTTTACAGTGATGAAGGGGTGTAAAAATAAATTGACCTCCAAATTTGTGAATATTTAGATGCAATGCAAGATGGCTATTCGAAGGTTCAAGTTTAAAGTGACAAAAGACTTGATTACAAGAGAAACTATCTTAACCTATTAAGGGTTAAGAGTTGAAAAAAGAATTAAAGGTGAATGGAATAGGTTTAGTAAATCCTTTTTTGAGGAAGGAAAGTGATGCAGGAGCATCGCACTCCATCAAATTTTGGTCGTATTTTAGTTTTTATTTGTTGTAGTTTGGTGTTTGGTTGTGTTTTACAGATGTATTTTAGTTCATTTTGTAAGCCCTAGCCCCTTGTTTGGTGTTGCTCTTTCATCAGTGTGATGTTATGTGATCGGTGGTACTTCAAATGGAATCCCTTCAATAGCCTGATGTGAATACTGTGTTGTTGGCAAGACCTTTCTACTTCAAAGGGACTCTGAACATAGTTTCCTCGATAACCCGATGAGAGATATGTTTGCAGTGCATGAGTAGGAAAGTTGTTATTGGCAAGAATTACCCTCATCGAAGGGACTCTATCTTGAGTCTCTTCAATTGCTCGATGGAACATGCAGGAAGCTCATCAAAGATACTTAGCTTTGTTGGAGGGACTCTACTCTGAGTCCCCTCGATGGTTTGATATTTGTGGTGGTTGGCCAGCGGTGGTGATGTATGTGGATATGAGGAGACCGATAACATAGAAGAAGAGGCAACTATTATTTAAAGGTACAACAAAGATAATAAGAGGGTGGTTAAGTTAAGAGGAAACATTATGAGTAGTTAAAAGAGGAGTGACTGTTAGGTAGCTGCATAAGGGAGAAGGTGGCGAAAGGAAGAGCCATTATGGAAGATTAAAGTGCACAGCCAGATGAGGAGTTCTAGGCGATGTTATAAGAAGGAGGACAAATGCAAATAGTGGGGAGGTCGATAAGTGAGGAAAAGAGTTGATCATGAAGAATGGAGGAATTGATCCTTGAGGGATCTTAATCATTGTAATCTAAATCAAATCCACCCACATGAATAAAAGATAATGTTTTCGTTAAGGCCTATTTTATTTGTTATCATTTGTTTTGTCTTTCATTTTTGTTACAAATAGTGGTGAAGTCTTAGTTTTATAACGAAATTAATGAGAACTTCCTATAGCCATTTGGCATCCAAGAGATAGAGAGTGAGAGAGAACCACCAAATTCGTTCTAAACCATGTGTGTTTATAATATTTGTCATCATTTACTTGCAAGTTGAAATTTATGGATGTGCAGTTGTAATCGATTAAAATTGACACAAGTTATTGTCAATTTTGGTTTAATCATTTTCTGAGTTGTAATCTGGAATTTGGGTGTTGTGTAAGTGATTGTGTGTGACTACATCATCAAGTGGTATTAGAGCCAATGGTTCTGAGTGCATCACCAACTGTAATACCCCTCCTGTTACTGGTTGGAATTATTATTTTTCTATGCTTTTGTTTGATGCTTTGAGACTATGACAGTACTATTTATTGTTTTGGTTTGGTGGATTAGTTAGTATAGACTGATTGATGGTTATGCTTCTTCAGTTGATGACATTATGTTTTGGTGATGTTATTGCTATATATGCTCATGGTAGTTTAAATTGATATTTATTTTGTCAGTTCAATGTGATATTATATTGGTGAGGAGAATGGAATTTCATCACTCACTTGCGAGTGCCCTATGATTTCCACGATTTTCTCCTCATGGTGTGTTTGAATCATGGATTATATACATGTATGTTATTTGTTTGATTGTAGGATTATAGGTACATGACACCGACTCCACCTAGTTTCACAGGTCTGAGCATGTCCAGACTCAATGGTAATGTTGATTGGGAGATAGTAACGAGGTTTTTCCTAGTCTAGTCTCAAACCTAGTCACAGTATGTCGTCAGTTTAGGTCTAGTATGTTTGGTTGTCTCGTCTAGTCTGTCTTGATTATTTGTTATACAAGGTTTATTTTGTGAATTTAATGTTAGATTAATATTCTTTGTAATTTAATGCTTATTTAAATTAAATTTAAATATTGTAGATAAAATCTTCATATTTTATTTAATTAATTAAATTAGTTTATTGGTAAAATAATTTAGTCATTGTAATTAAAATTATTTTATTAAATAAATTAATTAATTAGTTAAAGTTACTTTTATTGAGTTAATAGATTAAACATTATTTAAATGCTTTTATGTGAAATGGAATTTTAAATATGTATTAAAATAAAAATGAAATTAATTTTGAATTTTTAAATTCAATAAAATAAAATAATTCTTGATAATTGATAGAGGAAAATATCTGTGAGTTTGTTAGAAGATATTTTCTTGATTTTCCATGTGTGTTAGTTGAATTAAATGCAAAAATTCTTGTTGAGGATTTTCTCAAAGAGAATATTGCCAGAATGGGGAAGGCAAGAAAGCACTTCACGAAAAAAGAGAAAAAAAAAGAGTGTTTGAATCTATTGCTTCTGGATTTGATTGTGTGGACTCTTTTTTCATCAACGTTTCGGATCACACACAGTGAGCCATCATCAGGATGGAGAGTTGAAAAAAGAGTGTTGCTGAAGAAATTGTGATTTTTGATTTGGGGTTTTGATTTATAATTCTGGAAGAAGATCTCGGGTTTATTATTGCTCAGTAATTTGCATTCTTTTGGAAAGTGGGATTTAAAAGGGCTTTGGAAGTTGCACGTAGCAGGCAAAGCTTTTCTTCATCTGTCAACTCTTCAACCTATAGGAATACAAGTTCTTTGCTATTTATTTATTTAGCTTTTGTGATTTGAAAAGATTGTCTGTATAAAGATTTAAATTTATAGAAGTTTTGTTAATTTGTAAAAATTAAAAGATTGCCTGAGGAAATAATTTTGATTGAAGCTTTTGTTCTTCTCGGTGAAATTTTATTGAAAATATTTTTGTAGAAAATTTGTTACCTCTCTGTGAAAATTTTGAAACAAAACTTTATAGTGAAATCAGAGAACAACCCAGGGAGTTATGGTTAAACAATAGTAAAATTTCAAAAGAAAACAAAGAAATCTCTGTAGATTAAATTGAGGAAATGGAAACCTCTGTCATAAACTTTGCTAAATATTCCCTGTGGAAAATATTTTGAGGTTTTGATTTGAAAATGAAACCCTATGTTATTGAAATTACTATCTCTGGTAAAATTGTGTAAATTGATAAGTTTCTCAATTTCCTGAAGAAAACCCCCTCTGAAAATGATTACCTGATTATAATATTTTATTTATTGTTTAAATTGTATATATATTTACATATGTATATGTATATAAATAATATATATATATACATATACATATGTATTTTATTGTGTAATTGTTTTGTGAAATTTTATTTATTTATGAAACTGAGAAATACGTATGCGAATTTTTTAAAAATCACATGGATTTTATTCACGAAAATTTTAATAAAAAAAAAATTGTTTAAGATGGGGTCGCAGGGGCTACCCCCACATTCGCCCATGAAGGGAAATAGCTGTGGAGGCAGCCGGCGCTACCCATACAGGCAGCCCTCAAGCTGCCAACATAGCCGCGGCCAATGTGGGCCAGTTGTGTAAACAGCCATGGAAAACCTAGTTTCCATTTATGTCGCCCTTAATGTATTTGGAATTCAATTTTCATTAGTTTCAAATTTTATTTTATATGGAATTTGTTATATACGAGTTTGGTATATATATATGTATATATGTATATATATATATATATATATGTATATATATATGTATATATATATATATATATATATATATATATATATATATATATATATATATATATATATATATGTATATATGTATATATATATATTTAATTATGTTGTAAAAAAATTATATTTAATTTTAATATATTGAAAAATTGCATATATACATTTTAAATGTATGATCTTTTAATAAAAGAGTGAAATGAGTTGTTTTTATATTAAAATGATTAGAAGAGGAGGATGAAAACTATTTAATTATTATTGGGAAATTGTAGTAAACAAATAGATTTTAATGCATTATTTGTTTGAAAATGGAATTGTATTAAGATAGTATATTATGGTTCAAATATTATCATTATTATTTTGTGATGGAAAATGGATTTAGGAAATCCTAGTATTAGTAAATAATTGTTTGAATTGCATTTAAGTTGTGTTTTCTATTGTTCAAGATTGTATGGAAAAATTGGGACTAATTGAGAACTTAAGTCTTCCAAATGTAATTTTCTTGAAAGGGAGTTATATTTATGATGGTTTCATATTTTGGATAAACTAGGGTAGTGCACATGGTTCTATTTGTTTTATTTTTAGACACCTAGTTCTATGAACAGGTTGTGATGTCCATTATTAAATGATTGGTATTTGATGCTAGTTTATGTGCACTTTGTCTACCTTAGTTAGTGGAATTAGTTTCCTTGTGTTATTATTAGGGGAGTGGCTCTTAATGAGGGTTTGCACACAAAGTGGTGCCTGGGTAACTCATGTAGAGTTAGATAATCAGTGAAAACTAAATCAATACATTGGGTAGTCTAAAATATTTAACTGGATTAATTATGCCTCACTCATGGACTCAAGGGCTAGTTCAGACTTGGGGATGAGTCGAGAAGGCCTAGAATGGAAAAATTGATATCTTGTTATTATGAGAGATATTCGATTCCGCAACAGATTGCATGTGGGGCCAGGTTTCATAAGAGGTTTCCAGGTAACCCAAGATGGGGGCCGAAACCTAGGAAGAAATGCCTGGGTAACCTATGCAACATTGTGATGACACTCAACCTATAAAAATAGTAACGTTGTGAACTTAGTGTATTCAATCATTCAATTCTGGAAGCAATGTAACCACTAAGTTAAGTTGATATTTGTATAGTTTTGTCTTTGGTTTTGCTTGTGTCTAGGGTTTGTATGTTATGTCTAGGGAACCTTTTTACTATCTCCTAGCACGGGGGGTGGGCCTACGGGTACCACATGGTTGGGTGGAATGTGCACCTTACTCCATTGGGTCCCTAATTCTTGTTCATGGCGATGAGTACTTCTTGGATGGAGAGCTCATATGTGGATATATGTCTTCTTATTTGTATCAGTGGAAACCTTATTCATGTATCACTCCTCAATTGTAATCAGGGAGAACTTTTGTAATATGTTATCGTACATTTTTATATGACCTACCTCATTTGGAAATGAGTATTGTAAATGTTATTATAAATGCTATGAAAAGAAAGAATCATATTTGTTCTCTATATCTTAAATGATGTAATTTAAATGTTATTGAATGTATTCTCTTAAGTTTATGTGAATTAAATACATGCTATGTTAAATACTATTGTAATCTATGGGATTTACATGTAGTGTGTCATCGTGTATCTTAGGGAATGTTTGCATTAGTGAAGATTATGTTTACACTTTTAAAAAAAAAAATATTACACTATCGTAGTCAATGCAACATTCTTTAGGTTACAAGATGGGGCATTACACCAACAATGAGGCAACTTGTGCCAGGACCGATGGGTGTGGGAAAAGAGTCAAGCGGTTGTGTCTTGAGTAAACCCTAGGAGAATTTGTTGTAGGAGAGAGGAGACCTGTAACTGTAGAGGGTAGAGAAGGAGGCACAAAATATTGGTGACAAATTGCAAGTTGGAAAAGTATTGTAGTAGTGAAGAGGATGCAGATTGCAATTAGAAGACACGTTGTAATACCATCTTGGGATAGATATTGGGATGGCATGGAGAAGAGGAAGTTATATGAGGAATTGCAAAAGATTTCAAGTCAAATGGATTCATTGGAAAAGTATTATTTTCCTAACCCTGTGGTGATTGAAGGACATCAAAAGAAATCCAAGGAAAGAGAGCTTGAAGCAGAGCCAAGTCATGTAGAAGACATTATAGACAAGGATGTTGATAATGAAGATTATGAACATTTTGTAGATGTTAAGGAAGAAGATTACCAAGTGACAAAAAATGAAAAAATGCAGATTCTCAGAAATTTGAATTTGATCAATTTGATAATTTTTTGGAAGATGGTACTCAATGTGAAGTAGAGTCTGATGATAGAGAAAATTATGTTCATGTTGAAGATAACAACTATAATGAAGATAAAAAAAATAAATCTGTATCAAATGTGCAGTTTCGTTCGGATGGTGGAAGTGCCAACTTAGTGAAGGAAAATGCAGTGGAAAATGAAAGTGTCAAATTTTTAAATGGGATTACAATAAAAGAATTGACAAATGGTGAAAAGGTACATGGTTTAATGGTTCCAGTTGATACTGCAATAGTAACTAATTTTACCCATAATAAGGAAGTTGTTTCATTTGGGAAAATGTTGGTGGAAGATTGTGAAGAGGAGACAGGATGGTGGGGGTTTGGAGTTAATAAAGAGAATCAGAGGAGGTATCCATAGAAAGAGAGAAGTTGGAAAATATAGATCAAGAAACTTCTAAGGAAACAATGCAAGTATGGAAGTGCAGAATCAAGAAATTGGAAGGTGAGGAAAAAGAAATTGAAGAGCTGAAAGTTGACATTGTGGACTCCATGTGTAAGAGCACATGATTTCTTAGTCACCTAGGAGTCTGATGCAAGAGCATCGTGCTCCATCGAATTTTGGTCATGTTTTAGTTTGGTGTTTCATTATGTTTTTTAGATGCATTTGAGTTCATTTTGTAAGCCCCAGCCCCTTGTCCAGTGTTGCTCTTTCATCGATGTCACATTATGTGATCGATGGGACTTTAAATGGCATCCCTTCAATAGCCTGATGTGAAGACTATGTGTCATCAATGAGACCTTTGTACTTCAAAGGGAGTCTAAACATAGTCTCCTCGATAGCCCAATGAGAGATATGTCTACAGTGTGTGAGCGGGAAATTCGTTATCGATGGGACTTACCCTCATCAAAGGGACTCTATCTTGAGTCTCTTCGATCCAGCTCGATGGAACATGAAGGAAGCTCATCGAAGAGACTTAGCTTTGTTGGAAGGACTCTACTCTAAGTCCCCTTGATGGTCGGATAGCTATGGTGGTTGGCCGGTGGTGGTGACGTATGTGGATACTAGGAGACTGATAACATAGAAGAAGAGGAAATGGTATGAGTAGTTAAAAGAGGAGTGATTGTTAGGTAGCTACATAAGGAGGAAGGTGGTGAAAGGAAGAACCATTATGAAATATTAAAGTGTGCGGCCAGATGAGGAGTTTTAGGCAGTGTTATAAAAAGGAGGTCGAATGCAAATAGTGGGGAGGTCAATAAGTGAGGAAAAGAGGAGTTGATCATGAAGAATGGAAGCATCGATCCTTGAGGAATCTTAATCATTGTAATATGAATCAGATCCACCTGCATGAATAAAAGATAATTTTTTCGTTAAGGCCCATGTTATTTGTTATTGTTTGTTTTCTATTTCATTTATGTTACAAATAGTGGTGAAGTCTCCGTTTATAATGAAATGAATGAGAAATTCTTGTAGTCATTTGGCATCTGAGAGATAGAGAGTGAGAGAGAACCACCAAATTCATTCCAGACTGTGTGCATTTGTAATCTTCGTCATCATTTACTTGCAAGTTGAAATTTATGGATGTGCAGTTGTAATCAATTAAAATTGACACAAGTTATTGTCAATTTTGGTTTAATCATTTTATAAGTCATTGTAATATGGAATTTGGGTGTTGTGTGAGTGATTGCATGTGACTACGTCATCAGCAAGAAAGTAGAGGAAATCCAAAATGATTATAGTCGAAAGAAGCTTCCTATGATGTGGGCCTTGGTAGGCTTACATGTGATGAAACACTTTAATCTTGAAGGAAGGTTTAAATTTTTAATGGATACCATTTTCTAATTTTTAATCATATAAGACAGGTAAAAAGATCAATTTTCCTTTTTATTTTCTTTTTTCTATTGATAAATGTACTTTTGATGGGACCTACCCTGAGCTAATACACCAAGGATTAATCATGATACTTTATAATTGTAATCTTACTATGTCCCTTATGGCCATCTTAGTGTATTGAAAAGGTAATGTGGAGTTAAACCTTTTGGAAAACAACAAAAATCCTCTATTTCTCACTCAATGGTGTAAGGGTGGCCCTAGTTTGAGTATTAAGAAGGGATATAAAAAGGGAAAAAAATATTCTACTGATAAAAATTGTTATTCATCATAAGAGTTGCTTATTAACCCTCCTAGAAAGAGGAAATCTCCTTATTTTGTATAGGTTGAAGCCATAGTGGAAAATCTAAGTAAAAGGAAAAATAGCTCAAAAACCCTAAAATTTCAAGGGAAAGGGGGACTATTGATAGTTTTATGTTGAAGGAGAGGGTAAAGATAATGAAGGGGTTCGTCAATGCAACTTGAAGTCTTTGGGGGGAAGAAGATCTGCTAGGATTTCCAAATCCTCTATTGTTGTTAATGTGAAATTTTTTAAAGATAAATAAATTATGTCTAAAATTGATGAGGATGATTTTGAAGATGAGGGTTTTCTCCCTCAATAGGAAGAGGGAGGTTTGAGTGGAGACTCCTCACATGATGATTCCAAGGAGAACATGTAGGAAGTATATGAGGATGACAAAAGGAATGACAATGAGGAATATGAGGAGGAGGAGGAAGAAGGGAAATATAAGGAAGATAAGAGAAATGTGAAAGAAGATATATTACTGAAGAAAGCAAGGAATTCAAGGAATAGCAGAAAGATATGTATGTGACAGAGAATATTTTTGTATCATCATTTCCAAGGAATGAGGGAGGAAAGGAAAGGGTAGATGACAAGACTATTTCTAGTTGGGAAAACAATTATGATAATAACTTGGGTACAATAGGCACTAAAAGAGAAGAGTTGACTAACATTTAAAAAAGAATAGAGGAATTGGAGAAAAAGATTGATGCAAATAGCTACAACGAAAAGATGAAGAGAATGAAGAAAACCCTTGGAAATTTTATTTATGTGACTTAAGGTATTTATGAAGAAGGTTGTTATGGGGATTATTTTTGGCTAGTCTAAAATTGAAAAATAGAAGAAGAAAGCTAAAGAAAAAGACACTCAAGGAGTGATTGAAAACAATAAGGTGTTGCAAAATTAGAGAGAGAATTTTTTTTGGAGATTGGAACCTTATATTCTAATGTTGTTTCTAGTTCTCTGGTGTTATTTGTTATTAGGTAAAGATTTTTTTTTTGGTGTTTCTATTTTTCTAGGCCTACGTTCCCACTTTCTATCTTTTATGGTTATAATGTATGTTTTAATTTATTTATGTTATAAACTTATGGGATCAAGGCCCTTTCCCTACTTATTTTTAATAAAAAAACATCTCTAAGATTGTCAAATAATAATGCATTAAAAGAGTCACATGGAGGAGAATTCATAGATGCAAGAGAATTACAATCATGATATGGATGAATAAGTTTCTCACTAGGTATAACAACATGACATGAAATAATAACTCTAAAACCTAAACAAGTTGAATCATCAAATGATAAAGATAGATCTAAGAGGATATAAATAGGGCTACCATAACATATATGAACAATATCCTAAAAAATATTAACAGATCATGAATTTCTAAAGAACGTAGATCATTTTACATAAAGTAGCATCATATACCTAATCTTCATGCAATAAAGGAAAATTATTGAAATTAAAAATATCATTGTACTCATGAGAATCACTATTACTAGTTATAAGAAAGGTATAGTCAAGGTAAAGCTATAGACTAGTGAATTGAGTGTATTTAAGAGAGGAGGAAAAATAACAACTAACTCTATGAAGTAAAATCACATATATGATAAAACAACACCTCCGTAAAAATGCATCCCCATTCATATGATAGAGATAAATAAGAGAATTAACAATCTAGAAGGATCATATACAACAAAATATAAGAACCCATCAAAATAAGTGATACATGCATTGATAGAGATCAGAGGTAATGGTCTATAAGAAGTGATGGTAAATAATTTAACAATAAAAGGGTGTGTGCACCAATCTGTGACACAAAAAGGTGCCACTTTTGTTTTTTTACCTGAAATGACCATTTAGTGAGCACCAAATCGAGCGCTTGCCAAATGGCTCGGATTACTAAGCCTAAGGCTTGGTATGTCAAAATTAAAATAATTTTGGTGAGCAAAAAATTAAGTTCATCATTTGGCAAGCGCTAAATTTGGCACTCACCAAATGAAGAGCTCCATTTGGCTAGTGCAAAATTTGGCACTCGCCAAATGTGAAGCATAAATTTTTGCAACTTGCATTTTTTTGAACTCTTTCTTTTTCTCTTTCTCTACCAAGTATACTATATACATGAAATAAATATTTAAGTATAAGTTGACATTTACATATGGACATTTACTTTCTTATACTTTGTAGTGTAGGAAAAACTATCCCTTTTTCACACTTAATTTGGGAATGAATAATTAATAATAAGATGAGCTCGTGGCAACGAAAAAAGTATCCCTCTACATTTTTGCACTTGATTTGGGAATGTTTAACATTACAATATACCTAATTTCACTTTGATCTTGTGTTGTAATGTGTTTTACACATTCACATTAGATTTAGGGCCCTTTTAAGCTAAATAGACCTAATTTTGCCTTAATTTAATGTTGTAAAGTGTATTTATTTGCACCTTCACATTAAGTTTTGGTCCTTACAAATATGACCTTCATATCATCATTAATAGGCCCCTAAGACCCTATATTATGCATCTTGAGGCTTATTTCAACTAAAATCCTGACAAGATCAACAAATATACTTAATTTTCTAACTCACTAACATTTCCTCCACCTAAAAAAGCTTGGTGGGACCTATACGCCACCTTGGGCGTATGAGTCCCACCCAAATGGGACCTATACATCACAAGTGGCGTATGAGTCCCATTTGGCCCCTTTTTAGGTTTTTGAGCGAGAAATCAGGGTTTTGAATTCAAATTTCATGTATGTCAACATTTTTAAGTGTGATATGATCAATACATTTTTAAGTGTCTACAACTAGTAAAGAAAAATAATTAATCAATCTTACCTTACTTGGATTAGGAAATAATTATTATATATTTATAGTTAATGTTGACTTGTTTGAGTTCAACACTAAAACAATCATGTGTTGAAATTTTCATCATGATTGGGTAGAGTGTCCAAAATTTGGCTCTAGTTCTTTTGAAAATTTCCCCAATTTTGTTAAGGAAAAGGAGAAAATCACTTGCAAGTTTTACCCCTCCAACCATTGCAATTGTGCTTGCTTGCAAGGTCCAATCTACTTTGTTTCTCTTGCAAGGTAGGTTGTTCATGAATAGTTGTGCCCCATCTAAATTTCACTTAACAAAAGTTTTAAGGACTAATTCACTTAACTTTCCCCATACCCAATCACTCATAAAGACAAATTTGAAATTTTTGCAGAAGTCTAAATATTGTAGGTACTTAGCCTCCATCTGATCTAAACCTTTGAAAAGTGAAGTTGTCAAGTTCACTTAGGATTTTCCACATATGACCACTTTATAAATATAATTTAGAATTTTGCAAAAGCTTGAGGTTCATCCAAACTAGATCCTTAAAAATTTTCATTACCCAAGTTCACTTAAAAAATTATGCATGCCTCCTTGCTGACATCATATCCTTTTTCTCAAAGTTTCCCTACCCAATTATAAACAAACCTTTCAAAGCTACTTTCCCAAATTAGTCCATTTGCATGTTCCCACAAGTAGTACTTGGTTGATGGCATGTTGATGTCATCCCACTCGAAATTGACATCATCAATCCTGAGCAAGACCAATCCATGATGATGTCACACTTACATCATGCTAATGTCACTCTATCCTTTTGTTGATGTCATCATTAAAACTTTTCAATTGGACTAGACCTAAAAGAAAGTGTAGTTGGTAGTTTCAATTCTGAAGGTTTTTTTTGTAGATCCAATTTCAAATGACTTCCCCATAGGTGTAGTGCCATTAGTTCTTTTTGCAAACCATTTCAAATGGAAATTCTCATAGAAGGTTTAGTTGCACTTCAATATCCTACAAAGGTTCCAAATTGACTAGATTGATTCCATTAATGCATTTCAACATCCTCCAACCACCAAATCAAATTTGATGGCCCTAGAATCATTCTAAATGCATATTGGAATGGATACAAAATGGAAAAAGTGGTGCTCAACTACCTCAATTATCATTTATAAATCTCATGATAAATATACCATCCATAGATCAAAATTTGAGTGGATTTCATGGGTGATTATTCTTATTTCTACACTCAATCATTAATACAGAGGCATGGTAGGGGTATAGAGGAATGTTGTATCATGCCCCAGTCAATCAAATTAGATTTGGAAGGGACTAGTTTGCCAATAAAACATTGATGAAGATAGCATTTTGTGGTAGATTTAGTATTCTCCTCCAAGGATATTAAGGACCCAAGGTCCTCATTTTCAATAGTTCCTTCTCAGATTCCAGACCAAAAGAAAAATAAGACTTGTATTAATTTATTTTTGATATTGTAAACTAGCTCAATACCTTTGAATCAATAAAAAAATTTATCTTCACCTCTTCTCAATTTTGATATGTTGTGTAATACTTCATCTTTGTAATATAGTATTCATACATTTTTCTTACGTTTTTATGTTGCTTAAGTATCTTTACCTCTATAAATGAATGATTTTACTACTTCTGGTAGAAGTATGCTATGTATAAATAGTTTGCAAGAATTACTTGTGGATTTTCCTCCCTCTTAGTATCTGCAAAATCCCTTACCTTCAAACCTATCTACAATATTTGTTAAGGTGAAGCTTGTGTGTTCTATAAATTTTGATTAGATCCTTGTATTGTTATGAGAAAGGAGGGAACTCACTAAGTATTGGCACATCAACACCCTTCCCTTTATCCATTCCTTCCCCCCCCCATTCCCTTGTGAATAAATAGAGTAGGAGTAGGTTTTATTTTTAATTTTCATTGAGTTGGATTGACACTTGCACTTAGGCTTAGAAATGAATTATCTTTCTATGAATGTCTAATCTCAAGTTAACATGGTCTCAATTGAGAGGTCATTCCCATTGTTGTTTTGAAATATTGAACCAAATTCAGTAAGGGTGTAATTTCAGGTGATAGCAATTATCGTTTTATCTTTCACTTTCAAAATTACTTTTTATTATTTTATCTTATTGGTTAGCTTGTCTTGCATCCACTACTTTTCTAGTAATATGATATTATTTTATAAAATAGAAACTTTCCATTTGTCAAGTAATTAATTTAATTGTGTAATTTGTGGAAAATATCATTCTTATAAATTTTATACATTATTTTTCAAATTAGTTTGGCCCTTTTTTTCTATTGTTTAATGGTTTACCATACAAATTGAATACTTATATTTTAAATTTTGTATTTCAACTTGAGCCTTGACTACCAAACTTAACTCCATACATCCCAAGGATTTGATATGATCTTCATCTTTCCCATTTCCAATCTTTGATTATACCTACATTTTTTGTTTTGAACTTGTTTTAGAAATACACATGTAGTTTTGACCCCCCCCCCCCCAAATTCGAATAATCAAATTTAATCCTAGGTGCAAGCTTGCTTAATCCATCTACTTGTTTTTGAAAGAGGAAAAAATGGGTTTTACAAGGACCCGAAACCACAAAGTTTACAAAATAAAGAGAAATTCAAAAAATACTTCATAGTTAGAAAGGCTGTAAAAAGAACAACAGAAGACAACCACAGCCATCAAAAAGGCCAGCAAAGGCCATAGAACCAAAAAACCAGCCAAAAGGCCACCAATAGCTAAATTTGTGTCTTTAAAAGATTTGCAGTCTCAACTTCTAGCTCATTCATATCCTGGATCCCCCTCTTTAAGATCTGAACCATATGTGAAGTGGGAGGCTCTTTCCTTTTGAGATTGGCCTGGGTTCTTTTAGAAATACCTTGGTCCTCATTCTTGCTTTCCTTGTTCGCTTCCAAATCAACAACCAACGAACCCTGTTGTGTTTTTTCCAGCTTTTTAGACATAGCATTGATAATAATGGCATTGTGCCTAGCCATTTTGTGGTTTTGTTCCACAACTATTTTCAAGTTATTTTTAATTTTAAACATTTCCTCTTCCAGCGACTTGTACTTTTCCTCAATGTCACCTCCTTTCTTACCCATATTGTTCTTATTTTGTTTCCCTTCTTCATTACTAAGAGCAGCCAGCTTCAACTCCAACTCCTTCGATTTACTAAATAGAGCCCTGTTTCTTTGATTAAGCTCATTTATTTCTTCATAGGCCTATTTCAAGACCCTAAAAATGTCACTGATGTTGTTTCTAGTAGAGGCCAAAATGTCACCAGACTGAACCCGGTCTAATATGAGGTTAACCTCACCCAGGTTGGGGGATCTAGGAAATCTAGCACCTTCAAATCTGAAAGAGGTAGGAAGGGAGGGCACAAAATTTCTACTAGCTTCAGGGTTCTCGGCTTTGTCTTCCAAGGAGTCAGTGGAGTAGGAGACCAACTTGTTGGCAGGGGAGCCCTTAAGAGAAAGATTCTTTAAGGGGGCAGAGTAGTCTGGGAGGGTCTCCGGGTTAGCTTTAGCAAGCTGGGGTTTTTTAGACTGGGTTTTCCTACCAGACATCTTAGAGGACGGGTGGGTTTCAACTATTCTCTCCTGGTTTGGCTAAATCTCTGAACCCCCACTATCAGTGTCATAGTCCTCAAACTCCATAGAGGCAATAGGGTTAGATAAAGCCAACAAGTTTTGATAGTGTTCATATATTAACTTAATAAGACCAAGATGAAGAATAGGGTATCTCTTGGAATTTTTCTTATGGTCCTCAAGGCTATTACTCAGCAAACATAACAGGTAGTGAGGCATAGAAATCCGTACCTTATGGAAAAAGTGGTTAAGAATGGCAAAATGGTTCCCATACACTCTGGTAAATCTCCCGTCTGGAGTGATATACTCCATAATAACACGAAGTACCTTTCTCCACAACGCCTTGATAGTATCAATTTTGAAGTAGCTATTAGAGACTTTAACCAGTTTCAATTTCTCCTTGTCCTTCTTAGGAAATCTGATGACCGGCTCATCAAAAAACCTTTTGTCGCGATAAAACTTCACACCTTCAGTAGACATTCCAGTAATCTCCCCTATAATTTGATCATCCAGCCTCACCTTCCTTCCAAAGAGAATTATTTCACCGTTGTTCCAGTTCTTCTTGAAGTAGTTCGTGGCCACAGAATCGGGCCCATGAAGTTTTTCCAGATATGGAACCAGGCCACCTCTTTCAATTTTCTCCCAAACCTTAACATTCCTGGTGTGCACCTCATAGCTTTTAGGCTCAACTCTTTTCCTGTCCCCCCCCATTTTCATTTGTTCCTTAATCCAACTACTTGTTATCCATTGACTTGAGTGTAAAATATTCAAAATTGCACACTATGGTGTATATGAAAGGACAAATTCCTATTGTAGTTAAACATCATGAGGTCATCTACTATCACTCACCACTAGAGCATTTGAAAAGAATTATCTAATCATAAAGAATAGAGCATCATCATTTGCATTCACACAGATAGATCTAGACATATTGATTATGCTTTACACGTCTGTAAACTTGTTCAAAATCATTAAATTGATCTAAGATTTTGACTAAAGAAAATATGAGAAGCTAGTCATCTTCCTTCCCTAGCACAATGAACTCTATAGGTACTCGTCAGCACTACCCTTCCTACATTATTATAGACAAACACATTTATAAGTAAACAAACAATAGATTCAAAACCACAATTAGAACAAAATTACAAAATAAATTCAAAACCAAAAAATTTACAAATCAAATTTATAAATATAAGATATATTTTTATAAAAAAACATTCATTAAAACAATCTATTAAGACTAAGCTAATATAAATCTAAATATTAAAAACTAAAATAAATTTTAAAATACTTTAAATTAAAATATTCTCACCACTTTTAAAACTAAATATCCTCACTTTCTTTGTAATCTCAAATTCTCTTTATAAAATTGTATAGCATGCCTACCCTAAACCTAATTTTGAAAAGCAATATTATTTCTTTTTATAGATCAAACCTACCCTGAAACAAATTTTACCAGTCGAGTTTGCACATTTGTTATAAATTAAATATAATATTATGGATAAAGAAATGATATCCTTTGCCGTATGATGTGTCATTATCTTACTAATGGTCCGAGGTCGGCGACAGATCAATTATTGGAAGTGGGAAGCAATATTTTATTGTTTTCTCATAATAAATTAAAGCCAATTTTATCTTTTTTGCCTACCGTGAGGAATTTTCTCACCAAGTGCGTGCATGCAAAAAATATATATAATTGGATATACAATATTTTATATTACGTGTTCTTATGTTGGAATGTCAAACCATTTGAATAAAATTTGAAATAAGAATTAAATTTCTTCCCAACTTTGCACAGTGTGTAACACTCCCTTTCATTAATACTATAAAAAGGAATGGAAGTTTATAATGTTGAGCGAGTTAATTTGTGGATGGTTTATAATAGATATATGGCAAATTCACCGTCAATAATTTACCGACAGAAAATTTATCGTCAACAATTCACCGTCGTGATAATTCACCACGCGAAAAATTAATTGCATGATTTTTTGGCGGTTAATTTTCCATGATGGTGAGGTGGTGAATTTTCCTACAATGAATTGTTGACGAAATTTTTCCATGGGTGAATTACTGGCAGTGAATTTTCCTAGAGCCCTTATAATAAATCAGATTTTTTTAATTATATAAGTATAATTGTGTTTTAATATTAGTTATATATATCTTTTTTTTTCACAAGATTCAAATTTGCGATTTTTTTATAAAAGAGTAATTATATTTAAATATGGTGACACATAACATATTATGACAATAGAATGTTATAAATGAATAGATGAATGTATGTTTTCAATAATGTCTATGAAACCAAACAATCTATAAGACCTAAGAATAGTAACACAAAAAATTTCATGTATAAAATTCTTAATAGATATTGTCTAAATTATACTCAAGTGATATCTATTTCCTTTTCAATTATGATCTTTTGTAATAAATTTTGACTAAAATTCTTTTATTTTTGTTAGTCTCTCCTTTTAAACTAAAGTAGCTAAGGAGTCAACTTTCAAAATATTGATGTATTTGATTTAGATATCCTTGGAAACTAGGTATTCTAGGATGTCCTTGGAAATGAGACATTCTATATGCCCAGTTTTATATAGTTTTTTTCTTTCTAGCCTTGCACCTAAGAAAATGTATGGTGACCTTTAGTTAAGTTATCAATAATTTCACTTTCTATTTTATTTTTCTTTTATATAATTTTTTTTGTTCATGGTCATAAGTGAGGTTGAATTCTTTGGCATGGTGTTAACTCTTTTGTTTGAGCTAATTTATCTACAAAGTCATCTTGACACTTCTCTCTCACATACTTTTTAATTCCTCATTGATGTTTGGACACTCCTGCATGTTAATGTCTCATTTACTCATCCACTTGATATTTTGTTTCATCCATGCACCGTGTATTCTACTTAACTTTTCTTTTATTGCTATTTTGGGCTAGGGATTAAACTTAGTGCTCTTTATTCTATTTAGATAATTTAGCATTCAAATAAAAGTTAGTGTTTCTAATGGAAACACACCTTCCTCAATAAATAATGTCTCATATGAAATTGGTGTTCTATTTTTAAGACTACATATCATTAGTTCTATTGAATCCTCATTATTTATCTCTTTTTCAATTTTAATGTGTTTCTGTCTCAAACTTCATATCAATAAAATACTTCAATCGTTACAAACAAGCTAAATAAAATATTCTTAATTTTCCAATTCTATAAATCTACATTCTTATATCTATTTTTCAAAATGTATATTTCTATCACCTTATATTCTTCTTATCCCACAAAATCCCACAACTAAGTTTGAGAAAGACTTGCAATTTTAATCACTTAGAATGTTGATAATGCTCCACACAATTATATATACCTAAATTACATTATTTTATGTGAATGCTCTTTACTATTGTGAGCACCTCTTTATATTAAAAGAAATCATTTTTTTTACATGTGAAAAAAGGGTAATAATTGGAGAATTAGTATAAAGAAACATTTGGTAATGGTGTTATTTTTGTTTTTACATGGGAAAAAGTGTATTCATTCCAAATGATAATAGGAAGAAAAAAGTAATGAAATAATCCTCACTATGACTTTTTTGTTCCCCCCCAAAAAAAATATTCCCCATCTTCCTCTCTTTTCATGCATATTCGTAGATTACAGATTTAAATTAATATGAAATTTTATGTAGAGATTTTATTTAGAGAATAATTTTAAAATAAATGAGAGAGGCATTTTATTTATGAGAATGAAATTTAAAATTGATTATTTGGGATTTTTAGTCAATTTTTTGAATTAAGAGGTTTGGTAAAGAATTGAAGTTTAAAAAAAAGAATATATTTTATTTATAGAGTAATTTTAAGATATGTGGAGTAAACATTTTAGTTGCGAGCTTACATAATTTAGAAGTAATTATTCACATGGAGTACAATTCTCAGTAGTAATTATTTTAGTAACAATTTTTTCAATAAAGTGAATTATTCAAATTAATACCTCAATTTTTGGTGAATAGTATTGAACATGAGGGAGGGATAACGTGTCATGATTTTACCATAAATTGATCCAATGATCATAAAATCGCCTCCTCATTTTTTATGAATCATTTACACCAAAATATATTCACCATGACAATCTATGCAATGGTTGATGACTAATTGCTAGGAAATTGTGATACACATTTCAATTATATAGGTCATGTTTTCTGTTACTATTAAAATACTCTATTATTTGGGTCATATGAACTTTTACCATTAAAATATAATATGATATTGGAGCCATATTCATCATGAAATCAATACCCATGCTTTAGATCTTGGTCCTAATCGCCTATCATATATATTCATTATTTTACAATGCAATAAGTTTCACCATATTTGAATTCATATAAATAAAAATTATACTCTCACATGATTATCTTACACATTTAGTTTAGCTCTTGATTCCTTTTCATCATTTATTTGGTTTGTTTTGTTGTTAACTACCTACTAGAATTTTTTTTTTTATCCATTCTTAAGTAAAAAGTGTGTAATTATGGATATTATCTCAATCATCATAATTCTATAGAGGTTATTGTTATTGGCTAGAGATTGGAATTATCTAAGAAAATATTGATAGTCTAACTAATACTTGTACATGCATCCATTATTAGTAAATATTATGAAAACCAAATCATAGATGAAGTGGAAAAATCAATGATAAGATGAAAATTGAAGGAAGAAGGACTTCATGTTAAGTATTTATTAGAATATGATGAGTACATTGAAAAATAGGAAAAAATTTCTATATATGGAGGTATAATTCAAGATCTATTTAAGAAAAAATGTTGGAAACATCACAAATGACTAAAAATGATTAGCTAGGTTTTTCTTATCATATTTTGACTAGAGTGCATCCTATGATAGATTAGATACAATATAATATTGTTAAGATTTTTCTTGGTGTTCTTAATTTTCCTTACACACATTGGTTAAGAAACAATGGTTGTGAATGAGAAAGTTATCTTGATAAGGTGGAAAAATAGGATGTACATGAAAAAATAAGTAGCCAAATTTTATTGCATTATCTTTAGATGAAGTTAGAGTAGTAGTTAACACTTTTTGTGTATTCATGCATGTGTGTTGTATAGAAGATCATGTTTGTTAAAATCATCTAATCTCTATTCATAAAATGTTATATTCAACATCTCAAAGTCTACTTGAACTATTTAAGAAATATTTGAAGGAAATTGGAGGTATGGTGACTACACAATCACAAAAAATTTATTGTATGTAGCCTAGGAAAATGGAGCTTTAGTAATGAAAGGTCATAGGAATATTGTTCTATCTAATGATCTAAAATTATTTGTCACCATGCTAGCTTGAATTAAGTTATTTAATAACCATTTTCCCTCTTGGTTCATTTTTACACCTAATTATTTAAGTTTACATAGGGAACATTTAGGTTATTTACTTTTTACCTCTCATATCATATGATTGTGACACTTTTCATAACCCTATGTTATTCAATTTTCTATGTTCTTGAATGGAAGGACGATTCTTAGGTTTTTTAACTCTATCCACATCACATTTTCTTTGATAGAGTTACAAGTAGTAAGAAGAAATTTCAACTTGACCAGGCTTTTAGTATCCCTAAACATCTTATTATTTATTTCTTTCCATAAACCATGGGAAACATGGGAAGCAAATTTACTCTAGATTTGTTTTAGAAAATGGTGCAAAAAAGGTAAATTGTGGTTCCAACAGTTAACAAATGTTTTAAGATCAATAGGCATTACCTAATGAATCTCAAATTTAGTAAGAATAACTTCCCATATGACCTTAGAGTTGTAATGTCCCCTTTTCTAAAAATAGAAATTACTATTTTTAGTAAACTTTGTTTTCAAAATTGTCAAACAAGACTTGCGAGTAAATTGGGTAATTTGGATTTTCAAGACAAATTTATTAAATTAATTTTGGGTGATAAATTAATATTTATTTTTAATTTATTATCAAGGATCCAACTTGGGCGTTTTAAATTGGAAAGAGTTATTTTGGAGCATGTTGTGGATAAAAAGGCATATTTAATTTCTTATGACAATAGTTGTCATGAAAGCAAATCTTTTTGGGAAATTTCATGGAGGCCAATTCGGAAAGGAGTTACAAAATCAAGAAATTCAAGATTACTTCCATTCTTGGCATGGATTTTGGGCACCCAAGAAGCTTCATGAAGAAGGAAACACATATAAAATGCAATTTATTGCTTTTTGGATTTATTCTATGCATGTTATTCTCACAGCTTGTGATTTTTCTTCTAAGGTTGGGAAACCGGAGAAGGAAGAACTCCAAGGATGATAAACCAAGGAGTTAGAGGCCTGAAGGAAGTGGTTTTGATGATCTCTAGGATCAAATTCATACAAAGTTTGAAATTGTGCTTCATTGATTTTAGTTTAGAGTATTTCCTTTCAATATCTACAGGTGTAGTTTTAAGAATAAGTGAGTTGTGTGTTTCATTTTTTTTATTGTTGTAGGTTGTAGCATATGTATTTGTATCAATGAAATATATTTATGTAATATTGCTGCTCATATTATCATAGTTTGGTTTCATGAGTTGTGTTGAGTTTCCCATCTGTTTGGTGCATACTTTGGCTTACATTTATGAGGTTTCTTTATGTATTTTTTTTACAGTTGTAGTTTGCTATCATTTGCTTTTTATGACAATAAATCTGATGTAAGCCTCATGTGATGATATATAAATTAGGTTTCTCTATATAAATATAAGTTAGGTTATTGTTAAATTATTTAAAATTTGATATAATTTTCCATCAAGGGACATTACAAGAGTAGTCACAATGGAGAATCATATGGTTGATAATTTCCCTTAGGAGTGGTAGAAGGAACACCTATTAGGAAATTGAAAATATATTTTAAGAAGGTTGTCTAGAGTGATGATCTTTTTGTGGAAAGCCCGCCAAATAAAGTTGATTTTGGGAGTTAAATTATGGTTCCATATAGTCATCCAAATAGAATTATACCTTGGAGAGTTAAGATTCAAGGATTACCCAAAGATAACATATTAATACCCCTTTAGATTAGGGGCTGAAATTAAATCATCATACCTAAAAAATTAGAGTTAAAAGGAATTAAGGTATTTTTGGAGCTCAATAGTGGCACTAGTGAGGTTGATATATCCCTAAGTAAACAAGTCGTTTAAGGGTTCATAGTTGCTTTGATTGTCCTCATTGATCAAATATTCATTAAGAGTACTACCAAACATAATAGTTATAGGTTACCTTGATTAAGAGAAGTTATGATACAAGTAGAGAGGGCCTTCATTCCTCCAAGTGTTGTCCTAAACATAGATCATATTCCCCTTCCACACTTTCCATGAGGCCTTTGTAAAGTATTTTTATTATTTTTTTCTAGATTACAAATCCTTTGGGAGATTTTTGAGAGTTCAAAAGATGATTGATAGCTCTATTATGAAAGTATTTATCCTTCGTAATAGAGATCCAATCCTTGTTGTCCTTGGTTGGGCGCCATCCAACTTTAGAAAGAAGAGATTTATTGAATTTATGTGGGTGATCCCACAATAGTGGTTTACAATTTTTTGCCAAACTAGACACTGAAATAATTTTTTTAACTAAATCTTCACTTTCGGGCACCTATAGCGGCTAAACCGTGAGGAATTTGAAGATGATGAAAACTATAGTTTAGTGAAATTTTGTCTGTAGATTCTAAATATATTATTTTCAAAAAATTTGGAATCAGATTGCACTTCTTTTTCCATCTCTCTTGAAAACTATTTTTTTCAGAAAACAACATTTTTAAAAAGTGGCGCTCACTGTATAACATAGCTTTTTTTCCATGAAGGATAAAATTATAATTGTATTTGAATTTAGATTTGTAACTCCGATATCTAGTGCTTACACTTGGTTATATAGTTTTTTATTTAATATTTTTTCTTTAATAAAGTTTTGAAGTCAAACCAATTACAATTTAGACATAGTGCGACCGTATAATGCGTAACTTTTTTTGTATGTATCGATTTTTTTTATTTTTTTTGTTGGATCAAGGACTTCAATATCTAGTGCATTCATATTTTTTTTTAAAAAAAATTGATAATCTACTATTTTCCCACATGTGCAAAACAAAGAGCTTGATTTTTTGTGAAAAACCTACATTCACAAGAAATAAAAAATAAATATAATAATAAAATTAAATTTATTTAAAATTATACTTTTTGGGAAGCTTATAATAAGGAATGCATACTTACAAAAAATAAATGTTAAATTAATTCATTTGATCCCCCAAAAGGTAAATCAAAAGTGGTTTTTTTATCAGCATTTTGATAGGCGTATAGGAGACTCTATTATAGGTATGGTTTAAAACTAGCGGGGTTCTATCCAAGGGGGTTTGATATAATATAGTTTGATCAAACCCTCTTCAATTGGAATGCTTTAAATGGAACTTTTAAAGGCTTAAATCGTTATATTTTAAAAAAATATGTGATTTCAGCAAAAATCAGAATCTCCTAGAAATTGTAAACTAGCATTGTGGGATCACCCATGTATATTCCTTAGAATCAAGCCCCCATTCCCCATAGTTTTACAAATATCCTACCAAATAATAAGGGAAATCCTTTTTTCCTCCATTCTCATCCACAAATTTAACTTATTATATAGATTTGTTCTATTTTCTTAGCCATAGATTTAGACATTTTAAATAGATACAAGTAATAAACTAGGATAATATGAAAATAATATTTTAATAATTGGAATTTTATAGCTTGACTTAATAGCTTTCCTTTACATCCAATTGAATTTTTCTAAATTATCTCCACAATGTCATACTAGAAGTTAGGGGTGATTTTTTTCAATGTGAGAGGTTCTAACCTAGGTAAGTGACAATTAAATTAGCTCTAGCACACTCAATAATACTATTTTTTTTTTGTTGTAGAGTGGTCCTAGTATTGAAGAACAATAAATTACTTTTTCTCATAGGTGATGTGTTGGATAGAGGTGGAGGCATACTTTTCCAATATATCCTTTCAACCATGTGCTTCAATAAGAGATGATACAACATATAATATGGTATCATCGACAATTTGTTAATGGGAGGACAAGATTAAGGAAGACTTCAGTTGGTTTAACACAAATAAGTTATTGGGGGCCAATAATTTTAGAAATGTTCATTCCTAGAACTTCAATAATGAAAATGAAAAGAGATGGTGAAGGTGGTCAAGTAGTCTCGAACCTCTTCCACTACCCAGAACACATTTTGGAGTCTCATTAATGATGATAGAGAACATGGGAGTGGAGACACATTCCTAGATTATCTAAATTAATCTAACTCTAAATCCAAACTTTCTTAGGATAAAAAAGAGAAAGTACCAAGAGACTTTATCATAGGCTTTAGAGATGTCCAAATTTAGAGCCATATTATCCTTTTTATTTTCTCCATGGGATGTAGGACTTAATGGGTAGTGAGGATCACATCAATAATTTTTCACCCCAAAATAAATACTTTTTTATTTATAGAGATAAGTCTATGAAGGAAAGGCTAAATTTTAGAACCAAGATCTTAGATAAGTTCTTATAGATAGTATTATTATAGAGGCTAATAGGCCTAAAATTCATCATAGAGTTAACCTCCATTTTAGGAAAAAGGGAAACAAAGATGGTACTTATTTGTTTGAGTAATTTTTTATAGAAAACTCACAAGTGGTAGTAGTGACATCAATTTTCACAATATCCCAATAAATTATTAAAAAAAGAGGGAGATAATCCATCTATTCCTAAAGCTTTTAAGGCTCTAAAATAGAAAACAATAGATTTAACTTATTCCTCTATCACTTCATTATATTCTACATTAAAATGTAAGGAACAACCTAAAGAATTTTATTAGAGGTAAGTTTATTAGCTTGAGAATGAACATTCCATGATGAGATATTTAAAATACTTTATGTTGATTTTTCCAAAATCCTCATTAGAGGTGACTACAACACCTTCCTCATTTAGGATCTTAGAGATGGTGTCCCTTTTCATATGTTTAAGGGTAAATTACTAGAATATTTTGGTATTTATGTCACCTTCTATCAACCATTGAATTCTCAATTTCTATTTCCAAAACACCTTTCCCTTGAAGGGAGCTTAATCCATTTTGATTGCAACATTATTTCTTGATTACAAGTACCAAGATTAATTTTATTGACTACAATTTTGTATTGAATAAATTCTTTAGTTTTCTAGAGATAATTTATTTTTATTTGAACACATTTCCAAAAATTACCTTATATTCCACTCTCAACCCTAATTTTCACATGTTTGATATTTTTTGAACTATTTCAAACACTGTAGTCCCTTTGATGGAGTGCTCCACCATTCATCCACCAATATTTTGAAATTTAGGTGGGTTTCCCACATTATTCCATACTTGAAAGCGAAAGGGCCTTTTTTTGTTTAATCATCTCATCTTACTAATAAAGGTTTGTGATCATATCTCATTCTTGAGAGGAAAAAAATGTGCAATTAGTAATTATATTCCAAGAGCTTGAGATAAGGAAATGATCAATCTTGACCTGAATAAGGTTGTTCCCTATTCTTTTATTAGACCATGTGAAAGGGATCCATTCCATATCTACATCCACGAGTTCAACCTTAGAAATGAAGTATATTAGTTTAATCATACTATCAAAGAAGTCTTCAATACCACCAAGTTTCATTTAAGGGAAGAGGGGTATGTTGAAATCTTCAGTAACTAACCATTGAACCTTCTAGGATTAACATATAGAGTTTGTTAGATCCTCACAAATATTTTATTTCAACTCTTCTATTAGGGGCATAAACATTGGAGTGAATTTACTCATCATTAGTATTTATATTGGGTAATATAATCTCTATATAGATTTTTGAGGAATCAATCATGTGACCCTTCAAACAATCAACATCCCACATAGTGTCAATTCTTCTAGATGCACCCTCCAAAATTCTTATACAATAGTCTACTCTAGGAAAAAAAATATTAACAATTTAAGAGAAGGTAGCCTCAATAATTTTCACTTCCTAAATCAAATTATATCCAATTTATTTTTGATAACACATTTTTTAAATAAAAACTACTTATGGGGGTTGATAACCCCTTTACGTTCCAAGATAAGATCTTTATAGAACTTTATTTTTCTCAAGGTGACTATCTCCAAGGTTTTTTTCTTACCACTTGAAACTTCCTTTTACATATCCCTTGATCATGTCTTCCTTCGATAAGGCTGACTAGATATATTATCAATTCCAATATCATTATTTTTTGTACTTTTTTTTGTGAGATTTCCATTTTCCATTGGGAGTTATCCATTCCACCCCAGCATTAGACTTAATGGAGTGATTCATGAACATTTGATTCCTTAGAAAATTATATGTCAAATAGACCAATATTGGTAGTACTTGAAAGTTACTCGCCTTACAAAGAATGGGTTCATTGTTGCTCCTCCTTAGTTGTGTTAAACTTCTTTAAAACATGAGTACTAGCTATTTTAGGAAAAGTTTCTATTGTATTTGACTCCACAAGAGAGACAACCTTATTCAAAATACTATTAGCTTCATTTGTACTTTCCCCCTTCCAACAAGGATATACATTACTGATGCACCCTAGTCTTGCTTGAGTCTTTACTCAATTGGTCATCCTTATCTATCTTGTTTGAATTATTACTCTCTACCTATAGGTGTTCCTTAGATTCTAGATCATTCTTTTCTTTCCCAATCCTCAATCTATTCATAAGTTAGAAATATCAGTTTTCCATTCCTTTTCTAAACCTCCATTATTAACCATAACAACTCCCTTAGTGTTATGGGGAGAGAGTTTAAGAAATTGAGTGGATTCAAGTATCTTAATCATATTAGTTTCAAAGGGGTAAATATATTTAGTTACTTTGGAAGGGGGTAAAATACTTATCCTTATATTTTCAATCCACCATACCTTTGGGGATTTGGGTATTTGTCAGTCAAATTCTCAAAATAGGCATAATTTTGACATAAGGGTCTAGAGTTTCCATACATGATTTTTTGGTTGCATATTCCATATTTTGATTGAATAATTATTTGAGAGGGGAGAACCTTATTTTTCTATGTTAATACAAAATATAACAAACACCAATCAACTTATGTCTCTCATAACCTTATCTAAAGCCAAGAATTGGCTAAAAAAATTAGCTATTCTCTTAATAATAAGAGTGTCCTAGTATTCAAGTGGAAGGTTGAGAAAACACATCTAATTCAAGGAGAAAAAACAAATTTCCACTTTAGGATTAAACTCAAGTTTCAAATTTCAAAAGGAAAGATTATTTTGATTGTAGATCCATAAAATAAAATCCCTTCAACTAAGGCCTCACACATATCCTTCTTGCTTGAAAGTCTAAAAATAAATAGCCCTCATAAAATATCACTCAATGTAACACTACCTTTAATTTTCCAAACCCTATTATCCCAATTTATCCATAATTCAATATTATTTTTCATGTTATTATATATATATTTTTAAAAAAATTAACTATTTCGATTATATATTTTTTAAATAGTGTAGGAAATTGAGGAAACTAAGATTGCATATATGAAATTCTTAGTGATTAAAGCATCCAAGTCTTAAAATGAAGATATAGATGCAAAAATAGCCACCACACTAGTTTTAGAATTTGAAAAGAAAGATCAAAATGATCCACAATCTAGAAAGGGAAGAAGAAAAAGCTCAAATCCGTACCACACAAGACATGATAAAAGAGAACAAACCCACATAAGAAGAAATAGAAAAAGAAACATGTAAGGGAGAAAATTAAATGTATAAGTGGTATAAGGGTACTAGAGGTATAAGTGGTGAATAAAACATACATTGAAACTACAAAAAAAAACTACTATAGAGTTAGAACATGAGAAATGTAGAGAATAAAAATATAATAAAAAATATTTAAACATAGAAAAAATAGATTAAGGGGATAGAAAGGAGCAAAAAAAATAGTAAAAGCCCTAATATGAAACCACCAAAATAGATAGTACATATAAAAAGCTAAGGATACAAGTGAAATTTATAGGCAATAGGACACTATGATGTAAAGCATTATTGGACCATCCCAACTTATCACCTAAAATTTATTGGGAAATATCATGGTAATCTGGGCCTAACAAAAGCAATAAAACCTAGTGCTTGAACTATTGCACCTAGCTTAGTTACATCCACACCTCAAGGATCAACAAGTAGATGCTAAAAAATTAAAAGCACAACTTGGTGTATTTTATTGGAAAAAGAGCTAGAAAAGACTAGGTATAGATAGGTGTATTAAAAAAAAGTGATTGACTAATATTGTCATAGATATCATAGGAGCACAACTCCATATACCACTTGATCCAATAATAGAAGTATATAGAAGTAATAATAAGGAGAAAATCAAGGACACTTGGTACACATTTATTAAATCATAGTGGAAAAAAATAGATAAAGCTCCAAGGTATCCAAGAGCATGAGAACTAAAAAATGGAAAACATGAAGAATAGGTTAGTGATTAAAAACTAGAGTAAGTAGTAGAGATAAGAAATTTGGAGGTATCTTCTAATAATCCTCCCTAACATGGCCAACAACCCCTAAATCTCATAAATTTTTAGAGACTAGTTACAATATAATTCTTAATATCAACACCTATAAAATAAATATTAGAAACTCATATCTATGTGAAAACTACTAATAGCACATTTAAGAAAATATGGAAAGATTATTTAAATGATAACAGAATATTTTATTGGTATATCAAAGTCTAGATGTCTTAACAATGAAACATAATTTAAGTTTGGGGATAATATTTGTTGTAACACCCCGCTAGGGAACCCAAAGAACAACACATAAAGTAACAAAATAACCAAACAATTTTTAAAAAAAAAAACATTCGATAACAATATAAGTACAAAGTGAACAACTACACATATGTCCTTAGGGTTCTATGACATCACTACTTAAAAATTCTCAAGAAAGAATAACACATCCTTAAACCAAAGACATAATACATAAGGATAGATCATTACAACAATGTATGATTCAATGACATATTCATAATGAAGTTTAATTAAATGTTCAAGATACATCAAGTGAGGTTGTGACAAATCTCGAAACATCAAAATCATAATACAATAAAGCCTCATATATAGTATACAATATGAATGACAATCATGTCTAGCCATCAATCTCATTCACGAGCATGCTCAGCGTCCAACTCCATGAACAAAGTAAATCTAGGAACCTGTCAAGAACAATCTCGTCTCGAGTTGCATAACCTGCAAGGGGAGCCAATGGAGGATATAGACAATTCCTCCCAACCTCGAAGGTCCACTCCCTCTGTGCTAGGAGATAATGTCATGTCCACAAGACAATCAAACATACAAGATAATAGAATATAACATCACATGGCTGACAATCACATAATGACATGATAGTATCTAAATCACATGATCATTAACAAGCTCCCAGAGGAAACAACAAAACCAAAGATGACTCACAAGAGACCAAAAAACATGTATAAGGATAAGAGTGTTATCACACAGTTGTTCTAGGTTACCTTGGTGAATCTTCCTAGATTATCAACCATCGTCCTAAGTTACCTTGGCAATCTCTATTGATTCTCGGCCCCTAAACGAACTCATGTGGAACCAAGACACTTTTTGAGAGGACAAAGTGAATGACTATGCCATTCCAAGCCATCTCAACCTATCCTTAATCTATACAAGCATTAAGGCACTAGGCAAGGCATTCCATTTATCTAAATTATTTAATGAACCCCAAGTACATTTATTAAGGTTTTCATTGAATTAATAACTTCTGATAGGTTACCCTAGCTACCACTTTGGGTTCTAGCCCCTATCAAAAGGCACTCTTCCCATAACATGACTCATAATCAAAAGAAAAGGATAGCTAACATGCACAAATCAAAATAAGATATGATCACATTTTGTTCATGACACAAAACATCATACCTTCATTCACCACAAAGATAACATAAACAATGTGCATGGCATAACTTCAACAAATCCTATACAAGAACTTCCAAGACTCTATTAAATCAACAAGTCTAAAAGAATACATGAGCCACAGGAAAACATAAGTTTCAAAGTACTTAACATTCCTTCAAAATTAAAACATTGCCAAATATATTCACCATCCTCTATAGAATATTTAAATAACACTAAACTAGAGGACATTTATTTCCACATCAATTATAGACTTAACATTTAACAAAACCAATAATCATTATATTACTTTAAATCAATCCCAATTTATATTGCACATCGAAATACAATTTTAATTCAAACTTGATAAAAGTAGATATCATTTAAGGAATTCCAATTCCTAATAAGTAAATTTAATATAAAAACTTTAACTTATAATGAAATAGAAATTACAACTAAGTTAATCATCAATTTAAAACTATTGAATCTTAATAAACAATATTAATAGAAATTTCAATTAAATTTAAAACACAACATAACTCTACAAATAAAAATAGATATTACTTTTATCATTTAAATCAAATGACAAAAAATAACAAAAAGAAATATTGCTTTTATTCATCAGCTATATAAAAGTCATTAGAATCTAATACTTACTAAAACATTTATTTAAATAAAATTAACAAAACAATAGTCCACTGCCATGCATGTGCAAGATTACACACGCCATGCAATTAAAAACCGTTTAAATATACTAAATTTTTTTAAGAGTACGCTATGGCTTAAGACAAGGTAAATCAGGAAGAACCCGCGCCATGCAAGTGAAAGACAGTTAAGTATAGATATCTTATACAAGAATCAAGTAGCAAACTCGCCATGCAAGATAATTATCTTTAATGGTAATATATGCAGATTGAAACTTTAGCTAAGCATGCAAGAGTTTCAGAAGAATGTAACAATCGAAGGCTGAGGTATTAAAGGAGAATCGACAATTAGTTAACAAAAGTTAACTAGAGAGAGAAGCGACGACATTGACATGCATAATGTTATCTTAGATCAATCCTTATATGCAGTTCACTAGATGACTACCTATGAGTTTCCACACAAAGTTTAACATAATTAACACTGTGCATAAGAAATAAATGAAGGAATTTTTTGATGCGTATAACTGAAGTAAATACGCATGATAAAGGACGCAAAAATGCAACAATATAGGAGAATACTATTCTTAGCCATAGGAATACAAATCTAAAGCATATTGATTGAACTTATTAACTAAGGCTTTCAACTGTTCAAAGAACATAAGAAACAAAACCATCAAATATGTTTGATTCAATTTGTAGTATAGTGATAAAAGAAACAAATCTCCAAATTTCAAATTTTCCTTATAAGCTGGGGACTGAGGTGAAGCTCAGCTATCAGAGAAGAACAAAACTAAATAGGTTGGAAGACTCATGAATATAGAGTAGGGACGACACTAACAGACATGAAGTCGAATGGTTCTTAAAATCTGAAACCATGATCAAAATTACATCACTATGTAACCAACAATAAAGATTGGGTATAAGCACAACCTAAGGCAAAAGTAAATGAAGGAGTTTCAGACGTGTCCAAAATCGTTGTAATAGAAATTGTTCTGAGAGATGTGAACCATTTCATTATTTACAAAAAGCGACACTGTTTAAAAAGGAAGATATTGGCGATGCTAATGAAACAATCTGAAGATTAGGAATGCGCTATAAACATATATGCATGAGGTTGACACTTCCTTAAACTATATACTTCAAGATATATTAAATTGAATGCACCGAATTGCTTGGCGTGGTGCAAAGCCAACAAGAAGGAGGGAAATCTGATATAAGGAAATTCCTTTAGATTCGGGGATTCAAAGCACATTAACCATGTGGTGCAAACGATTAAATCCCATGGACGATTTGCATCCAGAAAGAGTGAAAAAAAAAGAGAGGAATACGCTGGAATAGGAAGGTTTTCTATCAAACCAAACAATAATCAGATTTACAAAGTCCAATATTATACAGAATACACACAATGCTTGTAGAAATATTCCAAAAGTTTATACAGGAACTTGTGAATATCAATTTCAAGTAAATTCAAGCAAAAATGAAACACAAAGGAATCTGATTCGTTGGGTTGCAGAGTGATGTTGAGAGCTTTTTCCCCAAATTTGCAGTTGCAACTTTGAATATCGCGATCTTCTGACCCAATTCACATTCAAATCACATAAATCCTTCCAAATTTCTTATCACGGAGATTTTGAAAACAAACAAATACTATAAAGAAACTTTTTCTAGCATATTGTCGTGCAAGAAGCTTCTCAGAAAAACTACGGTAAAAGATATTTTTCACAATCAAAAGCTTTTAATGCATTTCAATTAATTCAAAGTCACAAGACTTAACTGACAATCAGCATGCATTCAAATTGATCATTCAGTTCAAACTAAATAAACATTCAAGATAATATCTTCTAACTTGAAGTTACATTTAAAGATATTTTTACATCTTTTGTTGAAAACAACAATTCAACATTATCCACTTTCAAACATTTTAACTAGCACATTGAAATATATACCTTTTACTAAAAAATTGCCATTACAAATAAATAAATATCTCTTTTAATTAATTTAATTAATCAAAAAAATTTAAAAGAGCAATCACTTTTAAACTATTAAATTGTCTAAACATAATGTTTTAATCTAACATTTCCACATCATCAATTAATTCATTAACTGATCAATTAACCATTAAACTAATCAATCATGACAGACCCGAATAACATAACACAATGACAATGGGTGATAAAACGGATACTTGTTCTGTAAAGGAACGATGGCTAAAAGAAAGACCTAACATTATCTTTGAAACAACATGTTTCCATCGGGTCAGGACACACTTAGACCTGACAAAGCAAGCGGCGTCAATACCCAGTACCTGCAAACTGCATAAAAATACACTGTCAAACATATCTACATAAATCAACAAGCACATTGTGAAGGAGAGTCGCAGCGTAGCAGGGTACTCACGAGTGAGTAATGCTACACTGTCTCCTTCACCAAGATCTACAACTAGTACTACATCCTAAATAACATCAAATACATCATCATAACACACATAATGCTCATCATAATGTCACCACACAAACGTGATCAAACGATTAACAATATCCCAAATGTATCATCAACACAGTATAAAACCAACATAATGTCAGAGTCATAACTGAAAATAAAACAACATAGTATCAAACACAACTAAAGCAACTATCAACCAAACAGAAACAAACTGAAACAAAGTGTAGCAATAGAAGGGTCACTACATTTGTAAGATTAAAATTAGATATAGATTCAATTGATAAGGTTGAAAACTCATTAATAAAACTAATACAACTTATTTATAGACCTTTGAAAACTAATAATGATGGCCTACTAGAAGCTTGTGGTAAAATTTTGAAGGGTTCCATTAATCTAATTCTACAACTTACAACCCACAACTAACATCTAATAAAGAAGGCATGAAGTGGGAACTAAACATATAAGAAATAAATTTAAAAATTGTAGATGCATAAAAAATAGAGGTTGTGTGCCACCTCCTTATGGACCAAGAAGTATGAAATGTGTCTTATGGACATGTTCCTACCGTAGAGGAAGATACTTATATACATAAAAATAAAATCATAGATATAGAAAATATTGGGGAAGAATATAGGGAAAAATGCGAAATAAAGAGTGACTAGGAGAGATAGGGAATAGATGATAGAATATTTCATGTGAGAAGGAGAATGAATAAGTTATATGTATGATCTAAATATACGATACATTACAAGAGTTTATGATCTTTATATAATATATAGGATCATATAATTATGAGATATACTTGTAAGGAGAATGTGTATGGAATCTATGTATATGATTTTTATTGATATATATATGTACACACATGAAGATTCTTTCTCCTAACATACTAATACCAAGATTCAACATCTAAAACAGTAAAAGTAATCCTAAATATAGTTTTAATGTCAATAGACTTGTTCTCTTCATATGAATTCTTGTGATATTTTGGGTTTGAGGATTGAGGATGTGTTATTTCACCATATTAAGGATTATATTTTACATGATACTAGTGATTAGGTATGGGCTATGAAAATAGTAGAGTTGTAAATAGTTAAATGCATTAACTAAGAGCTCTTAGTTGATGAGCTCACACTTTAGGAATTATTAAGATTCTTTCCTTTTGGTATCTCTCTTTATGGGTTGACTATTAACTTATTCTAATGGAAACCTTATTATTTCAATAGGGAATTATGATCATTTTCAAGGGCAAGTCTAGAAATAACTATTTTCAAATATAAAACTTATGAGGGAAATTTAAATAATGATAGTTGAATTCAAACCTATATTCTTACCATGTGAATTAATCTATGTAAAATGGACAATAATCATATTTCTTCACAACCACATAGATACAATTTTATAAATTGAATATGATACTTGAACAAACTTTTTGTTTGCTAGATAGCATCGATTGGGGTGCATCTACCATTTGTATATGTTTGCTCATTACAATATGATACTATTTTTAATATAAACATAATAATTATATTAAATCATCCACTGAGGATTGGGTTCCTACCTATTATCTTGTCGAGTGCATAATGATAGATATGATAATCATGTATGTTGGCATAGACATGTATAAAATCTTGTAGTTGGTAATTGATATCTATGTGACATCGTTTCCATTGGGATATTATAATAATGGCACCCTACCTTATCACTATTTGATATGAGATAAGTTGTTTATCACAATGAATTTAGGAAATGATAGGTGTGGTTCCTTTGTAAAAAATACTTGGATAAATGTGATCATATTCTTCCAAGTAGGGATTAAGACATTAATTCCCCAAATAAACATATTTTAAAGACTTGAATTTCCTAGTTATAGGATATCTAAGGATTTTGTTTTAGATACCTCTCATAAGTTGCAAGTTCATTGATTTGGGCTATAATGTCATTGTTTTTCTTATTATAAAAATTTAGTAACTATATATGGATATTTAGTTAGTGACAAAGACTTAAGATAAATATTAGATTTTATCACCAAAGCTTCATTGATAACTTTCAATCTCTCAATTACCTCATAATCTTTACTCCACTAATTTACTTTTTCTTCACTACTATAATGAAGTATTTGGTTTCCTTTTCCCCTAGACATAGCTTTGTGTTGATGCCATAAAAACCCTTTGTCATATCAAACTTAGTTTTTTAACTTTTAGGATGGTCATTTAAGATTCAAATTAATAATAGCATAAACCCATTCATTTTTAATGTATTTTTAGTTCTAGTACATAAATATTGATATTTTATTCTTAAAGCATTATACTACTGTATTTTTTCAATTTATAAGGACCTTGTCCAAGTACTAATATTTTATTTATATAACATTATACTGTTGTGTTTTTTCAAACTACAAGGATCTTTTCTATTTTATGAAACTTACTAAATAAAATAATAAACTACTAAATTTCAACAAAATGAAGCAAAGTGGAAATTAATATAGATTCAAGATTTAATGGATATATCACAATCTTTAGAAATAATACAAGATTTTTTTATCAAAAAATCCATAGATGGTTTAAGATAAACTCTAAAAACATAATAAATGATTTAAAATAAATAATTTACACTTAAATTTATAACAAATTTTGATTATCAATCAAAAAGACATTCAATAGTGAACATAAACAAGTTCCTCACATTTGTAACACAAAATATTTCAAAAATGAGGGTTTAAAACACTAAAAAAGTGAATTTTCACTTGATTTGTAGATGGATTGTCAATTCACTATTGGCATCAATTTTTTTTTAAATTCCATTTAAAAAGATTGCAACAACTATGAATCTTCCTCTCATCCCTTAGCATTTTTTTCTTCTAGCTACCAAAATCATTTTAGGATATGTGTTATGGGAAATGACAAACATGAATGCATGCTAGTTTTTGTTTAAATGATGCACGAATTGGGTAGATGACAACAAATGGAAATGGAATTGGAACTTGTATCACCATAAACTATGGCCTAGGCTTTATCTTTTTGTTGGCTGTGATATTGAAAACCATGGCTCTACCAATTAAATATATATAAAAAAGAAACTGTTTAAAAATGCAATCAGTTTAAAAAATTGATCATGATAGAAAAGAAAGCATGTGATAAAGAAACATTGATGTTGGGACAAATTTGAAAGAAGACTAAACCAACAAACAAATAACAAAGATTTAAAAAAAAAGAGAATATAGGGACCAATACTACATAAATACTTTAAAAGATAAATGTGTGCTCATTAAAAACATTTACTTAAGCATAACATGTTTTAATAGTTAGAAAAATAGATAGCAATTTTACACTTTGTCCTCAATTTTTATTAGGTAAAATTTATCTTTCTGAAAATAGCCAATTAAAAACAGCCCATTCAAGATATTGGCCAACTCAAACGACGAATGACGCATGAAAAACGAGCATTTTCCTGGAAGTGCTGGTTGTCTTCAAATAATTTTCTAGTAAACGTATAAGACAAGGCTTCGTACAACAGGAGATTTCCAGGTTGAGTCGATTTCAATGGCATAGGAGTTAGTCCACAGATTTCACGACGTGTAGTGGTGGTGGAAAGAGTGGCTAGTGGAGACCCCTCAATATGGGAGATGGGAAATAGTTGGCACGATACGTGACCATTTCCAACAAATAATTATAAAATGAATGGTGGAAATTACAATCAAACACAGCTATAAATTCAGGAGTAATACAGCATATCAGTAAGTAAAGGAAGAAAAATCAGTCAGAGGAGAGAGTGGAATTATAATCAGTGAAAAGGAGGAGTGGAATTAGAGACTTGATTTTGGCTTGTGTGTCTCTGTATGGCAGCTGCTACACTCTCCTTACTCTAAGATCACTCATTATCATTCTCTCTAAGTGAAAAAGTCTAGAATATTTTAGCAAGACCTTAAAAAATCGAGTTCGCACACTTAGAGAAGTGTGATATATTTTGCGAGCCACCCAAAAGAAAATCAAGACGTAAGCTATCATTAAACAAATGGGTCTTTCTATATTTCTTGTTCCAGGGTCAGTTTGGGTTATAATTACCCTCTATGCTTCACCCTTGTGTGTTCACGTAGCTTCGGCAGAGAAACGAGCTGGGTTTCATTATCATGCACTGGATATCGCTGCTCGGCTTAGAGAAGTGAGCTCCCCTCCGCTGGAAGTATATAAGACCTATCAACAAGAGAGACGTGGGCAAAAATGAGTGGAGGCTCCAAGTTTTCCATGGAGATAGTCTACTGAGGGGAAACGTGAGCTACGAGCAGAAGTTTAGAGAGAGGCTAGAGAGGGAATCCCGACGGGTGAAGGCACTCAACTGGCGGGTCGACCAAAACCTTAATGAGAAGGAGAAAGAAAGAAGAATAGAGCACAAGGCCAAGATTGAGGATTTCGGAGACGAGGTCACGTCCGGCATGATGGAAGGCAGCGGGAAATACTTTACCCGTATAGGGGTGTGAACGCCGGCGAGAGAGCAGTACCTCGTGTTGGACACAGGCAGTGATGTGGTGTGGGTGCAGTGCCAGCCATGCAACGATTGCTACGACCAGACCGATCCGGTCTTCAATCCCTCCTCCTCGGCTTCCTTCACCTCCATTTCGTGAACTTCTGCCGTATGCAGTGAGCTGGAGGAGTCGGGCTGCAACAGCTGCGGATTTGTATATCAAGTAGCATATCGAGACGGGTCTCATTCCGTCGGTAGCTTCGCTATGGAGACGCTCACATTCGGCAACACAATAGATCAAAACGTGGCAATCGGGTGTGGCCATGACAACCAAGGCTTCTTCGTGGGTGCTGCCGGGTTGATTGGTTTCGGGGCCGGCGCTTTGTCGTTCCCTTCTCAGCTCGGGTCATATGGTACCAAGTTTTCCTACTGCCTCGTCGACCGCTCGTCCGAATCCTCGGGGGCAATCGACTTCGGCCCAGACTAGATCTTGCCCGTCGGGTCCGTCGTCGTCCCACTTCTCCGAAACCCGCACTCAGCACGTTCTATTATGTTCCACTGACGGCCATCAGCGTTGGCGGGTTGCTCGTTTCTTTTCCGCAGAAGGTCTTTGAGTTCGACGAGATGGGTCGGGGCGGCGTGATAGTGGACTCGGGCACGGCCGTCACGCGGCTGCAGAAGGACGCTTACGAAGCCATGCGTGACGCCTTCGTGGTGAGCACCCAGCATCTTCGACGAGCAGAAGGGATGTTCTTATTCGACACATGCTATGACTTCGCTGGCCTCCAAACGGTCCTCGTTCCCACGGTGAGTTTCCATTTTCTCAACGGGGTCATTTTGACTCTCCCAACTGAAAACTATATGATTCCTGTGGATATTATGAGGACATTTTGCCTGGCTTTTGCACCCACAACGGGCAGTCTGTCTATCATAGGCAATATTCAGCAGCAAGGAGTCCGGGTATCTATCGATTCTGCCAACTCTCTCGTTGGTTTAGCTATCAACCAGTGTTAATTCATTGAGAATAGAGAGAGGCCTGTAGATGAGATACATTAACCAACGATTAGTCATCTGAAAACCGTCTCCTTCGGCGTTGCGTTGCCCTTAGTTGTGTATGACATGTTTTAGACCGTGTAAGACTACAGTATTATTGTTATCGTATGTTATAACATGTGTTTCTCTGTTATGCTGCATTAGAATTAAGTCTGGTCGTCAGGGGAACGTGGGTCTGTGTTTATAGATATTTTCTTCCTGCCAATGATAAATTTGGTTTCTTATCCATCAGTCTTGAACTAAAGATGCGTTATTTGGTACAGGTTACGTATTCCATCGACTCCTTTTCAATCAAGTTAAACTGCGAAATTCCCGACATCCACCCTTATTATTGCCACTTCTCTCGTGCTTTTTCCTATCATTTCGATCTCTATTCAGAACTTTTTGCAATCCAACCATTATCACATTTATGCTACAATGGAAACTGAAGTCTATAATATAAGTCATTTTCGTGGTGTTCAATCTAAAAGTGTACTATCCTTGCTCCAAGGATACGGTTCACTCGTAATTCTTCCCCAAAAATCCTGAGAAATTTATATATAGTAATCCCTTTTTTAAAATTTATCATTTAATTCTATTAACGAGGCCTTTAATCAAAACTCCATAGCATGTTACATTCGAAATACTATTGCTCCTATCCCACTAGGATATCATCCTCGTAGAGTTCTGAGTTTTAGATCACCGAGAATGATAAAAGAAATAAAAATTCCATAGCATGTTATATTTTCAAGATATTATTGCTCCTATTCCACTATGATATAATAAGCTACTACACGATGAGTATACACCATCTAAGAATTAATTGTTGATCATATTTTTATTTTAAAAAGATTTCATGTCATTTTGTATTCTAGAATTCGTATAAGAATTTATTCAAATTTGTAGAGTTATTATAAAATAAAAAAGACATTTAATAAAAGAGTTAGAATTAGAATATGTTTCATAATATCTCATTAATATATATTTAATATCAAAATCCAATTCAAATGTCTTTATATAATAATAGAGATATAAATACAAGTTACAAATGTGTTAATAATCTTTAAGGATATATTAATACTAAAATACTTACATTGAATTTATGTTCAGAGAGAACTTCAATAATAAATGTTAACTGATTGAAAGATTTTTTTGACCGATGCTAACAAAGAACATGACTAGTTATGTCCCTACAAATAGAGATGGTTTTGATACATTTTTTGATTAAGATAATTCCTAATCTTATTTAATATAACAACATACATAAATATTTCAAAAAAAACACACATTCAATATGAGAGTAATATCATTTCAAGTTCAAGACTCATACCAACAATATTGTACACAACCTATCTTACTATATCATTATTTGTACAAATATTGATAACAAGAATAGATATGAAGCTTGATTAAAGGGGTCATGCTCTTTTCACATCAATATAGAGAGCTAAATTTCATAACTGATGAGTGATCGATAAAATAAAATCACATATTCATCTCAAAAAAATTACATCACACAATACATGAATACACAACCCATGTGTTAATAGCATTTTTCCTAAAAAAAACATTCTTTTGTTCTTATCTTCACACCCTAAGAAGAGAGAACATCGTCAAAATGATTTCCACCCAACCATCTATTGGCGATCCCAGAACAACAACCTGAAACCTTCACAATGCAAAGTAGCAACCTAATAAGTTGCTATTTCACCAGTCGATCAATTGCATTGATCAAGAATGAATCATTTACAATATACAAAAGCCCTGTTAAATAGAGCAGGTTGATAGACAAGGAGTCGTCCAAACATTAATGCGTAGCGATGAACGGCGGAGCAGGAGACGTAAAAGGAAAGGAGCTGACCAAAACAATAATGCACCGAATGCACCGAAAAAGAAATAAATGCAGAGTTGGACTTAATAACACGTAGGTTGAAAAAACGTGCATGCCAACACCCCCCCTTAAGTGCAACTTAGGGAGAAAAAGAAAATGCAATATGCAATATGAGATGCATTATAGGTCCCGACAATAAAGCCTTGTTAGGTACCTATGTACAACTACAATGCAATGAACTACAAATCTCTCATAACCGGAGAAAAGGAGAAAAACCCTGTGGGAGAAAACTCCTCTCCAAAAGAGAGAACAAAAGTGAAAGGAAGGAGGACTCCTTAAGACCCCCCAAGGACAACTTCCTTCACCCCTAACATCGATCGCAACTGAAGATAGCGAGGAGATGCCAAAGGTTTAGTGAAGATGTCTGCAACCTGTTGCGTCGTAGGCAAATACTCCAAAGCAAGAACACCATCTTGAATGAGCTGCCGAATGAAGTGCATGTGGATTTCAATATGCTTAGTGCATTGATGTTCCACTGGGTTGCGAGAAATATGAATGGCACTTTGGTTATCACACCAAAGAATAGTGGGATGATCAAGAGGAAAGCCAAACTCAGCCATCAACTGTCGAAGCCAAAGAACCTCTTGACTAGCCAAGACAACTCCTCGATACTCAGCCTCAGTTGATGATAATGCAATAGCAGTTTGCTTCTTGCAAGACCAAGCAACTGGACCAGAACCAAGACAGAAAACAAAGCCAGAAGTGGACTTTCTATCATCAACATCACCAGCCCAATCTGAGTCAGTGAAGCCCACAATCTCAGTAGCACCTGATGTGTAGTGAATGCCAAACTATATAGTGCCCTGAATGTATCATAAAATACGCTTGGCTTCCTTCCAATGACTCTCATGAGGATCTTGAGAGAAATGAGAGACAAGACCAATGACAAAGGAAATGTCAGGACGACTATGTGTTAAGTACAAAAGGCTGCCAACTAGTTGCCGATACAAAGTAGCATCAACGGATGGAGTAGTACAATTAGTGGACAACACAACACCTGACTGAAAAGGAGTAGGGGTTGGCTTGCAATCAGCCATTCCAAAACTCTGAAGCAAATCAAGAGCATACTTCTGTTGGAAGAGAGAAATACCGGTAGAACACTGATGGATTTGAAGACCAAGGAAGTAATGCAACAAACCAAGATCTGTCATATCAAAACGCTCCATCAAAGCTTGCTTAGTATCCTCAATCATGGCACTAGAACTCCCCGTGAGAATCAAGTCATCCACATAAAGAACAAGAATGAGAAGATCCCCCCCATGCCTTTGAATGTAAACTGTAGGATCAGAGTGACATCTAGTGAATCCAGAAACAAGCAAGAAACTATCCATCTTCTCATACCAAGCTCTAGGAGCCTGTTTGAGACCATACAATGAACGTCGGAGCCTGCAAACAAGTGAAGGGTCTTGCACAAAGCCAGGTGGCTGCTCCATATAGATCTCCTCATGAAGATCACCATGCAAGAAAGCACTCTTCACATCCATCTGATACACTGACCAACCCTTGAGATGCAGCAATAGAAAGCACAAGGCGTATGGAATCCATCTTTGCGACAGGAGCAAAGGTCTCAGAATAGTCAATACCCTCAACCTGAGAAAAGCCCTTAGCCACTAGACGAGCCTTATACTTATCAATAGAACCATCAGATGCAAACTTGGTACGATACACCCACTTGCATCGAACCAACTTTCTTCCTTTAGGAAGAGGAACCAAATCCCAAGTATGATTCTTCATCAAAGAAGAATACTCCTCTATCATAGCACTATCCCATTCTGGAACACCCGAAGCATCTGAAAACTTCTGAGGATCAGTAGAAACTGCATGACTCAAAAGACTGATACCTGAAGTGTGGGAACGAGTGGAACGTGTAGCTATGGGATCACCTACAAGAGAACCAACATCCTCAAGAAGTGTACGAGCCCATAAAGGTCGATGGGGTGCAGGTGGAGGAGAAGGAGAAGATGGAGTAATATCAACAACAAGATCGATACCAACATCAGGAACAACATCATTACAAGCATCATCATCATCATCTGGAAGCACAACATCCTCTGAAGAAGAACTAGGAAGAAGAGAGGGAGAGGCTTGTGATGGAGAATCCTTCAAAGTGAAAGACTCATCAAATTGAACATCACGACGAAAATGAACCTCTCGAGTGACAGGATCAAACAACCGATAACCCTTCACATCCTCACAATAGCCAACAAAAATGAACTGTTGACTTTTCTTCTCCATTGCCTTGCGCCTACCATCTGGAATGAATGCCCATGCATCACTCCCAAATACTCTAAAGTAGGAAACCTTGGGCTTGACATGAGACCAAGCCTCCTCGGGAGTCATATTCTGTACTGCCTTGTGGGGCATACGATTCTGAATGTAGTTTGCACAATTGACAGCCTCTGCCCAAAATGCGGGAGCCATGGATCTAGATTGGAGCATACAATTGGCCATCTCCCGTAAAGTTCTATTCTTCTGCTCGGCTACACCATTCTGTTGAGGAGTGTATGGCACTGTGTGTTGATGAAGAATACCCTTAGTACTACAAAATTCTTGAAACGCCTGATTGACATACTCCCCCCCATTATCTGTGCGAATCTTCTGAAGGGAATGTCCTGACTGCTTCTCCACAAATGCAAGGAAGGTCATGAAATGTCGAAGAACCTCATCCTTGTACTTCAAAAAATACACCCAAGTGCGCCTAGAAAAATCATCAATGAAGGTGAGCACATACTTGGCCCCTGAAAAAGAAGGAGTGGGGAATGACATGAGGTCACTATGCACCAACTCAAGGGGTGCTGAAGCACGTGTGGCCATACCCTTAGGAAAAGGATCCCTATGATGCTTGCCAAGCACACAACCTTGACAAACTCCATCTAAACAAGAGATCTGAGGTAGACCAATTACCAAATTTTGTGTGCTCATCTGTTGAAGATATCTGTAATTCAGGTGCCCAAACCGTTCGTGCCAAAGCTTGCTTGTAGAATCTGCATGAGCAATAAGGGATGATCCTGATGAAGACTCAAATCCATCAAACCTATACAAACGGGCTGCACGGTCAACTGTTCCTGTAGCAATGACCTTCTCAGGATCCTGCATCTCTCGAATAGTCACATCAGTAGGAGAGAACTCAACAAGCCTTCCATCACCATGATTACAAATCTGATAGACAGAAAGCAGATTCTGTGAAATATCAGGAACAAGAAGAACATCATCAATGCTACCATCCTGCATATGAACTGAGCCTGTTCCCAAAACTGGAATTTGAGAAGAGTTCCCAACAGCAATATGTGAAGTAAGACTATCAGAAAGAGAATCGAGAAGATCCACAGTATGAGTCATGTGATGAGAAGCACCAGAATCAAGAATCCAACTAGAACTGGTAGAGGACAAAGCTGTAGCTGAGAGGGCTTGCCCTTTTCCCGAAGAAGAAGACTTAGGTATGGCAAGATTATGCTTCCTCATAGCTTCCTCTAATGCGGCTAGCCTTGCAAAACAATGTGCATCATTATGCCCAGATTTTCCACAGAACGAACAGTTCTCCTTCTTCTTCTGAGACTTGGAAGGTGACGCGACAGAGTTAGAAGGAGGAAGTGAAGGATTATGCTTCTGATCAGTCTTCACCTTAGGCTTGGAGGGAGACTCACCACCTAAAGACGAATCTATCTTGGGCTTCTTCTTATTCTTACCCTTGCCCTTGGAAGATTGAGCCATTAAAGCATGACTCTTAGGAAGAGCATCCATCTGAATCAACTTGGCCTGCTCCCTAGTCAATCGATCACAAAATTCCTCAAAAGAAGGCATCTTATGATCTACCCCCATAGCATCCATAGTAGAATAGAAAGTAGAGGCAAACACTTGAAAAGGACCTCTAAGCTTAGACAGGATCAAGAAAATACACTCCTTATCTTCTTTGGCATGACCACATCCTTTTAATTGAGACAAAATCAATTTGAACTATGCAAGGAAATCCTGAATAGAAGGAAAAACATCTGGAGAGAGAGAAGTGAGATCAGCTTCAAGCTGTAAGATCCTAAACTGATTGACCTTACCATACAATTCTGCAAGCTTATCCCACACATCTTTAGGTGTTTTACATTCAACAATATGAAACAACAAATTATCAGACATATGAAGACCTATGAGTCCTTTAGCCTCATCCATTTTGTTTCTATGAACAAATTGCTCAAACGTTTTAGTGAATTTGGGTTGGTCAACATCCAACAGTTGCCAAAGACCCTAAGATTGCAATAATTGTGACATCTTGAGCTTCCATGTGTGATAGTTGTGTGGAGTGAGAAAATCAATCCTAGGTTCTGACTTGATTTACAAGGGGACACAAAGGACTAAAAAGCAAGATACACTTGGCCCTCCCCAAAGAATAGATACAAACTGATTTTACGATTCCCAAACAACAAACTGCAGCTTCAAGCTAGTAATAAAGGTATAAAATTATAGAATTTCCAAAAAAAACCTTGTCCATAGTGAAGGTCATTGAAGCAGCTTTCTGATAGTTGCTTGTTTGCTGAAAACGGACTTCGTTTGTAGAAGTTACACAAATTTGAAAAAAATGCCTATTTTAGACACTTTTGGAGTCCACACTATCTCTTGATCATTCCACGTGACCAAAAAAAACTTGGGGCCTAATGGGCCAAGTAGACAACTAAATGGGAACTAATTGATGTGTACCAATGCCATGTCACCATACATTTTACCACAAATAAACAACATTCACTAAGAGAGCAGATATTACCATGTTGAAGCCGCCAAACATTAAAGTACCAAGCACATGAAATCACAGCATTAACTAAAATTTCCACGTCCAATGCGGGAGTTAAGGCCCTGCTCAAGCAAGACTTGCATTCAACGTGTCCCACTAGTCTCTCTTCTTCTCACGTGCACAGCCACAATTGAGGTCACAGGAACACACGGAGACCTTAACAGAAAAGAGTATTGGCATACGCTGCAGGAGATGAGACCTTTGGCAAGAGGCAGAAGCACAGATTCGAAACTCCTTCAAAAAGGAACACGCACAGAGGAGTTTTGATCTCCTTTCTTGACTTCACCGCCTCCAAAAATGCCCCCTTCTTCAGCAATTCCTCTGACTGCCCAATCGACCACCTCACCTTCACTGCTACCGTAGGGCTATGCAAGCCAGGAGCGGAAGCTCTGCAGCAATACTGAGAGCCGTGGAAGATGGAGCTCAGTGGCGTTCAAGCATCCCTCCACATTCGAAACCCTGGCCCTCGACCCTGATCTAAAGGACAAAATTCAGAAAGGCCTCGACTGTTTTCAACAAAGCAGAGAGTTTTACTACAAGATAGGGTGCGCGTGGAAGCGGGGCTATCTTCTATGCGGTCCTCCTCACACAACCGAGCAGAAAGACAACAAACCACCATGAAAGCAAAGCTAAATACTTGGCAAAAACTCTTAGCAAGGAAGGAGTAGATTGGTTGACTGCTCTGATACCATATTGGCGATCCCAGAACAATAACCTGAAACCTTCACAATGCAGAGAAGCAACCTAAGAACTTGCTATTTCACCAGTCGATCAATTGCATTGATCAAGAATGAATTGTTTACAATATACAAAAGCCCTATTAAATAGAGCAGGTTGATAGACAAGGAGCCGTCCAAACATTAATGCGAAGCAGAGATGAATGGCGGAGCAGGATACGTAAAAGGAAAGGAGCCGACCAAAACAATAATGCACGAGATACCTTTGAAAAGAAATAAATCACAAAAGTTGGACTTGGCTAACCGCATTAGGATGAAAGCGATGCATGCCAACACCATCACATCATAGGCTTCCTCATGATACTCCATAAGAGAATACATGTCATCATGAAGAGTCTACCCAATCATGATTTACATAACTAAAAAGTGTATTTTAATGATGTATTTGACATTATGCAACCTATTTAATTCGCATCAACAGTGCAAATATCTATACATATGTCCTTACACACATGAAGTGACTTAAATTAATTCAAAAAATTCATTAATCTAATTATTTTTATTTTATTTTATTTAACTACAGGGTCAATCGTGTTCCAGCCCCTATAAACTACAGACGCTTTAAATTTTCAAGTTGTCCATAGTAATATTGGAAGACATGCCCTTGGGTTACAATTTATTGGTAGTTAGGAACATGTTTTAGATGCTATAATTGATGTAGGGCTCTTTGTTGCTAGCTACAAAAATATCCTTGTTTATCATAAAGAATTAATTAATTCTAACATTGGACTAATCTAATATATTTAACTAATTTTTGTCAAACATTATTTTTTCCCAACAATTGAACATTTTTTAATGTATCAATTTATTGCACCTATCCACAATATTATATAATTGATTAACACATAAAACTTAATTAATTCAAAATATTCATTAATCTAGTTATTTAAATTAATAGCTTTTTCCAAAGCAATTTTTTACTCAGGTTTACCCTGAAAGGAAATTAGCATTTTTTATATACATGTATGCAATTTCTATGAAATGTACTCATAAAAAAACATCATCATGCAAACATTTTACTACTTAGTTTTTCATGGTAAATTTTTTTTTTGATAAAGAAAAAAATGGGTTTTACAGGGACCCAAAACCATAGAGTTTACATACCATAAAAAGATAAATCAATAGAGAACCCAACAAAAAGAAAGTTGTAACAAAGAAAGCATTAAGGACAATAGCCATGAGCCAAGAGTAGACAAAAAGCCAGCCAGAAGCCAACAACCAACACATCCTAAACCAACTTAAAGACTTCAAAGTTTCAGCAACCTCAGCTTCAAGGTTGCACATCTCCTGGGTAACCTGCTTAAGGTTCTGGATCTCCTGATGCGAAGAACCCATTTTTATTTTTAGGTTTTCTCTAGTCCCTTTCAAAGGACTAGAATCCTCCTTCTTACCTTTATCCTTCCCAGCTTCCAATTCCATGAACAGCATTCCCTGTTGAATATTATCCATATTTTCTGCCATAGTACTCAAGATAGTAGCATTATGTTTAACAACTTTGTGGTTGTGTTCCATAACAGTTTTCATAGTATCCCTATTTTTTCCAATTTCCCCTTCTAGATGTTTGACCTTGTTCTCATTATCCTTCTTTATCTTGTCCATAAGCTCAACATTTCTTTGAAGATGTTCAACCAAAGCCCTCTTCTCATCCATAGTCCATAGAACACCAACAGAATTCTGTGATATACCTTTTGCTTCCAAATCATCCAACTTGCCAGTGAGAGCCCTATTTTTAAATTGAGATCCTTAATCTCACGAAACACCCATTTGATGATCCTAAAGTAATTTGCAGCCCCATTTCTAGCTATAGCCATAATATCGTCAGGAAATTCCCTATCCAGCTTAAAATAGTGGTCATCAGGATTGAGGTCTCTGGGGAATCTAGGTTTATTCTCTCTATCAGTGGCCGAGTAGGAGGTATACGAGTCCTCGATAGCTTTATGATCATCAGAATTTTCTTCCAAAGAATCCTCCGAATAGGAGACCAGCTTGTTCACAGGAGCATCCTTATTACTTTTTGCCTCTTGAGTCGTGCCCTCAGGGGTTTTCGCAGTACACCTTTTTTTGTTCAAGGGTTTCTTCTGAGGGCTCTTCTTTCTTTTCTTATTGGGGAAAGGAGAATATTCCTCCTCCCACTTAGTATCAAACTCTTCTTTCACTTCAGATGAGCTAGCATTAGTATCCTCACCATCCAAGCCCGAAGCCAATAATGGGTTTGACAAGGTTGGCATATTTTTAAAATACTCATGAATAAGCCTAATGAGACCAGTATGCAGGACTAGATTCCTCCTAAGCCTTTTCCTCTGTTCCTCTATACTATTATTCAAGCAACAGAGTAGATAGTGGGGGAAGGAAACCCTTACCTTATGCGTGAAATGATTAAGAGGGGAAAAGTGGTACCCATAGACTCTATTAAATCAGTTGTCCAGAGTGATGTTGTAGACATCTAATTTGATCACTTTTATATGATCAAAGACGTCTCCTTATTCATCCAGCTGCTTATCCCCTATGTTAATATTAATTAAATCATTTGTTTAATTAATACCTTGCATCTTACATAGGGTTCATAAAGTATTTAATTTAATAAATACTTTACCCCTCTTCCTCCTCTAAATTAAATAAATACACCATTTTATTTAATTTAGTCATATTCCCCTTTTGGAATTAAAAATTCATTTTTTAATTCCTCTTTTTTCTCTCATTGTCACATCCTCCAACTTTTGCAAGTTGGTCTCTAATCCATCTTAATTCCTTCATCTTCTTCTAATTAACTATGGTTAGCATGTGCACACCCTTAATCATCGTTAGGGTCACATCCTCCATAATCTCCCACTTGCTTCTAATAAGTCATTAGTCCATCTAATTAAGTACTTGCACAACCTTAATCATATGGTTAGTCCAACCTAATCCTCTTCCCATTTATGGCATGTGTCCTTAAGTCAACCTTATTAAAGCCTTTCTCCTTTTGGGCAAGGCACTCCACTTCCCCATGTGAATTTTTAATTCACCTTTTAATCCTCAATGCGAAAGGAATTTGAATTCCTTCCTTCTTCCATGTGCTCCCTTCATTTTTATTCTTTCTCATCTCATAGGGATGTTTGAGAATTTTTAATTCTCCACGTAATCTCTCACCCACAATAAGGGACAAGGACCTCCTTATGAGAGATCTTGTCCAATCCAAGATACTTTGTACCCCTCCATGTATCATGTACTATCCTTCCACCTCATGTCCACTTCGCCTTTTATCTTTGTTTGCCGACATTTTTAGGGTTTTCCTATTCACACATTCTACTGATACCATCAATCTTTGTTTACTATCAGCTTTTGAATTACTGGGATACCTAGTTGTGTTGGAGGTAAACGAGTTGAATCATTTTATTAAAAGAATCTAATTTAATATAATACAATAATAATTATAAAATAATAATAAAAATTTAATTACATTATAAATTTTTATATAAAATATAATTATAAATATATTATATAATAATATATATTTTTAATTACTTATTTTTTATTTATTTAATTATTTTATAATTATTTTATTCGAAATGAAAATTATGTAAGAACTATTTTATTTATATAAAATGATTTTATTTTACGTTAAACTTACTATAAGAAACAAGGAGATCTAGGAGATATAAATGCAAATGCTAATGAACAATGGAATAGATTGTATTAGTCGACCCCTTGATAGAGAGCTCAAACCCTCAATTTATAGTTTGAGGATGAGCAACTACATAGCACAAGAATAGGACCACATGACATGAGAATGGGAGATGACTCCTTATCCTACAACTTATAGGGAAAGATTTAAGGGACAACTCAACCACCTAATGAGGAGAGGACTCCTTATCCTACAACTCATAGGGAAAGAATCAAGGGACAACTCAGCCACCTAACTAGGGTAGGAGTGAAGGGACAACTCAACCACCAAACTAGGCTTAGGTTAGCCTAACTAGGGTAGAATACACTAACACCCCCCTTAATCATAACTTAGGTGGGTAGGAAGAAACAAGTCCTAGCTATGCGCTAGTTTAGGTACCTATGCACAATGTAAAACTCTCAAAAATGGAGATAGATAGAAAACCCAATGGGAAAAAACTATTCTCCAAAAAGAGAAATAGAAAGAAAGTACAAATGAAATGTCTCAAGAGACTTTCTCAAGAACAAATGCAGATATACAATTAGATACCCACCATAAGAGAGATTGGAGACTCCAAAGACCCCCTAGAATGAGAAAACCTATGTACACAACACAAAGTCTCCCAATACTCTTGAAATGTCCATGTGTGCCTCCATTGAGAAGAGAAAGAATATCATCATTGAATGTCACATTGTGAATGTTGTAGGAGGTTCCTCTGCAACAAATGATGTCTCTTCCTTTTAGAAGATAGAAACCTCTAGCTATCAAACTATTGAATTCCCACTCAAGTGGAATGCATGAAGGAATCAAGATGAATGGCTCGGGATAGTACTCATGTTTCTCAAAGTTGATGCTGAACTATGGCTGTCGCATACAAGATTCAAGAACAATGACCACTGAAGTGTGAGGTTTTCTCAAATGAGAATCAAGATGTGTCAAGATAGGAGCATGGAGTGGAGTGAGAACAAGACTAGATGTGAGCTATCATCTAAGAGAAGACAAGTGTCCTCAGTTTTGTCATCATGATCAAGAAGGAGAGACTCTGCAAACAAATGATGAATGTCTGAAAGGATGGCATCTTGCTGATCAAGAGGACAAGAGTGAACTTGCAGAAGAGAATTTGAAGTTGCTTTCAGAGAAGCTAAAATCTCTGTTGAAACAACAGGTGGAGGTGACTAAATAATTTCCAATATAGGAGGTGTAGAAAGAGGAGAAACAGGAAGAGATGTATTTGTGTCATCAGGACAATCAAGACTCTTCCAATAATCAAGTTCCTCTTTAGTATCATTGTCATACAAAGGATCATCCTCATTATCATGGGAGAGAATCATGCAAGACTCTTCCAATAATCAAGTTCCTCTTTAGTATCATTGTCATACAAAGGATCATCCTCATTATCATGGGAGAGAATCATGTCTATAGTGGGATATCTGGGAATGGAGGTTCAGTGGGATCTCCATATATTTCCCATATAGTGGTTCATAGAGTGAGAGGGCACCCAATGTGTGACAAAGCACATGATTTGTGGTCCCCAACACGTAAACTGATTAATCCTAAGACATGATCATTTCTACTTTCCCATATAGATTTATGCCAACATGCAGCAGGTTCAGGAATAAGTCCAAACAAATGTGGCAATAAATGAATCCATCGGCAGTGCTTTAGGATTCCATCACTCCAGGACTTATAGTTTCCTTCTCCCAAACTAATGACAGATGGATGATTTCTAATTCCCATTTTCAGACTAAATAATTACCCCCTTCAAAACTTTATTTCAATTCATTAATTATAAAATACCTTGCATAATCCCCCCAATAAAAATATAGAAAAGTGACACTTTATAAATTGAGTGCATGAAATTTTAGTAAATCCCCCTTGATTTTGACTAAAGCAAAAAAAAAATTGCACCTCCCTCTTAAACACTCACTTTTTAAAAAAGTCTCCCTCCACCATCAAGTCTGATATAATTTGATGGTTTATTTAACAATTTATCATCTAGTGGCTTAACAAATGCATTTATTAAACCATTAAACACAAAATTTTCAGGGAGAGAGGGGATTTGACAAAGTCAATGGTCATGCAAGCAGAAAAGGTCGCCCATGTTGGAGTGTCACGCCTCTAACCACAGTTGTGTGCTTGACCATATCGATTCTTGTTGAGGCTTTTATGCTATGAAAAATGCCAAATTTGATGGGATGGCGAGTTGTTGTGAGCAGTTGTACTGTACAGATTTCCCACGCCCAGAGGAGAGGATTAAATGCTAGACAAGGGCAAAGTATTAAACTCCAAAAGCAGAGCATAGAAGAATCACTTCCTTTCACCAAATCGTGCAGCCTCTGAATGCAAATCAAAGCCTCAAAAATAGGGGTGTAAGCTGGACGATGGTGCAAATCATGGTTTGAGAAAACCACACCTCCCCTTCGCAAAATCGCGACCTGTTCAAAGCAAGTCTGGTGGCCAGCAAAAGTGTGAATCGTTGGAGGTCTGAGAAAATTACTAGCCGCCTGAGGGGCTAAGCATATCTCACACCCTGCACAAAGTCAAATTGGGCGCATGGGGGTCTCAGCCAATCTCACGACCTAATAATCTCCACAATCAAGACACAATCGTGTGTCTCCTTCTTAACTAAATATTCAAGGTAATCTACAACAATGTCTCCACTCTCAGCCAATCTCATGGGTCTCAGATAGGAGTGTAGAGGTGAATGAAATGTGCCTGCTTGCTTTTCCAGTGATGGGAGAAAGTTTGAGGCGCTAGTAAAGGAAGAAAGACCACTACCCTTCCAACCACAGGAAATTTAGAGCAAAATAGTGCATGCATATGATAGCTCGATTCAGTACTTGGGGCCGACGGATGCAGAGGTGTATGTATGCCGAAGCTTTGACCAGGGTCGAGGACCCCTTTGTGGAGATGTAACAAAAAAAAACCGACCAATCTGTAGATTACGCCAGAGAAAGAGACGCTGATCAGAAAGCAATGCTTGGGGATTGAATGTCGGTTAAGCAGATAAGAACCGACGGAAAGAGACTAACAGGAGGTCGATCATGAATGACATGTTAATGTGCATGAGCCACGTGATGATGATAGAATGCTTTTATCATCTCTCAATCAAACGCCTAATGAAAATTGTGGAAGCCATGTCCAGATTAAAAGAATATGGCATGCAAATTATATTAAAAAGCTATGACTTAATGTGTATACAAATTGTGCCTTAGGCTATGCTGGTAAAACCTGCAACAATTAGCTTTATAATCTTTGTGTTTCCCACAGAACAACTCCACAGGATTCAAATCGACTAAGAGGCGTCAACATCAGGCTGAGTTATTCCCACGCTGCCTTCAAACTCTTCCACACAGCTGTCTATACTTCTAGCCATGCATATATCAAGCTTCATTTGCTTTCCTACAGATTATACACACACACCAATGGAATCAAACAAAATACAATAAAATTGTTCAACTATAGGCCTACAACTATCTCCAACACCTATGCTCTGATACCATATAAGAAACAAGGAGATCTAGGAGATATAAATTCAAAATTCAAACACAAATGATCAATGCAATAGATTTTATTAGCTGACCCTTTGATAGAGAGTTCAAACCCTCAATTTGTAGTATGAGGATGAGCAGCTACGTAGCACAAGAATAGGCCTACATGGCATGGGAATGAAAGAGGACTCCTTATCCTACAACTCATAGGGAAAGAGTCAAGGGACAACTCAACCACCTAATGAGGAGAGGACTCCTTATCTATAACTCATAGGGAAAGAGTCAAGGAACAACTCAACCACCTAACTAGGCTTAGGTTAGCCTAACTAGGGTAGAATACACTAACACTTAAATTTTTTTTTTTGGGTCAGTACTTAAATATTATTTTTTATTTTAGTAAAAATTTTGAAGACATGCGATTTCTATAATGTTATGGATTGTATCAATGTTTTTTAATATTATCATGCCCTTTTTCAGGGTGAACAATAGCGTCCACCCTTAACCTACATAGTAACTCTTAGTATTCTATTATTGTAGGACTCTTTCCTTTCACATGACACATTATTAAGGTTTTTCCTATTCACACATTCTACTTATACCATCCATCTTCTTTGTTTACTATTAGATTTTGAGTTACCTAGGATACCTAGTTGTGTATATCTTGTAAGTTTTTAACTTCAAGGTCCGCAGCGAAGATCTGCTGGAGGTAAACAAATTGAATCGTTTTATTAAAAGAATCTAGTTTTTCCTTTCGGGATGATGTTATGTTGTTGTTTACTAGAGTACGATAAGTTTTTTTTTGTTTTTTTTGTTTTAGATTCCTAATTGATAGATCTATTAGTGTTTTGGAGAGTACAAATAGTATACGTGTTCACAAAAGATGGTGGCCAATTGAATATCAAAACTGATATTGGATTCCATTTTAATAAAATAAAATAGATAGCCATGGATGACTTAATAAGAAAATACAATTAAGGAGACAAGAAGATTGCATATAATAGAACACCAGATCTTAGAAAATCTAAGGGAATGGGCTACATCTTAGTGGCATGAACATATAGTTTATGTGGACGTCAAATTCTGCATTTGCTCAAACACACACATTAGTATTGCCATTTAAAACAAAACAAAATAAGAATATCCCTATGAAATAATGAAACATGTTAATCATGCAATGAAAGGAATCAAGGAAACTAAACAAAGCATATAAAAAACATGATCCAACTTTATCTCATAGTGGATTGGTGCTATTGTGGAAAATAGCCCTTTCCCAACCCTTGATAAGCTTGATGTTGCAAATGATGGTCGACAAAATCAGTTCTCAGTTTAAGAGAATGACTTTGCATGAAGATTATGGAGGATTTGTTGAAGGATGAAGCCTCTATTTAAAGATTTTCAAGTTGAAAAAATGCTTATGAGAGAGCAATGTGGGATAGAGATTAGGCCAATGATATGAAGCCACTTGTCATCATGTCAGTGGTTGAAGAATGTGCAAGTTTTGGTCAATGTGCCCAAGAGGTGGAGATTCAAATTTGAATTTGTGAATTAAATGTTGAATTTGACTTTGCAAGGGACATGTAAGAACTCATAAATGCTTTGTTGGGTGTACATGTCCACTTGTTTTTGAATTCAAACTTGAGGGAATATTCCTCAAAGATGCCATGTTGATGGAAAATGCTGATTTTATAAATGAATTAAAATGATTTATTGGTGCAAGTGGGAAAAGCTAGAGGATGTGATGGGTAGTTAGATTAGGTTAATCAGGGTTAGATTAACTTAATGATGATTAGATGCTTTGACCCCTTTGACTTGAATATTTTGATTTATTTAAATCAAAAAGGATGAAAGGTGATTTAAGACTTAATTAAATAAAGGATTGATTTATTTAATCGAGGGTAATGTTAGGATCAATTTGATTTATTTGATATAAGTTGGTGACTTTAGGAGATTTGATAAATAAACTTGATTTATTTGATGAATGGAATATGATTATGCATGATGTCAATTTCACGTGTCTATAGTTTCTCACATTTAACATAAACTTAGAAACATATGGGAATATTTTTTAGCTCTCGAATATCTATATCTATAGAAATCATATGGATGACATGACCCTCTCTTGACTAACATGGCCCTATCTTTATTTATTTGATGAGCTTTGCTTGTGATGGAGATCTGAGCATGTGGGGGAATTATATTTGGGTAATTCAAGAAAGAAAGGGTTGTGCTAGCCATATAATTTGTATAGATATAGATGTCAAGGAGCTGAAATATTCTTAGATGTTTCAATTTTACATCAAATGTGAGAAACTATTTGTTCATGCCGCTAAGTTGTAGCACATGCCCTTAGATTTTATGAGATTTGGTGTTCTATTGTATGCATTCTTCTTGGCTTTTAGGGTCCCTTAATTTTATTTCCATTTATCCTTTTATGTATTAAGTCATGAAGGCTAGAGGTAGAGGAATCCAAACCTAGAATATAACAAAGAGCAGACAAAAATAATTTACCCAAAAAAATAAAAAATTAAGAACTCAGAAAATAAGAACACACTTTTTGTATTATGTATTCAAATTTTAAACATCCGACCTCATAAAAAAGAGGTGCTACTCAACTTTGCTACTATAGAGCATTCCCACTTTTCTATTCTCTATAATAATAATAATAAAACTTTACATAAAAACTACCATGAAAAACTTCACCAACAAGAAAAAATAAATGTCATTAATTACATCTCCAGTAACTTCTTATTCACATCAAGTGAAAAGAATTTTAATCTTAAATTACAATCAAAACCATATTAAAATTTGAAAGATATGCCCAAATTTAATGATCTAATCAAATAAATATCGTCCTTCAAATATTAAAAGCCCAAAAGATATTCATGCAAAAAATGCTGCCAAAGAAAGACATCACCACACAACCACCAACACAAGAAGAAGAGACTACAGGATGGTAGTGGTCACCACAATACCACATGCCAAGTGAAGGTGTCTTGTGGGACTACAAGAAGACTAGACAGGGAGCATGACAAAGTTGGAATTATTTCAAACACTCCCCCTTAATTACAACTACAACTGTCAATGATGCCCAAATGATTTCTCTGATAGATGAAGTTATCTTTTCCAAGTGCCTTAGTGAAGATGTCCGCGCACTATTCCTAAGACGTGCAATAATAATATTCCACCATTGTTGATTAACTCTCTAATGAAGTGATATTTGGTATCAATGTGTTTGCTCCTTTTTTGAAAGATTGGATTCTTTGATAATGTTATTGCTGAATTATTGTCACAAAATATCTTTGTTGCATCTACTTGTTTATTCTTTAGCTCTTTCAACACTCTTCTCATCCAAACTGCTTGACATGATGCACTTGTGGCTGCAACATACTCTACTTTAGCTGATGAAAGAGTGACTATGGGCTATTTCTTTGAAGCCCATGATATAACACCAGTGCCAAAGTGAAAAATGTAACCTAAAGTGCTCTTTCTGTCATCAATACTTCCAGCACAGTCACTATCAGTATACCCAATCAGCTTGAACTCCTTTGAACTTGAATATTGAATGCCATCTCTTTGTTCCACTTAAATATCTTAGAATTCTTTTTCTAGCTTTCCAATGTGAGTCTTTTGGAGTCTCCATAAACCTTGAAATTAAGCTTACAACATACATTATGTCTAGCCTTGTGGCTGTCAAATACACAAGACTACCCACAAGTCTCTTATACAAAGTTGAATCCACATTTGAACCTTTATCATCCTTACTTAACTTCAAACCTGTAACAATTGGTATTGGTGTTGATTTACAATTTATCGTATGAAACCTTTCCAAAATATCATTTGCATACTTAGTTTGAGAGATGAAAATACCATTTTCATTTTGATTTACTTCAATGTCTAAAAAGTATTTCATGAGTCCCAAATATTTCATTTCAAATTCTTTTTTCATAGCTCCTTTAAACAAATCAATTGTTAAATCATGCGTGAAAATCAAATCATCAACATACAGACATACAATTAGAATTTCACCTTTTTCATTCATCTTGGTGTACAATGTAGGCTCGCTACTACACCTATTGAAACCATTTTGTAAAAGATATGAATCAATTTTGTTGTACTAATATCTTAGGTCTTGCTTGAGACCATATAGTGGTTTCTTCAGCTTGTAAGCTTTGTCTTCTTGACCCAAAATCTCATACCCAGGTGGTTGTTCCACATAAACTTCTTCTTCAAGGTAACTATTCAAAACTATTGATTTTACATCCATTTGATGAATTGACCATTTGTTTTGTGCTGCAATGGCAAGAATCATCCTTACTATGTCAGGGCATGCTATAAGAGCAAATTTCTCATTATAATCAACTTCAAGCTATTGTCAATATCCTTTTGCCACTAGTCTTACTTTATGTTTTTGAATTTCACCATTTGCATTCAATTTAGTTTTATAAACCAATTTAGCTCCTATTACATCCTTGTCTTTTGCAAGACTCACCAACTCCCATGTTTGATTGTTTTCAATTGCATCAATTTCTTCATCCATTGCACATATCCATTTATCTTCTTTAATTGCTTCCTCAAAGTGAATTGGATCTTCAACTTGAGAATAAAATGCAAAAAGAGACATCTAATCACTATTATTCTCACCTTCATTTTGTTCATATATATCCCTTATACTTCTAATTTTCTATCTTTTGATGCTTGCCAATGTAGGATTTGATAAATCACTTGAACTTGTTGAATGTGGACTTGATGGTCCAGCACCAGAACTTCTTGTTGTAGATGGTGTTTGTTGTCCTCTTGTTGCTACTCTTACATTTGATGATGGCATCACTTGTGGACCACTTGGTTGAACTTGAATGGGTGTGGAAGGAGCCACATTTGTAGGATTATTTGATGGTACAAAAACTTCATTTTCCTCTAGTAGTATACTTGTTGATACATTGACTGTTTTTTCTTTACTTCCATCCCATGGTTCATCTTCTACAAACTGTACATCTCTATTGATTACAACTTTCTTAGTTGTTGGATTATAAAGTTTGTAAGCCTTGGATTCATCACTATATCCAACAAATATGCATTTTTTCTCCTTTTTTATCTAACTTTCTTCTTAATTCATCAGGCACATGAATATATGCTACACATTCCAAAACTCTCATGTGAGCAACATTATGTTTTCTACCAATCCATGCTTCTTCAGGAATCATATTCATAACATTTTTTGTTGGACACCTATTCATTATATATACTGCACATGATACAACTTTAGGCCAATATTCTTTTGGCAAATATTTGGATTTCAACATGCTTCTAGCCATCTCCATGATTGTCCTATTTTTCCTTTTAGCTACCCCATTTTGCTAAAGTGTGTATCTAGTAGTAAACTGTTTATGGATACCATTATCTTTGTAGAAATTTAAAAATTATTTTGAAATATATTCACCTCCTCTGTCTATTCTCAACACTTTGATATAATGAACAATTTATTTTTCAACAAGAGCCTTAAATTGTCAAAAGAAATCAAATGCCTCATTCTTATTATTTAGAAATTAGACCCATGTTTTCCTTGAATAATCATCAATAAAAGTAAGAAAATAAAAACTACCACCAATTGAGGGTGTTTGCATAGGTCCACACAAATTTGAATGTACAATCTCCAAAGGGGATTTTGCTCTAATTGACTCTCCTACTGGAAAAGCTTCTCTATGTTGCTTTCCTAAGATACATCTTTCACATACTCTTTTAGGTTTCTCTATTAAAGGTAGTCCCTTGACCATGCTTTTCCTATGAAGCAAATTTAGACCTCCAAAGTTAAGATGTCCAAATCTCAAGTGCCATAACCAATTTTCATCTTTTATTTCTGCTTGAAAGAAAGTTTGGGTAACTGTTGTGGTTTCAAGTGCTTGTGCATAATCTATATTCAAATTTGGTTGAATCTTTAGAGGAAAAATTATATTACTTGTCATTTTGACTTTGGAAATGAGCTTATTACTTGGATATTTATCTAAAATTATGTACAGTCCATTTTTAAAATTTACTTTGTATTCTTTTTGAACAAGTTGACCTATACTCATCAATTTGTGTTTTAGACCAGGCACAAAATACACATCTGAAATATACTTTTGCTCCCCCTGTTTAGTTAGAATGTTAACATTTCCTTTTCCTTTAACTGAGACTTTGTTCTCATTGCCTAGTGTGACATCATACTTCCCATTTTCATTTAGACTTGAAAACATTTCTAAATTTCCTGTCATGTGGTTACTACAGCCTGAATCTAAGAACCATACATTTTTTTCACTCGCTTATGCAACATTACATGCCAAAAACATTGTGCTTTGTTCTGACTTTTGATTTTGATTTTCTTTTGTGAAATTTTCATTTTGTTTACCATAATCATATTGTTTCTTTCTACACTCATTCATGTAATGCCAAAAAATTTTACAATAGTGACATTGGATTTGAGATTTGTCATACCTTTGTACTTGTGATAGATTTTGAGATGAACTTGAGCCTGAATTTTGGCTGCTGCCTCTTCCACTTCAGCTTGAAGGGATAGTTCTTCTACCTCTATAAGAATTTCTTCCTCTTCCTCTAAAATTTGATCTTCCTTTGCCTCTCCCTTGGTTGATTGAAGCTTGTGACTTGAAAGCATGCTCCAGTGACGTGTTTGTAGACCTGCTCAGCCTCTACTCATGAGAAATGAGAGATGCATGGAGCTCATGAACTCAAAACTATGAGAGATTCTTTGTTTCCTCTATGGTTACAACAATAGACTCAAATCTTGTGGGAAACTCCTTAGAATCTTCTCAACAACTCTAACAGCTTCTATATTCTCACCATGAGATCTGATTTGGTTCACCAGTCCAATAATTTGAGTAAAGAATGAATCTACAGTATCATTTTCCTTCATATATATTGTTTCAAAATCTCTTCTCAGCATTTGTAGCTTTTTTGTTTTCACCTTTTCCATACCTTGATAAGATGTTTGGAGAATATCCCATGCTTGCTTGGAATTTGTTGCTATTGCAATGCTTGGGAAAATGCTCTCATGTACTACTTGAAATATGTAAGAGAGCCTTTGAGTCCTTCTTGTTATCTCTTAGGAAATCTTTCTCTGCTTGTGTCAAATCATTATATGTTGCTGCATCAATTGGCTTTGGATAGCCATTCTCAACTAGATCCCAAATATCTTGAGAAAAAAATAGTGCCTTCATGGTGGTTTCCTAATAATCATAATTTGTCCCATTAAACTATGGGATTTGTGGGTTAGTAAAGCTTGTGCTTTCTACCATTCTTTCACTAAAACCCTTGTGTTGAGAAAACTTTAAAACCTTCAGCTCTGTTAAACCTTCTTTGATACCACGTGAAGGCTAGAGGTAGAGGATTCCAAACCCAGAATATAACAGAGAGCAGACAAAAATAATTTACCCAAAAAAATAAAAAATTAGAACTCAGAAAATAAGAACACACTTTTTGTATTATGTATTCAAATCTTAAGCATTTGATCTCATAAAACAGAGTTGTTGCTCAACTTTGCTACTAAAGAGCATTCCCACTTTTCTATTGTCTATAATAATAATAATAAAACTTTACATAAAAACTACCATGAAAAACTTCACCAGCAAGCAAAAATAAATTTCATTAATTACATCTCTAGTAACTTCTTATTCACATCGAGTGAAAAGAATTTTTATCTTAAATTACAATCAAAACCATATGAAAAGTTGATAGATATGCCCAAATTTAATGATCTAATCAAAATAAATGTCGTCCTTCAAATATTAAAAGCCTGAAAAATATTCATACAAAAAAAATCGTCAAAGAAAGAAATCACTACACAACCGCCACCATAGGAAGAAGAGATTGTGGGATGGCAGTGGTCACCGCAATACTGCGTGCCAAGTGAAGGTGTCTTGTGGTACTTTTGGAAGGCTAGACAGGGAGCACGGTGAAGTTGGAATTATTTCCAAGAAGTCATCCATGGGTGTCTATATTATCTTATTAAAATGGATCTAGAAAGCTTGCTTCAGATGAAATAAACCAGATTACAAATGAGTTGCAACTAGTCATTCCTTATACTTGTCAATTGACCCATTTGCTCTATACTTTGTTTAATATATCTATTTGCATCAGACTAGCTTCCTTTCTTTAAGAAGTGAAGTCAAATCCCAACTGTGATTTCTACGTAAGGAATTATATTCCTCATCCATAGCACTATCCCACTCAAGTATGTCTAATGCCTGTCTAAATTTCTAAGGATCAAAAACTATGGCAAAGTAGGCATGAGGCCCCCTTGGAAATTTGACTCAATGTGTCTATCACTTGTTGAATCCTATGCTCCTAAATTTTCCATATCAAGTGAATGAGATGGAGGTGAATCAAGTCCAAATATTTCAACCTCTAATGGAATCACAAAACTAGAAGAAGATGAACCCTCATCACTTCCATCACTATCATAGCTAGAAGAATCTGTATCAGGAACCTGCTGCAAATGATCTGAATCATCAAGGTGTAGTGAGCCCAAGTTGGAAATGTTAAGTCTAGAACCATTGGGAATATCATCAAACTTAACACTTTTGTCAATGAACAACTCATGTGTAGTAGGGTGGAGTAGACGATAACACTTAACACCATCTAGATATCCAACAAATATACAAGGTTTGGATTGAGGATCCATAGCCTTGTGTTGCTCATTTGGAATGTGTGCCATAGTTGGAGACCCAAAACTCTGAAATGATCAACTAATGGTTTTGTTCCTTTCCAAGCTTCAAAGGGTGCTATTCCTTTCAATTCTTTATGAGGTACCATGTTCTGAATGTAACATGCATAGTTGATAACTTCTACCCAAAATTTTGGTGCAAGCTCTTTATGATGAATCATGCAGTTAACCATTTCTTTTGGTGACCGGTTCTTGCATTCTACAACACCATTTTTTTGGGGAGTGTAAGGAACTATATTCTGCAATTCAATCCCCTTTGATGTATAAATCTGCTCAAAACTATTGCTAACATACTCACTTCCATTATCTGTCCAAGTAGAATTTTGATGGATTTCTCGGATTGATTTTCAACTAAGGCTTTGAAATCTTGAAAGAATTCATAGACTTTGGATTTTTTCCTAAGGAAGAAAACCCAAGTGTATCTAGAGAAGTCATCAAGAAATGTAAGGACATATCTTTCTTTAGTGAAGGATGGGTGTGGATATGGTCTTGAAACATTACTATGAACAAGTTCTAAGATTTGTGATGCCCTCCATGCTTTACCTTTGTCAAACTTCTATTTTGGATGCTTGCTTAGTGCACAACCTTCACAAATCCCCTTAGAAAATTTGACATTTGGCAACCCTATTGCCATGTTTCTTTGATTTAGCTACTTGAGATAGTGATAATTGAAGTGGCCAAATCACTCATGCCAAAGCTTGCTAGTGTCTTTGGAATGAGTGAGCAAAGCTTTTGGTGGAGGACTATGAGAAAAACTAGAAAAAGTATACAATCTCAATTAATGATCTGCTTTTCCTGTAGCTATCAAATTATTGCTATTTAATTCCCTGATTTCAACTCCATTTGGAGAAAATTCAATTGTCATTCCTTTGCCTAGATGAGTGATTTGATACATAGAAAGAAGATTATTTGATAGTGAAGGTACACTTAGAACTTTTTAAAATGTTCTACCTTCAACTTCAATAGTCCCTCTTCCTTTAGCCAATGCTCGAGTATCATCACCTAAGGTGATTGTAGACATGCCACATGATTCCAAAGATGAGAACTCAACTTGTGATGATCCCACATGATGAGTAGCACCTAATTCTATAATCCAAGATGATGATGAGGATGAATTAGCAACTAAATTTTTTCCCTTTCCTTTTTCATTTTCCTTTGAATTATCCCAATTTGATGAAGATGTGTTGAATGAATCTAGAACCCCTATGTTGTTCTTCTTGAGAAGATGAGTAAGGTGGTCTATTTGCTTCTTCATATTACACTGATGTTCTTCATGAGTAGGCATTTTACAATAGGCACATTTAGGTAACTCTTTCTTTGATTTCTTTTGCTTAGAGTTTCCTTCAATTTTATCAGCTTTTTTATCAATTTTGTTGTCTTTCTATTGGTCTTTAGAAGATTGATCTTTCTCATTGGCTGCAATGAGTGCTTGAGATTTACTAGTCTTCAAATTTCCCATTTGTATTAACCTATCTTGCTCCCTTGTTAGATCAGCAATGAATTTATCAAGAGAGGGCATAGCCCATGAAGTTCCAAGAGCACTCTTTGTAGAGTAGAAACAGAGTATTCAGGACCTAACTTAGAAAAATTTGATAGTATTAACATATCATCTTTCTTATCAAAACCACATTCTTTAAGTTGCAACCTTAAGGACTTGAATTTAGTAAAGAAGTCTTGAATAGAAGTAAAGTTTCTTGGACTTAATGCTATGAGCTCATTTTCTAGCTCATGACCCCTAAATTCATCTATCTTTCCAAATAGCTTATCAAGACCTTCCCAAATTTCATTAGGTGTTTTCAAGGACTTAATATGAAATAGTAATTCAGGTGATACATTAAGACATAAGAAACCAAAAGCTTGATCTCCTTTGTTAAACCATTTTTCCTTATCCTTAGCAGCAATAGGTTCTTTTTTCTGTGTTCATTACTACCCTATACAAGCCTCTATTCATGAGTGAAATTAACATTTTTGTTTTCCAATCATGATAATTAAAAGGCGTTAAGAGTTGAATAGTTATATTAGAATCCATATTGCTTTAGTTGCTTTGTTTAGTGCAGAAATAAAGAAGATTGTGGTAAAAAAAAAGAGACAAAAAACACAAAAGCATTACACACAGGACCCCCAATTTATTATTTTGATCCCACCAATTCGACACTTTATAAAGGAGTGCATGAAAGAAATAAAAACAAAACAAAGGCATAAAACACCTTTTCAGCCTTTACAATTTTTGGTCTTCAGACAGTCAAACATTTTGTCCTTGAATTTCAAGTTTCCCACAAAGGATGCTGAAAAAAAGGTGTTGTGTGCAAAGCTTACAGGAAAACACCACATCAAACTCATTCAAACGAGGTGATATGTAGATTACTGAAGCCTTCAAGCGACTGGCTAGGCTTGTGGGGTAGAAACTCACAAAATACAATAGGATTATATTAGTGTTAGTCCACAATATATATGTGAAGCTTCCACTGCTTCCCTCTCTCTGCTCTAATTCAAACACAGATCAAACATCCTCAAGAAAAAAAATATGCCAGATCTTCCATTACGCAGCAGCCCCAGGTAGATCTTCATGGTAAGAGGATTGAATAGGCGGAACTCTACTTTTGGTTGCAAATTTGAAGAAGCCGCTATGTGGAGCTATTGAAAAGGTGGCACCTCAAGAGAGATTAGTTTTGCATATCAGAAAAGATGTTGCCTCCAATGCTCGTTAACGCACCTCAAGAGAGATCAGTTTTGTAGATGAAAAAAATGTTGCCTCCAATTTTGGTCGACGCGCCTCAAGAGAGATCACTTTTGCAGAAAGAAAAAACTTTCCCTCCAATGTTGGTCGACACCTCTATGGAGGATGTTCAAAATGGCCAAAAACACAAAGTATGAGTAGAAATTTCACCTTTAATAAAGCCACCAATAATAGAGAACTGATGTGCCTAGTATGAACTGCGCCTAGTAGAGGTATGGCATATGAGCTCATTGAGATAAGTCTACACCTGACATTCTCTTTTTCACCATGACTTTGACTGTGAGCTGGTCGAATTTGGGCAGCATATGTAATAAATACAAAATCAAAACAATTGTTCACCTATCCAGCCCGCTAGAACCCTCATCTGCTCTGATACCATGAAAGAGCCTACAAGATCAAAGAGTTATCAACAAGCACAACAAGCACAAGATGAAACCAAAACAATGATAGTGTATTCAGCTCAACTAAGAATCAAGATCTCAAACCTCAATATATAGCAGAGAGGTGAGCAACCAAAAGCCATAGGAATAGGAACATATGGCATGAGAATAGGAGAGGACTCTTTATTCTACAACTCATAGGGAAAGAGTCGAGAGACAACTCAACCATCTAATGAGGAGAGGACTCCTTATCCTACAACTCATAGAAAAAGAGTCAAGGGACAACTTAACCATCTAACTAGGAATAGGTTAGCAAACAAGAGTTGAATACACTAACACAAGTCATTTATAGTATTCCTACTGTGAAGTACTTTAGAGTATTAACTATATACAAGTCATTCTGTTGATATGATTTCTGCATCTGGGAGATTTATACTTTGTGACAGAGAATGCCTTGTGTCTACATCTGAGCCATACATAGAGTTCATCTTACATCCGAGCATTACACGGGTCTGGCCGTGTGAGAAGTATGTATTCTAAAATCAAGATTTTGGAACCGATGGTATGTTTGATTCAGGTTTCTCATGTAATTTGCATTCATTGTGAGTAAAAACCTAAATAGATTTATGTTCTGAGTTTAATTGATATGTGAGGCAGTTATTTAGAATTGTGTTTTCTGTGATTACTTATCCCTTAATCCAATATGAACATGATAAAGAATTTGAGCACTATTTTTCCTAGAAATTGAATTTCCAGTCACTATTTTCTGTGCATTTTGATTGGGCACATTACATTATGTTATGTTATTTTTGAGCTTGATGGGAAAGAGTTCCTTCATGGATTCCTGTGAGACAATTGTAGTATTTAGTAGCTGGGGGACTTGAAGAACTATGGAGCATTTCCACAAGTAAAATCAACACGCAGATTATAATCAAATTTTATAATGAAAATGTACATTTCAAGGTGACCATTGAAAAACAACTATTTTGAATATTAATTTTGAACTCCAAGACAGTTTTAAGTTTAGATCATTGATTTGAAGGATTGAAAAGGGAAGAAAAGGACAAATAAACACAAACCCAGATATTTTATATAAATGGAAAAACAGCTTTACAGGGCTTCAGCTCTTTCTTACACACCATTATAACATTTTTTACAACTGAAACAAGACACAGATTTAGCTTTCGCTCATCATCATAAATTGATTATATTCCTTCTTCTCTATTACAGATTGAGCTTTCATCTCCTTTTCTTCTCCTTACAGACTGAGCTTGAGCTCTTTCATACAAGTCAACACCATTACTAACTCCTTATAGCTGTGTGACATTACAAAGACATTTTGAGCTGTTGCTCATTCAAACATACTAAGATGAGGGAACTTCTACTCCTTGACACACTATTACATCCCCTTGCATCACTGCAAAGCTCTCTTGAGAGTGCTTACAAAATACAGACCCAACAATATATAGAAACTATGCAACTGTGGAGGATATAAAATAATATATTATTTTGCACCCAGAAAGCATGTGATATTTGCGTAGGAGTTAATACAAAATATTTTTAAATCTTCCAAAATCTTACTTCAAAACTTGTCATTAATGTTGATACGGAGAAGGCAAGTTTAGGTGAAGTAGTTGGGATTATATTTTCAACACTCCCCATTAATCACAACTACGGATTCCAATTACTTTCTTGATCTTTTCTATTTATGCTTCAGCATCTAGAATCTTCAGATCTTCTAATAGTGGCACCTTCCTTCTGCCAATCTTCCACTAATGGAAACTTTTTTAAAAACTACAACTATGTTAACAAACTTCAACTATCTGACTGAGGGAGATAGAAACTCCAAATTTTTTCATCTGACTGCATCGAAACATAGGGCTGCTAACAGAATCACTCATATTGTTTCTAATGGGAATAGATTTGAAGAGGAAGATGATATCAGGGAATAGGCTGTCCTTTTCTTTAGGAACCTTCTTTCATGTAATGGAGAGATTGTTACTAAAGCTCAAGATTCTATGATTGAAGCAATACCTCAAGTGATTGGTCATAATGAAAATTCTTTAATCACTGCTATTCCTTCCAAAACTGAAATTAAGAAAGTTGTCTTTTCCTTTGATGGCAACAAAGCCCCTGGACCGGATGGATTTCCTTAATTCTTCTTCCAAATGTTTTGGGAAATTGTTGAGTTGGATGTAGTGAATGCTATCAAGGAATTCTTTGGATCAAGACGTCTGTTGAAAGAATTGAATGCTACTTTTGTAGTCCTCATTCCAAAAAAACCAGGGGCTTCAGAGTTTCAAGCCTTTTGGCCAATCAGCCTTTGTAATTCTATTTACAAAATTATTTTAAAGGTGTTGACTTCAAGAATGCTTTCTATGCTTCCCCAAATTATTGCCCCACAACAAAATGGTTTTGTGCCAGGTAGGTACATTATGGACTTTGTTGTTACTGTTCATGAGAACTTACATTCGTTAATGGTATCGAAAACTGAAGGGTTTATTCTTAAACTCGACATCTCCAAAGCCTATGATAGGGTGGATTGGGCTTTCTTGTTTAAAATCATGGACAAGTTTGGCTTTAATAGTAGAGTCATTCAGTTGGTGAATCAGCTTGTGTCAACAGTTACTTCTACCATCATTGTGAATGGATCACCATCAAGGGTTTTTCAGACCTCCAGAGGCCTCAGATAGGGAGACCCTATTTCTCCTATTTTGTTTACTATCTTGGCCGAGAGTTTAGGTAGAAATATTAAAAAGCTTATTGATCAAAGACTCCTTGTTGGCTTAAGACCTTCTTCTTCTCCTCTTACCTATTCTCACCAGCAATTTGTTGATGACACCATTCTTATGGGAAGATCTACGGTGTCTAAAGCCAAGACTTTTAAAAAAATTATGAATCTTTATGAATCTGCTTCTGAGAAAGTTGTCAACAGGGCTAAGAGTTCAATTTTTTCATCAATACTCCAGAGTATAGACAAGTCAAACTAGCCCGAATTCTTGGATGTCGTGTTGAGTCTCTTCCGTCAACATATCTTGGCTTACCTCTTTGTTCTAAACCTTCGGAATCGTTCTGGATCTCTCTGGTAGAAAAATTCAATAAGAAGTTATCGGGCTGGAAAGGAGCTCTTCTAAGTCAAGCTGGAAAAGTCCAGCTCCTTAAGGCCTCTCTGCAAAATCTTCCTACTTATGCTCTTAGCATATTTAAAATTCTTGCTAAATATGTTGAGGCCATTGAAAAATTTTAGAAAAGGTTTCTTTGGTCTGGAGTGGAGGATAAGAGGAGAATGCCACTTGTTGGATGGGATCTGGTCTGTAGACCCCAAATCAAGGGGGGGCCTCGGTTTAAGGAAAATTAAAGTTTTGAATATGTCCCTTCTTGCAAAATAGCTGTGGAGAACTCTTACTTTAAAGGGAGAATGGCATGATACCTTAAAAACTAAATATTTTAATAACTATGAGTCTTTAAATGAAATCTTAAACTCTTCCTCTTTACCTAGTGGGTCTGTATGTTGGAATGATATAGGTAGAGGAAGAAAGCTTTTGGAAATGGGAGTTGGATGGTTGATTGGAAACAGAAATTTTGTCAGATTTTGGGAAGACAAATGGCTTTTCAAAGATCCTTTAATTAGAATAGAAAAATTTAGTAAATGGATGGATGTTTGTAAAAAGGAATTTGGAGTTTTGGTTAAAGATTATTGGAGGAATGGAGATTGGGTTGATTTGAAGACCATTAGTCAGGATCTTGGCCCTGTTCAGTCGGCTTTCAGAGCCCTCGGACCAGCTCAACACCAGGTGGAGGATCTTGCTATCTGGTTAGACAACCCGTCTGATTTTTTTCGAATTGCCTCTGCCACCTCTTTGTTGGCGAGTCTGAAGGAGCATCCTCCCTTCTGGACTAAGGCTTGGATTAATCATCTGACTCCGAAAATCAATATTTTTTACTAGATAATGCTACAAAATAAGATTCTCACTTTGGACAATCTTAGAAAAAGAGGAATTCAATTACCAAATAGATGTTACATGTGCAGGAATGAAGCTGAGACTGTTAATCATCTTTTTCTTCATTGCCCTTTTGTGTCGAATATTTGGGATAAATTACTGGGGCTTCTTGAGTTGGTGTGGGTTTTCCCTGCTTCTGTCAAAGATTTCTTCATTCAATGGAAAGCTCCTTCAAAAAATCTTTTTGTGAGAAAGCTATGGTCTTTTATTCTTCCTTTTGTGTCTTAGAATATTTGGAAGGAAAGGAACAATAGAGTGTTTAGGGATAAAGAGACATTGGAAGGGGATTTGTATGCTAAAATTGTTAGGGCTATAAAGGAAATTTTACCTTTAATTCCTCGAAAAATGTTTGAGAAAGCTTTCTGGTCTCCCTTTGATGTTGCTACGGCCGAAAAATGGAATTCAAAATTAGTTGGGTCAAAAATTCTTAATCCTGGTGTGTGTGGGAGAGATAATGCTAATTGGTCTATGTCGCCCTTGGGCTGGATGAAAGCCAACTTTGATGGAGCAGCTAAAGGTAACCCTGGGAAAGCTGGTAGTGGGTGTGTTTTAAGGGACAACACTGGGGATTTTATTGTGGCTTTTGTTGTGGACATTGGAATTCAAACTAATCATGTAGCGGAAGCTGTGGGGGCTTTCCATGCGGTTAATCTAGCCCTCAAGAACAATACGAAATATCTTTGGTTGGAGGGCGATTCATTAAATATAATAAATTGTATTCTTGGGCTCTCCCCCCCCTCGTGGACTATCAAAAAATGGATTGAAGACACGAGAACTTTATTAAGTAATTTTGATAAAGTTAAAGTGTCACACGCCTATAGAGAAGCCAACAAGGTGGCAGATTTCTTCGCCAATGAAGGGGTTAAGAAGGGTGGGGAAAACACGTGGAGGAAGACTGAAAACCTCCATCTTGAAGTGAAAGCGCTAATTTATTATGATTCAGTGCATGGGAGAGAAGGCAATCTTAATCATGATGAAACGGATAAAGATCTGTTACATCGATCTCATTAGATTTGATGGGACCAACGTCACTTTCTTTTTTAAGAAGAGTCTGCAGAACGCTTTATGGGTGTTCGACAAAAATTACCTAAACGGGACCCAGAATTACTGTTCACTGGGGTTTTACAGTGAGCTGACTATGGGTGGAGAAAGAAAACACATGGAACCAAGCAATTTCCAAGAGCACAAAAAGAATGCTAAAGCATGGGAAAGAATCGAAAAGGGAGGTTTAGTCCCTTATCTGGAAAAGCTCCATGGAACGGATGAGGGGATGCTGGACTATTTTGTTAAAAACTACAAAAATGGAGAGATTATTTTGTTTGGCAGGAATGTTAAGTTGAGTGAGGAATTAATTGGTGAAATAATAGGTCTCTCGACTGAGGGTGTTAAATTCTACCGAGACCGACGATTCTCAAATGAAGCGGTTATTAAATTTCCCAAAAAAGACAAGGAGAAAGTGAAGATGGTTAAGGTTGCTAATAGCTACTTTGATGTGGAGTCCATCAAATCTATTTGGAGGAAAGTTTTAAGAGTTATTATGGAATATATTACGGTTGATGGGCGCTTTACCAAAGTCTATGGTTACCACTTTGCCATTCTGAATCATTTATGTCATAAGGTTCAGATATCTCTTCCTTTTTACTTATTTTCTTCTTTGAAGAATTATCTTGATGATGTGGAAAGAAACCCTAAGAGAAATGTTATTATACATCCTCGTCTTGTTAAGCTTATTTTTGAGTATTTTCAAAATTTACCTGCTTTGCCTAAAACTGTTGAAATTGAAGAGTTGGATGATGAGGAGACAGAAAGTAGTAGGGAAGTAGAACCCCAGCCCCCCTACTTGTGTTCTTATAGGCCCTGATACCATTGCCCCCCCAATCCTTTTCTTGTCGGAAAACTCTTAAGGATTATACTTCGCTGTCTTATCCTAAACGGCAACCGCTACACGAGTGCCCTAGCCCAGGTATTGCTTCTCCGCTCTGTCTTAACCCTCAGCCATCTCCTGGTTTCCCTACTCCGGGTTTGTCCCCTAGTTTTAAAGGTAACCCTATTATGAAACTTGTTTCGTACTCTGGAAATTCTAAGGAAATCCTCTCTGAGAAGCCTATGGTCAGTAAGGAGTCGGCCCCTAGTGCCCCTGCTTCTAGAAAATTTGGTAATGATCATTTTGAATCCCCCATTCAGGATGAAATTAATTCTGCCTTGAATAAGTTCAAGCCTGAGGATTTGGTTAGTATAGCGGAAAAAAGTACGGATGGCCTTTTTACCATTTTCAAATGGACCCAGAAAGAAGTCTGCGACTTGAAAGGCCGTATTACTGATCTCAGCAACAAGGTTATGGATTTGGAGCAAAAGATTAGCCAAAACAGCAGAGATAATGAAGAACAAGAAACTCTTTTACTGAGGAAAAGACAAAAATCGCAGGAGGTTAGATTGGCTAGTATCGAGTGTAACATGTCCAAGATTGGACAAAACATTAGGGCCACTGTTGCAAACAACCAAAAAATTGCTAGGCATAACACTATCATCATTAATGCTATGGTGGAAAAGCTTGAAAAAAACCAAAAGGGTTCGCTGGTGGTGGATTTGGATGCGAACAAGGGAGGCAGCAGATCGGCTGGTGAAGGGATCTCAACTTGTACTAGGGAAAACATAAAGAAGAAAACCCCGACTTCTTCACACATGGTTCAAATTCTCAAGCAGGGGTTACAGGATATGCAGAATGTTGAAAAGGAAGCTGAGGAATTACTAAACACCTTGGAGTAATGGGGTGTTTTGTTTGCTGGTTTTTTTCAGGCGGCCCTTTTTGGGCCCTGCTGTCTTTTGGTGCTGTCGTTTCCTTTTTGGGACAGCTGTCTGGTTGTTAGTACTTTTTACTACTTATCTCTTGTTGTTTAAACTTCGTGGTTTCAAGTCCCTGTAAAACCTGCTTTTTCCTTTTCAAAAACAAACTTCAACTATCTTCTTGCAATTTACCTTTTCTGGTAGCTTCGCCTGCCTCCTACATTCTCAAACAACTGATCCATGATATCTTCTTGACTGTGGCTTTGGATCCCCTTGACTGTTTTTACAACAATCTCATTTTCCTTTTATTGACAATGGTCTCACAATCTCACTTGATCTCTTTTCTCAGCTCTCCTATGGCTTCAAACGACTCTTTCAAAAAACTGCAAACATCTTTTTTAATTCAGCCCCATTATCACTATGGGCTGCATCTAGCACACTAAACATAATGTTTTTCTTGTACAACTTCATATCTACAACTCTTCCCTGATCTTTTGATTGGAAATTATTTCTACATGCAGTAGCTATACTTCGATCATATCAAATGGCTGCAAATTCTTCACTCCATTTTGTGATGTCTTCAAACTTTGTCAAATGGCGATTTTGATAGACCTGTGACAGATCTATGCTCCTTTCTACCTTTTGGCAATGGCATAGCTTCTTAACATGACCTAGGACAGATCTGCACTCCTACCTTTCATTCATTTTTAATCTTCGGCTTTGCAATCTCTTGTGCAATGACCATCATAACCACAGTTAAAACACCTTGGTTGCTACACATCAAATCTGCAGCACTCTTTTATCTCTTGCAAACTAAAGGCAACACACCCAACACTTCCTCTACTACATTTTCTTTTGTAAACTTTCATCAATCATGCAGCGCATTGCTTGGACTGGCCACTTTTCAATAGCCAACCATCAACATTTGCTTGATAAACTTCTCGAACCTGCTCTGATACCATTTGAAAGATTGAAAAGGAAAGGAAAAGACAAATAAACACAAACCTAGATATTTTATATAAATGGAAAAACAGTTTTACAGAGCTTCGGCTCTTTCTTACACACCATTATATCATTTTTCTCAACTGAAACAAGACACGGATTTAGCATCAGTTCATTATCATACATCGATTACATTCCTTCTGCTCTATTACAGATTGAGCTTTCATCTCCTTTTCATCTCCTTACAAATTGGGCTTGAGCTCTTTCATACAAGTCAACACCATTACTAACTCCTTATAGCTATGAGACATTACAAAGACTTTTTGAGTTGTTGCTCATTCAAACATACTAAGATGAGGGAACTTCTGCTCCTTGACACACTATTACATCTCCTTATAGCTCTGCAGAGCTAGACTCTTGAGAGTGCTTACAAAAATGCAGACCCGACAATATATAGAAACTATGCAACTGTGGAGGACATAAAATAATATAGTATTTTGCACCCAGAAAGCATGTGAGATATGCGTAGGGGTTAATGCAAAATCTTTTCAAATCTTTCAAAAATCTTAATTCAAATCTTGTCTTTAATGCTGATACGGAGAAGGTAGGTTTAGGTGGAATAGTTGGGATTATATTTCCAATAGTTTTAAATTAAAAAAAAATTAGCAGGGATTGAAATGATTTCGGATTCCATTGTAGAATTTTTGTTTTTTCTTAATCAAATTTTATAATCAAAGTGTACATTTTAGGGTGTCCATTGAAAAGCAACTATTTTTTAATATTAATTTTGAATTCCAAGACAGTTTTAAGTTTAGATCGTTGATTTTTGCCATTGTGGTGGATTGCAAAATATTTTAGATTTAATAAAAATGTTAAATCATCTAAAAGAATTAGGTATAACTGATGCACCCCTTGAGTCGGGCATTGAAGATATATCTTTCTCAAAATCACTAAAACTCAGTAATATTATAAATAAGATTTGACGAGGTGCCATCAAATGTAGAAATGGTTCTGAGGAATAGTATGTAGATTTTGAAATACATATTTTTTAACAAACATAAAGCAGCTTCTATTATTGTGATTAGTAAATCAATTAATATGACCTCTTTTTATACAGGTTTTGCATTTTAATTTCTTTTGAAAAAAAATTTCATGCACATTACATGCAAATTACAGACTCATGAAATACTATTTTTACCTTCATGTTCTTAACTTTTTCCTCATGCAAATTAGGAGCAGCATTATGCATGGCTAAGAGATTCATGCATCAGTTTCCAACATAGTATAGTGTCAAATCATTTTGAGTTGAATAGCCTAAGATAATACTCTTTAGATTTGTAGGTTTTCCAAAGTTGGCAATTAGTGGAGAGGTATGTCCCAACCTTAAACAACTACAGATAACAATAGTAAGTGATCTAATTGAAGTGGGCTTAAAGCTGGTAAAAATGTTGGATATGCTTATATTTAATGACTGAGAATCTAAGAACAATATCGGGGTTTTCTTCTATGGAAAGTCTCTGAGTGTTATTCATTGTTGGAGGTGGATGGAGTTTAACAACACAAAAAACAATTAACACATAAGACACAGTGATTTTCCCAACGTGCTGTTGCACGAAGTGATTTTTATTGATTGCCAAATGCTTTTACATTGATCATCATTTATAGAGGTGTTAGAAGCTTCCAAAAAATGGAGGAGTTTTAGAGATCACGGGAGGCTTCAGGAAGATTCGAGAACATCAGCGTACATTTTGGTTTATCCATTTTTTTTTACTAGCAAACAATACAGTCTCATATTTGAAGAGACTGACATGCAATATCCAATAGAAATTATAATGTTCCAATACTACCTCTTAATTTCTACTACTTGTTATATCAATATTTACAATTCCCAAATTTTGTCTTTCAAGTTTGTAGACTAAGTCAATCATACATTCAAGCTTTTTTAAGATCTGCAAATCTCTTTACAAGTCTTCACCAACTTGTCCCACTGCTGCGGCAGTCATTCAAACCTTGATTATCAAAACTTCAAATTGGAAGTCTTCTCGTTATCTATAGCTTTCCATTTTTCATGATGTCTTACAAGACCAACAAATTATGCTTGATTCCTATCATCTTTGACATATGAACATCTATACAACATTTTCAACATGTTTGTAATATTTTTCCAACTTGATCCATAATTCCATCCACAATCCATTTGCATACATCCGGTCATAGGTTTACTTTTCCAATTTTTATTCCAACACATTTTTTCACAATAATTTCCTTAACAACATATATTGCAAGGATATAAGTTCCAACATTCATCTTTTGTATGCCCTTTCCTACTACAATAAGCACATTGAATACATTGTGTTTCTCAAACAAATTTACTTATGCCTGTATTATTTCCTTTGCCTATTACATACCCAATTCCTTCATGTTTTTGCCTCACAACTGGTTCTATTGGCTCTTTCAGTCCTTTCTCATTATTTCCTAATCCTTTACCTTCATAACCCTTTCTTTTCATTATTTTTAATCCAACATTGTTTTCATTACAACTTTTCTCATTCTCATCAGATTTAAAAAAGATTTGTAGATTCACGCATATTATCTTCATGCTTATATTCTTTATCACAAATTACTTCAGCAAAGTTACACAATCTATTTGATAAATCTTTTGTTCCACATGATACATCATACACCCATGGTTTTGATTTCAAACATTTATTCTCTTCTTTCAATTTTGATATTTCGTTTTTCTGTAAATAGTTTTCCTCTTCTAATCTTCTAATCTTTTCTTTCATCTCATCAAATAACTTCAATTTTTCTTGTAATGCTTCATATTTTACTTTAATTTTATCCAATTTGATTTCAAGATCATAAATTTTTATTAATTGTTAATTCTTTTCTATTGAAACTTGATGATTAAATTTCTTAAGTTCTTTGAGTTCTTCCTCCAAAACCCCTTTCTCTTTTTTCACTCTTTTATCTACTTTTCCCATCAACACAAATAATTTAAACTTCACCTTGATTTTGATTTACTGTCCTCTCACAGCTACACGTGCCTTCACCCCCTTTAAATAATTTTGGCTTCTCTTTTTCTAATTACTTATAGTATGCAATAATCAGCTCAAATCTTCAAAATAAAAACAATAGTAAAATTTGAGCTATACCTTCAGATCTGCATAGATTCCTTGAAACCCTTCACTTTTTTTTTTTCCTACTGCCATCCACTGCAATTTTTGTCTTCATCTTTTCAAACAGTGGCCAAACATGATCCTTACAAACCCTAATTTAGGTACAAGATTCTCCATTGGATTGCACCTTTAGTTTCCCCTTTGCCTTCAAACTTGTCAATTTCGTCTTCATAAATTACAGACTAGATTCTATTCATTGAACAATGACACCTCCTTCCTTAGATTTGAACACTCTAGACAATAGCAGAACATGCAGCAGCAATCTTTTTCCTTAGGCAGCGATCCTTCTTGATATTTGCAGCTTTCATGTTAAAAATTAGACTGGTAGTTACAACTTCTGACTGCTCCTGATGATGCTATATTTACTCCTGACGGCTCCTAACGGCTCCTGATCACAGTCACGTTTTTTCCAGCAGTCTTTTTCATCTCTTTAGTACGGCTGGGTGGTTTTCTAGCAGTCCCGTGGAACATTCTATTTTGGCTGGCAGTATTTTTAATGATTTTACTTCTCACGGTATTTTATTTTTAAAGGACAATATTTAAATTTGGGCATTTAATCTTTTAAAGACTTTAATGTGGTTTTTGTAAAATGTGAAGTAAAAGATTTTTACTTGACTTGGAAGTCAAGTAATTGAAAAAGTAAGTTAAGACATTTAATTCTCTTTTTCTTGGGAGCCAAGTTTTCACCATAGGGTATTTTTGTAAGACGTTTTTAATTTTTATTTTTTGAGAAGGAAAGAGGTGAAGTAAGGAGCAAGTATTTTGAAGAAGCTCTATAGAGCAAGTTTGAACAGTAGTTTGTAGAATCTGAAATATTTTTGAATGAAAAAATATAATATCAAATCCTTATGTGCAATTGCAGCTGGTGCTTAATTTTTTTGGGTTAAATATATATGAAAATTATGGGTTGTTTTTCTGTTTCTTTTGTTTTTTAGTTTCTTTATTCTCCCCTTGCCTCTACCCACATCTCATATCAAGCCAAAGGAACTCTTATTTTATCTATTCTGGTTGAAGCCATGGCCTCTAGTTCTGTTGCATTCTTGTCTAGTCTGCAAACCCATATTTTTATAGGAAAGAATTATGAGTATTGGTCTTTAATAATGAAAGCCCTTTTTCAGTCTCAAGACATCTAAGAAATTGTTGAGAAAAATTATGTGGAACTAGCAGACCAGGCAGCATACAATGCACTCACACAAGTTGAGAAAGATGCCTTAAAAGAATGGAGGAAGAAGGATGGCAAAACTTATTCTATATTCACCAAGCAATGCATGAGAGCATACTCCCAAGAGTGGCAGCAACAAAGCAAGCCAAGGAGGCATGGGATACACTTCAACTTGCTTACCAAGGTATGGACAAAGTAAAGCCTGCTAAGTTACAGATTTTTAGAAGAGAGTTTGAAAATTTATCAATGAAAAACACAAAGTCAGTAGACTCCTTCATTCATGTTGTTGGTTTAACTAATCAAATTAAATCACATGGAGAAGTTATAGAGGATAGGAAAATTGTTGAGAAAGTTCTTAGAATCCTCCTTACTAAATTTGATAATCTTGTTGTGACTTTGGAGGAAACTAAAGATTTGAGTCAGTTTAGTGTTGATGAGCTTCATGCTTCTCTTATCAATCATGCATCTAGACTAAATAGGTCAAATTTGTCATTGGAAAATGCTTTTCTATCTCAATCATCTATAACTCATGGAAGAGGACAACAAAGATTCAACCCTAGAGGCAGAGGGAGAAATTCACCTAGAGGTGGACGTAATAGTAACCCTACAAATAGTGCTGGTAGAGGTCAAAATCAGAATTTTAGTCACCCAAGTGGCCAAAGAGTTGATAAATCACAAGTTCAATGTCATTATTGTAAGAAGTTTGGACATCATGTAAATGAATGCAAGAAAAAGAAATATGACCAGGACAAGCAAGGTCAAAATCAGTCAAATAGCAGGGGTCAAAAAAGCACTATGTTCATTGCATACACTAAAATTGTTGAAGCAATTCCTACTACCTCTCCCATTAAATGTAATGTACTTCAAGAAAGCCCAAGTGACATATAGTACTTAGATTCTGGGTGTAGTAATCACATGACTAGTAATGCAGATTGGTTTTCTAGTTTAGATAAATTAGTTCAAACTGAAGTCAAACTTGGCAACGACAATAAGGTCACAGTTTTAGGCAAAGGAATAATTGATATTCTAACCAAAGAAGGGGAGCAAAAAAACATGCTTGATGTATACTATGTTGCTGGCCTAAAACATAATTTAATGAGCATTGGTCAATTGGTACAAAAGGGGTTTAGAGTGTATTTGGAAAATAATGAGTGTGATTTTGGATAGATTCCCAAGCAATCTAGTTATTGCTAGAGTTCAAATGACTAGCAACCACATGTTTCCTTTGAAAACAAGACCGGTTATGAAGAGGACAACAGCCAAATTTGCTCATGAGACAAATAATGTAAATTTTGGAGCAACATTTAAAGCAAAAAATGCAAGTACAAAATCTGAAATAACATTTCAATCAGTTGTATTAGATGAGTCATGGTTATGGCATTTTAGATTTGGACATTTACATTTTTTAGGGTTGAAGCTATTACACAAGAAGAATATGGTGAAAGGCTTGCCATTAATTGAAAAACCAGAAAGAATTTGTGAAGGTTGCATTTTGGGAAAATAGCATAGAGAGTCTTTTCTGATTTGAAAATCACATAGAGCAAGAGCACCACTTGAGATTGTGCATTCAGATATTTGTGGACAAATGAAAATACCATCCATAGGAGGCTGCACTTATTTTCATGCCTTCATTGATGATTTCACATAAAAAACTTGGGTCTACTTTCTAAAACATAAATTTGATGAATTTTCTTATTTTCAGTAGCTCAAGGCACTTGTGGAGAAGCAAAGTAACCATTATATCAAGGTTTTAAGGGAAAATAAAGGTAGAGAATATGTATCTAATGGCTTCATGAATTTTTGTAAATCACATGGCATACACAAGCAATTTATAGCCCGTTATACACCTTAGCAAAATGGTGTGGCAGAGAGGAAGAACCAAACCATTATGGAGATGGCTTGTAGTATGTTGATAGCCAAACATCTACCTAATGAATATTGGGCTGAGGCAATAGCAATTGTTGTTTATATCATGAATAGGTACCCAATGAAAAGAGTGAAAAATAAGATACCTCAAGAAGCTTGTACAGGTATGAAGCATAGTATTTATCATCTTAAGGTATTTGGTTCTATTGCATATGCACATGTTCCTGATGAGTTGAATAAAAAGTTAGATAATACAAGACAAAAATGTATATTTTTTGGTTATTCTGAAGATACAGAGACATATAAGTTGTTTAATCCTATCACTAGGAAAGTTATAATTAGTCGTGATGTTCAATTTGTGGAAAATGAAGCATGGGATGGAAGTATAGAGAAGAGTGTAAATATTACAGCTATTGTTCCTCATGATGATATGGTAGATGAAGTGATTCCAACAGCAACTATAGCTCCAACAACAACTCCTTCCACTCCTGGGACAACACCACATTTAGTAGCTCAAGCTACACTTGCATTCACACCAAGAAGATCTTCAAAGTTGTCTACACTAGCAGTATAGCAGACTCCACAGTCAATTACATTAGTATCTACATCAGCTGGCATTCTTGGAGCAACTCCATCTAGCACTCCAAATAGTTCTACATCTTCGGATCCAACATTAGCAAGCATGCTACCACAAAAAACAAGAAGTTTGAGTGAGTTCTATAATGATACAGCCAATTCATTTTCAGTTTTTGATTTATTTTCTCATGTTGATGATCCATTAATATTTGAAGAAGCAATTGGTGATGATAAATGGGCACAAGCCATGGATGAAGTAATGGAGTTCATTGAAAAGAACAAAACATGGGAGTTAGTTGATATACCTGAAGGCAAAAATGCAATAAATGTGAAATGGATTTATAAGACTAAACAAGATGTTGATGGAAAAGTGCAAAAGCATAAAGCAAGGCTAGTTGCAAGGGATTTTACTCAACAACCTGGAATAGATTTCAATGAAACATTTGCTCATGTTGCACGGATGGACACAATTAGAACAATATTGGCTAATGTTGCTCATAATAAATGGGTTGTGTACCAAATGGATGTGAAATCAACATTTTTAAATGGATATCTAGAGGAAGAAGTGTATGTGAAATAGCCAGAAGGCTATGAGATATCAGGTAATGAAAATAAAGTTTATAGACTGAAGAAAGCACTTTATGGATTAAAGCAAGCTCTTAGAAACTGGTACAAGCTGTATTGATTCATATCTCATTCAACATGGATTCCAAAGTAGTTTGAGCAACTTTGGCCTTATTAGAAGTAAGCGAGCAATGTAACATTTGGTATTATCATATATATAATCTCATGTGATGTGGTGTTGAAGTGTGTTAAAGTCATTTAATCTGTGGGTAAGTATATCGGCGTTGTGTGATTAACGCCGTCGGTGAGTTCGCCAATCAAAGGTGGTGGTGGATGCATTTTAAAGAAATTCGTGAAAATTATCAGCAGCGGCGCGGCCATCAGTAGCCATATCGTCGATCTGGTGGTGCATCAATTACGAGGCTGCTGGTAACTCTGTTGAGAATGGCCCAGAGGTATCGATCGTATATTACGCCCGATCGTGCAGAGCTTCCGGTGCGCGGTATTGAAATCGTTCGATGCGAATCGAAAGGCGCGTATAAATAAGCGTTGCCAAATGCTCAATTAGCGGGGCCAGTACCATTATTCAAAACAATATTTATCGTGGTTGATGGTGTGGCTGGTGGTGGCTGGCTGGTCTGGGTAAATTATTTAATCAAAATCTTATATAAATACCAGGTGTCATATCATTAGAGAGCTTGTCAACAATAAGAATATTTGCTTGGAATTTTGTAAGTCAAAAGATCAATTTGCAGATATTTTTACAAAACCTTTAGTGAAGGAGACATTTCAGTTCTTGTGAAGTTGTTTAGGAATGCTTGATGATGCAAATATACTGAATTGAAATTTGATGCAGTTTTTGCTCATGCCCAGTAGTTGTAATTAAGGGGGAGTGTTAGAAATCGGACTGGTAATTACAACTTTGACTGCTCCTGATGATGCTATCTTTGCTAAGGGGGAGTGTTAGAAATCAGACTAGTAATTACAACTTCTGACTGCTCCTGATGATGCAGTGCCGTAGAACATTCTATTTTGGCTGGCGGTATTTTTAATGATTTTACTTCTCAGGGTATTTTATTTTTAAAGGACAATATTTAAATCTGGGCATTTAATCTTTTAAAGCCTTTAATGTGGTTTTTGTAAAATGTGAGGTAAAAGATTTTTAGTTGACTTGGAAGTCAAGTTATTGGAAGTCAAGTTATTGAAAAAGTAAGTTAAGACGTTTAATTCTCTTTTTCTTGGGAGCCAAGTTTTCACGTAGGGTATTTTTGTAAGAGGTTTTTATTTTTTATTTTTTGAGAAGGAAAGAGGTGAAGTAAGGAGCAAGTTTTCTGAAGAAGCTCTGTAGAGCAAGTTTGAACAGCAGTTTGTAGAATCTGGAATATTTTTGAAAGAAGAAATATAATAGCAAATCCTTATGTGCAGCTGCAGCTGGTGCTTAATTTTTCTAGATTAAATATATATGAAAAATCTGGATTGTTCTTCTGTTTCTTTTGTTTGTAGTTTATTTATTCTCCCCTGCCTCTGGCCCACATTTCAAAGAACAACAAACAGTGCCTTTCTATCTGCAAGACAAAAACAAATAGCAATGATCTCCACCGCTTGCAAAAACACTAATCCTAACCAGCTCTGATACCAATTTGTTGGAGGTGGAATGGAGTTTAAAAACACAAAAAACAATAAACACATAAGACACAGCGATTTTCCTAACCTGCTGCTGCACAAACTGATTTTTATTGATTGCCAAATGCTTTTACATTGATCCTCTTTTATAGAGGTGTTAGAAGCTTCCAGAAAATTAAGGAGTTTTAGAGATCACGGGAGGCTTCAGGAAGATTCGAGAACATCAGCGTATATTTTGGTTTATCCATTTTTTTTTTTTACTAGCAGACAATACATTGTCATATTTCAAGAGACTGACATGCAATATCCAGTACAAATTATAATGTTCCAACATTCATAAAAGGGTGTTCTGTGTTGAGAGAATTTCTAAGCCTTGCACCTCTACATGGGTGTTCTGTGTTGAGAGAATTTCTAAGCCTTGCACCTCTAAGTCGGCTCGAGCGCCTTGAGATTGATAAATGTGATGAGTTGGAGAGTATAGAAGGTGTCCAAGAGTTGGAAGGATTAAAAATTCTGGTAATTCAAGCGTCTCAACTTGCAGGCGTATTGAATTACGTTTCTAGACTAAAGGTGAGAATTACATCGTCTGAATGTTTGATATTTTATTGCTCGGTTAACGTTGGGAAATTTAACACTCCTAACTCTTCAAATGTTTTAGAGACTACCATCACTGTACACCATTATAATAAGGAATGAAATGGATGAGGCGGTGTCAAAATTAAATGTAAAATTATTTTCTGATGTGATAATTTGCCATGCAATTGCTGAGATTCAGGGTAGTAGACATTATCTTCAAAAGTTGGAGTAGATTACAAACTCATCGATTGCATTCATTATATGTGCTTTCTATATATCTGCTGGTTGTGCTCGTTTTCTCGATGAATTCGGTGCTCCTTATTCTGAATTAGAACGTGGCTTAAATTCTGATGTATGCACAGGGCAGCGTGAATAGAGGCGAAGAAGAATGGAAGGCGTTGATTGTATTCAATATTTCAAATTAACTATTTACCATTTATACCTACGAAGTATGTGGTACACCCTTAACTAAGAGAAAGGCTCGATGCCGTTACTTTCACATTTTGAAAGATTTGATTAAATCAATTGCAGCATTAGCCAATATTTCATTTTATCAAAAGAAGGTTCCTTGTATCATCTGAATTTGTATTAGATTAGTTAGTATATAGTATGTTATCCCTAGGCACTGTCAAATATCTGTCCATTAAAAAAAAAAAAAGATTATGTTGAACTGTAGGAATCCAACAACAGTATGCTATGCACTAATTCTTTTTGAGAAACAAATGTTCGAATCCTACAAAATTTAAAAGTAAAGTGACTGAAGGCAATGATTATCACATAAAAATAATGGCTAGGTCTTTTCAATATGTTATGAATAACTCTCGTTAATCAAAACAAGGATGTTGAAAGATGGCAGCAGCAGGAATGTTTGAATGTTTAATGACAGAACAAAGTTGTATCTATAAAAGTGAACAAATGTTCATTTGCATAGAAAATATTTATCATTAATCTAATAATAAGTTATATGAATACAGTGTATGTTGTCTGGCATCAATTCTTTTCAAATTGTCATGTCTAAAATAAAATATTTAGTGAGAATGTTTCAAATTTCATCAAAAACTTAATAACTTATATCCCAAAAAATTATATTCCTTCAATTTACACATACTATAAAATCTACCCTAATGAATTTGAAAATGTAAACAAATCTATAATTTTACAAATGGTGCATTTTCTAATCTATGATTCCATATAATTTAGTTAAATGTATACTTATCTTTTCTAGTGGTCAATAATGGTCAATGACACTAAAAGATCCCTTTAGAAAAATCATACATAGATAGAGTAAAAAAATATTATTAGTTTTGAAGAAGATTGTTTTTTATTAAGGTAAGCAAGGATTTTAAAAGGGCCCAAACCCTTGTACAAAAAGTTAGAAAAATAGGAATTAAACACTAAAGGATAGCAAGGAACCAAACAAAAATAATGACGCACAAAAAAAAAGGACACTATAGAACTTAACAACCTACCAACCCAAAGTCAAGGTGGTTTAAAGCCAAATTGTTCCAACTGTAATTTTTTTTTTAATCCTAATACAAGAATCTAATTGTCCTTAACTTTTTTTTTTTTAAAACAAGAGAGATTTGTAAGATCATCGAAAAAACCTTTATCCAATTGTGGAACCATTAAAGAGAAATACATCATTGTATAGCCTATAGGAGCTTTCCTCCAATTTTCATCCATATAAATATCCTCAAACGAATTAGTACACTCCTCAATAGCAGTGAACTTTAGTTCCCTTTTACTCCAAATGAGATGGCATTTCGTGATGCTCGAGCAACTAGTTGTGGCATGGCGTACTTTATAGAAACATTGACAAATAATTGAGGAGTCTAAGAATTTAATTTGTTGCACCAAAACTCCAAATTTGTAAGATAAATTGATTTGAGTAGAGAGCGCCTTTTTTTTTCCACAAGACCATAAAATCTAGCAAACATAATGCTTTTTGAATTTATTAACCTTATATGTAGTAAAGTATTACTAAAAAGAATTGTCAATAAGCATGAATAACTTTTCATCCAAAATCTCCAATAACAGCCCCAACAATCTAACCCAAAAAAGGAACATGATGGAGTCTTCACTCAAAAGGTTAAACCTTGAAGACCAATTTAAATTAGACAAAGGCCATTTAACCCCTTAAACCAAGGACCTTCCTAAGGAACAGTAGAGAAATCTTTAGGAAAGGAAAAGAGAAGTAAGAAAAAAATATTTAGGATAAAGACAACCCCTCCCTGGCTTCTTAGTTTCTGAATCTAAAGAACCCATCTTCTAGTGACATTAACCTTGGGATAATTATTACAAAATCTCCCAACCAATGAGTTTTGAAATTGAGCAATTTACTTAATAATAAGGTAATTAGGGACCAAAAGTATGTTCCCCTCCTCCATGGATTAGGCAAGTAAAGAAACAACAAAATCATTTTCTGAAACACTCTCCTCAATATTATCCCTTGAGAATTTACCCACATTAACACTTGTAGTAGTTACAAGACCAAAAACATCCTTTCAAATTACTAGATCTTAAAAATAAGCAATAGGAGTGGAAAAAGACTCTACACTAGGCGTAATAGGTACAATCTTTATAGAGCTTTCCCTTAATGCCTAATTAACTAGTATAACTAATCATACACATAGCTTAGTGGACCTAGAGATCCTTCATGCCTAAGCAAGTCATCATTAATACCACTTAATTAGGAATCAAGGGAAATGTCTATAAGGAGTATACCTATTCCATAGATGGTATAGCTAATCATACACACAACTTTGTTTACCTAGAGATCCTTCATATCTAACCAATGAGCTTTGAAACTAAGCAATTTTATTAACAATAAAGGAATTAGGGAGAAAATTTATCTTCCCCTCATCCATGGATTAGGTAAGGAAAGAAACAACAAACTCATTTTCAGGCACACTCTCCTCAATAGCAGCCCATGAGAATTCACCCACATTAACATTTGTAGTAGGACCAAAAACATCCTTTGAAACTCCTAGAACCTAAACATGAGCAATTTAGGAGGGGAAAAAGGATCTACACCGAACACAATAGGTACACTCTTTATATCTATCTTTCCCTTGATGCCTAATTAACTAGTATAACTAATCATACACACAACTTAGTGGGCCTATATATCCTTCATGTCTAAGCAATTCATCATTAAAACATGGCTTCACTTAGTTGTCAACCAGGGAACTATAGACTTAAGATGATGTTGGAAATGTGTGTACATTCAAGATCCTCAAATGAGCACAAGTAATTGATAGATCTATTAGTGTTTGGGAGAGCACATACAGTATACATGCTCACAAGAGATGGAGGCCAACTAAGAGAAAAAGTGATATCATATTCCATTTTAATGAGGGGAACCATGGGGAACCAGATGGCATTCCTTGGAAAAAATAAACTATATTATAAATGATATGTAATGTTATGATGCGGCCGACGACAACAATGTTTTATATTGGTTTCCAAGTACCAAAAGGAGGAATATTTTCTATTAGAATTTATTGCATGAAAAAGTAGGGTTTTATGAGTTATCTATTTTTATTTCTAAACCCTAAAAAATATGTGTTTCATCCTCCAAGTGATATTCACTATTTCTATCCAAAAAATGGCCTTCTAACTAGAGATGTTTTTAATATGAAAGTGCTTTTAAATAGGATTGGATTTCATACTTGAATGGATCTCCCATTAGAAGGCCATTTTTATGATGTATACTTATCTTTTCTAGTGGCCAATAATGGTTAATGGCATTAAAAGTGTATATGAAAAAACTAGCATTCTTTTAGAAAAATCACACATAGATAGAGTAAAAAATTATTATTATCTTTGACAAAGAATTTTTTTATTAAGGTAAGAAAGGATTTTGAAAGAGCCAAGCCCCTTGTATAAAAAGTTAGAAAAAATAGGCATGAAACACTATAGGATAGTAAGGAACCAAGGAGAAACAAGAACACACAAAAAATAAGGACTCTACATAATCCAATAGCCTACCAACCCAAATTCAAGGTTGTTTGAAGCCAAATTATTCAAACAATTTTTATTTAATCCTAATACAAGGATTCAATTAACCTAAACTTTTTTTTTGGAACAATTAATGAAAAATCCATCATTCTATACTTTATAGGATCTTTCCCTCTATTTTCATCCTTCTAAACATCCTCAAAGGAAAGAGTACACTCCTCAATAGTAGAAAACATAAGTTCCCTTATTCTCCAAAAGAGATGGTGTTTCTTGATGCTCTAAAAATAATAATAGGTGGTATGGCCCACATTACAACAACATTGATAAATAATTGAAGACTCTTTGATTTTAATTTTGTACACCCTATCTCCTAACTTGGAAGATAAAGTGATTTGATTATGGATCGCCTTGTTTTTTCTACAAGAACACAAAATATTTCAAAAAAGAAATGCTTCTTGAATTTACTAGCCTAATCAATAGTAAAATATTACCCAAAACTATTGGATATAAGCATGAAAACTTTTCCATCCCAAAACTAAAAAAGTAGCCCCAACATTCTAACCCAAACAGGGAACATGATGTATTCTTCACTCAAAGGATTAAACCCATAGGACCTTGTAAGACAAAGGCCATTTAACCATATTAACCAAGGACCTTTTTGAAGAAAACTAGAAAAATCTTCAAGAAAGGAAGTAAAGTGAGAAAACATATTTAGCATAAAACAACCCCTACATGGCCTCTTAGTCTCCAAATCTAAAGCACCCATTTTTTAGTGACATTAATGTTGGGATGATTACTGCAAAATATCCCAATGAACAAGTTTTGGAAATAAGTAATTGAACTAACCATAAGATTCTTATGGACAAAAGTATCTTCCCCTCCTTGGCTGAGGCAAGGAAAGCAACAACAAACCTATTCTTTGGCACACTCTCCTCAACTATAGGGGTAAGTGCAAGAAGTTGGTTTCACAAAGATGGGAATTTTTTGCCATAAAATGCTAAGAGGAACGAGTACCCATTTTGAAAAAAAGGGGTATCTATTTCAAAATGGGATCCTAAGCCTAAATCCAAATGGTTACCCATTTTTCTGTAAGGACACATTACAAAATGGGTGCCCATTATGGAAAAAGTTCCCATTTCTAAATGGGTACCCATTTTACAAAACTATTTAACTTTTTAATAAATGACTATCAATCATTTTCCTCTTCCATAATCTCTAGATTGAGAGTGAGGTGAACAAAATGGGTAACCCACTTTTAATACTATTTACACCTCCAAATTGCACCTACCACCTCCCTCCTTCCAATATTGAGTTTTAACAACATCTATGTTAGTATTTGTAAACAAATTTCTATGTATTTAATGTTTATAGTTTCTAATTACGGTTTACATTTTAGGTAAATAATATAATATTTATAGTTTGAAATCTTATGGTATATATTTTGTGAGCATAATACAATATTTGTTTATTTAATCTAGTTATACCAACTATCATCAATTATTCAAGCTATTATGAATCCACATCATCTAGATTCTATTTATATCTTGCATACTAAAAGGAATGATCGATCGAGTATTTTCCAACATTTGGTATCAGAGTGCCAAGATCTCTATATATATGTGAGATCATAGTGAAGTAAGGTTGAGGATGAATCTATAAGAGACAACATGTCATCTCATTAAGGATGTAGTTACATCTAGAGGTCAATGTTGAGTACATAGGCTATAGAATTTGTCAATTTTATTTATGCTTGAAGTACTCACACATTGCTTGCAATAATTTGCTTCTTTGGAGGAGTGTGCCTACATTCCTCCATCTCTATATATATGTGAGATCATAGTGAAGTAAGGTTGAGGATGAATCTATAAGAGACAACATGTCATCTCATTAAGGATGTAGTTACATCTAGAGGTCAATGTTGAGTACATAGGCTATAGAATTTGTCAATTTTATTTATGCTTGAAGTACTCACACATTGCTTGCAATAATTTGCTTCTTTGGAGGAGTGTGCCTACATTCCTCCATCTCTATATATATGTGAGATCATAGTGAAGTAAGGTTGAGGATGAATCTATAAGAGACAACATGTCATCTCATTAAGGATGTAGTTACATCTAGAGGTCAATGTTGAGTACATAGGCTATAGAATTTGTCAATTTTATTTATGCTTGAAGTACTCACACATTGCTTGCAATAATTTGCTTCTTTGGAGGAGTGTGCCTAAATTCCTCCATTTCAAACCTCTGAAAATTGCATTGGAATACTTACTTTGTCCAAGCCATAGTTTTTTGTTCACTCTATCTCTTCTAATTTTTATCCCAAGAATATGTTTAGCTGTGCCAAGATCTTTCATTTCAAATTTAGCAACAAGTTGAGATTTCAGTTCTAAAATCATACCTTTCCCTTTACCAATAAATAACCTATCATCAACATATAATGAAATAAATAGGAAACGATCACCATTAGTTTTATAATAAACATAATGATCTAGTTTACAACATTCAAATCCAAAACTCAACACATATGTATCAAATTTCTAGTACCAAATCCTAGGACTCTCTTTTTGGCCATACAAATATTTCTTCAATTTGGAAACCAATTTACTTTTACCTTTCACCATGTTGTGCTCTAGCCATGTCATATAAATAGCCTCCTCCAAGTCACCATAGAGGAGAGAATTTTTCACATCCATTTTCTCAACCTCTAAATCATAAGCAATAGCAATAGAAAGCAAAAATCTAATGGATGTCATTTTTGCAGCAGGAGAAAATATCTCACCATAATCAACACCCTCAACTTGAGAGTATCCTTTCAAAACCAACCTCACTTTGTACTTCTCAATACTTCCATTTGAACCAATATTTTTCTTCAACACCCATTTGCAACCAATAAGTTTTCATCCTTTAGGAAATGGTTCAAGATCCCATGTATCATTCCTTTTCAAAGCTACCATTTCTTCATCCATAGCAATCTTCTAAGATTTTGCATAATTCATACCTAATGCCTCTTCTACCAATCTAGGTTCATCAATGTTAGTATTCAAAGCAAAAATACATCTCCAATCATTAGGTGAATACCTTATAGGTGGTTTTCTATGCCTTGTATACCTATGAACAAGATGAGTAGGAGGTTCTTCCTCTTCTTTTGAAGATTCAGAGGTAAATGAGATTCTCAACTTCTTGTCTATCCATGGGCCTTGATTCAACTTTCTCAGGTGTAGAAGGAAATTTAATCACATCTACCTATTTACTTTGTTTCAGCTACAATGTAACAGAAGAAGGCTTAGATTATCTAAAAATAACAAGTGCTTCTACTATGTATTACCTTGTGTGCAATAGGATCCCAAAGCTTGTACCATTTCACACCATAACTATATTCAATGAAGATACTTTTCACAACCTTGTTCTCCAACTTTGTTCACTTCTCCTTTTGCACATGTGCATATGCCTCTCAACCAAAAATTCTAGGATGTCTTAATGAAGGTTTATGGCCCAACCATGCCTCTATATGCATCTTATCAACAAGAACCGATGTAGGAAACCTGTTAATTAGGTAACTAGAAGTGGCAATAGCTTCAACCAAAAACCTTTGTACTAAACTAGTACCACTCAACATACTCCTAGCCTTCTCCATTAGTGTCTCGTTCATTCTCTTTGCAACTCCATTCTGTTTTGGAGAATATGGAGATGTATTTAGTCTATGAATACCACAATATTTACAAAAATTATTAAGACCATTAGAGAAAAATTCACAACGATTATCAGTCATCAAATATTTTATTTTCTTTCTAGTTTGCAACTCAACCAAGTTTCTTTAAATTATTTAAATTGACTGAAAGATTTAGATTTACTCTATCAAAAATATACCCATATTCTTCTACTATATTCGTTAGTAAATGAAACACAATATGTGGATTTTCCCATTGAAGGAACATCTACAAGACCAAATACATCTGAATGAATAAGATCCAATAAACCACAAGATTTATGAGAAGTTGAGTAAAACTGAACACATGGTTTTGTTTTCCATAAATACTATGTTCATAGAAATCAAATTCAAGATTAGAATTAGAAAAACCTTCAAGAAGGTTGTTATTTTTCATAACAAAATTTTCTCTATAGGTAACTTTGATTCAGAAGAAAGATTACCCTTGGGAACCCAAAAGCCATGACCATTTTCTAACGATGAAATGCTCATCTCTTCCATAGATTTTATTTTCATAGAAGTACTATTGTACTCTACAATAAATGTATCAAGCTTATACAATGTGCCATATTTAACACCTCTATCAATCACCATAGCACATCTAACCATCTTGCATCCTGTGTCAAGAAATACTACTTGCACACCTCCATCTATGAGTTTTCTCACAAATAACAAATTTCATATTAATCAAGGATATGCACCACACCATTAATCTTTTTTATTCTATCATCAAGAAACCCGATTATAACTTTACCATGGCCAAAAAAATTTAAATAAGAATCATCACTACTTATACAATTTGCCAAAGCTGCAATAAATTGTCACCATATTCCTTCTTAGACTTGGAATCATAATAAATTTTCTTCTTTTTCTTCTTCTTTTCTTATTTGTGGTCCTTACGAACATGTCCAGGTTTATTGTAGTTTGAGAAAACAACTTTGGAATTTCTAGGAGATTTGGTTCCAGATAGTGGTGTCAGGAACTAGAATAGTAGGAAGAGATTTGAATGGTCTAGCAAGACCATTGCTAAATAAAATAGATGTATTTTTTAATGTGTGTGGATGAGATTCATTCTCTATTATCTTACCTAGTGTGGGCCTGACTAAATTCTCATAACAATATAAAACTTATCTCTTACTAAGAAAAAAAAATAATAGAATAATATAATATTTTTATTTGATTAAGACTACAAGGGTCAGTACCCATTACAAAGCAACCATAAAGCTAGGGAGAGGTGCCTCACAAAAAAGTGAGTCAACAAAAAACAAGACTCAAAAAACATGAGCTAAGAAAGAACAACCATAAAACTATGCTTTTGATTGAAGCATAAAGCCGGTAACAAGTCATACTTTTGCTTCAAGCATGAAATTGAAAATAGAGACTAGCTACAAAGAAATAGAGGTTGCAACAACAAATGAACCAACTCAAAAAAATAACTCAAAAGGGAGCCTAGGATGAACAACACACTAAATTTCCTCCAATAACACAATAGGAGAATAAATATACTCTGATTTGAAGGAAGAAAACCCCTAGCAACCATTCTAGATTTTATAGCAAAGGAGAATCTGAGAAAGAGGCAAAACTCAAGCCAGGCCGACAAGAACAATTTCCATGGAAATAGGAGACACCACCACCTCAAAAGGGGGAGCTGGATAGAAAGCCAAGGTAGAAGACCCAACAACACCTACAAGTCTGAGAGACAATAGTTGTAGCTCACCTTAAAGAAGCCAAACCCTCCAAAGCCAAACAAAGGGTTCAAACACTAGCACAAAGGAAAGAACAACACCATCCCCAAAATGAGCAACCAAACATAGGGCCATCCAAGGCCAAGATCCAACACAAGGTCAAGAGATCACCCATGTGGATATGAAGATCAACAACATATCTCTACAAAAACCCCCCAAACAAGGTAATAGAGATAGCACCCCCAAACTTAATAACCCCAAAAACCACCAAGGCTTGTAAAAAAATCTTAGAGCCCACAAGCTCACACTAGTAATGACCAACAAAGTAGAAGAAGAATGCCTACTTCATGGGAAACAAGGGCCAAGAGGTCCCAAATGGACAAGCAGACCCAAAGATCTACAAGAAGTGTTTCAGAACATGACACAATTGATTAGTAGAAACTAAGAAGAACCAAGATCCATTAGACCACCTATGATCACCAATGAAGAAAGAAAACCCACAAGAATGCAAAAATCACTTTGTAACCCTCCCCAATAGAGAAAAAGAACATAAAAAATAGGTGGACCGACACAACTTCAGGCCACCCATGAGCTCCCAAGAATTAAAAAATATCAAAAAAAGAACGCAAAATAGGAATAGAAGCACCCACCAAGCACTCCAAAGCATCCCCAACTAGAGTTAGGCATTTGAGAAAAGAAGAGGAGAAAAGTAAAAAAGCTCCAATGCTGACCAAATAGATTCCACATAGTCATGGCTAGGGGAAGACAACACTAGAAGCAATCTAGCAAGAAAGAAGCTACAAAAGCCTTCCCCACACACCCGACACTAATGGAGCAACCCCCATAGGCAACAAAAACTTCAAAAAACTCCAAACACTACAAACCTGGGTCGTGGTAGGAAGAGAACAAGCCTATAACACAACAACATGCACATCAAAATAGTAGGGATGGTTCAAAAAATGCACAACAAGAGTTACACACCACAAAACCACTAACCACCCTCCATTTGGATCATCCCCATTAGGATCCAACCCTCCATCCATGTCTTCCTTGGTAGAAAAATTCAAACCTACTAAGGCACTCCTCTTCTCGCTCTATAATAATTTAATTTAATACAATAATAATTATAAAATAAGAATACAAATTTAATTACATTATCAATATATATAATGTATATTAATAAATATATCATATAATAATATATATTAATAATTAATTATTTTATTTATTTATTTAATTACTTACAATTATTTTATTTTAATTCAAAATTATATAAGAACTATTTATTTATATAAAATCATTTTATTTTGCTTTAAATTAACTTAAATATTATTTTTAATTTTTTTAAACATATATGAAGGCAGTAAAATTTATAAATACATTAGTGAATTTATAATAAAATAATAATTATATAATAACATATAATTATTTTAAAAATATAATGTTTTGATTGAAAGTAAAAAATGGGTTTTGAAGGGGCCTAAAACCCTTTACAAAGGAAAGCAGCTGAGAAAAAAAGATAAAAACAAAACATAGTACTCAGCTCAACATCAGCAGACCATCAACCAAAAAGAGGCACACAACAAAAAAACACTACATGTTGTTCAAGATTTCCACAGCCTCCAATTCTCCAACAACCATCTTCTACAAATTGCCCATAGTCTCAGACACCTTAGTAGCTGAAGTCGCTCCTTGTGTTTCGAGTTCTAGCCCCTGGGCCAGCAGTATTAACCTCCCCAATCAAAACACTTTTACTACCCCCCTTATCAACAGCACAGCCAACATCTGACTTCTGACCAACAGCAAAAGGTTCATCAATGGCAACATTAACCTTTTTCTTCTTCCAAGTAATCATAGGAGGAGTCTCCTTACCAACATTAGGCACTTTCATGACCTTAGGGACGTCAGCATTTTTCATCACAAAATTCCACAATTTTTCCAGTTTAGCATCAAGAAATAAAATTTTCTCCTCCATATGTTGTTTCAGGTTAATAATTTTCTCCACCACAGTGTTGGCAATAGTATTCAGAGACCCCATAATATCATCAATATGTCTTTGAAGCAAGGGATCCTCAGCCTTACTGTCAATGCCTCTTATCCTAACATTAATCTTATTGATTTCATGAAAAAACCACTTCAAAATTTTGAACATCCCATCAGCATTATCCTGAGCCGAAAAAAGCACATACATTTCCTCTCTATCAAATTTTTCAAATCCTTTTTCCACAGCCAAATCTTTATCAGATGGGGTATCCTTATCAGAAGAAGCAGCCTTACCTTTAAACGCAGGAACATGGGTCTTCATCTTTCAGATGAAACACGCAATTTCCTCCCCCATAGCTTTCCTTTTAATCAACCTATCAATAACCACATCCCTAGCTCCCATAGTAGGGTCACCACCTAGAACCTCTTCCATCCCCAGCATCTGCTTACCACTAACGTCACTCGGAGCGGCACCAACCAGAGAGTGAAGGGTACTCGAATCCACATGCTGGCCAGCAGACCTTAGCACTTTTTTCTTCCAACTCCCATCCTCGCTTCCCAGAATCCTAGATACCGGGGGAGGAGAAGAAACTTCCCCATAAAGGGTATTCTTGTCAGTAGCCTCCTTAGAGGGGACCCTAACATCCACCTCATCACTGTATGTTGTATACCCGTCCTTCTCCTCACACTTTCTTTTTCCTAATCTACCCTGGCTAGGGGGAGAGGGGCCCTCATCAGCAGAAGCCAGATAATCTGGGACATAACCTGCATCCTTGTCCTTGTTTGACTCAGAATCATCATACATCACAATCTTCCTCCTCTTGGGCTTCTTAGGAACCTTTTCCTCCTCCAATTCAGTCATATAACCCTCACTAGCTTTAAGCACAGTGTCCTTCGGGGCCCCAATAGGGTTTTTCACCTCATGAGCCTTGAAATGCTCATAGACCAAAAGGATCAAACCCACATGAAGAACAGGGTTCTTGCGATTCTTCCTATGATCTTTAATCCCAACTTCCATAAACAATATACATGTTTACAAAAGATGGCGGCCAATTGAAAAGCAGAACTAATATTGGATTCCATTTTAATAAGATAATATAAACAGCCACGGATGACTTAATAAGGAAATACTATTAAGGGACCCAAAAAGCCAAGAAGATTGCATACAATAGAACATTAGATCTCAAAAAATCTAAGGGCATCGGCTACGGCTTAGTGGCATGAACATATAATTTCTCACATTTGAAGTAAACTTAGAAACATCTGGGAATATTTTCAGCTCTCCAATATCTATATCTATAGAAATCATATGGCTGACATGACCCTCTCTTGACTGACATGGCCCTATCTTTATTTGTTTGATAAGCTTCGCTTGTGGTGGAGATCTGAGCATGTGGGGGAATTTTATTTGGGTAATTCAGGAAAGAGAGGGTTGTGCCAGCCGTATAATTTGTATAGATATAGATGTGAAGGAGCTGAAATATTCTCAGATGTTTCAAGTTTACATCAAATGTGAGAAACTGTTTGTTCATGCCGCTAAGTTGTAGCATATGCCCTTAGATTTTCTGAAATTTGGTGTTCTATTGTATGCATTCTTCATGGCTTTTAGGGTCCCTTAATTGTATTTCCATTTATGCTTTTCTGTATTAAGTCATCCATGGGTGTCTATATTATCTTATTAAAATGGATCTAGAAGGCCTTCTCTGGACGAAATAAATACAAATGACCTGGCAATCTTATGGTTCGGCAGAAGGCAAAAATGTCTTTTATTGGTTTCCAGATGCCACAAGGAGAGAGAAATGCAAGAAGGAACGATCACATGTAATTAGTGTTTACTGCATGGCCAGATACGGTTTTATGAGTTTTATGAAAGCACTTTTAAATATTCTGGGTTGTCTTGCAAATTATGTGTTTTATGAATAAGTTGGGGGTAAATTTTTTAACAGTATGTATCTAGGAAAAAGAGTGAATAGTAGATCCGTCAGAAATAAAAACATTTGAGTTATTTGCTTTGCATTCCGATAAAGGAGGCTGTTGACACGCCTAAATAAGGTCCTTGTGTGTAGCAATAATTTTAAATGCAAGGAATTTTGTGGTAATAGCAGAAACATCATCGCAAGTGTGTCAACAGCCTTCTTTATCACACCGATCTACCAATGAATCCACTTGTTCTTCTTGCATATTAATACATACTGTTCAGCAATTTTCCAAAATCTTATTCATAGAATACATAACTTGCAGTTCAAATCCTGGTAGAGAAGTGGCTGGTGGATAAGAGATGTATTTAGAATGCACGATCGCCTCCGTGAGTAGGGAAAACAAATGGCGGACAAAGCGATCCCTCCTCAGTTGCGGCTGCCTGAGCATCTCAGATCTATGGTGTGCTGCTTTTCAATATGACAAATTAAAAAACATAAAAAGCCCTTATTTCTTATTTATTTATACTTTTAGCGAAGAATGTAAATTTAACCATGATTCTTGAATGCAGCATGATAAGGGATTCAAAAAAAATCCTAGAAGAAACAAATGATCGGTGTTACGATCACTTTTGGGACTCCTCCCTCAATGTAAGAATTGAATATTTTATAGGAAATTCAAATAAATATGGTGGTGAATCTACTGCCGTCATGTGGCTTTGAGTTGACTAGGCACGATGGGAAAGAATTCCTTCATGGATTCCTGTGAGACAGTTGCAGTATCAAGAACTACGGAGCATTTCGGCAAGTCAAATTAAGACCCAGGTAGTTTGTTGCAAATTATTATTTTTTAGAGCAGGAATGAGATGTTTTTTATTTGATTGTACGAGTTTTAATTTAATTCTTGGATCAAATCTTATAATTAAAATGTACATTCAGAGTAATAATTGGGCGACCATGAAAGATAACTAATTTTGATGCTAATTTTGAATTCCAAGACAGTTTTAAGTTAAGATGGCTGATTTTTTTGCCATTGTGACGGATTGCAAAACATTCCAGATTAAATTAAAAAAGTAAAATCATCTGGAAGAATTAGTAATAATTGATGCACCCCTTGAGTCAGGCATTCAAGGACATCTTTGTCAAAATCACTCACAAAACTCAGCAATCTTCAAACTCCGAGATTTGAACGAGTCTGTCTAGGATTTCTATCATGTTATAACCATCTGAAATAAAAACATTTACATTATTTTCTTTACATCCTCATAAAAGAGGTTGTTGACATGCCTACAATAACATTTTTCCTTTTGTGCAACAATAATTTTAAGTACAAGGCATTTTGTGGTAATAGCAATATGTTTTCCTATTTAAAATGCCCTGCACTTAAATTTTATTGTTGCCCAAAAGCAAAAACATTATCGCAGGGTCAGCAGCCTCTAAAGAAAATAACTCAAATTTTTTATTTCAGTTGGATCTACCCATGAATTCTGGACAGCTATTCACTTCTTCTTCCTCCATATTAATACATACTATTCAGAAATTTACCACAATCTTATTGATAAGACACATAATTTGCAAGAAACATTTTTTTAGGGTTTAGGGTTTGGAAATAAAAACAAAGAAGACAACAAACTCATAAAACCCTATGAGAAGTGATCGTTCCTTCTTTGTTTCTCTCTCCTTGTGGCATTGTAAAACCAATAAAGGCATTGTTGTCTTCTGCTGAACCATAGATCAGCAGTAATCTGGTTTATTTGGTCGAAGGTGTTGGAAATTTAATCCCAACTGCCACATTTATTTCAGCCATCATAGACTTTGCATTTTTGGTCCCAGCATATTTTTTCAAATCTTCTCACATGTGTGAAGTTCATTTAATTAATATTTTGTCATTCTACGTATTAGGACAGATTTGAAATGATGATTCAAATGTAAATTTTGCATTTTTGATCTCCAACATATTTTTCCAAATCAAATCATCTCCTATGTGTGAGATTTCATTCTCCAGCTAAGTTCATTTAATTAATATTTTGTCATTCGATGTATTAGGACAGATTTAAAATGATGATTCAAATGTAAATCTTCCCAAGCAAGATTTTCCCAGCTAGCATATTAAATGTAATTAAATGCTTCTTTTGTTTTTCCCTCCTTTGCTCGGTCATACGTAGGTTCTAGAGCTATCTTATTTTGTTAATATAAGTATGTAGTAATTTTGTGAATGAAGGAGATGAATGTAATGAAAAGAGCAGAAGTGCAGAGCAAAGCAGCCAATATATTTCTGCAGCAGCAGTTAGTAGAAGCAGTCAGTATTTTGTTCTAGCAACAACTAGAAATAGGGGAGTTTATTCTGTTATTTTCTTTTAGTGCAAATAGAAACAGCAGCAACTCTGTATATGTTATATGATCATTATCAATGTATGTTTAGAAAAATATATGAAATAGAAAAACTCAATTTGGCTCAAATTTCTATGTCTAAATTTTCTACACTTCATTCCTGATCTTGCTTTGTTTTGTTCTACTCTGTTCGTTTTATTTTCCTATCCTCTACACCTCTTCCATGAGAAGAAAGGTCTTTTGGTAAAGATAAAGATGTTTTCCATAAAAAGAAACAGTCCTACAATAATGGAAAACTTAATTAATTAATAGATAGGTTATGTGTTCGGAATGGACAAGTAAATTAGTTTGATTTAATGGAGAACTTTTCCAAGAGGTAAATATTGAGAGAAATTGAGAGGTAATGAATTAAAGAATTTTTAAGATTGAAATTTTGTAGTATTTTTCCTTAAATTTGACTTTCAAAATTAAAATTGCTATGTAAGATTTATTTTTGAATATTGTTTAATTTAGTTGTTAACGATGGTTTTTGTCAATTAAAATAAGATAATAACACAAAATTATTATTGATTGTTCAACTATTGAAATATGTGATGTTTAAATTGAATATAATAAAGGATATGTTAAAAAGAATAATAAATCTAAAAATTTGTTATCTTTGGAATTAAAAACCATCTCTTAAATTTAATGATGGAGTTAGAAACCATGGCAAAGTTCTGTTGATAGGTGTAGAAATCAGTTACTGTTATCCAATGAGAACAATGATCAGAGATCGTGCTAAAGAGCTCTTATGTAGCAAGGCTTTTAGCCGAAAGGCCGCAATCTTTCCATGTGAGCAGCTGGTAGAAAAAGTTCATGAATTTCTGTGGAGGCTTGCCCATCTCACTCAATATTTTGGGTACCCATATTTGTGGAAGGGATGGGAATTATTGGAACTTGGAATTGGAGAAAGTTACGAAACTCCAGCCTAATTATGTCAAACAATTTCTGAGCACGATGGGGAAGAGTTTCTTCATGGATTCCTGTGAGACAGTTGCAGTATTTAGTAGCTGAGGGACTTGAAGAACTATGGAGCATTTCCGCAAGTCAAATCAACACCCAGGTAATTTCTTGCAAACTAAAAATAAATTGAGCAGGGATAAGATTTTTTTGGATTTGATCGTATAACTTTTTATTTATTTTTTAATCAAATTTTATAATTGAAAAACAGCTATTTTGAATATTGATTTTTAATTCCAAGACAGTTTTAAGTTTAGATGGCTGATTTTTGCCATTGTGGCGGATTGCGAAATCTTCCAGGTTTAATAAAAAAGTTAAATCGTCTGAAAGAATTAGTTATAACTGATGCATCCCTTGAGTCAGGCATTGAAGGAACATCTTTCTGAAAATCACTCGCAAAACTCAGCAATCTTATAACTCTAATATTTGACTAGGTGCTATCAAATGGAGAAGTGGTTCTGAGGAAATATAGTATGTAGATTTTGAAACACAGGCAAGAAAAATAATAACAGGGAATACAGATTTTTTAACATACAAGCATCTTTTATTATTCTGATGATTAAATCAATTACATATGACCTTTTTTTTATAGAGGTTTTACATTTTAAATTCTTCTCAAAAATTTATTATACAAATTACAAATTTATGTAATTTCTATATTTAGAAATATTATTTTTATTTTTATGTTCTTAATTTTCTCCTCATGCAAATTAATAAATACAGTCAAATGTGAATCCTGATGGCTGGATAGACGTTGCCTGGTCTGATCTTAGTAGGCTTTTACTACGGATATGGAGTTTCTACCTTCTCGGACAGATGTGCCTCATGAGGTGTGATGGGATATGGTACACAGGGACTTTCGGTCTACTGCTTGAGCATAGATCTAGCCATCGGGGTTCACATTTGACCGTATTTATTAATTAATTGAAAATAAAAAACACAATGTATTCTTATTGAGGTTCACAGGGACTTTCGGTTTTTTACTGCTTGAGCATAGATCTAACCATCAGGGTTCACATTTGACCATATTTATTAATTATTAAAAAACACATTGTATTCTGATTTTAAATAAATTAATAAATACCGTCAAATCCTTCAAAATGATCTCTTGAACAGGATTGTCAATGGTAGTGATCACCAACAGTTCACACATTTATTCACCTCTTGAACACATGTTATTGAAAAAAATCTAGTTTTTCCAACTTCGTTCAAATAAAATATTTTAATGTAATATTAATTGTAAAATAACAATACAAATTTAATTACATCATAAACATATTTAATAATAAAAATACAATAATAAATATATAATATATTAATTAAAAAATAATAAAATATGAGTATTTTATTATACTAATATGATAAAATAATAATAAAAATTTAATTAAATATAATAACTATGAAATAATAATATAAAATTAATTAAATTATAAAATATAATAATAATAAATATATCATATAATTATATATTAATAATTAATTTACAATTATTTATTTTAATTGACAATTATATAAGAATTATTTTTATTTTTATTTTTTAAATATTTTACTTTAAATTTACCTAAATATTATTTTTAGATTTAATTTATATATATTTTGAAGCGGCAATTTTTTTAAAACACATCAACGCGAAATGTTGTTGGTTCCCCTACTAGTTTTCTTAAGGACTGTGTCTAGGATTTCTATATCTTGTATATGGTAACATGATTTTTTTAATCTTATTATGTTTTGAGAAATTTTTGGCATTCACTTTTTTAGGGAGAATAGCCGCATCCACCCTTACCTACATCGAAAGTCATTTACTATTTCTTTATTGTAAGGCTCTTTCCTTTCAAGTGACACATTTTTAGAGTTTTCACACATTTTTAGGGTTTTCCTTTCTCATTTATACCATCCACCTTTTTTTGTTTATCATCGGCTTCAGAGATATCTCAGATGCCCAGTTCAATGCCTGCAGAGCATAATGGATCGAAGATCTATCAAAGGTAAACGACTTGGGTTGTTAGCGTTTTATTAAAAGAAAATAGTTTTTTGCTTTGAGATGATGTTGTTTACTCTAGTAGAATAAGTCTTATTTTTGTTCTCTTTCAGATTCCAGGTTGATCAGATCTCTTAGTGTTGTGGAGAGCAAAAGCAGTAGATATCTTCACAAAAGATGGAAGCAAACTGAAGGGAAAAAGTGATATTGGATTCCCATTTCATGAGCGGAACCTAAATGCCTTAATTTGATGAAATAGACTAGATTATAAATGAGATACAACGTTATGATGTGACGAAAGGAAATAATATGGGAGAGGGGCCTATAGTGGAGCACCCTATCTTCGTGTTTCTGAAAATCCTATGTGGAAATTTCAAATCACTCCCAATTTTGTACAACAGTTTATTTGACAACTTACATGCTTCTATAATGGGGGCCCACCAATTATATATTGGACCCCTTCTTTATGTGCCTTACCATGTTCCCTTAAGAAGTTTATCATGCTTTTTTGTATAGGAAGAATAGTCGCATCTACCCTAACCTGCATAATAACTCATTTAGTAGTTGGTTATTGTAGAACTCTTTCCTTTCATGTGACACATTTTTAGGGTTTTTATTACTTGCACATTCTACTCATTTAGACCATCCATCTTCTTTGTCTACAACTGGCTTTGGAGTTAACTGAGATACCAGTTGTGTAAATCTTTGTAAGTTTTTGAGTTCAAAGTCTAAAGCATAATGGATCGAAGATCTGCCGGAGGCAAACGACTTGGATCGTTGACGTCTTATTAAAAGAATCTTGTTTTTCTCTTTGGGATGATGTTGTTTAGTCTCTTATTTTTGTTTTTTTAGATTCGAGACTAATCAGATCTTAGTGTTATGGAGAATAAGGGCAACAGATGTGTTCAAAAAAGATGGAGGCCAACTGAAGAGTAAAAACAGTATTGGATTCCATTATCATGAGTAGAATCAAAAGACCTTCCTTGAATGAAATAAACTAGATTGCAATGTTATGGTGGAAGGCAAGAATGTCTTCTATTGATTTCAAAATGTCGCAAGAAAAAAAAATGGAAGAAAGAACAGTCACATACATGGATAGGTAGGGTTTTATGAGTTTGTTGTTATTTTTAATTTTATTTCTAACCCTAAAAAGTGTGTATTTCAGCTTCCAAGCAACCTTCACGAATTCCATTACAAAATATAGCTTTTTTACGAGAGAAAGGCCATTTTTGCAATAGAAATAGTGAAGGTCGTGCAATAGAAATAGTGAAGGATGAAATACATATTTAGGGTTAAAAATAAAAACAAAGAAAACAACAAACTCATAAAACCCTACTCACCATGCAGTAAACACATGTACCATGCAGTAAACACTAATTACATGTGTGTGATCGTTCCTTCATTCGTTTCTCTCTCCTTGTGGCATTTTGAAACCAGTCGAAGAGATCTATGAGTCCTTTCTAACATGCCAAAAATATACAAGGATCTCAAAGGAAGCGACGACCATGATATATGAAAATCTGATGATGATAGCTGTGAACCAGCAGGCTACCATTCGCACAAAGTTTCTCCCTTTTCAATTGACGAAGGAAAATGAAGACTTCGACAGCGACTACGAATGGTTTAGCAGAAGTCTTTTATTTATCTTTTGATTATTGTAGGGCATAGAAAGTCAGATTAAAAAGGGAGTGATCCTTATTGTAGAGGCCACGGCCTCCCAAGAAGCCATGGCTTCTTAGATAGGGCTCGCCCCAACCAGTTTCATTTATTTATTTACAGTTCTTTAATCATTTTTCTTACAAGACCCTAAACCTGAAACTCCTTTTATTTTCTTATTCGTTTTTCTTTTGCTTTGTTTGAGATCTAAACAAGGATTCGCAGCTTGAGAAAAATGTGAATACCTAACTAAATGCTCAAAGATACAAAGAGTTGTAAATCATTACAGCTCAAAAATGAAATGAAGCAATCGATTCATTCTTATTTCATTTTGTTGTTACATAAAATCACAATATTATTGTATGCAATTTTTAAATCAGGTTGAAAGGCTGCGATAGGCGAGAAATTGCGGGCTGTAAGTTGCCTTTTTCTGGAGAGTCAATTGATCTCTACAACTAGGTGTTGCATGTTAATCGGCATTAAAAGCAGGCATTCCATCTTGAAACTTCCATGAAAAGAATGATTTACTAGGCATTGCATGCTCAAAGCTACAATCTAAAGCACGATTTCATGGTGTAGATCTGTAACCACGTGTAAGGTATTGAGACTGTTGCATTGCAAAGTGTTGGAAGTTCTATAAGGCATTGGAGGGTGTGGATTTATGTGAAGACTATCATCATAATGATGTGCAAGCGCTACTATTCGCGAAAGGCCACAACTCTTTTGTTGCATGGGCGAGTTCGTATCACAAACCTCTATAACATCCTCTTTATGTACGTTATTCATTGCATGAGCATAGCTTTTTTATGCATTCCCTTATCTATTTTTTGATGGCTATCAAAGTTAACACCAGAGATCAGATGCAATACTCATAGAATGGTCTAATTTGGTGATATTAGTAACTTCTCTGACTTACAATTTAATTTTCCAAAAGAAATTTTTTAGTTTTGTAATTTAAGAGGTTTGTTCTTTGATCTTGTTTTGTGCACTTATATATCATTTCTTTCAGTCTTTTTCATATTTTTTTCACAACAATCTACTTTAAGCATGGTTTCAAATCAGTCTATTATGCATCTGGCACTCTTTAATTGTCATAATTAGAAATCAAAAGCACAAGTTATGTTAAAAAATAAAATGTTGCATAGGGTAATAATGGTTCTTGAAAAGGAGTCTGCAAATGATGAAGTTAAAGAAAAATGGTTTAACAAATGTGATGAAGTCTTTAGATTTTTGTGTCTTAATATATCTCCTAAACTCCTCTTTCATGTTGAAGCCTTGAAAACACTTAATGAAGTTTGGATTGCATTAGAAAAACTCTTTAGGAAGGTAGATAAAATGAGACGTCATGAGTTGGAGAATGAACTCATTAGATTGACTCCTAATTCACTTGTCACTTTAGAAGATTTTTTCAAGTTCAAATCACTAATAAGCTTGCAGCTGAAAGAATGTGGAATAGAGGTAAAAGAGGGTCAAATATTTTCTCTACTCTCCAAACTAGGTCCTAACTATTCAGTGTTTGTAGCTTCTACTCTACCAAAAGGGCTATTAGAATTACATTGAAAATTCCTTCACTAGATGAATTGCATGTCCAACTTGACTAGGAAGTAGGATAAGTTGATTTAGATGGGCATATTGAATTATTCAAACACTCAAGCCATCTTTTGTGGGAATAGGCAATAATAGGCTTCAAAAATAAAGGTAAAACACAAAACACTCAACGGACAAGGAAACCAAGAAAGAAAAAAAAATAAAACCTTTCATAATCAACACAAAAACTTCCTCTAAACAAGGGAAACCTAAGAAAGAAAAGGTCAAGTGTTCCTATTGCAAGAAACTTACGAATGATGAGCATAAATGTATGAAGAAGTAGATTGACCACCTCAGAAAACATCTTGAGAAGAACAATGAAGGGGTCACTAAATATTCAAATCTTATCAAACCAAGAATCTACTAAGACAAAGGAAAAAGGCCATGTTGGTTATGCTTCTACATCACCAAAACGAATAGATCTTTGTTCTACAATAGGTATTGGATTAGGAGGATGGATTTTCAATTTTGGAGCTCCATATCATATGGCTTCTTCATACTCTATGTTCTCTTCATTTAATTCTTGTACTATGTACCACATATTTTTATGGGTAATAATTAATACATGAATATAATCGGGGAGAGGGGGGGGGCTATTGATATTGGTGATGGTAATTTCAATGGTATATTTTTTGTACCTCATTTAATCAATAATATTCTTTCCATCTATCAGATTACTCATAGTGGAGATTTTTAGAAGGCATCTTGACTCCTACTAAAATACATTTACCCCTTCATCTATTATCATCACTATCACTCTTTCAGGGTTTTAGTTGGACAATGAGATATAAGTTTAACTTCCCTTTAATCTGATTGAATTTTGTGTGTTTCATTAGTATCGAGTTGTTGGATGGGTTTTTCAACTCCAATTGATGAAAATATTAAGATCTATAGGATGAAATTATGGGATACAAATAATGTTCAAGCTAAGTCCAAGTTTAGGTATTTTTTGAGGAAGCTATGGAAGGTGAAGAAGACTAATGGATAAATGCTTACTATTAATGAGCTTTTTGAAAAAATTCAACAATAATCAAGAATTATGGTATTTGGATCATTACCAAAGTAGAACTAGCTATCATAACATGTATAAGGTGTATCAAGACACCTTGTATGTTGAAATGGATTCCCATATAAGAATGTGATAATATTGCATTCAAATTATCAAGACAGTGACTATTCTTGCAAAGCTTTGCAAGCATGAGAACACCATAAAATTTCATGATCCTAATATCAATCTTTCATTCGGTGCATTGTAAAATCAAGGCGCTAGCAATAAATTTGAAAAAAACTTTCAAGGTATTCAAACCAAAATTATTTATTTAATGGGTTGTCCTATTAGAGGTTGGTGGCACTGGAAGATGGAGGAATTTTCATCATCTCAAGTCAAATTCTCACTTTGAATTGATGCTTTGCATGAGAAGCATTTTTTCCTTGTTACTTTTCTTTTCTGGTGTTGATGAATTTCATGAATACATATATTGTAAGGTTTAATTTATAGGAATAGGTAAGATATTTTTTTTAACTCAATATGGGCTATTGTCCAGGGATTTTACGAGACTCTGATTGATAATTTACCCTTTTGAGGGTCATTATAAAACTTGATGGAGCCTTATGTTTGTAGAGCTCGATATGGATTGTTGTCAAATAATTCAAGAATCGGTGATTCAAGAGTTCAGGAAAATGGTAGTCCAAGAAATCGAGAATTTTTCTCGAAGCTACACCCTTCTGAGGGTCATGAGGTAGCTTGATGGAGTTTCATTTAATTCAAGATTTGTTCTTTAAAGGAAGATCTTCTCAAGAATGTATATTTCTTTTGTAATCAACAAGTTTCCTTATGTAAGCCTTAAGGGGTGCTATATTTCAAGCATACATTTGTAGGAACAATTTAATAAGGGGAGAAACATTATCATAACACTACTTATCACATTGTTATTCTCCCTATGAGTAACTATTTTCATTCTTGTATAAATATGATTCACATGTATTCAATAAACCAATCAAGCTTTACAACTCTTCACCTTTATGCCTCATTTTGATAATTTATTGAGGATTCATGGTGTTGATCAAGGAAAGTGCAAATAAACACTCAAGGTTATAAAGGATAATGATTTGAAGGAGTTAGTGAATTACCAAAACCTTGATTCTTGGGAATCCCTTGATGCTTGATTTTTTTGGTTCTTTCATGATTCATGGTGTTGATCAAGAAGAGGGCTAAGTGTATGGAAATGGGGGAAAAAATGTGGTCTTAATATGCCACATTTTTTTTTTTCATAAAATCAATCAAAACTAATATTTTATGATAAATTGAAGATTTTTAAGCTCAAAATTTGAAGATGCAACATGAATAAGATTTGGAGTGCTTTGATTATACTTTCTAAACTATAATTTTTTTAAATGGTGGAGATTAAGTTATTCAAAAAGGATTAACACACAAATTTCTCTTATATCTATCAAAAAACATAACATAGCATCTAGTGTGTTGCCCCTAAAACGAACGTATCTTTTTTTACTATTATAAAATTCATCAATGAGAAATTAGTTAAAGCACCATGTAGATTATGCCCAATTTTTCTATTAATATTTTAATGAATATCACTTTTTACTATTTTTCAAAGTTAAAACATCCTAAAAAGATTGAGCATGTGACCCTCCTAATTTTTTTGGGAAATAATTGAAAATAAATAATAATAATAATAATAATAAAACTAACTATGTATAGAATAGAGTCTAGTTTTTAAAAATGTAATTTGTTTAAAATTTTGATGAACAGCTAAAATATGAAGCGAAAAATACCATACATAGGTTTTTAACAAAATATAGAAAAACTAAAAAACTAAATTAAATATCAAAACCTTAAAATATTCAAACATGAGAAACGCATTATTACAAAGATAATTAAGATCTCAATGTTAGTGAGGTATTTTTTAACTTGACATTGAAAGATGTGCAAATCTTATGGAGAGCATGCTCAAGATTATATCATTTTTAGGAAATTATAAAAACATGCCTATGGGCATTAAAATTCTAGCCCAGCCTTTTGGGTTGGATGCCCAAGGAAAATCCAAGCTCAAGGGTTGGAAATTCCCAAAGTAGACGATAAGGAAAGTGCATTATAATGTGAGTGCATTCTTAGGAAAAATGATCCCATGCTATCTCCCTTTCTCTTCACACAAAAATGAGTGTGTTACAATATACGCTTGTGTTTTTTTATGAAAAAATGCATTTTTCTCTCCCTATATATCTACCTTTTCCTACGTCTCTCTAACTCACTATCTCTCTCTCCCCTAACTCTAGACCTATTTCCCTACCTCTCCCTCCTTCCCTCTCTACTTCTATTTATCTCACCTCTTCATCCTTCCCTCTTTACTCTCTATCTCACCTATCTATGTCTACCCTTTTTCCTTTTCCTCTCTACTTCTCTCAATCTCCCCTACCACTCTCTCTACCTAACTCTCACTCCCTCCCTCCCCCTCTCTCTCTACCTCTCTCCTTCATCTTTCCCTCCCTCACTACTTCTAATTATCTCACCTCTCTCTCCCTTATCTACCTCTCCCTCCCTCCTTCATTGCACTTGTCTATACCTACCCACATCTCGCTCCCACCTACCCTACCTCACCACCTACCTCTTCCTCCCTCCCACCCTCATTCTCTCTCTTTTTCAACTTTCTAGAGGCCCTCAAAAACTTACATTGAAGGGAAAAAATATAAGAAAAATATGGGGCAATGTTCATTCAAGCTATATTTGCTTGTGGTAGAACCTATCCACACTATTTGATTTGATTATGAACAAATGATGAAAGATGAAAGTGCTAAGTCAACAATATGGTCCAAGAAAATCCAAAAGAAATCAAGTTCTAAAGAAAGTAACTCCGACTTGCATCCCTCTCGCATACTACAAATATGGAGATTTGTATCTACTGAAATATTTGTTGACACTTTAAGGGAAAAATCAATGGAATGAAAAAGAGAATTGGAAATCTATCAAGTAAAATTATGAATCATTCAAAAAAAAAGAAATAAAATCACCGTCTATAAGACATGAGGGGTTGTTGCTAAAATTTCACTACTTTTTCGTGATATTGAAATATTACTCAAAAGATGAAGATACCATAAAATCATATCCATTGGGTTTAGATTCACAACCTCTCATAGGAAACCAAAACATGATGTAATTTTTTCCTTTCTCTTATATGAAGAGTATAAAATGGGCTTGAGTTGATGATTTGTATAATTCACATAGTTCACTCCTCTTGATTTTATTTATCATGATTGACTATATTAAAAGGATTATGACTCATCTAGTGGTAAAAGTTGGTGCTCTTAAGTGTACAAAATAATTTATGTAAAATACTAATTAGTTCAAGGAAATTACCATTTGATACATGCCACATATGACAAAAGAGGGGAGGATTAAAAATAGAAAGAAAAAAAATGTGGTGACCACCCATAAAATTAACATAGCATATCCATTGTCTTTATGTACAATCCTTTTCTTCATCCTTTATTAGATTTTAAGAGGATAGAAGCTCAATAATTTTCTATTCACAATGGACTAGGCCTTTACAATGAACATTTGGGACAGCAATCTAGAGGGATGGGGTGAGAATCCATGCTCAAGACGATTGTTTCTTTGTGCTTCAATTTCACCACCTACTATGATGAAACATAATTCCCCCAAGGGGCTTCATAATATATGGCTGAATTGGCCAATTTCTATCCATGCATTTCTACTCATTACAATAAAAATTATAGTAGGTGTGCTAATTGGATGATGAAATTTCTTTGAAGAAAAAGAGATGTAATAATTTATAAGAACCTGAGAGTTCTTGTTGGAAAATATCTTTTATGACAACTCTTGATTCTAGGAAACCTAATTAAAGGATACGAATGTATTGTTCAAATGGATCTATTATTCATTTCTAATACTTGTAGAGCTCCCAATACTTATAAAAAAGATACCTATTACTATCTCATAATTGATTTTTTTTCAAGGTATCATATTTTTAGGAAATTGGTAAACTTGGGGAAGATACATTCATACTTGGCCTAATTTTGTATGTTGAATTTCAGAGTCTTGAACTTCATCCCTCTTGTTTTACTATAGATATCAATTTATAACTAAATCCAATTATCCTTCTAACCAATCTTGTACTTGATTTATTTCATTTGGTTATTTTAATAGTATTTCATAAGTAAATATTAAAATTATGATACCTATATTTAGAAAAATCTATGTAAAAGAGGGCTAACATCTCTCAATGTCTTTGAAAAAGATCTTTCTAAAAATATGAATTCTAGCATGAGATGTATTGTATTGATTTCCATGGAGTAAATAATCATGTATAAAAGAACATATTTCAACTAAAGAATATAACTATATGGATGTAAATATATCATGACATGGAAGATAAACTTCATCATAAGGTGTAATCAAGTTGTGAATACGTAAACTAAGTGTAACCACAACACCAATTTTTTCATCATAAAAGGTGTATCAAAATGTGGCACCTAAGTAGTTCTATGTTCATGATTATTATAATCCATATGATCATCATGAAGCTCAAAGGAAAGGGGCATAACAATAACTAAGATAAAATGGTGAGTACTAACAAACTGAATGAAGGAAAAGCTAATACATGATGCAATAACACCTCCTATAGACACTAAACATATTCCTCTTTGCATCAACATTAATTTACCATCATCATTAACCATTTATATCACATTTAATAATCATTCATAACATTTTTTAAATATTTATACATTTATTAATATTCATATAATAATCCTCATTATTCATTTAATTAAATAATATATAAAATTTAATTAAATTTTATCAAATTATCCATTTTCAAATCATAATCTCCATTTTTGAATCATCTCAACCATCACTAATTAGTTAGCTTAATTCCTATTTGGAAACTCAATTTTCACTAGTTAGCTAACTCTACTTCACTTTAGCAATTTCTCTTCTCAAGTTTAATTGATTCTATAAATGGAAATTTCATGTACATATTTATCCACTAATCAAATTAAATAATTTGATATTATTGTCTTTTGTCACAAAAGGGAAAATACATAATTTATAGTTGAGTCAAATCCACTAGTTTTTTAGGTAACTCAGAACATCATCCTCATCCTCATCTCCAAAGTTTATAAATATAGTCTCTTCCTCATTATTTTCATCACTCAATTAGGTTTACGCAATTAAATTTTATCAAAATCAATCACTTATCAAATTATACCTAGTGTTATGTTGTTGAGATCTACATCCACATACCATCAAGCTAAAGCAACATATAATTTCCTTCCAAGATTTGTAATGATGTTTGTAGACTAGACTAGGATTTTCTTTGATTTCTATTTGTTGTCTATAAGTCATTTACATTTCTAGTTTATTATTTATTTTTGTACATTTTGGTGAAGTTGAAATGAACCACTAACCTTTTCTACTAATATTTTTTTTGTGAGTTTTTTTCTTTCTTTTGTCTTCTAGGTTACTATAGTTTCATAAAATTATACCATGTGGCAATTTCACACTTACGCATTTGTGTTTGTCTTAATTTATGAAAAAAACCTATAAATTGGAATGTCACGATTCTGACTTCATAAGAGACAATGATGAAGCACTAGCACCCTGAGTTTCTAATTCTCATGAATTTTTGGTCAAACACTACCACAACACATAGATGCCTCTGCGATGTGCTAGTTTCCCTGTACTTTCTAAGATTCAAATATGAATATTTTTCATTATTTACCCATGGCATGTATCATAGTGGAAAGGATGTGTGTGTAACAACTCCTCCAACCCATGTATTTTAACAAAACTCCCTCACTTTCATTTTAAGGGGGGGCATAGAAAAAAAAAAAAAGGCTCTCTTGCTCTTTCATTCTCATAGTGAATATCTATAAAAATTCTCTCTCACATAGAAGTCAAGACTCCTCTTTCTCATAAGCTTAATACATCTATCAATCCAAGAGGGGAAACACCGGTTGTTGGTAATGCTCTCTTTGTCATTTTATATTGCATAATATCATCTACAAAATATTGTATATATGGTATCATCTTTATTTATCTAATTATATTCTTGATAGAGGTTCTCCTCCTTTGTAGGGTTTTTTTCTATCACACATCTTTATTTTATATAATTTATCTATCTTGATCATATTTGGATGTTTTTGGAGGTAGAAACACCAAAATGGAGGTTTGACTAAGATCTAGGCCCCCAAATAACCACCAAATTTTTTCTATTTTGTTTATATGCAAATGAACAGATTTGACAAGCTGGGTATTTCAGATTTTGAAATTTTACTCTCTATTTCATCAGAGATGACAGTTGCGGCATGTAGATGTCTACATGATACACTGACATCTATGGTTGAGAACTCATCCTCTTAAAGGTATAATCTATGGTTTTTGAACTTTCTATTTCTTTATAGGAGAGAATTTAATTCTATTATTTACTCTTTTAATTAAGTAATTTTAATATTCTCATCATCTAGAACCTAGTATCAGGAGGGGGATCTTTAGTAGGATGTCCATTAGGTGGAGGGGGTCATCAGCAATCATCACAAAAGGAGGATTGGGGGATTCATATGGGTATGTGTAGGATCATGATGGGCCAAAAAGTGGCAATATGATGGGTATTTGTAGGGTATGTGGCTGACGACTTTTTTTTCACCCAAATTGATGAAATGAAAAGGGTTTTTAAAGGAGATTCTCAACTTTCCACCAATATAAATTATGCTTTACTTTGAATTTAATAAATAATAATAATTTATTTTCTATTTAAATTATGACTAAAGTCCTGATTGATAGGCTGATTGAAAAACATCTATAGCTTTCAAATGGTATCACATTTTTGGAATCCAAACAATGCATCACATTCTATGCTTCACATACTATAGGATTAAAAAAATAAAAATTGAATTCCATGAAGTTTTGACCAAGGTAAGGTGATCAGACATACGAGTTTTTATATTTTTTAAAAGTTGTAATAAAAAATTCATAATTAATTATTTATTTTGAAAAAAATTACAAAAAATATGCATCACATATGGACATGAGTCCTCTACTTATTTCTAAAATATTATAAAAAAATATTATCATTTTATTGTGGTTAGGGTGGTATTTTTTCCTTGAAATTCAAGTACTATTGGATTGAAATTTCAAATTTTCACTTTGAATAGATTTTTTAGTTTTTTAAAAATAAACCTAGTAGTTTAGAAACTACATTCAATTTTCTATAGATTCTGTTCTTACATATTTTTTAAATAATATAGATAACTTATTCAATTTTTTACATAAAGTTGCCTAACTCTGATTCTTTTGATTTTTTTGCCACTTAAGGGACTGTTTTTTCCATGATGATCCTACACATACCCATAGGCTCATTTTTTATAGCCTCATGTATATTTAGATGATATATCACACACTCTTTTGAGATGTATCATGACATTGTTTTATATATATGAGATGATTGGATGTAGAAGTTATATTTATGATGTGCCATTTTTATTTCATGATTTTGCTTATGATGTATGTATGGATGCATTATGATTATGATATGCTTATATGATGTTCCATTCCTTTATTATGCATATGATGTGACTTATTTTATGATTATTCCTATGATGATGATGTGGGTGTATGTATGCAAATGTAATGAATGGTTTTTTTTCATGTTTTGCATATGACATTTATGATGATATCAAATGTATATTATGGGTGTAGACATCAAAATCTACAAATGGTTAAATAACTAACATACACAAGCATGATTAGTATATTTAAGCGAAACAAACCTTCAACATCCATATGAGATATCTAACATGTTTTAAAATGCTATCAAATAACAAGATACATAAAAGCATACAAAGAAAAACATGAAATAAATCTATCCCATATTGGATTGGTGCTATTGTAGAAAATATCCCTTTCCCAATCCTCCACAACTCCACAATCTTTATGTAAGGTCATTCTCTTAAACTGAGAACTGATCTTGTCCATTTATCATCTTAGCATTCCATATCATTCTTCATAGCATTTTCATAAATGTGTGAACCAAGATCCCTCTAAAACTTGAAAAACACAAGAGATAAATACATTGTAAGATTGAAATGAAAATTAGAATCTAAGTTCCTCAAGAAATCCATTTATCAATGGTCTAAATAGGAAAATGAAAGCAATACAATGAGAAATCAACAAAAGAGATTAAATCCTATGAAAGCTATATAAATTCTTGATCTCTTGAGGGAATTGGTGCCAATTTGATGTGAAAATTGGCCCTTTCCCAACTCCAATGCTAGCTTTGATGATTTGATGAAGATTGTGATCCACTTTGATGAAGATTGATGAATACTCCAAGATAAAACCTGTATAACCTAGCTATAAAGTCAATGACATGGATGAATATTGCTAAATATTTGAGTATAGTAAGTTTACTCAAATTGTAGATGAATAAAATGAAGGATGAGCTCTTCATTTATAGAATGCTAAGATGGATGAATGCCAAAAATGAAGCAATGTGGGACTAACATTCAACCAATGGCAAGGTGCCACTTGTCAACATGTGAATGGAGGAAGCTTGAGCACATTTTGATCCATGTGCAAGTTTGAAATTTGAATTTGATGAGATGACATGTTTAGGGGGGATGAAAGATGAGTTAAATGCCAAGTGGGAGACATGTAAGAGACAATGTAAGAGCTTTAAATGCTTTGTTGGATGGACAAGTCATTTTGGGGGGAGATTTCAAATTTGAGGAATATTCCCACTTGGATGCCTTTTTTGAATGAAAATAGGTTATTTATAAAACAATTAAATTGATTTTCATGTGCAAGTTGCAAAATCTAGAGGATTTGAGTGATTAGGATTAAATTAATCAAGATTTGATTAATTTAAGGGGAGATTTAGCTTATTTGACCATTTGATTTAGATTTTAGGGTTGAAACAAATCAAAAAGAGATGAAAATGATTAAGACTTAGTTAAATAAATATTTGTATTTATTTAACCAAAGGGGGTGATGTTAGATTAAACTAGATAAATTTTTGATTTATGTAATTTAATTAGATGAACTTTAGAGATTTAATCAAATAATATGGATTATTTAATTAAATAAAGATAGGAAGATGAAATGACCTAGCTAATTACATAGAGACAATGATTTAATTAAATTGATGGATTTATTTAATTAAAAGGGGAATTATGATGACTTTAATCAAATAAGGCTATTTGATTAAATGGTTAGATAGAGGGATAATTCAGGATGAAACGACGTTAGTAGATTAGGATCGAGTGTGCGATATCAACCTGTATATTTTTCATTTCTACAATGGGATATATGTTGATGGTTGGTGAATGCGGTATGAAGGCATTATATGATTTTTGTTGAATTTCATGATACCAGGTTGGAAATGTTAGCATGGATAGAAAATAGAAGAATAAGATATATATTGATTAGTCATTTATTTTGAGATTGATTAAGAATTCCATCAAGCCTAGATGATTATTCAGGAAATTATTAGTTGTGATGAGATAAGAATAGATGATATTGCTTTACTTCACAGATTAGGATGAATTCATCATATAATTCCTTATTTCTTATATAGAAAATAGACATGATGCATCAAAGTATTGAAAACTAGGATGGTATTGTATCTAATGCAATAGACTTTGACTTTTCAAATAGATAGGAGTATCCTTGTTCATACCTAACAAATAATTTGTTTGTTCATGTGAAATAATAAGTCATAGAAACTTAAGGAGACCAACACACAAAAGGTATGAAGAACCTGATATGTCCTAGCCATTGTTTTACTTGAGACCATCACCACACATGCAAGGCAAGTATTTTCCAAGGTTGTATTACAAGAATATACAACAAGCACAACAAATGATAGTGATGATCAATGCCACCATTCCTTTCTCTCTAAATTTTTTTGATAGATATCATCGAGAGGTCATTGGAATGGACCAATAAGATGAACCATAAGAAAATATCAAAATAAAGAAACAATCAATATTATTCAGGTTTCTTGCCAAAAGGATGTGATTACAATGATTATCAATGATGATGTCCATTGTAGGAAAGATTTATCTTAGGACATGTTAGTGGATGTTGGCTAATTGACTAATTGCAACTAACTGATAGGTTGTTGATACAAACATTAACCAACATGTTTAACCATGACCAAGACTTAAGATCTTCACATTTAATATTTTGCTTTCTAGTTACTATTGTACCCATTTTCATTTGTGTTACTAAGGGTCGAAGATGAAAATAAATTTATTAGGGATGCCAGTTTATTATGGGTGAAAGTGACATGGAATGGACAGTTTTATTTTCTAAATATTTCAATTTTTTTTATGTTTTGAAACATTTTGAGGTTATTTTTTGGATTTTTGAGATTAGTTGAATGTTTAAGTTTTCAAATTATTTAGGAGTTTTTTCATAGATTTTCCAAATGCTTTGATTTTCAAGTTTTCCAACTATTTTTGTGTTTTTAGCATTTTAGACCAAGACCAAGACCTAAGAGGGACTGACCTAATGCCTCAAGGGCTCATCAATGATGGCCTTGTCTACGAAATTGCAGAGACAATGTAATTTTACTAACTCTCAACAAGTGACCATTTATTGATGAGATATGAACATTTATGGATTGTCAATTTATTATCGTGGACTCCTAAAGACTAACCTAGTGCCTCAAGGGCTCATCAATGATGGTATTTCCCATGTAAGTTTAGAGACAATGTATTTCCACAAGTGTTTTTGAATTTTTTGATCTTTTTGACTTGTTTAGGGGTTTTTTGATATGATTTGAATGTTTATGGAATTTGAGATGTTTTAACTTTTTTTAAGATTTTTGAACTTTACACTTGTTTAAAAGTTTTTGGAATTTTAATTTTACAATTGTTTTGGATGTTTTTGGATTTTCAACTTTACAATAGTTTTGTATGTTTTTAGAGATTTTCATAATATTTCCAATGTTTTTGATATTTTGAATATTTTACAATTGTTTTGGGATTTTTAAGACTAACCTTAAGGGAATCTACAAGAACCAAATCTGATGCTAGTATAGGAAGATTCCCCTATTGTGATGTGATACACTACCTTGATATAGGCAGGACAAACTGACTAAAGGGGAACATGATACTCAATATGAAGCTATATGATACAAAAATGGATGGATGAAGGAATAAATATGATAAATAGCATAGAGGATGAATGTGGTCGATAGAGGATGCAATATAAGCCAAAGATCCAATGGTAGATGGGTGATGGTGCTTATTTATGCAAGGCACATGTTTGCTAGGTTCTCACCAAATTACTTGTACAAAGTGCCACCAAAGTGGTTTTCAATAGAGGATGATTTTTATCTTTACTCTTTTTTATCCTTTTTCTTTTATTTGGATTTTATTATTTTATTATTTTTGATTTTTAACTTTTTGGATTTATACCCTTCAGGAACTAGGCATAATTTTTTTTGATATGTTTGTTGGTGATGGGATTTTGCAAGGGTTCTCCTTCATAAGTTGACAAGTAATAAGCTTTAAAACCATAGCTAGCTATGGAAATAAATGGTTCTAACTAGTTAGGTTCAAACTTCCCTTTATTGTTCTAATATAAAATGTTCTTCTGGTATTCTTTCAAGGAAAGGTCTCCCACCTGGAAGTAGCTACCTTTGATCTCCTTATTGTATCTCCTTCTAATTCCTTTTTGATAGGCTTACAGATGATTCAATTCTTCAAGGCGTCATTCATCCAATAGCTCTAGCTCATTCTGATGGAACCCCTCAAAAAATTTCTTGGTTCCACCCTAAAATTGTGCAAAGTCTGGCTTGGGCCCTTGTTTTTGGTTTTAGATCATATCCTCATCACTGTGTTAGGGTTTTATATTCAGAAAACCTCCCAAAAATTGTCCTATAAATCAAAAAACCCTTGGCTATTCTATTTTTACGTTGACCTAATATTCTCAGTTTTTGGTTGTTTGAGTTATCAACTTATGCTATTAGTGTCGTATATTCACCAACCCCTTGTGTTTAGGTTCATCAGTCTGCTTGGTCCCTTTTAGCATCAAATTTTCCTATGGTTGAGGCTTCATTTTAATGTTTTAAATCCTTAGCCTTTGTTCTTATGGGTCAGTATCTCATTCACCTAAAGGTAGCCCTCTTTTATGATTAAATTTTGTGGCATGTGTAGAAATAGAACTTCATGATGACCGCATAATCATGGGGAATTGATCATGATCATTCCCTATGCACCCTCCCTGGTTTGTTTCTTCTTATTTTATTCACATGGGCTAGCAGGCTTCAGCCACATGTCTAGTATGTTGGTGGGCCCAGTCTCCTTGATGATGGCTAGCAGCTTTTAAGGAAAATAACAACTATAGGATTGAAGACATGGCCACATCTCTACTACTCCCCGTGGGCTTGTCTTGATTTATTTTATGTTATTTTAAGGACATGAGCTAGTAGAAAATGGCCACGTGGTACTGATAGATGGTGGGACCAATATCCCCAAAAGGGAAGTGGACATAGTTTGAAGGAAGATCAACGATGGAAATCACAACATGTGTTCTCATCAAAGCTATTCCCTGCATTCCCATCCATCTACAACAATAAGGAAAGATAGTCACACAAGCTAGCAGGGGGAGTGACACCTATAATTTTTTGTGGGACCTACCAAGTCTTGAGGACAACAATTTGCTTCATAAGGAAAGAAACCAACAATTGATGGCAAGTGATGTAGGCAAGTTTTGACCAATCCCCTTCATCTCATGAGTACCCCTCCTATATGCCATATCTTCCAATGGGCATGCAAGAAAGTGCCACACAGACTGCTTCTAAGAACTTTTTTTTTTTTGGTAAAGGTAGATGTAGTTGGAGATATTGGCCTTAGACCATTCCAAGATAAAAATAGTGATAAATTAGAACTGATTCTTGAGCACGCATGTGAAATTGGTAAACATTTTTATGGCTGACAAATATGTCAGAAGCTAGTACACATGGGAAGGTGAAATTGAAGTAAGGTAGGGTGCGGGTTGATATTTTGAAGATAAATCATAATCGTTCCCAGTTGTCTTGCTATGATGAAATACAAGTGAATTAATTCCTATGGACAAGTGGGTAAATGTGACACAATAGGTTTGGTTAGGAAATTAAGCATATGGTTAATATGCAATTAAAGTGAATGCTTATCTCACTCAAGTTTCTTGATTAGGGACAAGTATCAGATGCATGCATTTAATTTTCAAGGAGAGGAAGATGAAAGGTGAGGTGAAGCCAAGTGATTCTATTTTTTAAGGATATTATAATATACTTATGTGTTATTTTGACTACTGCCATAGTTGAAAATGGAATGGGATTCCTTCTTCTTAAGTTATTGGGTAAGCTCCCTCCATCTATCTTGGAAATATTTAAGTGACTACTTATTTGTTACTTCTACAAGTTCTTGGAACCTCTTGTACTCTTTCTTCCTACATTTTAGTATTTTCTCTACCATTTTCTCTCTATATAAGATCTATCCACCTATCCATCCCTTTTTCTGGATCCTCTGATTCTTCCTTAAACTACAGAGGGAAAAAAAATTATCATTCCTAATAGTCTTGTTGTAACTATCCCCTTAGATGTTTATTCTAAAGATAAGAAGCTAATACTCTAATTTGATCATCTCCCACAAACATACGTGGGTTTAATGTAGTTTCATAGGGAAGAATCAAGTTGTGTAAATAGAATTCACACTACTAATCTTACATTTCCAATGTGGAATGTTGAAATACTTTTAGATATAATGTTAGTGAATTTAAGGAGAGGTGGAGGTCAATAATTATCTAACTAATCTAAAAATTGAGAATTTAAATTCTTAAATAATTGGAGATCGTGTCACCACAATCAGAGCATTAGGTGACTTTGGGCACCCAATTGGGTGCACAATTCATTGAAATTTTTGGTTTATTTTAACTATACCCAATTATGCTAATGTCTCTAACCTTGACCCTTATTGCTCAAATTTATGCAATTTCTTTTCCAACTCCTAAATTCTGGCATCCATGTTACTCTCCCTCTATTGGTATGTTTTAAGTTGTTCTTCCAAATCCTTTATTGTTTGCAATATTTCCTTCAACTCTTTATTTTCATTTTTTTTCTTCTAAAAATAATTCATCTTCCTTTCCAAAAAATATTTCTTCCTTAGCCTCATTAGGTAACACACCCTTCCTTAGAGATAGGGCTATTTTGAGATCTTTTCTTCTTCCTTGTTGTAAGTAAATCCTCAAAATAAAAATTTGTATTGCTACTTAAATAAATAGGCTGCAATGTCTTTGGTGGCTTCTCTTCAATTGGAATATTTTCTTCTTCAATTTCTGACTCTGTTTAATTCCCACAATTTTCTCTTTATGAGTACAAGTTTTCTTCTATTTTGATCCCTTATTCTTTAGGCAATGTGATTACCTCTCTGGCTATGTCGACTTTCTCTACCTTTTCTTAGATACAAAAGTGTAGTTTTTACTTTTCCCTTATCACTACTTGGGCTTAGAGGGAATTTTGGTAGAAGTAGGGTTTTTAAATGCCTCTTCTATTATAGTCTAACCCATAGAAGTTGCAAGTTGTGAAAGCTTCCTATGCTTTTGGTTCTTCTTTCCCACAAGTTCTATGGGTAGATAAAGTGATGGGTGAGGAAGAGGATTCGTGTCCTTCTATTGCAGCCATAAAGGGCTCATTTATTTCATTTCCCATGTTTAACTGCTCTCCCTCTAGCCTTATAATGAAATTATTAATATCTCTAAAATGTAAAAATTCTTCTTTGGCTATATTGGGAAACTAAATTCTAAGACTCCTTTTGACTAATAAAGTAACCAAATAGAAATGTGATAATGTAGAAAAATTTCCATTTTATATTTCATAGGCATTCTCCTTAATAAAAGTGTTATACAAAAAATTAGGAAAACTCACCAACCATTTGTGGCACATGTGATTGAGGATTATAAAGTGTACAATATACATGAGAGACTTCCTAGGAACACAAGTTAAATATTTACCTATAATAAGCTACAAAGTCCCACAATCAAGGTAATGAGAGTTGTTTAGTACCTTGTGTCAAATATTCTAGATTATCTCCTGATAGTTTGAACTTATTTTTTGTTGCAATGACATCTTCTCTAGCCAAAACTTTTCTCCTATCCTAGGTAGCCCTGAAACTTCTACTACTACTATCTCTAATGCATCCACCCTTAACCCCTTAATTTTAGCTTCATCATTTTGCAATATGCTAGAAAATTGCTAACTAATTTCTTCCCTAAATTTTATCAACTTTAGGAAATAGTCAATCCAATTAGCTTTTTGAAAAATTAGAAGAAACTTTTGGTCTTCTATATTTAAGAGGTTATGTTTTTTTGGATCCCTTCATATAATATCACCTTTGATTCTACTAGCTTCTAATTTTGCTAAAATTTGAATATTACTATTTTTATATGCTTATGTGTTTTGTAGTAGATTATAATAGATAGCTCATATAATTCTTTGGATCTTGGATAAGGGAAATTATAAAATAGAAAAAAAATTGAAATATAAAATAACATAATTGAAAAAATAGACCTTATATACTCCCCTTCATCTTAATTGATCTATTTATCCTAAAATAACATGTTACAAAAAGGTTGGGGAGAAAAGATTTCAAAACAATTACAAATAATGCCTGTAATAAGTTGAATTTCATGTAATATATTGAAATTTTAAATAAATCAGCAGAGCTTAATATTTAATTATAATAAATAACATGAAATGTACCTAAGAATATAGTAGGATGGAAAGGTGATGTGGGTGAGGATATCTGATCACCACCATGCAGCTATGGTGAATTATGGTTGACATGATGAAATTGAAATAACATTTGAAATGATGAAAAATAGGGTAGTGGAAATGTGGGGTTCTCCTAATTTGAAATGTAGACCTATTTCTCATTATTTCATTAGGAAATGAGATGCACACAAAGAATTTACTTATAACCCTTAGGTGAGTCAACTTAATGAAGGAATCTATTGATTTCCTTATCCTTAAGGAAAGGGGTTTCAACCTCAACAACACTTTTGGGAGAAAACTAAAAATAGAAAATCTTCTTAATTATGCCCATTCAAACTTGAAACAACAATATAAAGCTCAATATTAACAAAAGTAAAAAAAATTCTACAAATCTAAGAAGATCCAAGTGATGTCTACCAATCACCAAAAATAACTTTCTGAAGGATTTCTATGACTCATTCGTCCATGGGTGAATGGGTGTTTTTTAGGGATTTCAAAAAACTTTTGGGAGCCTTTGATGTCACTTTGTAGCTTATGTTTGATCTAGGATGTAATGTTGGCAAGTCAAAAATCAGATTTGTAGGTGATTTTTTTTGGCTTGACGACAACTTTGACAACTTTTCTAATCTTTCTCTCCAAAATATCTTCAATCCTTCTTCAACAAAAGATCTGCAACGCAAACACAAGAGGGGATAAATTGTTTGTTTTTGGTGAATGAGGGTTTTCCTTGGTCAAAACCATTTTGGGTAATTAAACCTTGAATTGAAATAATGAAATGTGAAAGGAATGATGAATGAACAATACAATGTTGCAATGCACCAAACCCTTGAATAAACCTTTTGAAATATGAAATATTGATCTCAATCTTGCATGAAATGGCTTCAATGGATGTGAATATTCATGCTTTGAATGCTTTATTTTATCTTTGAAACCTACATCATGATGTTAGCTCTAAAAACATGCATGATGAAAGAAGTATTTGACATGATGCTTTGTTGGAAACATAAGTGAAGACAACTAAGAGGTGGGGAATTAGTTGTCTTAGAAATTAAAAAAATTAAACTTATTCTCAGATCTGATAAATGAACATGAAAGCATAAACAATCACAACATCAAAAACACACATAACACCAAGCTTTTTTACGTGGAAACCCTATTAGGGGAAAAACCATAGTGGAGGTTAATCCACAAGATTATACACTATTAAAAGTCTAAAGAAGAATAAATGGGGAATGCACATGCATTCAAGCACACTTCCTAGAGCTCTCTTCTCAAATACAAGAGGCTTATTGTCCAAGGAAGACTCACTCTCTTACAAAAACATTCAGATTACATCTGCAAGATTTTGAATTGAGAAAATAGCATCTACTAATGCCTGATTACAATTTTGGTTAAACACATGAACACTTCTTCATACTATGCTCACTCTTCTTCACACTTTACTTCTACCTTCAAATGATTAGGACATTATTCATGCATTGCATACCATCAGCACACTTCATTCTTAGCAAAACAATTGCTTATATGTTGTGAGCATCTTTTTAAATCTACAAATACTAACATCTCAAACATGGGTTAGTACTTCACAAATCTATCAAAATAACTCCTATGAAATACCTTGTAGATGTTTCCAAATGCAATATATGACCAAATGAAACTAAAAACATTATGAAAACGACAACAATTACCTATTCCATAGTGGATTGGTGTCACATGTGCTAGTGACCCTTTCCCAACCCTTGCTAAGAAGCCAAAATGATGAAATGCAAATGGAGATGATGAGCAAGATGAGTTCTCAAATCAAGAGAGTAACCTTGCATAAAAGTTGTGGATGGATGAATGAGGATTAAGGCCTTCTTTTATAGATTTTCTTGATGAGAGATTGACAAAGAGGGTGAATGTGGGATAAAGATCCACCAATGAGAATAGGCCACTTGTCAAGTGATGATAGGCCAATGGTTGTGCAAGATTTGGGAAGAATGCCCATGAGAGGGAGAATTTGAATTCAAATTTTGCAATAAATTTTGAGAGGGGGACAAGAAAAACAGCAATAATTGCAATGTTGGAGGGACAAATCAACTTGTCATGTTGAGGGAAAATGAGGGTTCTTTAATAAATCAATAAAATTGATTTATTTGTGCAAGTGGAGATATCTAGAGAATGCAAGTGGGTGAGATTAGTATTTAATCATGGTTAGATTAAATAGATGATGATTATGTTAGTTTAATGATGATTAGGATGTTTTGACCTTTTTGAGATAAATATTTGATTTATTTAAATCAAAAAGGGTGGAAATGCATTATGATGGATGTTTGATTTAAATGGATGTTTGATTTATTAAAAGGTTGATGTTAATGTTTATTTGATTTTAAGTAAATGATTCTAGGAGATGAAATTACCTAATGAATGGATGAAAGTGCACCTGATTAATTGATGAATGGTTCTAATGTGAAATCTAAACGAATGAACCTAATCAAATGCAGAATGTTAATTTTGTATGTCTACATTTTCCCCCTCTTTGAAGCAATGTACTTGTTGCGTTGGTTCAAAGAATAAGTTGCTGTGATCAAAATTCAAAAAAAAATTGATTTTTCGGATGCCCCAATGGAAAGTACACTGGTATATTGCCCCCTCAGGAGATCGAGTGAAAAGATTCGATTTGAGGGTCGATCTCGCGATAAAAAGGTTCAAAATGGGTGGTTATAGATGATGATGCAAATGAGATGATTTTAAGATGCTTAGAATAACAAATATATATTATCCTAAACAACTTAAATGATTATATGATGTGAGATGGATGATATTGATGATGTGGTATGCTATGATATGCAATGGATGATTTATGAGATGCTTAGACTAATAGATCTATATTATGATGATGATATGCATGTGAGATGATATGCAAAATACTGATGATTTATGGATGCAAGATTAATGCATAATGGATGCATGATGGATGTATTGGTGATGATGATTAATTATTCATGCTATGATGTTAGTGCAGAAAATGAAGAAATTAGATGATGACAAGAGGATCCAACAAGCCAACATTATGAGAGATGATGATGAGAAATGGATGATGAGAAATGATGATGAGAAATAGATGATTTGCTTATCAAGGATTGGGATTTTCAAAGGGTCACTTACTAAATGTTTGATAACACGCATAAGTACAATGCATCAAGGTATAAAGGACCAGGATGGCGTTGTACTTAGTGTGATGGAATTTGACTTGAAAAATAGATAGGAGTATTCTTGTTCACACCTGACATACAGAAACCTTGCTAGGATGCACTTTAGAAGTTTCAAACATCTCAGACCAAAACATGGAAAGGTATAACCAATCAATGCAATAGTCAACAAGCTATCTAAAAAATCCTCTATACATATCTAACAAAGCAAGTATTCACCAAGTTATTTTACAAGAACATCCAACAAGCACAGTAGACAAAAGAATGATGATCGTTGCCCCATTCCTATCTCTCTAAATCCTTCGTTTGGATATCATCAAGAGGTCCTTGGACTGAGCGCAATAAGATAAGTCAAAAGAAAAAGATAAAGCACGCAAACAAGTTGATGTTCTTCAATACCGCTAACCAAAAGGGAATGTGTTTTTAAGGATAAAAACTGAAACTTATTGCCAAAAGATAATGCCCATTGTAGCAAGGATGCATCCTAGGACATGTTAGTGGATGGCAGCATGTCATTTCATTTATGGGTATGTGCAAGATCATGATGGGCCAAAAAGTGGCAATATTATGGGTATTTGTAGGGTATGTGGCTAACGACTTTTTTTTAATCCAAATTGATGAAACGAGAAGGGTTTTTAGAAGAGATTCTCAACTTTTCACTAATATAAATTATGCTTGAATTTGAATTTAATAAATAATTATTATTCATTTTCTATTAGAATTACGACTAAAGTCCTGATCGATAAGTTGATTGAAAAACATCTATAACTTTAAAATGGTATCACATTTTTGAATCTGAAATATGCCTCACATTCTATGCTTCACATACTATAGGATTAAAAAGAAAAAATTAAATTTCATTAAGTTCTGGCCAAGTTCAGGTGGTCAGACATACGAGTTTTTATATTTTTTAAAAGTTGTAATAAAAAAATCATAATTAATTATTTACTTGGAAAAAATTACAAAAAAATAGGCATCACATCCATAAATGAGTCCTCTACTTATATATAAAATCTTATAAAAAAATATTATCATTTTATTATGGTTAGGGTGGTTAGACAGACACCTACTTCTTATTTTTTCCCTAAATTTAAGTACTAATCGCATTGAAATTTCAAATTTTCACCAAATAGATTTTAAAAAAAAATAAACCTAGTAGTTTAGAAACTACATTCAATTTTCTACAAGATTCTATTCTTACATATTTCTAAAATAATATAGATAACTTATTCAAATTTTTACGCCAAGTTGCCTAACACTGATTTTTCTGAATTTTTGCCACTTAAGGGCCTGTTTTTCCATGATGATCCTAAGACATACCCTTATCCAGTGTTCTTTCTGATAAATAATGCCCCTTGTAGGATCATCCTAGGACATGATGTTATCAGATGATTGATATGGGACTGTTTGGATGATGGACTATCAACACAAAGACTTGACCAACTTGTTTACGTACTGACTTAGACTTGAGGCTTAACGCTTTTGAGATTTTACTTTTAACCTGCTAGACTTGTTTCTAACTGTTTTACCAAAGGTTGAGGATGACGATCAGTTTATTATGAATGGTGTTTATTGCGGGTGCAAGCAAGATGAGGCGGATGGATTTTTTCAAATATTTGGATGTTTTTGAGTTTTGTAATGTTTGAAATGTTTTGGTGCTTTATTTTTACAAATGTTTTGATTTTTCAAATTTCTAATGTTTTTGGATTTTCTGAGATTTTGACCAAGAGATCAACCTAAAGACCTATCCTAGGGCCTTTGGGGCTAATTGAAAGATTAGCCTTGCCTATGTTATACGCTCAGAGACCACGTGAGTTCGACCGACTAATTTTGACCAATTCTAGATGATGATATACATGATGAGATGTCAGCTTTATTATGACTAACTCCTATAGGACTAATCTAAATGTCTCGGGGATGATCAAATATCAACCTTTCCTACGTTCCACCGAGACGACGTAGTTCGACAAGACGACCTTGTTTTGGCTTTTGAATGACTTTTTGAAATGTTTTTGGATTTTGTTATGTTTTGAATGTTTTTGGATTTTTTAATGTTTTGATGTTTTTGGATTTTTTTATTTTCTAATGTTTTTGGATTTTTTGATTTTCTAATGTTTTTGGATTTTCTCATTTTCTGATGTTTTTGGATTTTTATGTTTTTGAGCACTTTAAGACCATACACGAATCCGATCCGATGAGAATGTGCCCCCAGCGTGATGCAATAGACTACTCCGATAAAGGTAGGACAAACTGACCTTGAGAATGGGCCGAGTAGTACTAGGAGGGATCATGATACTAACACAGGACCAAGCTATGGTGTGGATGTGAGTGGATGAGTGATGAATGGAGATATGGATGAGATGGATGATGGAAGCAAAATGGAGGGATGATGATGAACAAGCCGTAAAGGTCCTAGTGGATGAAAAGTGCTTGTCTACACAAGGCGCCTGTTTGCCAGGTTTTCACCGAGGTACTTGCCCAAAGTGCCACCGAAGTGGTTTTCACTAGAGGACGATTTATTTTTTTATCCTTACTATTTTTTTATCCTTTTTCTAATTTTTTTGGATTTTTTGCTTTTTTTATTTTTTTGTTGTTACCAAGACGCCTGTTTGCTAGGTTTTCGCCGAAGTAACCATTTTTCCAAGACTTTTTCTAATTTTTTGGATTTTTTGGTTCTATACCTTAGAAGAATTAGGCATAAAACTTGTTGAGATGGGAGCTATTCATTGGCTCTTGCAGAGGTTCCCCTCTGGGTGTTGATAACTAATATGCCCCTAATTTATAGCTTGTTGTGACAATGAAAGGCCCTAACCAATTGGGTTCAAACTTTCCTTTGCTGCTAGGATTTGGGACATTCTTCTGATTTTCTTTTAAGACCAATTCTCTGACTTGGAAACTCCTACTTCTGATCTTCTTTTTGTAGCTTTGTTTGAGTTTATTTTGATAGACTTGCAGATGATTCAAAGCATCTATGTGTCTCTCATCTAATAACTCCAGCTCTTTTAATCTTGACACTCGATAGTCCTCATCAGTGATGAGATTTTGTAATTATATTCTAAGGGATGGGAGCTTGATCTCAATTGGGAGTACAGCCTCTAATCCGTAGACCAAGGAGAATGGGGTGGCGCCAGTGGGTGTGCGGATGCTGGTTCGATAAGCCCAGAGGTGAGATTAAACTACAAGTGCCAGTCATGACCTACGTCATTGACTATTTTCTTGAGGATTTTGAGGATGGTTTTGTTCATGGCTTCTGCTTGGCCATTGCCTTGTGGATAGTATGGGGTAGAGAAGCGATGTTGGATTTTGAATTTCTCACACAAGTCGCGAACCTTTTGGTTCTTGAATGGTGTCCCATTATATGAGATAATGGTTTGTGGGACACCGTAATGACAAATGAGATAGTTCAGGATGAATTTTGAGATTTGCTTCCTAGTGATATATGTCATGGGTATGGCTTCCACCCACTTTGTGAAGTACTCAATTGTGGTTATAATGAATTTGTGGCCATTGGATGAGGTGGGTGAGATTTTGCCGATGAGATCGAGTCCCCACTATGAGAAAGGTCATGGTGTGACAATTGGATGGAGCTCTTGAGCTGGAGCATGGATGAGGTCCCCATGCTGCTGACATTGTATACACCTCTTAGCATGATCATGCGCTTCTCTTTCCATTTTGGGCCAATAATATCCTAGCCTCAGCAGTTTCTTGGTGATGGTCATCCCACTCGAGTGTGAGCCATAGATACCGTTATGAACCTTGGTTAGAGCAGTTAATGCCTCCTCAGCATTTAGACAACGTAGTAAGGTACCCTCTATGTTTCTACGGTATAAGGTATCACCTAGGATGACAAATCTAGATGCTTTTTGATGAAGGTTCTTTTTAGGCTCGATGGTAGGTTAGCAAGTAAGACTCCTATTCGAAGATATGTATATATGTCATGATACCAAGGATCACTAGGACCAACAATTTCACACACATATTCTGATTTTGGTACCTCAAATGTGGGAACGAGAAGCTGCTCGATTAGAAATTCATATTTTGGTACATTGTGAGGAATGTCTAATAGAGACCCAGTTGTAGCCATGGCGTCTGCTGCTCTGTTGTTGGTTCTTGGAATCTGCTTGAATGTTATGTTAATGAAGGATTCCTTTAAAGTCTCCACCAGTTTCTTATATGGAGTAAGCTTGTCATCTTTAGTCTGATATTCATTATTGACCTGATTTATGATCAATTGAGAGTCTCCATACACCTTGAGAGCTATGATGTTCCATTGCACTACTATCCTGAGACCTATAGTCAAAGCCTCATATTCCGCTATGTTGTTTGTGCAAGGGAATGCTAGTTTGTATGACCTTGGTATGCAGTCCCCTTGTGGGGTGATGAAGAAGACACTAGCTCCTGAGCCATGTTGTGTGTATGAACCATCGAAGTATAGTTTCCAGTGATCAGCAACGTTGAGGTTAAAAATAGACTCATCTGGAAACTCTGAGACAAGGGGATTCTCAAAATACATAGGTGCTTATGCTAATTGGTCTACAATAACTTGACCCTTGATGGCTTTTCTTTCAACATAGTCGATGTCATATTCTAATAATATCATGACCCATTTTTCCATTCTACCAGTTAACATTGCCTTTGATAAGAGATATTTAAGGGGGTCAATTTTGGCAATAAGCTTGATCTTGTGTGCCAACATGTAGTGTCTGAATTTTGGGATGCAAACACTACTATGAGGCATGCTTTCTCAATGAATGAGTAATTTAGCTATGACCCACCATTTCCCTGCTAATATAGTAGATGGCCCTCTCCATTCTGTTTTCATCATGCTAGGCTAGAAGAGCTCCAAGGGTTGTTGTTGTTGCTGACACATATAAGATCAATGGCTTCTTTGGGATAGGAGGCATTTACACTAGAGGTGTCAGTGGATATTCCTTGATTTTGTTAAATGCCTCTTTGCATTTTGTATCCCATTTTTATACTACCCCCTTGTGGAGAAGGTGCGAATATGGGTTCTGCTTCTCTGCCAATTGTGCTATGAACCGTCGGATGGATTGAAGTCAGCCCTGGAGGCACCTCAGTTGTTTTAATGTCTTTGGTGCTTCCATCTCGAGGATTGCTTTTACTTTTTCCGGATCCACCTCGATACCCCTCATGGACACTATGTATCCTAGCAGTTTATCTGATTGTATGCCGAAGATGCACTTCTTGGGATTTAGTCTGACTTTGTATTCCTCCAATCTGTCAAAGATAGCACTTAAGGTTTCTATATGATCTTTTCTTTTTCTTGATTTGGCTAGGATGTTGTCGACATAGTCTTCAACTGTCTTGTGAATCATGTCATGGAAGATCAATTTCATGGCTCATTGATATGTTTCTCCTACATTCTTTAGACCGAATGGCATCATGTTCCAGCAATAGGTCCCCCACGGACAAGTAAAAGTTGTCTTGTGTTGATCTTCTTTTGCTATCATAATTTGGTTGTATCCTGAAAATCCTTCCATTAGTGATAGAATCTCATGCCCTACTGTCATGTCCACTATCATATCGATATTGAGAAGTGGAAAGTCATCCTTGGGACATGGTTTGTTCAAATCTCTAAAATCTATAGAGATTCTGATGGCTTCATCAAGTTTTGACACAGGTACCAAATTTGACACCCATTTTGGATAATCGATTGGTTGGATAAATCCTGCATCTAACAACTTTTTGAGTTCCATTTTGACCAATAGAGTGATTTGAGGATGCATTTTCTGAAGCTTTTGTCTGATAGGCTTTGCGTCTGGGTATACTGGAAAATGGTGGACTATAGTATTTGGAACAAGTCCTGGCATATCAGCATAACTCCATGCAAAGTTTATTTGTCTTTCCCTTAGGAATGCTACTTGAATTTCTTGCTCTTCTGATAATAGTGATTCTGCATAGAATGTGATATGCAGGGTCTCCTTTGTTCCTAGGTTGACTAGGTTGCATTTTTCAGCCAAGACTACTGACTTCTCTTGATGAATAGCTCTTAGGGGAAGATTGAATCCTTCATTCTCAGGTGCCTCAAAGAGGTTTTCACCGTTGATACATCCTTTCTTTTTACTATTTTCTTGTCAGAGAGTGCCATGGTGTGGTTTTCACTCAGGGACTTAGATATGATTCTTAGTTTCTCACTTTTGCAATTGAAGGATTCAATCATTTCCCCGTAATAGGCGTGTGTGTCCAACTCCATTATGAATCCTACCTTATGATCTCCATGTGCAATGTTATCCCTCAACCCCATGAATTCTGAGAGTACCTCATCGTTTTCAAATGTATCGAGAACTGGTGGTCCTCGTTGGTCATAGTCGATCAGTTGGGGGTAGACTAAGTGGATCTCATGATTTTGACTATCTAGTTCAAAGGATATGGTACTAATCATACACAGGGTGGTGTCTTCGAATAGCCTAGGTAGATTGGATAAGGTATCTTCATCATCGCTACTAATATAGGGCTCGGTTATAAAATTATGTGTGTCCCTACCTATGACTATTGGTGAATGTACTTATACTAGTACTGGCTGAGGAGAAACATTAGCGGCTCTAACCAGAGGACTTTGGCCATGTATGGTTATTCTTGGAGTGGCACATCCAAGACCAAGATTTGTTATGGGTCACGTCTCTGGCATGATAGGTATTATGAACCCATTGTCATTTTTTCTCAGTCTTTGATTTCGGTCATAGCCCATTGCAAGCATCATGTGTAAGCCTTTGCTTCTTTCATCCATTGGTAGATTAGCTACTGGTCTTTCATCTTGATACAACATGTTTGATGGATCTACTTCAATTACCTCATGGCCAAGGTCTCCCCATCTTGTGAATTCAGGATAATTTTGAGGATAGGTTTGTGATGTGGGAGCTTGATTTTCTTGTGGGTGTCCTCGTGATCTTGGAGATTGTGGTAACTCTCCTATCACAAAAGAATTGTTAGGGAGCCTATAACTTCCACAACCATCCTCCTAGATGATGAGCTTGATATCAGATATGGTGGGAATGGCGAGTGTCTCTATCACAGAAGTGGACGTGAGAGTGGCGGGATCGATGTATGATGTCGATGGGCCTTCATCATTTTTCAACACTTGGGGGATTTTGTAATATTTGGCTTCAAGGTTCTTGCAATATGAAAACGGCTCAGGATCTCCATGGACGGTAACCTCTTGTCCATTATGTGTGAATTTCACACATTGGTGGAAGGTTGATGCTACAGCTTTCATTGCATGAATCCATGGGCGTCCCAGGAGGATATTGTATGGAAATTCAAGGTCCAAGACCTGACATGTGGTTTCCATGAGTGTTGGCCCTACTTAGATAGGAAGCTTAATTGTGCCTTGAGACACTCTTTCTTGGTAATCATATTCTCTGATTGTGACGCCCTTGCCTTTTTCGATGGAATCTTCTGATATTTTCAACTGCTTGATGAGGCTAAGAGAACAGATGTTCAAACCTGCACCTCCATCCACCAAGACCCTTTTGATTTTTCTTTTGTTTAAAATTACTTCCAAGTGAAGTGCATGGTTGTGAGATGGTTGGGCGGGGAAATCTTGGTTGGAAAATGTAAGAAGATTAGGTGTTATGATATTTCTGACCATACCTTGGAATTGTTCTGCATCGAGGTCTGTGGGGACAATAGATGAGGCTAATGCTTCCTCGAGGATCTTTTTATGCACTGATGATATTTTTAACAACTCCATGATGGAGATGTGTGATGGCATTCTTTTGAGTTGGTCTACAACATTGTAGCTATACGGAACGGCTCTTGATGTAGGGACTCTATTGGGTTGGGATGATCCTATGATGGTGACTTTTCTACCTCTTGTGGTGACTCCACAGTCTTTGGCATGAGCGCCCTTGATGGTGATGACCATGCCCTCTTCATTTAGGGAGGCAACAACTATTTTGTATACATGATTTACACTTCCTTTTCCTTTATCCTTGTTATTCCCTTTGTTGCCATGATTCGGCATCAGATTTGTGTAGATTTTAAGATCCTGATTCCCAGTAGGTGCTTCCACATTTATGATTCTTTTGTCGATGAGATCTTGGATGATGTTCTTGAGTCTCATACAATTGTTTGTGGTGTGGACTTTGATTTTTTGGAACTCACATAGTTGATTTTCATTGTACCAAGGAGGTTTGACATTAGGTTCTTGATAATTCTCAAATGTAGGAGCTTGGATGAGTTTTTTGTCGATTAGCTTTTTCATGATGTCCTCAAGTGGTTCCCCCAAAGTAGTGTATTTTCATTTGGGGTATGTTTTGCATTGAGATGGTCCTCTTTGGTCATTGACATTATTGATGGTGGGATTATTGGGTTGGTATGTTGTGTGATGAGTGTTTTGGCGTTGTGGTTGGATTTGCGGTGCGGGTGTATTTTGACGTGGACCACTAATGACCACCTTGGCATCGACGATGCCATCATTAGTGATATTTTTGTTTCTCACCCATGTACAAGGTTTATCATTGTAATTTGATGGTGGGTGATTGTTTTGTTGTTCATGATATGGCGTTGATTCAATGGGTTGGGTTGCAAGGGCTCTTTCGATGCTAAGCGCCTTGGAGATCAATTGATCATAGGTGGTGATTCCCTGAACCTTGAGGTGGAATGACAAGTGGCTTTCAAAGTTGGTGATGATTGTGCAGACTTGTTCCTCTGGCATGGTCTATTTGCTTCGATTGTCCTTGGATCACCATCGTTGAAGAAATGAAGCAAAAGATTCATTTTTTCCTTGTTTTTGAGCATATAGTTCTTCAAGACTAACATCCATTGTAATGTTACATGCGTAGTTTCTAATGAATTCATCTCTGATTTCCTAGAATGTTCTGATGCCTAAGGGTAAGTGAGATAACCATTTTATAGTGTTGCATGCCAAGCTCCTAGGGAATAGCCACATCAAATAAGTATCGTCATATGCAACCTCCATACAATGAACCTGGAATTCCCTGATGTGATCTTCAGGGTTTCCCGTCCCTCAATATTTGTCAAATTTAGGGATCCCAAATCCCTTAGGGAATTGTTTCATGTCTAGGCTCCTATCGAATGGATAGGGACATAGGTTGCTTTGTGTTTTGGTTGTCCACCCCAATTGAAGGTCAAGCACTTGTTGCGAGAGCAACCTGAGTTGTGTCATCACATCATTCTGGGGATCAGGGGGTGGGATGAATGTGTTTTGAGGTGTTGCAATCATGGTTTGGATGGATGGGTTGGTTGGTACATTGTTCAATGGTATTGGTATGTTATGGCGAGTGAAGTAGGCTTCTACTTACTTTTGGATGAACAATGCTTGTTGTTGCTCTTGTTGTTGTTGCACCAGGATTTGTGCTTGTTGTTGTGCTTGTTGTTGTGCTTGTTGCCCTTGTTGTTGTGCTTGTTGTTGTGCTTGTTGTTGTTCTAACAATGCTTGTTGTTCTGCTTGTTCTTGTTCCCACAATGCTTGTTGTTGGGCTACCAATTCTACTGCTTCTTGCTACTCTTGGTATTGCTTTAGTGCTTGCTGATATGCTTGCATTTGCGCTTCTTGTGCAAGAAGTTGTGCTTGAGCTTGTGCTTGTTGTGCTTGAGCTTGTGCTTGTGCTTGTGCTACTTCTTGTTGTAATAAAAGTTGTGCTTGTAATGCTTGTGCAGCTTGGGCAGCTTGTTGCTGTTGTTGTTGCAATAAAGCTTGGGCTTTTTGTGCTTGTTGCACTTGTAATGCAGCTTATGTAGCTTTGGCAGCTTGAACAGCTTGTTGCACGGCTTTTTATTTTTTCACTTGTTGGTATCCTCTTTGAAAAGCGGCTTGCAATGTTGTGTCGAATTGGTTTGATGTGGTGAACGTTGGTGGTGGTGGGGGTGGTGGTGGTGGGTTTGGAATGGTGGTAGATGATGATGTTGTGTTGATTATTTGGTTGGTGGATGGTGTTGTCGTGTTGATTACGTGATTGGTGGATGGTGTTGTTGATGTGATTGGCCCTTGAGAGACCATGCTTTGCAATGTTGTGGGGGTATTTGATGATGTTGTCATTGCTTGTGTGTTTAACATTTGTTGGTGTGATGTCAACAATAAGTTTTGAGCATTTGGAAAAATGTTTTGATTGATGGTTGGGATGTTGTTTTGATTGATACTCGGTAGAGGGGGAAGCCATAAACCAAGGAGTGGTGTAGATGACAATGGTGATGGTGGGAGAGGTGGAAATGTAAGGGGGCTGAATCCTTGTGAGAGTGTTGTGGTGTTGAAAATGCCCCCTAGTCCAAACATGTCTCCCTCTTGTAAATTTGTGAGGAGGGGGATTTGAGGTGCTCCGTGAAAAGATGTTGGTGATGGGTCATAATGTAAAGTGAGAGGAACATTTTTTTGTAATGGATTATGGGGGATGTTTTGTTCCAATGTGGTGTTTACGTCCAAGTTTTGATTATTAACAAGGGGATATGATTGAAGTTCATTGAGAAATGTGTTTCCCTTGTTAACATTGGGTTGAGTTGGAGCAAATGATCTTGTGATTCGCAGGATATTTGTCATGATGTTTTGAGATGGGGGTGTAGATGAAATGGGGATGGTGGATGAGATTGATGGAAAATATGTCTCTACTATAGTGCTCACATCAAAATCTGAAGGCAACTTGGCCCCTTGTTTTGCTAGTTCAAGCATGTACAACAAAGGGTTAAGTCTCATCATGATGTTGATGATTCTATGGTTGTCTGGATTTTGGAGCATTTCAGCTATTTCCTTGTGAGACATTCCAAAGGTAAGATCCTCTCCTTGGGTTTCCTCTTGTGGGTTTTGTGATGATGTTGGAAGGCTAATTATGAGATTTCCATCCCCAATGGGATTCATTTCAGGAGTGGTTTGGCTAAGATCACTTGAAGTAGGTGTTTCTTTGTTGGCTTCCATACTCTTCTTGTATTGAGATCTAGTTAGAACCATAAAATGGGGATCAATCTTTGAGAATATGGGAGATGAATCTCTTGACTCTTTGGATTAATCTCTATTTTATGTCCCAAAGTGAAAGTTTTTTAGGATGCTTTTTGGGGATCAAAGGTGATGATATGATGATGAATGATATGAATGTTTTGGCTTTTGATAAGTCTTGAATGAGACACTAGGCTTTAGGACTTGAATTTGATTGGATTTTGGATTTGGGATTTTGTCCTTGACTTTGATTTTGATTTTATTTTTGGATTTTGATCAAAAGGAACCCTAAGATGTTTGATAATGATCTAAGAGATAGTTTTGTTCAAAGGATGATGATTTGGATATGTGTGAGGAGAAGGATGCATCTACCCACACCTATTCAAACAAGATGATAGCTTTTTCTAAGCATATGGAGAAGGATTCATCTACATATACTAAGCTGGGCAAGATGATTTGGATAACTTTGACTAAGTATATGCAAAAGGATGCATCTACACATGCCTAGCCAAGGTGTTTTGATAAATGTTTTCAAGGACTTGGTCACAATGTTTTTGGATGATTTTGATTTTGCCACAAAGCCTAGTATCAAGGATGATTTCAAGATTTTCCAAAAGATAACTTGTGAGATGGATTTTGATGTTTTGAAAGATGGATGAAAGAGGATTTATTTATTTTGATCCTTAGGTGAACCTAAAAAGACACTTTTTTTTCCTAGACCTAGGTATTGAAGAGCATGCATATGCTTCCTAAAGACCTTTGTTACCAAGAAATGATTTCATTTGAACATTCATTTTCAGATTTCCAATGATTTTTGCTTTGGGATTTGTGAGTCTCCAATCACACATGAAAATTCATTTTGCTTATCTTTGCTTAATGGCTTTATTTTACCAAAAACACTCTCTTTGATTAAAGTTTCAAACTAAGATGTCCAATGTCTTAATTTCTTTAAACCCCACAAGATATTTTATGTGGAAAGTCAATGAAATTAAGGCAAGGGTTTTCCTATTGTTTACTCAAGAAGAAAAATTGAGGTATAATCCAATGCTTAGGAACCTCTAAGGATGTGAATCCCAAGGGAAAGCAATAACATATGGATTGAGTCAATGATATTTGTCTTCAAAAGGGTTTGAAATTTTGAGAATCATGTTGAATGTTTGTTTGCAAAATGTTTTCGAATAAAGCACTATGTTTTCAAACCAAGAACAAGTATAAACCCTATGGATGTGTAAGACAATATTTGTTGAATCCCCACTTGGACAAGTCCAGCTATGCTTATCTTTAGTGAATGGATAGATGCTTGACCCCACTAGCTCCCCTCCATGGCTCATTAACGTCAATCGGGGCAGCCAAGCATCAACACCCATGAAACTCCCATGGCATGTTTTCCATTTCTACTAAAGACTGTAAAAGTGTGGGGTAGCTTCAAAACGACTGTTCTTGCACCAACAAATATATTAAGGATTTTGGAAAATTCTAGTACATGGGTTCTAGTGAGGACTTTCCGTTCGTGGAGATTGACCCATATGGCAAGAGTCCACTTTCGGATCCATCTTGTCGAAGCCAACCACGTGATAATGGCGTTTAACCAATACCCACATTTATATCTCGGCTGGAAATACTCTTGGCTTTAGAGTGTTACCGATTGAGTCATTCCCTTGGGTGAGTACTTTTTCCCCAAGGTAGGCCCTCTAAGATAAACAAAAGCAAGAAAAAATACAATCCATAACTCGATCAATCTTTGACAGCACAAAGAAAGAGAATATACGTGAAAATTCCCCTACTCACACTCACATAAGATATTGTTCAATTTTAAGCCCAAATCGAAGTGTGGAGGTGATCACTTTATCTTACACCAAAATCACCAAAAAGGCCTTTTGATTCTCAAGATCGCTTGGAAGCGCGAGAGAAGTGCATATGTCCTTTTCAATTACTTTAGTTTAAGTAAGTAACCACAAAACAAAGCAAACACACATTCATTTTATCCTTCCAAAGCAATTGTGAGTTCGTTTTAAGCACCAAGATGAAGTGTGAGTTTTGATTGTTCAATTCTTAACCTCAAACAAAATCTAGTGAGTTTGTCCTAAGATTCATTGTAAGTCCTTTGCAATGAAAAATCAAAGTGTTCTTTTTAGACCCAAATGAAAGTTAGCGTTCTAAAAACAAAAAGATAAACAATTTCTTGAAGAAGCATTGAACAAGCACTTAAAGCGTTTAAAAACACTTTGAGTTTTAAAAAAAAATCCTCCTTCTTGTTGACTTTTCACTTTCCTTGTACCTTGTGCCTTCATTTATTTTTTTTTTTTTTTGTACCTTTTTGCCTTCGCTTTTCCTCCGTTTGTACCTACAAAAGAAAAAGATAGATTGTGTGAGAACTCAATTTATTCTAATTTGACTTCAAAAAACAACATGCTCCTAAGTGATGATAATAAAATGAAGATTTATTAATGATCCTATTTGAAAAGGCATCACACTTGTTAATCTTTCTCTCTCCCTTATCACAATCTTCATCTCTAGAAATATTGAGCCAATGAATCAATTACCAAGAATAAGTCCTTTTGAAAGCATCACCATAAATTTCAAATTTTAACTATGGTCCTAATGATGAAAATGATTCATAATATAAAGCTTAATGAATCATATCAATGGATTAACTTAAAATAACAAATCCTTCAAAGTATTATCTTAATCAAATATTGACTATTTCAAAATACTCAAAAATGATATAACGAACTCTTGCAAGTTCATAAATTTTGCAATTTCAAAATGAACCTAATGGTGAAACATGATGGATCAATTTTGATAGCTATCCCGAAGCATCTTCACAACTATTGAATATATCTTCAAATACCTAAGCAACACATTTTTATAAAGCATATGTCCAATAGTAAAGTTAGCATTATTTGCTTAAATCTATCACAGCAAAATGTGATGCAAGAGGTACGTGGCAGACTGAAATGCTTTCAGCGCATTAGCTACAAACTTGCTAGGCATTTATAGATAGCTTCTCTCTCCTAATTTTAGTGGCGCTTCTTCTAAGACATCCATGCGCATTAATTCTCAGCAGACAGTTTCCTATAGTAGGCGCAATCTGCAAGATGTGACAGATTTCAAAATCAAGGTATATGAAAAAAAAAATCTATATTAATTCTCAACTAACTTCCATGCACATTAATTCTCAGCAGACAGTTCCAGTAGTAGGCACAATCTACAAGTTGTGATAGATTTCAAAATCAAGGTATATGAAAAACAAATCAATATTAGGTGCGCTACTTTGAAGTCACTGTCAGTCTCTCCACGTTATTCTTAAAAGAAAACTTGGAACTTTTAAAGTGTTCATCATCAAAATATTTAGGCTGATTCTTTGCCAGGAAAACCAATCACATCAAGGATAAACATGACATGACCAAGTATTGATAGCCTAAGAAGAGGAAAGATATTCTATTCTTGCTAAGCTTCAAAGGTACTATGGCAGATTTTTAAAAAATGACTAAATGCATTAAGCATTTAAATCTTCCTAGCAACCATTTGTTCTCACAGATTGTCACCCATACGCCTTTGAATAAAACAGAAGCTTCTTACCTGAAGAATACTCTAAAATAGGAAAGACAGATCAGTGTGAGCAAAACAAACAGAAAAAGGGAAAATGCCCAGAACTTAAACCAACACCAGTATATATATATAGTTTCAAAATGAATTAAAAGAAACAGTAGATAATGCTTTAAACAGTGATATTACATCTTGAAGGGTGCATTTTAAATTCTTTATAAGGATGACATTTCCTCGTGAGATTCCTTCTTCTCCTTTTTTTTTTCTAAATACAAAGTCAGCTTCATACAATGACAGAACTTTGAAAAGCTTCAAGGTATTAGGAAGATATTGGTCATGAACATCTAGAAAACATGGGATCCACACATGCTCTGTCTTGCTTTAAAGAAATTACAATCAACTTTTAAGCAAAAACAGGGAAAAGTGCATCTACCCTTTTATCTTTGTATTGAAGAAAATATAGACAAACCGATATATTAGAAACCTTAAAGGAATAAGAATTCCAAGAGTGCAAATTTTCTAAACTCCATATAGAAAGAAAATCTGTAAATCATATAAGGAAATTAAGAATGAAATGCATTGATTCAGCCCTCCTTCTAGTGCCAAACTATGAGCATATTTTTAAATCTGCAAATACTAACATCTCAAACATGGGTTAGTACTTCACAAATCTATCAAAATAACTCCTATGAAATACCTTGTAGATGTTTCCAAATGCAATATATGACCAAATGAAAGTAAAAATATTATGAAAACAACAACAATTACCTATTCCATAGTGGATTGGTGTCACATGTGCTAGTGACCCTTTCCCAACCCTTGCTAAGAAGCCAAAATGATGAAATGCAAATGGAGATGATGAGCAAGATGAGTTCTCAAATCAAGAGAGTAACCTTGACATAAAAGTTGTGGATGGATGAATGAGGATTAAGGCTTTCTTTTATAGATTTTCTTGATGAGAGATTTCCAAGAGGGTGAATGTGGGACTAAAGATCCACCAATGAGAATAGGCCACTTGTCAAGTGATGATAGGACAATGGTTGTGCAAGATTTGGGAAGAGTGCCCATGAGAGGGAGAATTTGAATTCAAATTTTGCAATAAATTTTGAGAGGGGGACAAGAAAAACAACAATAAATGCAATGTTGGAGGGACAAATCAACTTGTCATGTTGAGGGAAAATGAGGGTTTTTTAATAAATCAATAAAATTGATTTATTTGTGCAAGTGGAGATATCTAGAGAATGCAAGTGGGTGAGATTAGTATTTAATCATGGTTAGATTAAATAGATGATGATTATGTTAGTTTAATGATGATTAGGATGTTTTGACCTTTTTGAGATAAATATTTGATTTATTTAAATCAAAAAGGATGGAAATTCATTATGATGGATGTTTGATTTATTAAAAGGTTGATGATAATGTTTATTTGATTTCAAATAAATGATCCTAGGAGATGAAATTACCTAATGAATGGATGAAAGTGCACCTGATTAATTGATGAATGGTTCTAATGTGAAATATAAATGAATGAACCTAATCAAATGCAGAATGTTAATTTTGCATGTCTACATATGTATTTGCAACTCAGAATTACAACAACTACATCTTGACCAAAACAAAATATGAAACGTGTACACACTGTTGGCCCAAATCAATAAATAATTTTTCTATGAAAATAAAGCATAATCAGCCAAGACATAATGAAGACCCAAAAAAATATTCTCAAGCATGCAACAACTTCAAAAATTATTCCTTGAAGATCCACAACATGCAACAATCACCCTGTCGGCCAAGATCAAGAAAAACATGAACACGCAAAAGAAAATCACCAATCGCGAGCACAACAATCAATGTAGACATGCAACATAGATAGAGCATGATCTAGAAACATCCATGAGCATTGTGAATCACCAGAGAAGCATCCACAACAACTCAACTTACTAGAATCGCATCATCTTCTTTCAGGAGCACCAATTGAAGCAATAGAAAAACTATCAGAACACAACTACTCATAACTTGATCAAATATTTATGAAGATCTTTGGAGCTTTTGGTGGATAAACTAGATATACTCAACAACAAACCCTTTAGTCCACAATCTCTGATCATCAACATATTGAGCTAGCCTACATGCATGAACTTCACTGCACCACTAACAACCTACAACTTCTCTTATTACAATTTTCTCAATATCCTCAACATATACAACCTTGGATACATTAATGCCAATAGTGTTGACATCAATTACAACCACATATCAGCAAAATCCAACAATCTCATCCTTTGGCATTGATGGAAACACATGATGTGAAAAACACCTTCAACGCAACTTTCTCTCAGCACCTTCTCCTCCTTAGATTTTGACACTTTTCTCTTCAAATTTTTCACATGACTCTTCTCTCCACAATTTTTTTCACATGAATCTTATCCCCCTTTAACATCAATGACAAAGATAAAGCATATATTTCTCCACATGGGCTCTTAACCACATATCTGAACATCTGAATACTTCCTCTGAGTAGTAGCCACCACAACATCAATCTAAATTAAGATATGACTATGAAATACTCAGACTGATGCAAGTTAATGCATCTTAGTTCCAATTAGGAGGGGTAATCACCCCTAGCTTCCCTCTGAGATACTCAAAAGTATCCTTAGGTAACAACTTGGTAAAGATGTCTGCAATTTGTTCCTTAGTAGGCACATACTCCAATCTGACTTCCTTTTCACTCACCTTCTCTCTAAAAAATTGAAACTTGATAGATATACGCTTGGTTTTTGAATGTAGCATCAGATTCTTAGAAATTTAAATTGCACTTGAATTGTCACAAAATATAGCAATAGGTTCATCATACACAACTCTGATATATTTCAACATCTAATTCATCCACAACACTTGGGTACAATTATTAGTAATAGCAATGTATTCTTCCTCTATAGTAGATAAGGAAATGGAATTTTTATTTTTACTTGTCCAAGACACGAGCTTCTTTCCCAAGAAAAATGCACCACAACTAGTACTTTTTTTCTATCATCCACATCTCCTGCCCAATCAGCATCAATAAAGGCACTCAAGGTAAGATCATCATCTTTAGGATACCATAGGCCAAAATCAACTGTACCCTTCAAGTATCTAAAAATTCTCTTCACAACTATCACATGAGATTCCCTAGGATCAGCTTGAAATCTAGCAACAATGCATACAACATTCATGATATCAAGTCTAATTTGAGTTAAGTAGAGCAATCCAGCAATCCTGGATATGTATCTAGCCTGATTTTCCTTAGGAGAGTCATCATTTTGTGTCAACTTGCATCCGATCACCATGGGTGTACCAATTGGCTTTGAATCTTCCATACCAAATTTCTTCAACAATTCTTTCACATACTTGAACTGAGATATAAAAATCCCACTATCTGGCTAAGTAATTTGCAATCCCAAAAAGAATTTCATTTCTCCAATCATAGACATTTCAAATTCAACTCTTCATCTCATCAGCAAACTTCATGCACAAACTATCATCTCCTCCAAAAATTATATCATCAACAAAGACTTCAATAATCAATTCTTTATCATGATCAATATTGAAATAAAAATTACTATTAGCAATACCTTTATTAAATTCAAGCTTCAACAAATACTTTTCCAATCTAGCATACCATGCTCTAGGGGCTTTCTTGAGTCCATACAATGCTTTCTTTAACCAGAAAACCATATCTCCCTGATCACTCAATTGAAATCCATTAGGTTGCTCAACATACACTTCTTCTTGCAATTCACCATTTAGAAATGTTGACTTGACATCCATTTGATAGACCTTGTAGTTTTTGTAAGCAGCATAAGAAAGAAATAGCCTCACAACTTCAATTGTAGAAACAAGGGAAAAAGTTTCTTCAAATTCAATACCTTCCATCTGTGAATATCCTTTACACACCAGTATTGCTTTGTTTCTAACCACTTCACCTTTCTCATTCAGCTTATTCTGAAAGACCCATTTAGTTCCAATTACATTTTTTTCCTTAGGTCTAGGAACAATAATCTATGTATAATTCTTCTCAATTAGCAATAGGGTGTGTGCAGGACCATCACAAAAAAAATAGGCCCTTAAGTGGCAAAAATTTCAGAAAAATTAGAGTTAGGCAATTTGATGTAAAAATTTGAATAAGTTATCTATATTATTTCAAAAATATGTAAGAATATAATTTGTAGCAAATTTAATGTAGTTTCTAAACTACTAGGTTTATTTTTTAAATATCTATTTGGTGAAAATTTAAAATTTCAATGCTTGATGCTTAAATTTTAGGGAAAAAATAAGAAGTGTCTATCTGACCACCCTAACCACAATAAAATGATAATATTTTTATAATATTTTAGATATAAGTAGAGGACTCATGTCCTGATGTGATGCATTTTTTTTGTAATTTTTTTCCAAGTAAATAATTAATTATGAATTTTTTATTACAACTTTTAAAAAATATATAAAAATCGTGTGTCTAACCACCTTAACTTGGTCAAAACTTTATGAAATTCTTTTTTTTTTTTTTTTAAATCCTATAGTATGTGAAGCATCAAATGTGACACACATTATAGATTAAAAAAATGTGATACCGTTAGAAATCTATAGATGTTTTTCTATCATCCTATCAATCAAGACTTTAGTCTAATTTGAATAGAAAATGAATAATAATTACTTATTAAATTCAAAGTAAAGCATAATTTATATTGGTGGAAAGCTGAGAATCTCCTTTTAAAACCCTTTTTGTTTCATCAATTTTGGGTTAAAAAAAAAGTCGTTAGCCACATACCCATCATATTGCCAATTTTTGGCCCATCATGATCATACACATACCTAATAGTTCTTCTTTCATTGTTTCCATCCAATGTTCATCTTTGCATGCTTCATTGACACTATTTGTCTTAATCTTTGAAATCAAATAGTACTCTTCTGCAATTCTTCTTCTAGTTTGCACACCTTTTTTTTATCACCAATAATTTGATCTTTTGAATGATTTAGTCTTACATACCTTGGAATCTTAGGATTTTCTTGAACTTCAGGATCTTGTGATCTCACTTCTATACTTTCATTAGTTTCTCCCTCCTGACTATCTTGATTCATCGAAAAGATCTGAACTTGATTCGGAGTCTAAGCTTTCTTTCCTTTATCTGAACTATCATGTTGGTCATCTGAATCATATCGAAAGGTTCTAGATGATCTAATTGTGTCTTCATCAATCCTGACATTAGCACTTTAAACTACCTTCCTCAATCTCTTATTGTAGCACTGGTAGGCTTTACTTTTAGTAGAATGACCCAGAAAGATTCCTTCATCACTCTTAGCATCAAACTTTCCTATATCTTCATCTCTTTTGATATAGCATTTACTCCCAAAGATTTTGAAGTATCTAATAGTAGGCTTATGACCAAACCATAGCTCAAAAAAATTCTTACCAGTATCACCTTTGACATTTACCTCGGGTTGAGAGTGTAAACAGTAGTACACATAGCTTCTCTCTAGTAGATATGAGGTACATTTCCTTCTAGCATCATAGTCCTAGCAGCTTCTTGAATCGTCCTGTTCTTCCTTTCCACAACTCCATTTTGTTGAGGGGTCCACGAGGTAGATAATTGTCTCTTAATTCCATACTCTTCACAAAAGGAATTAAACTCTTGGGAAATGAACTCACCACCTCTATTTGATCTCAAACATTTAATCTTCAAACCTATCTCTTTCTCAACCATAGCCTTGAAAATCTTGAATTTCTCTAGAGCTTCACATTTTTCCCTTAAGAAAGCAACCCATATCATTCTAGAGTAATTATCAATAAGTAACATGAAATACTTGTCTCCTTGTAAAATTTTGACTATAGAAGGACCACACAAGTTAGTATGCACAAGCTCCAACACTTCATTTGACCAATGTTGTTTGCTCCAGAACGTAACTCTAGTTGTCTTCCCTAACTAACATTCCTTGCATATAGTGTTAGTAGGCTTTACTAACTTGAGAAGATCTCTCACTACCTGAGTAGAACTTTTCTTGATAATCTTGTCAAAGTTTATGACATAATCTCCTATGCCACAACCAAATTTCATCAACTTGAGCAATCAGACAACTTTTACTAGCAGCACTTAGGTGAAAGATATTACCTTTTTTCTTTGTACTAGAATCAATCACTTTTTCAAAACTTCCCAATATTCTGCACTTTCCATCCTTGAATTGAATATTGTATCCCTTTTCAACCATCTATCCAACGCTTAAGAGATTATGCTTCAAACCTTCCACATATAGGACATCATCAGTATTATGCTTACCACCAAGAGAAATGGATCCTCTACCATGGAATACAGTAGCATTGTTATCACCAAATCTTACAACACCACCATCATACTTTTCCAGACTTACAAATTTTCTTTTGTCACCTATCATGTGATGACAGCATCCTCTATCAATCACCCATTCATCTTTTCTTCAATTTTGGCAGCTAGAGCTTTCTCCACATTCTTGTCACTAGTAGATTTAGTAGACATGGGATCATTTTCCTTGATAGCAATAAATACCCATTTATCCTCACTTACATTCCCTTTATCAAATTCATCATCTATCACACCTTCATCAACATCATAATAACATTTTCTTTGAAATCTAAGCTTGTTAGGTCTTGACTTAGGAACTTGTTCTGGACACCTTGAAGCAAAATGACCTATCTTATTGCAAGAAAAAAAATTAATAGATAGTTTTTCTTTATACTTACCTTCTCCTTTGGCTTCCCTTTTGACAATACGTGCTTCTAGCTCATCCAACTTTCTCTCTTCTTCTTCAATCTCTTTCATCCTGCTCATACTTAAAAAAAAATCTAGAACTTTCTCCTAGATCATATATTTTCTTGTCCTTTCCAGATATGGTAGCTTTGAATGTAAATTTTGTCATAGGAAGAGATTCACCAAACTCACTCAACTCAAAAGTAGCAAGCTTATTGATCAACATGTATCTAGTTACATTTGTTACAGTATAGATCTCCTCAATAGCAGTAGCTTTGGCTTTGTATGCATCAAGCAAGGATCTGAGCACTTTAGCAATAATCTCTCATTCTTCCAATGTTCCACCAACACATCTAATACTCATCACAAGCTCATTTACTCTATGCATAAAATAAGTGATGTTCTGATCTTCACCCATTTTCAAAGTTTCATATTTCACTTTCATACTTTATAGCTTAGCAATCTTCACATGTGTATCACCTTCATAAAAAATTTGCAACTTCCTCCAAATCTCATAAGCAGTCTGCAACTCCATTACATTCGTCATCTTGGAATCAGTCAAAGTACTCAATAATGCTTCCTTAGCCTTGATAATATACTCGGCTTCCTTAATCTCATCAAGAGTAGAAGAACCATTCTATGGAATAACATACCTATTCTTTGTAATCTTCCAGTTGGGTTCTCCAATGCATCTCAAATGGCACTCCATTTGAGTCTTCCATAGAGAATAATTTGTTCCATCAAATCTCAGACTATCCTTCTTATTTGTCACCATCCTTGATCACTTCAAGTTATTAAACTTCTGAGGAACCTACTCTGATACCAATTAATGGCAACACAAGGGCAGACAACTAAGAGAGGCGGAATCAATTGTCTCAGAAATTAAACAAATTAAACTTATTCTCAAATCTAATAAATGAACATGAAAGCATAAACAATCACAGCATCAGAAACACATGTATAACACCAAGATTTTCTACGTGGAAACCCTAATAGGGGAAAAACCACGGTGGAGTTTAGTCCAAAAGATTATACCCTGTTAAAAGTATAAAAAAGAATAAATGGGGAATGCACGTCCATTCAGGAACATTTCCTAGAGCTCACTGTTGGAAAATGGTGTCTCAACTTACTGGCTTGTATCTTTGTTAAGACTTGGCGGAGTTACCCTGTATTAAGTCCACATTGTCAACCGATTACTGGAGTTGTTAACTTTGCAACCGTATCGCAGAGTTTGGAAGTTATAGAAATTTCCTGACTAACTGATTCTCTTCAGCTTCATCAAATTAAGACATGTGATAGTTGCCCGCAATATTGCGATCAACCAAAGCGTCATCGCGAGATAGTGGGAAGCCATTAAGATTAGATGACAATTGATCAATGGTCAAGCAAACCCATCTCCTTTGGCGTCATCAGATGGGACACGTGGAAGTCACCTACGATATCGCGATTGACCAAAGCATCATCATGGGATAGCGGGCAACCATTGAGATCAAATGATCAAAGTACTTCCCTTATTCTTTCGGCTTTACCAATTAAGGCATGTGGCAGTCACCTGTGATATCATAATCAGCCAAAGTGCCATCGCGGGATAGTGAGGAACGACTGAGATTAGACAAGCCGATGGGTGTGGGGACCACTTGGAGGTTTGGGAGTCTCGTTGAGAATATTTTAGATTCCAGCTTGATTCTCAGGAAATGCACGATCAGTGGACACATGTCATTGGCAGATGGTATCATTGGAGAGGCTCTTGGTTGATGGGTTTATGGTCGGTATGAACTCTTGTCAAGAGTGCAAGTCTCGCTGACAAACTAGTGAATTTGATATGACTTCTCAAGGTGTTGTCGATAGCAATAGTCTTGCCGATAGCCATGTGATCGGGTTTTTTGGCATTGGGGAGACATGGCCTAGTATCTCACCAATATGTGATTCTATTCAAATGAACTTATTTGACAAAACATCTATCCTACATGGCGTGTTTTGAGCCAATAAGAGAAGCAGAATGTAAACCGTTGGAAGTTGAACAGTTGCGACCATTCCTATGTGAAGATCAACAGACCATGATCAAGATGAGATATACATAACAAATTATAGTTGCGGGGTTCGGTTGATGAAATTTTGTTCAATACTAAACACATATTGATTTGAGTGAATTCATTGTATATTGTATTTGAGCATTGTGAGATTAATGTTTTGTACAAGACTGATTAGTGAATGTTCTAGTTGTTAATTTGACATCAGATAGTAAAGTTCGATCTTTGTATGTAATTTTCATTACTGTAATATAAAGAGACTTTTCTTGGTGTGGTGGGTTTTTCTCCTGTAAGGGTTTTCCCACGTAAATCTGGTGTTCAATTGTGTATGAGTTAGTTTTCTTTTCTATTATTCTTTTCATGTGTGTCTTACCGAACTGTAATTGTAAAATTTAAAGACATATTTGCATTATTCCCTGAGTTTTTGACATTAGGACAGTTTTTTCTGCACCTAAGCTTTCCTTACAAGTGGTATCAGAGCCTGGCCAATTTTGTTATCCTTGTGTGTACATTGGGTTTTTTGTGTCAATTCTATTCAGTGGGAGTCATGTAGAAGTTTGGTAATTCGAATTATAGATTAAGATGGAAAGCACGTCAGGAAATATTGAAATAGAGAAATTCAATGGCAGCAATTTTGAGTTGTGGAAACTTAAAATGGAAGATATGTTAGTCGACCTTGATCTTTGGCTTGTTGTTCCTGGAGCGAAGCCTACAGGCATGAAGCAAGAGGATTGGTACCTTGCAGATCAAAAATCAAAGGGGCTGATAAGGCTCTGTTTAGCATATTTTGTTCTTCTAAATGTTCATGAAGAAAAGACTCCATCTTCTTTTTGGAAAAGACTGGGAGCTATTTATCAAGGCAAGTCCTTGATGAATAAGTTGTACTCTTTGAAAATGTAGGAAGGAGTGTCTGTTGTTGATCATTTGAATGCTTTCAACATGTTGATTGCTTAGTTAACATCTATGGGTGTGAATATTCATGAAGAAGATCATTGTATGTTATTGTTATGTTCATTGCTAGATTCTTGGGATCACTTGGTGATGGCTATTGGGAGTATGACATCCACTTTTAAGATGGAAGATGTTGTTGCTTCTTTGTTAGCAGAAGAGATGAGAAGAAAATATTCTAAGATGGTGAAGGAGGCCCTTGCTATTAGAGCCAAATCAAAAGAAAAAGGAAAGAAGAAGGACAAGAATTCCATATCAAAATCAAAAGGGAGATCAAAGTCTCCTGGAAAGAAGTCCAAGGTGAAGTGTTGGAATTGTAGGCAACCTGTTCATGTCCAAAAGGATTGTAAGGAGGAGAAAAAGAAGAAGAAGAAGAAGAAGAATTCTGACAATGATTCTTCTTAGAGTGATGCAGACGCCTTCATTGCAACCTTGGCTACATAGGTATCAGATGATGTCTAGTTGATTGATTCTGGAGCATCTTTCCACATGACATCTCATAGAGACTAGTTCACTAAGTATGAAAAATACAATGGTGGAAAAGTGTATTTGGTAAGCGATTCATCTTTGGAAATAGTTGGTCATGGAAGAGTTAGAACTTAGCTCCCTGACGGAAGAGTGAAGGGAATTAATGATGTAATGCATATACCAGGTTTGGATTGAAATTTACTTTTTGTTAGTAAGCTGAATGATATTGGAGTGCAAGTCATGTTCACTGGAAATGGGTGCAAGATGACTAGAGGCTCAATGGTGCTAGAAAGGGGTGCTCGTATTGGTACCTTGTATAAGTTGGATGCACATGTTGTGCAATGCAATAGTGTCTCTATAAGTCACAAAAAGCTACTCATGGAGAAAAGAAGGGAAATTTTCCTAATAGTGCAAACTCTATGGAAGTTAAACTTCCAGTAGAAAAGACTATGCTCTGGCATCATAGGCTTGGCCACATTGGTGAAAAAGGTTTTAAAACCTTGAAAAATAAAAACCTGGTTGAAGGGATTGATGATTGTAACCTTGAATTTGAGTTTTGTGAACACTGTATATATGGTAAACAACCTGTGTTTCATTTTACTCCAGTCCTCAAAAATCTTCTGGTTTACTTGATTATATTCATTCTAATGTTTTTGGTCCAATAAATGTTCCTTCTTTGTCTAAATCAAGATATTATGTATCGTTCATTGATGATTATTCAAGAAGGGCATTTTTTTTTTGAAAATTAAATCAGAAATGTTCAGTCGTTTTAAGAAATTTAAAAACCTTGTGGAAAATCGGACTAGAAGGAAAATAAAATGTTTAAGGACTGACAATGGCAGTGAGTATTGTTTTGATGAGTTCAAAAGGTATTGTAAAGACCATGGGATTAAAAGACATAGAACTACACCCTACACTCCACAGCGAAATGGAGTTGCAAAAAGGTTCAACAGGATAGTAATGGAAGAGCATGAAGTATGTTGAGCAGTGTTGGCTTGGAGGAGAAGTTCTAGGTTGAGGCAGTGGCTACAACATGTTACTTGATAAACCATTCTCCTAATTCCACTCTTGTTGAGAAGACACCTTTGGAAGCATGGTTTGGAAGGAAGCCCTCTCTAAGACACGTTCGTGTATTTGGCTGTGAGGCATATGCATATGTGTCGAATGAGAAAAGATATAAATTGGAGAACAAGGCTGTTAAATATATTTTTATTGGCTATAGTGTTGGCATAAAAAGATGCAAGCTTTGGAATCCTGGTACAGAGAAGGTTCTGTACAGAAAAAGTGTTATTTTTTATGAGCTGAAGCCTTCTACTTTGGATCTACAATCAAAGACAAAATCAGAAGATAAAAAGGATGTAGTTGAAATTCCTTCAACACCAGATAAAGAGGAATTGAAAATTCAAAGTGTACATGAAACTGAGGAGAGCTCAAGTAGTTCTGAGAGTTCTAAAGAAGAAGAACCACCTCAGCCTCAACCCCGTGAGGAGGTCAACATGTGAAATAAAGCAACCTGATAGGTATGGGTTTTCTATGTTAGATTTTACTTGTGCCTATGATTTAATTTCTAGCAGTAATGAGCCTAGGACTATGAAAGAGGCATTCAGAATTCCTGATTCAAACTCTTCGTTAGAAGCCATGAATGAAGAAATGGCATCATTAGAAAAGAATGATACTTGGAGTTTGGTGTCCTTGCCTGAGGGCAGAAAATTTGTTGGTTGCAAATGGGTATTTAAAAAGAAAATAGGTCTGGATGGCAGTGTGGAAAAGTATAAGGTGAGGTTGGTTGCAAAGGAATATTCCCAGGTAGAGGGAATTGATTATGGAGAAATATTTTCTCCTATAGCTAAGCTGGTGTCTATCAGATTTCTTTTGTCACTTGCAGTAGCATATGACTTAGAGATTGAACAAATGGATGTGAAGACAACATTTCTTCATGGTGATCTTGAAGAAGAAATTTATATGTCCCAGCTTGAGCACTTTGTGGAAAAAGGTAAAGAAAATATGGTTTGCAAGTTGAAAAAATCTTTTTATGGATTAAAACAATCACCTAGAATGTGGTACCAGAAGTTTAACACATTTGTTTTGTCATTGGGATTTGTAAGATCAAAATTTGATCATTGTGTATACTTCAAAGCTGAAAATGATCGTGTTCTTATTATTGCTCTCTATGTTGATGATATGATGTTCATAGGCAATAGTAAGTTAATGATTTCTGATCTAAAATCTCAATTGTCTGTAAAGTTCAAAATGAAAGATCTTGGTGCAGCCAGGTATATTCTAGTAATGGAAATAACTAGGGACAGGAAGAGTAGAAAACTTTGGCTCAGTCAAAGTAAGTATATAAATACTATTCTGGAGAGATTTTGTGTGAATGAATGCAAATAGCTAGTTGTTCCAATTTTGCAAGGAACAAAGCTATCTATTGAAGACTGTCCAAAATCTCCTTCTAAGATGGACATGACCAGAGTGCCTTATTCTAGTACGGTTGGCAGTTTAATGTATGCAATGGTCTGTACAAGGCCATACATTTCCCAAGCAGTGGGAGTACTTAGTCATTTTATGGAAAATCCTAGGACACATTGGGATGTTGTGAAAAGATTGTTTAGATATCTGAAGGGAACTTCAGAATATGCTTTGTGTTACCATGGAAATTTGGTTGAATCACAGAGGTTTCTCAGCATTCGAGGCTATGTGGATTCTGATTGGGCAGGGAACATTGACAACAGAAGATCCACTAGTGGATATATTTTCATGATGAATGGTGGTGAAATTAGTTGGATGAGTAAGTGGCAGGCTTTAGTTTCTTTGTCCACCACAGAGGAAAAATACATGGAAGCAACACATGCATATAAAGAATCAATCTGGTTAAAATGTTTGTGTTCTAACACTGGGTTCGATGTAGGGATAATTACAATTTACTGTGACAGTAAAAGGGTTATTTGTTTGGAAAAAAATCCTATTTTCCATGCCAGGACGAAACATATTCATGTGTAGTATCATTTTGTACGATATATGGTGGAGGATGGAAAGGTCTCTTTAGAAAAAGTGGATACTCTAGAAAATGTTGCAAATGCATTGATGAAACTAGTGAGCACAGACAAGTACAGGTGGTGTGCCAGTTCGATGGGCCTTGGAGCCCATGACCTTCATTAACTTTGGGTTTGGAGGAAGCTAGTAAGTCTTCATCAAGTGGGAGACTATTGGAAAATGGTATCTCAACTTTCTAGCTTGTATCTTTGTTAAGACTTGGTGGAGTTACCCTGTGTTAAGTCCTCATTTTCAGCCGATCACTGGAGTTGTTAACTTTGGAACCATATCGCAGAGTTTGGAAGTTATAGAAATTTCCCAACTAACTGATTCTCTTCAGCTTCATCAGATTAAGACACGTGGTAGTCACCCACAATATCACAATCAGCCAAAGCATCATCGCGGGAGAGTGGGCAGCTGTTGAGATTAGATGATGATTGATCAATGGTCAAGCAAACTCATCTCCTTCGGTGTCATCAAATGGGACACATGGCAATCACCTGCGATATCATGATCAGCCATAGCGTCATCACGGGATAGCGGGAAACCATTGAGATAAAATGATCAAAGTACCCTTATTCTTTCAACTATACCAATTAAGACACGTGGCAGTCGCCCATGATATCGCGATCAGCCAAAGTGCCATCGTGGGATAGCGGGGAACGACTAAGATTAGACAAGCCGACGGGTGTGGGGACCACTTCTAGGTCTAGGAGTCTCATTGAGAATATTTTAGATTCCAACTTGATTCTCTAGAAATGTACGAGTAGTGAACATGTGTCATTGGCAGATGGTGTCATTGAAGAGACTCTTGGCTAATGGCTTTGTGGTCGGTATGAACTCTTGTCGAGAGTTTAAGTCTCGTTGATAGACTAGTGAATTCGATATGACTTCTCAGGGTGTTGCCGATAACGATAGTCTTGCCAATAGCCATGTGATCGGGTATTTTGGCATCGGGGAGACATGGCCTAGTATCTCACTGATATGCGATTCCATTTGAACTTCTTTGACCAAACATATGTCCTACGTGGCATGTTCTAAGCCAATAAGAGAATTGGAATGTAAACCATTGGAAGTTGAACAGTTGCAACTGTTCTTGTGTGAAGATCAACAAACCATGAACAGAATGAGATATACGTAATGAATGATAGTTGCGGGGTTCGGTTGATGAAATTTTGTTCAATACTAAACACAGATTGATCTAAGTGAATTCATTGTATATTGTCTAAGAGTTTTGTGAGATTAATGTTCTATAAAAGACTAATTAGTGAATGTTGTTGTTAATTTGACATCAGATAGTGAAGTTTGATCTATGTATGTAATTTTCATTACTGTAATACAAAGAGACTTTTCTTGGTGTGGTGGGTTTTTCTCTCGTAAGGGTTTTCCCACATAAATCTGGTGTTCCATTGTGTATGAGTTATTTTTCTTTTCTATTATTATTTTCATGTGTGTCTTACTGAATTGTAATTGTAAAATTTAAAGACATATCTGCATTCTTCCCTAAGTTTTTGGCATTAGGAGAGTTTTTTCTACACTTAAGATTTCCTTAAACTCACTACTCAAATACAAGAGGCTTACTGCCCAAGAAAGACTCGCTGTCTTATAGAAACATTCAGATTACATCCGCAATATTTTGAACTAAGAAGATAGCATCTGCTAATGCCTTATTACAGTTCTGATTAAGCTCGTGAACACTTCTTCACACTATGCTCACTCTTCTTAACACTCTACTTCTTCCTTCGAATGATTAGGAAATTATTCATGCATTGCATACCATCGGCACACTTCATTTTTTGCAAAACAATCACTTATATATATCTGCAACTTAAAATTTCATCAACTACATGTCAGCCAAAACAAAATATGAAAATATGAAACATGTACACATTGTCGGCCCAAATCAATAAATAATTTTTCAATGCAAACAAAGAAAAGTTGGACAAGAGGTAATGAAGACCCAAAAAAATATTCTTGAGCACACAACACCTTCAAAAATTATTCCTTGAAGATCCACAACATGCTACAATCAACCTATTGACCAAGATCAAGAAAACCATGAACATGCAAAAGAAAATTAGCAATCGTGAGCACAACGATCAATGTGGATGTGCAACATAGATAGAGCATGATCTAGAAACATCCATGAGCATCATGAATCACTAGAGAAGCATCCACAACAACTCAACTTACTAGAATCACATCATCTTCTTTCAGCAGCACCAACTAAAGCAACAGAAAAATTGTCAAAACAAAACTTCTCATAACTCAATCAAATCTTCATGCGGATCTCTAAAAATTTTGGTGAATAAACTAGATATACTCACAAACAAATCCTTTAATCCACAACCTCTTATCATCAACATACTGAGCTCGCCAACATGCATGAACTTCACTGCACCACTGACAACCTGCAACTTCTCTTATTACAATTTTGTCAATATCCTCGACATATACAACCTTAGATACATTAATGCCAATAGTGTTGACATCAATGACAACCACATATCAACAACATCCAACATGCTTGAAATATTGATTGCTACAATAAATCACTAATAAATCTACTCTTGAATGCCTTGACAATAATATTAGCTCTTGTGAAACTTGCACTTGAAGTCTCTTGAAAATCTAGATGTTATAGGATTTCAATTTGATGAAATAGCCTTGTACTTATAGGTATGTATCCTTAATTTCTCAAAAATTAAACATTACAATCTAACGTCAAAATTTGAATTTAGAGATGTTAAAATACCACCAAAAATATAATTTAAATTTAGGTTCAAATGCCTAGGGTGGACCAATTCACCCATGGGTGAATGGGTCCTACGTCCCTATTTCTGAAACACACATTGCCTAAGGTAAATTGTTATGTATTGGCATTAATTATTGTCGGGTTTCCCCTTCAAAAATTTAATTTATTAGGCTTGTAGATGTAAAATATGGCTTATTCAGGAGTGATTAAGTCCAATTTAAGTGAGGGGACCAAAAAAGTGTGAAAATGTGAAGGAGTACATTTTTCTACACTTCATTTAGCCCCACTTTAGTGAGAGGATGAACACAAGTTCAAATTGATATTAAAGTAGAAAAATATGCACCAAGATGGGGTCCAATGTACCAATGTTAGTGAGATAGGATGATAAATATCAAGGAGGTGGCCAAGCCTCCAAGATCAAGATCCCATGGAAAACCAACATAAGCACAAAGGAACACACACAAGATGTATGATATGCATTAGAAAGACAAGATACACAAACATGCAATGTCAAAGAATAAAAGAGTGTTGGATCAAGCCTCAACTATTTTTCCAACTCGATGTGGATCAAGTCTTAGCTTTTTGTCCAATTTTTTTTACAAGTGGAACTTGATGTCTACTATGAAAACAAAAAATGCACATTCACACAGGCTAGTGAAATCCATTGTCCACTTGGTGAGCCCCCAAAATGTTGATAAAAGAAAAATTCATGCCAGGTTTATAGGCTCTCACTATACAATGAGAAAGTAACGCCAAGCCTATAGGCTCCCATTGTACTAAACATACCAAAGTTATAACTCTGATAACTCTAATAAAACAACACACAATATGAATTGCAAGCTTCATAAGGATTGGCAATTTGTGTTATGCTAATCACTAATGAATAAACATGGCCCTTCTGGAAAGCAAGGTGTGTTATGCTTGGTGGTCCCATGAAAAAGGTTGTAACTTTGAGCTTCATAAGGTTAGCAAGTTATTTTATTCTAAGCACTTATAAACAAATATGCAAATAAGATAAGACATGTTCAAAATTGTTTTTCTTAGTTCATGTAAGGTCTCCTCTTAGGGAACATCATGACTAATTTCTTCAAGAGAGGAAAATTTTACTATAAAAGATACACAACTTAGGGAATGCAATGTGTAGCATTACCTCTAAGAGGAAATTCTTATACTCAAAAAATTCACAACCTTGGAGGACATCAAACCTAATGGAACCACCAAGAAGAAGACACATTGCATGAAGTAAGAAGACCACACTATGAAACATAAATTATAGTAAAAAATGTCAAAATGATAACGCCAATGTATGCCCCCACTTTAAGGAAATTTCTAAACACCATGTTATCATCAATTACTTTAAAGTACCAAATGATCAAAGCTAACAATAAAGAATATATGATAGATTACTTGGAAATCTCCATGTCAAGCATATGTTTCCAAATGAAGCTACATCATAAAAAAGAGGTCGGCCCCAAATAAAAACCCAAACACATAAGGGATCCATAGTGTAGACACGTGAAAATGACATCACACATCTAATTAGGTCATATTCATCCATTCATCAAATAAATCAAGTTTATTTGGTCAATCTCCTAAAGTCATTAGTTTAAATTAAATAAATCAACTTGATCCTAACATCACCCTGCTTGATTAAATAAATCAATCCTTTATTTAATTAAGTCTAAGATCACCTTTCATCCCTTTTTGATTTAAATAAATCAAAATATCTAAGTCAAAGAGGTCAAAATCACCTAATCATCATTAAGCTAATATAATCTTGATTAACCTAACCTAACCACCCATCACATCCTCTAGCTTTTCCCACTTGCACAAATAAATCAATTTATTGATTTATTAAATCATCATTTTCTCTCAACATGGCATATTTGAGGAATATTCCCTCAAGTTTGAATTCAAAAAAAAGTGGACATGTACACCCAACAAAGCATTTATGAGCTCTTACATGGCTCTTACATGTCCCTTGCACAAGTCAAACTCAACATTTACTCTCAAATTCAAATTTGAAATCTCCCTCTCTTTGGCACATTGACCAAAATGTGCTCATTCCTTATCCTATCACAAGATGACAAGTGTCTCCATGTCATTGGCCAAATCTTTGTCCCACATTCATCCATTTGGCTATTTCTCTCATCAAAATAATCTATAAATGAAAGGCTTCATCCTTCATCAAATCCTCCACAACTCCACAATCTTAGCATCTCATGCACAAATGCATCATTATCATTTGAATCCATATCATCTTCAAGGAAGTTTTATCATTTAGCTTATCTAAAGGGGTTTGGAAAGGGCTATTTTCCATATCAAAATAGCACCAATCCCCCTATAAGATGATGTTTGAGTAATTTAGGAATAGGGTATGTGCAGGATCATGATGGGCCAAAAAGTGGCAATATGATGGGTATGTGGCTGACAACTATTTTTTAACCCAAAATTGATGAAACGAAAAAGGTTTTTAAAGGATATTCTTAGCTTCTACTAATATAAATTATGCTTTACTTTTAATTTAATAAGTAATTATTATTCGTTTTCTATTTAAATTATGACTAAAGTCCTGATTGATAGGTTGATTGAAAAATATATATAGCTCTCAAATGATATCACATTTTTTGAATCCAAAACATGCATCACATTCTATTCTTTGCATACTATAGGATTGAAAAAATAAAAATTGAATTTCATGAAGTTTTGACCAAGTTAAGGTGGTCATACATACGAGTTTTTATATTTTTTAATAAGTTGTAATAAAAATTCATAATTAATTATTTACTTGGAAAAAAATTACAAAAATATATGCATCACATCAGGGCATGAGTCCTCTACTTATATCTAAAATATTATAAAAAAATATTATCATTTTATTGTGGTTAGGGTGGTCGACATACACCTACTTCTTATTTTTCCCTAAAATTTAAATACCACTGCATTGAAATTTCAAATTTTCACCAAATAGATTTTTTTTTTAAAAAAAACCTAGTAGTTTAGAAACTACATTCAATTTGCTATAAATTCTATTCTTACATATTTTTGAAATAATACATTTAACTTATTCAATTTTTTATGTCAAGTTGCCTAACTCTAATTTTTCTGAATTTTTTGCCACTTAAGGGCCTGTTTTTTTCATGATGATCCTGCACATACCCAATAGATTTCATGCATATTTCATTTATAATTCCATGTTAGTTTGGTGATATTATTGTTCCCTTTATATATTTTCTCAACAATTTCATAGGGAGAGTGATTATCTCATTTATTCAATGTTGACAGATCTCTCCATATTTGTCAATCATGGATCTATGTATATTTTACCTCTCACACATAGATTTGGGGTTAATGTATGTCTTTGCTGCAATAATATTATAAAGCTCAGAAATGTCAGCATTCCCCAAATAACTAATGGATCTAGAAGAATGACACATAAAGATTGAAAACAAAGAAAAATCTTTTGATTCAACATGGAAGAGATCTAAATATCTCAACACCTTGCATCATCCCCAAAAGGAAAACACAAGACAAAATAAAAGCTAAATTTTTATGACATATAGAGGAATGTAGGTACAAATAGAGGAATGAACATAAAGAAACTCAAATAGAATAATATGAGGGATCATATTATGCACAAGCAATCACACAAAAAACATAAAAAGAATCTATTTAAATAAAATACTAGTATGGCACATGCAAGTCAAGATATAGTAGGTCTTTTGCATCTCAATCTTGTTTAAAGTATATGTGGAAGGAAGAAAACTAGCCAAAGGGACAACAAAAAGTGATATACTAGGAGCATCACCATGTTTAACACGTGGTGAGTCACTCTTTTTAGAAAGATCGTCACAATTGGTATCATCTAATATCATGGAAGAGGAGAATAATAAATTCAGCTCATTATGCACTTCCTCATCAATTTAAATAGTCTCATCATCATCCAATTTAATTGTGCAACTGAAGGTCTTCTGATAATGAAACATAGGAAAATAGATAGGTTCACAAAAATGGATTGATGAACCAATTAAGGGACCTATTTTCCTTTATTTCATTAGAAAATGAGATCCCCACAATGAGTTTATTATCAATCCTTAGGTGAATAAATTCAAAGTGAGAATCTTCAGATTTCCTGATGACTGGATGATGGGGGTCAAGGTCAAACAACACTTGGGGATTAAAACTAAAAACAAAAAATCAAAACCAAAATGCAATCTAACACTTGAAACTTCAAAGTTAAGTTCAATATTTGCAAAACCAGAGAATAGAATGCAGATCTAAGAAGGGAAAAAAATATGTGTACTAGTCATGACAAGTGCTTTTCAGAAGGTCACCTAAGAATCATTTTCCCATGGTTGAATGCATCTAAGCATAGGGGTTGAAACAATCTTTCGGGATCCTCTATTGTAGATCTGAATCTTCTGATTTGTCCAGTTTTTGGTGTTGGAAAGTTAGAAATCCAATCTATAGGTGAGATTCCATGATTTGACAACAAATTTGACAATTTTGTAAATCTTGCACTTCAAAAGTTCTTCAAGTATTCTTCACCAAAATTTGGGATCACACATATAAGAGAGAAAAAATTGTTTTTGGGTGAATAGGGGTTTGCCTTGTCAAACCCTATTTTGGTAATCAAACCTAAATTGAAATAATGAATGAACAAAAGTTCCTCAAGTCTTCTTCAACCTAAATCTACAATCAAACATAAAAGAGAGAAAAATGTTTATTTTTGGGTGAATAGGGGTTTTCCTTGGTCAAACCCTATTTTGGTAATCAAACCTTGTTACATCATAGCTCTTCCTAAACAAGGTCACCACCCATGACTCAATCACCTCGGAGAAAGAAACAAAAGAAATTATATAGTTCAACACACACAAAAATTAATGAACAGAGGCAAAAGTAACTTATGAATACATTGGGCAAGATTAAAATATTGCTTTAAACACAATTTGTGCTAGTTTATAATTTGAGTTGAAGAAGATTTCAGCTAAAACTCGATATTAATGTACTTTTTCATCATTTGATAAAATTTCTCACACATACTCTAGGTTTAATGAAAGATAATCCCAAATAATATTTTTTTGCATGAAGGCTCCCTGATTTGCAAGTGCATTGACCAATTTATTTCCAACTTTGAACACGTGAAAAAAATTCCACATACCAAAGTTCAATATGATATTATGTGCCATGAGGATTGGGTCCCTAAGGGACCAATAGGGGTTCACCTTCCCATTCAACAACATGATAATATTTATATAGTCACCTTTGATTACTAGGTTGGCCACTCCAGCATTCCTAGCAATACAGATCCCATGATAAGAACTTTTTAAGCTCAAATTGACAATATACAGCAAAATCGGTTTCCCACAATGGCCCTTGATTATGCCACCCCCACCCACTCGACTCAAGTTCCCTTTGGCCGAGTCATATTTCATATTATTGTTAATCCATTCAATATAGAAAATTGTGATGTAACAATTAATCTATAAATAAGAAAATTTAATTTTATGATTTTAATATAATAATGTAGTATTTATATAATAATAATATAACAAATATATAATAAAATTATATAAAAATAAATATATACGAATATTAAAAATAATATAACATAATTATATAATAATATAATAACATATTACAATAAAAATATAATAATATAATAACAATAAAATAATTTAATAGTTATAATATTCTAAAACTAATATATCATTTATAATTTAATATAATATTAATTGTAAAATAGTAATATAAATTTATTTATATAATAATAAATATACAATAATACAATAGAATATGTTATCATTTCATAAAATATAATAATAATTATGAAATAATAATATTTAAATTTTATTATATTATAAAATATAGTAATAATTAAAGAATAATAAAAATATGATATAATAATAAATATATATAATAACATATTAATTTTAATATCTTAATAGTACTATAATAATATAATAGTATAGTTTAATATAATAATATGATAATAAATATATAATAATATAATAACAATAAAATTATTTAATAATTGTAAAATAATAATAAAAATTTAATTCCATTATAAACATATATAATATAATAATAAAAAAATAATAACATATAATTATTTTATTATAATAATATAATATTATAATATAATAATTTAATTTAATGTAATAATAATTATAAAAATATAATACAAGTGTAATTACATTATAAAAACAATAATAATAAGTATAATAACATATATCATATAATAATGTATGTTGATAATTAATTATTTTATTTATTTATTTAATATACAATTATCTATTTTAATTTTATAAAAAAAGATTTTATTTTACTTTAAATTTACTTAAATGTTATTTTTAATTTATATATATATATTGAAGGGGCAATATTTTTTAAACACATAAGCCTGAAATGTTGTAGGTGCTTTAACCTGTTCCCTTAAGGAGTTTATCATGTTTTTTTGTATAGGGAGAATACCTGCATCTACCCTAACCTACATAGTAACTCATTTAGTATTTGGTTATTGTAAAACTCTTTCTTTTCACGTGACACATTTTTAGGGTTTAGGTGCCTTCCCCATTCCCTTAAGGAGTTTATCATGATTTTTTGTATAGGGAGAATAGCCGCATCTACCCTATCCAACATAACAACCCATTTAGTATTTGGTTTTTGTAAAACTCTTTGCTTACACATTTTTAGGGTTTTTCTTACTTGCACATCTTGCTTATTTAGACCATCCATCTTCTTTGTCTACCATCGGCTTTGGAGTTACCTGAGATACTAGTTGTGTAAATCTTTGTAAGTTATTGAGTTCAAAGTCTAAAGCATAATGGATAGAAGATTTGTTGGAGGAAAACACTTGGATCATTGATGTCTTATTAAAAGAATCTTGTTTTTCCCTTTGGGATGATGTTGTTTAGTATTTTATTTTAGTTTTTTCTCTGAGATTCCAGACTGATCAGATCTTAGTGTTGTGGAGAGAAATGGTAGTAGACATGTTCAGAAAAGATGGAGGCCAACTGAAGAGAAAAAATGGTATTGGATTTCACTTTCATGAGCAGAATCAAAAGACCTTCCTTGGATGAAATAAACCAGATTGCAATGTTATGGTGGAAGGAAAGAATGTCTTCTATTGGTTTCAAAATGTCACAAGAAAAGAGAAATGGAAGAAAGAGCAATCGCATACATAGGCTGGTAGAGTTTTATGAGTTTGTTGTTTTCTTTGATTTTATTTCTAACCCTAGAAAATGTGTATTTCAGCTTCCAAGCAACCTTCATGATTTCCATTAAAAAAAATAGCTTTTCGACGAGAGAAAGGCCATTTTTCAATGGAAGGTTATTTTGAGGGATGAAATACATATTTAGGGTTAAAAATAAAACAAAGAAAACAAAAAACTCATAAAACCCTACCCGCCATGCAATAAACACTAATTACATGTGTTTGATTGTTCCTTCGTTCATTTCTCTCTCCTTGTGGCATTTTGAAACTAGTCGAAGTGATCTATGAGTCCTTTCTAACATGCCAAAATATACAAGGATCTCAAAGGAAGCGGTGGTCATTGTAGATGAAAATATGATGATGATAGTTGTGAACCAATAGGCTACTATTTGCAAAAAGTTTCTCCCTTTTCAGTCGACGAAGGAAAATGAAGACTTCGACAACGACTACGAATGTTTTAGCAGAAGTCTTTTATTTATCTTTTGATTATTGCAGGACATAGAAAGTCAGATTAAAAAGGGAGTGATCCTTACTGTAGAGGCCATGACCTCCAAAGAATCTGTGGCTTCTTAGATAGGGCTCACCCCAACCAGTTTCATTTATTTATTTACAGTTCTTAATCTTTTTTCTTACAAGACCCTAAACCTAAAACTCATATTTTCTTATTTGTTTTTCTTTTTCTTTGAGATCTAAATAGGGATTTGTGGCTTGAGAAAGATTGAAATACCCAAATAAATGCTCAAAGACACAAAGAGTTGTAAATCATTACAACTCAAAAATGCAATGAATCAATTGATTTATTCTTATTTCATTTTGTTGTTACATCAAATCACAATATTACTATATGCAATTTTAAAATCAGGGTTAAAGTCTACTATAGGAGAGAACTTGTAGGCTGTAAGTTGCCTTTTGTTGGAGAGTCAATTGGTGTCTACAACTAGGTGTTGCATGTTAATTGGCATTAAAATTAGGCATTGCATCTTGAAACTTCCATGAAAGGAATGATTTACCAGGCGTTGCATGCTCAAAGCTACAATCTAAAGCACGATTTCATGGTGCAGATCTATAACCATGTGTAAGGTATTGAGACTGTTGCATTGCAAAGTGTTGCAAGTGCTACAAGGCATTGGAGGGTGTGGAATTAGAAGAAGACTACCATCATAATGATGGGCATTCCATTAAAACAAACTCAAGGTTCATTGTCTGAAATGTGTTTATTGTTTGTTGATCCATTGATTAGGTGGCTAATTCCATCCATTGGTGTGAACATCAAATTTGTGTCCAATCTAAGGTGGATCTACCCTCTCATGCACAATGAGTAGAGACTTTTTGAGTGCTTGTTAGCAGCCTGAATGGAGACCATCTCTTTCATATCGTAGGACCTTTTATGAAGTTTTTTATTTTATTCTAGTAGTTTGATTCTATAGAGAAATAGTTGACTTTAACGTTGTGAGGACACAACGAGGAAGTAACGAGGATGAATTCCTTTCAAATTCAGCAGGTGCGATGCTAGTATTCACCAAAGGCCACAACTCTTTTGTTCAATGGGCGAGTTTGTATCAAAAACCTCTATTACTTCCTCTTTTTGTATGCCATTTATTGCATGAGCATAGCTTTTTTTTGCATGCCCTTATCTTTTTTGCAATGGATATCAAAGTTATTGATAGAGGTCAGATGCATTACTCACAGAATGGTCTAATTTGGTGATATTAGTAACTTCTCTGACTTACAATTTAATTTTGCAAAATAAAATTTTTAGTTTTGTAATTTAAGGGGTTTGTTTTTCGATCATGTTTTGTGCACTTATATATCATTTCTTTTATTTTTTTTCATATTTTTTTGCACAACAATCTAGTTTAAGCATGGATTCAAATCAGTCTATTATGCATTTGACACTTTTTAATTATCATGATTAGAAATCAAAAGCACAATTTAGGTTTAAAAAAATATATTGTGTAAGGTAACAATGGGTCTTGAAAAGGAGCTTGCAAATGATGAAGTTAACAAAAAATGGTTTAACAAATGTGATGAAGTCTTTTGATTTTTGTGTCTTAATATATCTCCTAGGCTCCTCTTTCATGTTGAAGCCTTGAAAACATTTAATGAAGTTTGAATTGCATTAGAAAACACTTGAGGAATGCAAATAAAATGAGAGGTCATGAGTTGAAGAATGAGCCCATTAGTTTGAGTCCTAATTCACTTAACACTTTAAAATACTTTTTGATAAGTTCAAATCACTGAGCTTGTAGTTGAAAATTTTGAAAGAGAGAAAAAAGAGGATCAAATTTTGTAATTTTTTTCTATACTCTCCAAACTAGGTCCTAATTACTCAGTGTTTGTATCTAGCTTCTACTCCACCAAAAGGGCTACTGGGATTACATGGAAAATTCCTTCACTAGATGAATTTCACATCCAACTTTACTAGGAAGTAGGATAAGTTAATTTATATGGGAACATTGAATTATTCAAATTCTCAAGTCTTGTTTGTGTGATGTCCCCTTTTGAGAAAACCCTAATTTGTACCCTAGAACCATAAATTTAATGTATTTAGGGTTTCCTCTTACCAATTAAATGCTTTAAGCCAGATAATCTTGGTTTAGATAATGCAATCATGTTAAAAAATATTGGAATACAATTCCATATAATCAAGCATATGTAACTAAAGCTTTATATATTTAAATCATGTAAATATCTAACCATTTCAAATAATGTAAACTGCACAATATCTATAATACACATTGGATGTTGGATCATAATGGGACTTGGATGAGGAGCATGATAGGTCCACCTGAATCTATCTTGGCCCTCAAGTGGCACACACAGTCATACTAGACAGGATGGTCTACTTGGCGAACTTGTATCTGTATTCCCTACCCTTGTTGCCTTATCCATTCCTCTTATGACTAAAACTTAAATTCATTTCAACCACCAATCCATGTGGAGGTTGCAGAAAAGGATACCATAGGAGGCACATATAAATCCTCTCTCTAGGCCCAAGGTTGAATATCACCCCCTTGGTTCCAAGTGATGCACACAGTCATCCATCATGGAGTGATGTATCTAGGAAGGAGTCTAGTATCTACTCAACCTATTGGTATCTCCCCCCATTCCTTCCCATGGTTGCTTGATGAGTAAAATAAATATAGATTACATATAATAATTATGATAGAGCATACTATAGTAGCTATTAATGCATAAGATAAGCACATCCACAATAGCAATTACAATAGTTTATTGGTACTATTCTTGGGTGGTGGATAACCACTCAAATCTGATTACTTTCCTTTGATATCCTATGATAATCAATTCCTAGACTATGAATGTATTCTTGAAGGTGTTTTTTAAATTAATATTCAAAAGATATAACTTGGATGAATAATAATATATTATTCATTTTCATACTAAAGAACCATAATTACTTTACAAGACTTAATAATTGATGCAAGCATCATTATTTTAAAATCATAAATAATATACATATATACTTTTATGAACTTATCTAATTATGGCTACTACTACACTCAAAAATGTGTTCCAGAATTCTTATTTATTTCTTCTTCCATTATGCTATATATTATCCATTTTATTTCTAATTTACTACTTTATGTAGACTTCTGATTGATTTTCCTATTTTCTAATAATCTCCCCTATCTTTTGCTAACTGTGATTTCATTTATACTTTTACGACTGAGTGGAGAGGAATCTTTTGAAAGTAATGACCTTTCATTATTCTATCACTCCCCTTTGATAATTATTTCTTGTAATTAATCATTTCCGTCTTGTAATGTAGCCTCCTTAATACATCGTTGCTTTTATAAAAATGAATCAATGTTTTCCTTATTAACAATCGTTGCTTTATGAATTTGGTTCCCCCTTAATAATTTTCCTTTGATATAGATATATATATATATATATTATTTGATGATTTATATTAATATATATTTTATATTATTATATCATAATAATTATAATTATAATAGTATAAAATTTTAATATTTATTTTGTTATATTTGGTAATTATAATTATAATATCTAGGTTTTGACAGAGTTATTATTGAGGGAGATTCTAAACTAATTGTGGAATTCCTTAGTGGCCTAACTAAGCCCCCTTCGAATATCAATAGCCTTATTAAGGATTCAAAACGTGTGCTCTCTTCTATGGTGGGTTTCTTGGTATCCCATATTTACAAAGAAGGAAACAATTTAATTGATGCAATCTCCAATGCAAGTCTCTCCTTCCCCTAATGGCACTTTTGGAGATTTGAGAATATCCCAACTCATATTAAGGAATGGCTAGCTAAGGACCACATGGATGGAACTCCTTATAATCTTCAATGATGATGTTGTTTTCCTTGCTTTATGAGGAATTTTTTGCTATATATGTTGGTTCGATGGTCTCCCACTCCATTTTGAATTTGAATTTGGATTGTAACATCAATTGGATGGCATGTCATAAAACACAATGCCACTGCTTTTTGAATTTTAATTTGAATCCAATATCTACTGAATGACATGTCAAAATAGATCAAGCTCTGCTCAGAGAGTGAGGTGTACCAAAAGTATTGGTAAGGTGGAGAACCACATGGATTTGGTGATGCTAGTTTTTTTTTTACCTCGCATGTTTAGCTGGGTCCAACTTAGAGTGTGAGGTGTAATAATTGTGATGCGGAGGTTTTTTACTATGTGGGATGGATGATGTCATCCTTGGTTTGTTTCATCACCTCATGCACTTTTATGGCTTGGAATTATCCTCATAATTATTTGACATTAATGAGGGATTTTATAGGAATGCATCTTGTCCCTTGGGATATTTCTATTTATTATGAAAAGGTAAGTACTTTATGGACTAATGCTTTTAATTCTTTTTTCTTTAATGTGGATTATTTTTTCAATGTTGTGATTTATAAGGGAAGAGTTAGTGATGTGACTACATATCACATCTCCACTAAAGCTAAGGATTTGGGACTAATTTTCATCATGAAAAATAAGCCTTTTGTATCCTCTTCATTCTACCCTCAATTATTTTATGAGTCTTATTCAATCAAATGTCCTTTCAATCAGAGTTTGTGTTGCAATTGGATTTTATTATCCATCATTATTTTTTGTTGGGGCTATTCTCACATGAATTGTGGATTATCGAAGAGGATTGATAGAATATAGCATAAATTTAACCACTCTATGTTTCTACTAGATCCTTTTGGATTTTGTGTGATGATAGTGTCCTACTAGTGGAGGTTTGGCCCATTATTTTTTTGCCAAATTGTGGCAACAAAGTTTTTTTTTTTTTACTTGCTAACTTTTTACCCACTAATGCGACTATTGTGAAAGGTGAAAATTCTTTCATCTGCCATTCCATTGTAATTCTATGGGGGTTCCTTGTTAAAATATCAAATTTTTTATCTTGTGTGCCTTTGTAGTAGAATGTAGAGCTCTAGAAGCTCTTTGAAGAGGTTGGTATTATGCCATTCTTTATGGCGATGTGAGGGTGTAATGATGATATAACTACAAATTTGTACAACTCCTAGATAGAGGATAGAGTTTAGATTGGCAATATTTGGTTTGAAGTGTCCCCCAAGATTATTTTGGCTATGACTAGTCTTTAATACAATGGCCTAAGTGTGTCAAAAATAAGAAATGGAAATTTCTAGAGGTTTATGGGAAAATTTCATGAAGGTGAAGAAAATCTTGAGAGATGCCAAAATTGCTATTACAGAGAGTGCCTCTCGACCCCTTATGAGGTTGTATGTGTGTAAATCATGAAGTATTTCACCCTAGAAGGGCATTACACCATAGTTCATGAGTACCATTTTCCCTTTCTCTATCACATTCATAGGAATGAAAAAAATATACATTTTTTTTCTATTTTCATCTCTCAAACAATACAAGGCTAACTTGGGTGCCTCGCACTAGGATCTAATCCAATGTCTTTATCTAACTATTATTCTACAATTACCCCCTGATGAGACCTTCTAGTGGTATCCCTGCTAGTAATGTTTCCCCCATGTCTCAAGTGAACCCCCACCCTTGCCACTCTCAAGTTAATTCCACTTGTGTGGGTACTTCCTTTGTGAGACCTCCCTCCAAGAAACCCCCTATTGTTCCCTTCAGTTTGAAACAACCCTCTATTAAAGGCCTTCTTACCAAGGGAAACCTTGTTAGTTAGAATTTGGAAGGAAAAGAGGATAGTTTTAACCCACCAGATACCCTCTATGGCCCTAAAAGGAATTTTTTCTATAGTTTTGAAGCTAAACTACCAAAAAAGTTACTATTGAGTGTATAGGAGTGAATTTACACCCCTTACATAAATTCCCCTTTTACACTTCCTCACCTTAGAAAACCAAATCTGAAGAAAAAATTCCACATCAGTAGGTTTCCTTCATTCCACTTGGTATCTATTTTTTGCATCGGTAGAAGAATAACTGTCGAGGATGCCCATGTGGTACACTTATGCCCCTGACGGATTCCTACATCTAAAGTTGGCAGAGGCATTACACTTCCTATTGGGAATGAATTGTAACATCCCTCTTCAACCAACTAACCTGAAAATTCCTTATTCTTTCTCATTCTTCCTTCAAATTCTTCCATTCTCATTACATTTCATCCTCTTGCAATCTCTTCACAAGCTTTAGCACTCTCTAAGCATTCTATCACTCACCTCTTGCAGCTTCAAGCACTCTCAACAGCACTTTGGCACTCCATAGCAGCAACAACAACACTCTATCAACTCCATAGAGCAAGTGTGGAACATACCATTATAGCAGGGGCTTGATTCCTCTCTTTTCTCATCCATTAGCTAGTGAGCTCTTGGTGGAGGTGGTAAGCATTTTCACTCCTCTCCTCTACAATTTAGTTTCAAGTAGCACCTTATTGTTTTGTAGTGTTATTGTTTTATTTACTTTCTTTCCTTTATCATATATTTCTCCACCGTTACAATCTTAGATGTTCGTGGAGGTGGAAACACCAAAATGGGGGTCTAACTAAGGCAAACCCTTATACAACCCCCAAAAATTTTCCCTCTTTTCTTGTGTGTAGGTGGACATACATTTGGAGCTAGCTGGTGAATAGGGTCTTTTGTGAGATCATCTTTGTCACCCTAGCTTTAATATACTTATTTTATCACATTCATTTGTATCTCTCGTATTTCATAGTTCTATTTTGTTCATTTAGAAGTCACTAGCTAGGTCGTCAACTTATTTTCTAGCGGTTCTTACTATCTTTTCATTCCTTTGGTCATACGGGAACTAGCACACCGGAGAGACGCCAACATGTTGATTTGTCATCCCAGAACCATACTTTTGTCCTTAGATAGAGAGCTACTAGAGGTAAAGTGTTGAACCTGAAAACCAGCTCGCCTAGCCCCATTCTGGATTTCTGGTCTGCAGAGTGATTGAAGGACCTTATAGTCCTTAGCATTCTTGTCCCTCATCTAAAATTTTCCTTTATAGTGAGGTAAGTTAGGGCCTGCCTTCCGCTCTTGGATCTCTACGACCTAGGGCCTTAAACGTGGTTGGTCTCCCTCTCTTATATTTTTAGTGAACCAAACATGAACCAACATTTGTTCATTCATCAGTGTTGAGGCTTTTCCCTTATACCTTGTGACTATTGTGCCCCTAAGTGTTGTGAAGGTTTATCAACATCACAGCCCAATCCACAACCTCTGAGTATATTTTTAGAAGTATATGACACCTTTTGATGGAAAGGATGAAGGTCACTACTAATTTTTCTATAGGCCTTTTTATTGGTTTCGTCATTGGTCTAGCAGCATAGGAGCAGTTTTGAAGGGGGTAGATGAGTATGAGGCTATTCATATTCCTTCAGAATATGTCTTTGCCCTTGTAAAAGGATTGGATGACTTAGAAAATCACTTGGAAAGAAACTCAAAGATGGCTAGGGTCGCTCAGGTCATTAGTGAGTTAAAGTATATGGTTGGAAAAGCTTGAATCAGCATAGAACTCCTAGCTAGTCTCACTAGTCTGACTAAAGCATGTGCTCCTTCAAACAATCCTAACATTATACAAGGGGCCACTTTCAAAGATCATGAGAGAAAACTAGGAATGTCAATGCCTCCCATGTCTATTTACATGGCTGAGTTTTACCCTTGATCAACATCCCCTCTTCCTCTAAGTGATCAAAAGCTCTCAAAATGAACAAGATCCTCTTGGGTTTTAGTTTCACCCCTCCTATCACCTCTAGATATTTTGGTGAGATGAGTGGTGGAGACTTTGGTAGTGATGGTGGCTTCAGCGGCGAAAGCAATATTGGTGGAGGCAATTTTGGTGGATGCCATGTTGGTGGCTTTTGAAGTAGAGGTGGCTCCAATTGAGGCCCTACCGGTGGCAGGGTGAAGCCATAATAATGGTTTACAATTTGATGGAGGAAGGAAAACTATGAAAAAATGACCCCATGGAAAAAAAATTGGTTTTAGGGGTTTGAATGAACCTACAAGTTCAACCACACCAGAAAGGGGTTTGACCGAACTAAGGTTCAAGCGAACCCATTAATTACTAGTCCCACATTTCTTGCCCAAAAGAATAAAAGAAAAATTCATATTGAAGGGGGTTTGAATGAACCCTAATTTGAACAAACCCGTAGGGGTTCGTACGAACCCCCCTTATTCCTCATTCTCCCCCTAAAACACAAATAAAAACCTAAATTTTAACACTTCAAAGCTCAGTTTGAGGATGAAAATGGAGGATTCTTCACAAATCCAACTGGAGTTGGTAGTCCTCAGAAGGAGCTATCTAATGAATATAATTTTAATTTTTTTTGGTTTTATTATGTATTTTCTTTTTTAGTTTTATTAAACATAGGTTTTTCATTTAAAATGAAGGTCTTTGTTCTACACATGTGGAAAATTAGAAAACTATCAAAAGAAAAATTGAAAAATATGAGTGCACCAAATATTGAAGTCCTTGATCCAACAAAAAAAAAATTGAATGTTGATATATACAAAAAAATTTACACGTTATATGGTTGTGCTATGTCTGAATTGTAATTGGTTTGACTTTGAAACTTAATTAAAGAAAAAAAATTCAATAAAAAACTATCTAACCAAGTGGAAGCACTAGATATTGGAGTTATAAATCTAAATTCAAAAGAATTAGAATTTTATCCTTCATGGAAAAAAAATTATGCATTATACGGTGTGCGTCACTTTTTTAAAATGTTGTTTTCTAAAAAAAACTAGTTTTCATGGGAGATGGAAAAATAAGTGCAATCTGATTCCAAAAATTTTGAAAAAAATATTTTTGGAATCTATAGAGAAAATTTGACAAGACTCTAGTTTGTATCATCTTCAAATTCCTCACGGTTTAGCCGCTATAGGTGCCTGAATATGAAGATTTAGTTAAAAAAATTAGTGTTCGGTTTGGCCAAAAATTGTAAACTACTATTGTGGGATCACTCGACAATGGCTCTGCTAGCAGTTTCAGTGGTGGTCACACCGATGGTTCTAGTGGTGGCTCTAGTAGCAGTTCTGGAGGAGATTCCTCTGGCCCTATGTCTTCTAATGACCCTATTCTAAACACGCTTCTTCAAAATATGGGTAAGATGAAGAGCTAGTTGGCAAGTCTCTCCCAAGCCTCTTCACAGCCTATCTTTCAACCCTTCTTCTAGGATATCACATTGTCTATAGCAATTTTGAACACTCCCTTCCCTCAAGGAATGGATATTTTGAAATTCAAAAAGTATGGCAGCAAAGAGGACCCACAAACACATGCGTCTGCCTTTAACACTTTGTGCACACATTTCTTCCATCATGACATGTTGATGGAAAAACTATTCCCTTGATCTCTAAAGGATACAATGCTTGAATGGTATTGTTCCTTACCTAATAATTCCATTTTCTCATTTGACCAACTTGTAAACCAATTCCTACGACAGTTCCAAGCTAACATCACACCGAAGATGACCTTTGCAGATCTCATCTAGTCCAAACAAAGTGACAATAAAAAGATCACTCATTTTATAGTGCAGTATCAAGTGCGCTTTTCGTAAATCTCATATCCACTGCTCAATTCAAATGTGTAGAAGGTATTCTTATGGAACTGACAAAGGCCTTGGCAAGAAAACTTTTCCTTTATGAAATACCCTTCTTTCCCACATTTGTGTGTAGCCCTTCGGGAGTATCAAAAAATGGTAGTTCAGTTCAGGGGATCCTCCTCGCGCTCTTATTATGAAGGAAAGTCCATCACATCGATCTTTGGGAAAGGTAAGGCTGTTGCGAATGTAGTAACCATTGCAGATGACAATGGCCTTAGGTGCAATTGAAAGTTCACAAAGTTATCAGAATCTTATTCTTCCATCTTTCAAAAGTTGTTGAAAGATAATATCATAACCTTGTAGAACCCTAAACCTCTTAAGGAACCTTACCCTAGCTATTCTGATGCAAATACCTACTATCAATACCATCGAGTTAATAGACATGATGTTGAATGTTGTATGCACCTATGTCATGAGATATAGGACTGCATCGAGGATGGTACTATTTGTCTCAATGGGAGTGAAAAAAACACAAATAAATTGGTGGCAAAAGAAAATAGTGAATTATAGATATACACAGACTCATTCTCATCGCATTCTGCTAACATGATTATTGATCCCATCGATTATGTCACTTAGCCAGAGGCCTATGTTAACATGGTCACAGTTACTCCTACTGCACAACCTGTGCTCATTTCCCCAGATGTGACATTCAATTCGCAGAGCTTACCCATGAATAACAAGCCCTCTCCCCTCTATATTACCACTCACCTCAATGGCAACATTGTGGTAGGAGTCTTAATAGACCCCGTGATTCGAGTGAATGTTATTATAGAGGAGACATTGTGGCTTAATTCAAATTACATAGAAAAGAATATGGACAAATAAAATCTACCATTTTTACACATGATGATCTTTTTCTTAAACCATATGGCTCGATAACTTTGTCCATCCTAGTTGGACCTAGGGTTGTTGACATGGCTTTCGATGTCATTCTGGAGTCAAATTTATTTAGGATGAATTTAAGCATACCTTGGCTAGCTTCCATGAATAGAATCACCTCAGTTATTCATAAATATTTAAAGTCCTCCCATGAAGGTGTTGTGCATGTAGTGCATGACACTAGATACTAGCCTCTAGTATCCCATGGGGGATATTCATTATACCACTTTTGGTTGGCCCCGATTAGTCCACTTCCTCCAAGAATGGACCAACTTTACAAAAACTATGTGAATTATAAGACTGGGGACAAGGGACAGCCAAAATTGTCTCTTCCTGTAGCACAGCAGCTAGTTGCCTCCTCTTCCCAAAAAGGAAAGGATAAGCTTGCCTCTACTCAGGCTAACTCTCCTGCTCCCCTTTCCTAGGAGGAGTATTAGATTCAAGAAAGCCTAGACTTTACCCGTTGAGTCCAATGATACCTCCTTGGTGTAGGCCCAAGATCAGGATATTGGATTTCCATAATGAGCCTCTCGAACCTTGGTATTATTTGTATGATAGAAAGAAAGGTTCCCAAAGGAAATTCTCTCTGTGGCCTCCTACTGCTCTTTCTCCAAAAGTAGTAAACGGGAAGAGGCCTACTATCGAGGCACTTGAGCCAACCCCCCTTGTTTCTTAACGTGCTCCTCCTGCTCCCATCCAAGAGTTTATTCCTCTACCAGAAATGACTATAGTAGACACTCCCATGGCTGAGCAAGAGCCTTTTGTTCCTTCACAGCCTCTAGCCTATGGTTTGAAGAGTCATAGAAACCACCTTGTGTGTGAGTGAAGCATCAGTGAAAGGATCTTGCTACTGAGCAAGCCACCTTATAGAGGAAGGAAGAGGATATGACCGCCCCTATATCAGGGCCTCCTTTCGTACCCTCCTCTCTCCTTCCCTTTGCCTCCATCCAATCTAGTTTAATCTCGCTTTTGACTTCTGCTATGAGTACAAATGCACTTGACCCCAAAAAGGTGTAGGTTCTCATCGTTCCTTCGGTGGAGCCACCCCTATTAATGTCCCTTCTAGATATCCCTCCTTTCCTGAAGCTCATGGATATGAAAAACACTTTGGTGGTGTCTACTATGGTTTTCTCCTCCTCTTCCTCTGCACCTCTAGCCTCGTATGTGGGGAGTTCACATCCCTTGGTGAAGCAGAAGGTGGAGGGTGGTCCTTCTAGAAATGGAGGATGTAAGTGGAGCCAACCTTTTTGAAAGGTGGTCCCATGTCGACTTGTTCTATCTTAGTAATAGAACCAGTCCTAGCTTCCCCTGAGTTCATCACCACTCTTGAATTGCTTAGTGAGTCTAGTGGTGAATCTCAGGTGCAGCCTTCTCTGTCTATTGAAGTTAAACATGGCACTCCTGTAAAGTGCATATTTAACTCTCTGGATGAAGTTCTAGCCTTGTCGGCTATCTTCACAAAATCATAGACATTAGTCCCATAAGAGCTCAGTGGAGAGTGTTGGTTATTCTTTTTAAGAACCAAACTTCTCTTTAGAAGTACCTATGGACTTTTCCATTTTCAATTATCATTAACTCCAAAGGGATTGGCCAAAAAATGAATAGAGCTTGCTAAACTTCTATTCCTACTCTTTGGGCTCTGTGAAACTTGGGAGGGTGATCCCAAAATGTATACTTAAAGACTTATCACAATTACATTCAAATACATTGCCAATAACAAATATTCATCATGAATCCATTCAATGATATGCATTGAATAAGTTGGAAGCTTATATTTATGATGTATATATCGAATATGAGAAAGTGAACTTTGAACGCAAAATAACAACAATAGTATCCCCTTGAGATTCTATGATTTTAAAGATTGAGTAATAAATGAATCAATACTAAGAGTGTAACATGAATACTCTACATGAACCAGTGTCTTTATCCCAAGCACAGAGTCAATACTTTTCTATGTAATCTAATAACAATTTAAAATGTAACACCTATAACCTCAAGAAATATCTCATTACAACTTTCCTCCATGACGTTCCTGATTACTACTTCTTATAAAAATCCTAGCACATAATTCTCATAAGTCATTAATCTCATACAATAAATTACATTAATTATTTGAATCAATAAGCAAGCATGAAACTAAACATGCATCAGGTAATAATAGAGAAAAAAGAAAGAAATCCTTGATCACTTTTAATCATAACTCACAAAATACATACAAGGAGAGACAATAACCATGAAACTAATCTTACTCTATATTATAAATGTTATATCATTATTAGTCTTACATGCATAAGTATAAAATTCAAAAGAAACTTAAAACAAACACTCTAAAACTTGCTTCATATTATCTTGGCAGTCTAATAGTAGTAACTCAAAAAATTTCAACTCTCGTGCTTCTAGTCTTGAATTCCTTCTTATAGAGATGAAGGAGCAAACAAGACTCAGACCAGATAGCACACATGCCATGATCTCATTGGACCACTTGTAACAACATTCATCTTTCAGCTACACTTGAGTGTTCAGGTGGAGTGAATAAGACATAAGGCAGGATTAATCCTTAACTCTTCATGGAAGAGAGGTCCCACCTCAAAAAAAATCATTAGTTTGTTACAAGATATTCTCCATGTGTTCAAAATGCTAACCATGAGAGAATCAAAATGCTTCATAAGGTTGGAATTTGTGGGACCAAACCTTGGTGGAAAGAATGGAAGTGGTATCTAGACACCCCTTTCAGGAACTACAAGCCTCAGCTTGGTTACAGGTGGCTCTCACCACATTTTCCTATGATTCAGAGTTTGAACCAGAGGTGGCTTCTTCAATATCCCACTCATGTCTGGCGTAAAAGATTTGTTGCCACTTGGTTTGCAAGTGTTGAGCCAAAACTCGCCCACTTTTCTTAGTGTATTATTTTCCAAGGCTTTCCTATGGGCTCTTGGCTGGTTCACCTGGGGGTCTGGGACCCTCAATGCCCTTTTTGTGGGCAAGATGAGAATTTTAAGCATCTTTTCTAGTTTTTTCCCAGAGCCCAAAAGCTTTGGACTTGGATTCATGAATTTTTTCAGCCCTTTAGGTCGGAGCCTTTCTCCTAGATTTCTTGCAAAGTTCACCCAGCTTTGGCACACTTTTAGGTTGGAAATTCTGTTCAATCTTTGGAAAGATAGAAATGCTTGCATTTTTTCACATACTCAAATGGATATTCATGTATCTTTACATACTAAGGCTATGATTTTCTCTAATGTGCTTTTATAGGTTCAGGTGCAAGCTAAAAAAGTTGCACTTGAGGTTGCTCACCTTTAGGTTCTCCTGGATCACTAGGGTAATGCCCCTTGTACTATTGCTCGGGTCCCTACTTCACCCACCTTGTCCTATGGTCGATTGCCCTCTAGGGGCCAATAGAGGAGTGGCTCTACATGTCTCTGTTCCCAACCTCTACTTGGATGGGACTCTCACACTCCTCGGTGAAACCGCTCTCCTCTGCCATAGGCTAGCCAGTGGTGGCCTTTTGGTGATGCTTTGGGGAGTGGCGGTGGTAGTTCTGAGTGGCCCTTTGATGACCCTCCTACTTTTGGCTCTGGTTGGCCAACCACTAGTAAAAAAAATTTGTGTCTGGCACTTGCAATCTCGCCCTAGCACGAGGAAGAAGATAAAGAGAAAAAAGATGTTGGTGATGATTGGGGTCCTCCTCCTAACGTCACTCCAAACCCCGCTGATGTATGGGGGGGAAATTGGGATGACAAAAACCCTCCTGGCTCTACTAGCACTACTCTAGTCACTTAATGGCCTTTTTATTTACTTTGTAATTTTGGACTTTTGGGCTTTTCCCATGTGATCTATTGTTTTTTCTGGGCGCTACCCATTTGACTCTCGGGGTGTGCCTTTTTACCACCCACCCTTTTTTTGTGAATATGTATCTTTATATTTGAGTTAATATAGATAGTTTCCTATTCATCAAAATAAATCACAAAACTTATAAAGCAAGGCAAGGACAAGAGAAAAAAGGTCAAAAGTTGTCAATCCACATTAGTACCATGTGTCATTCATTTAAATTTGAGGAGAGAATAATAGTTTACCATGTTATATCAAAAGCCTAATTTGTACTATATTTGGGCTATGTATTATTTCTCTCCTAACCATTATTTTCCTTATTCATTGATCTTTACACAAACTCAATCTGTCTATTTCTCCAACCAAGTGTTATATTCCTCCTCAATGGGCCGTTTAATATTCAACAAATCCTATACCTTAGTAATGTATTGAGTGTACCTTGCATCTGTTAAAATCCTAGCCTCTTTAACAAACATATCCATTTTTTATTCAATTTCAAACATTGTGTCAATAATTGAGTTGAGCAAGAAGTAATCAATGACAAACAAGTGATTCTTGGCCCTCTCAAACATTTCTCCCAATTCTTTCTTCCAGGTGTCAAATGGGTACAATTCACCTTATGGATTAAATATTTGAGGCATACCCATTCTTCGATTTCCTTAAATAATTTTAGCTTACTTTGGATCCGTATACCCAACTTTCCATGGAAGGTGATTATCTCTTTTATTGAGTCAATAGTCTACAAGATGTCATAAATATTTGTGGATGCCTTAGGGTCTTTATTCATTTTTGGCATCATTTCATTCAAAGAACTCACTCTAGCAATCCAATTATTCCACTCATTCCTAAAGGCTTCCTATACTTGCAGATACTTTGTATTTTCTTCTTGAATATTCTTATGCATGGCCTAAACATCATTATCTTTGTGGACCAACTTGGTGACCCTGTACTTCAACACATCCTCAAAAATTTCATTGGCCACTTTAACTATTTCTAGTTTGGCTTGCTTGACATTTTCCTTTTCAGCAGCCAATTGTCCTTTCAAATCATCAACCCTTAGGGCCAAAGTCTCCCTATCTTGTGTTGAAATATCAAATGAAGAGGAAGAGGAATAAGGTGGTTGATCCGTTCACTTTTGAAGAGCTTGAATAGTGGCTCTCATTTGACTCAACTCATTCAAAGCCTTATTATATTCTTTAACCAAGGATTCATACTTCTTCTAGGAAATATGTGCAGTATCCACACTAAGCATTGCAACATGTGTAGTTAACTCAACTACCTGGATAGGAGTTATGTTAGCTTCTCTCTTAACCACTAGTGAACCAATGACTTCTTCAATAGGTCTAGCAACCTCATGTTTACTAGTATTAGGAGCCATAGACCAAATTGCAAGAGTATGAAATTTTGGACTATATCCAGAACCAAATATTTTATTCTCAAATTGATCCTCAAATATCAAAACCTAAGGATCTCTCCCAACTGCATCATATGCTATGGCCGTAGTGATAGTACATCCTCGAAACAACATGATTCCACTATCTTTGACAATCCTTTGAGCCTCAGTAGGAGTAATAGCTACAATTTCAGCCCTGATTTTCTCTTCCTTTGCTTTCTTAGCTTCCTCCTAGTGAGAAGGTTCAACATTTGCCTGGGTTGATTCAAGTCTTTCTTTTATTTTTTTACTCCTTTGTTGAATCATAAACTCTTGAAACTCTTTGGTCTACACAAACTTATCATCGGCCAAAAACTCATCACTCCCTAATTATGGGATCATCATCATCTTCTCTATTATACTGCCACTTGACAATCATGTCAAGAGGAACATATGAACTATGAGTTTCTATAATGTGAGGGGAAATTTTTGTTCCACCTCCTCATTTCTTGGCACATGCTCTGCAACTTGTTCTTCTTGGACTTCTAAAGGTTTTTTTGGGACATCCACAGCCTATTGCTTTCGTTGTTGTTCTAAGAGGACTTGGGCTTTGTCTATAGCCTCCTTTACCTTCACTTTAAACTCACCAGATTGATAATCCTTTATCATAGTAAAGGTCCTCTCCAAGGGATTTGCAATTACATTATATGGACTGATGTAGAAGGCATTCCTTGTCATAATTTTCTCCTCAAGGTTCACCATAGTTTTCCATTCCCTTTTCCTAGCCATGATGGCCTCATCAATTTGCAGATTCCTTAGCACATCATCCCTATATAGAAATTCATGGTGTATCATGCCTAATTTCTTTTTTCTTCTTCTTTCTCCCACAAACCTTTATGGATCAAAAACTCTAATATCACTAATAGGCATTCTAAGATTGCTTACCATAAATCCAAGCTTTTCATACCCCTCAAGGGCAGTGATCTTAAAGTAAGAAAAAGTACATTGGGCAGCCAATGTAGTGCCCTTTTTGTCTTTCCTAAACATTTCATAATCCATGACATCAATTTTCCACATGAGCTTGATGAAATCCAATCTATCTGAGACATACAAAGGTAGACAATGAGGTGCCACCTTAGTTCCATAAGCTCTGATCAGAGTATATTTTGAGTGTAGAAACCAGTCATCCCAATTATGTGTTACTTGGGAGCCTGGTACGTCCTTTGGGCACATAAGGCTCATGATTTTTGGAGATATTTTGAATATAGGTGCCACACCCAATGACTCTAAGATACCATATCTTACAACATTGGAAAATAAGATGTAATTTGAATAAGATCAATCTCGATCCCAAATGTATGTCCACATTTGCATAGGATTAGCCTCATTTTCATCATCCCTCATCTTTAAATTCAATTTCCTTTTCCACTCATAGTCACCTTCCCATAAAAGCATATGCATCAATAAAGAGTAATGAGGGAAAGACAAAGGGAGTACCTCCTTTTTCAAATTGAGAAAGTCATCATGCATTCTTTCAGCAACAAAGTTAGCATAATCAAAACTATTGTTTTGATTATGGTTTTGTATATCCTCCACCATTACCAATGAGTCAAGAGCTATCCTCACCTCAAAATCCTAAGCCAGTACTTGATTTAAATAGTAATAAGTGTTTTTGAAATAATCTACAAATTTTTCACACTCAAAAGGGTCTACATCCTTATCAATAAATCTTTCCTTGCTCCTTCTATGTCTCTTAAGAAGTACTTCTTTATATGAAAATTTTATCCTTTGATACTCACCATACAGGTCAACACGTCTGACCTTCGAAGAATAATTGAGATTCAACCCAAATACATCTATCATCACAAAAGGACCTTATCACTCATCACTAATTCTCCTCATAAGGTTTGCAAGTAATTAGCAATGAGAGATGATCTCAGTGTCATTACTTATTGCACATTGCTAATCAATAACCTGGCTTTAAAAAAAAATCTGCAAGAAGTGATGAAATTAATAATTAATGTCCTTGCTTATCGTTGAATTAAATCAGTCAAATCATAGCACATTTCTGATAAGCGATAGAAAGAATGATCATAAATTTGGATGGCATCACTCATCACTATTATAATCCCAAGAGGTCGTAAATTATTAGTGATAAGTGATCCCTTCAAAGTACTAAGAACCTAGTCCATCGCTACTTACAATTTGAGATTCAAAGAACTATTCACGATGAGTGATATCAAAGATATTACCTTATCACTCATCATTGATTTAAAACATATGTTTCAAAAGTGATTAGTGATGAGTGGGAGAGACAAAAGGCCTATTGAACTTAAGTGAAAACTTTTATGCACATGCTCATAAGTTGTTCTTAATGGAGGGGACTTCCTAGGATAATATAATAGATTGAAAAAGGACTTAAAAACCTCAAGACCATTGAAAAAAATTTTATAGAATATGACTTGGTGAACCGATTGCCTAAACAATAAAAGTAGATGCAAAATTCCTTAATAGTGACTGGCAATTTGAATCCTAAACCCTCCCTAAGTACAACCAGGGTTTGAGACGGGACATGAAAATTAAGGTTCCATCAGAGAGGACCTTGTGGGGCCCTCTTCCTTATCCCTTATTGCAGGATCATCAAAATCTCCTTCTCTTCACATCCCACCACTGTAGGCCCATCCTCCTTCCCCCTACAATTATCTAGAGTGGGAAGCAGATGACCTCTTGGTCTATCAGTGTTAGGGAGAGGCCCCATATTTATATTTAGATTAAATGATTGTGTGTGTTGTGAAATTTTCCCCCATGATCATGCTATGTGTTCTTGGATGACCCTTATCACCCTTGTTGGTGCTTGGATACAAGCATGGTTTTTGTGTTGTAAATATTCTTCTCTTTGTATCATCATTCCTCCATGTTTTTAATTGACTTTCGATAAATTAGGGATGATGCAAAGCATTGAGGGCATTAAGGCTTCCCTTCCATGTTGACCCAATTTTTTATTTTTACTTTTTCTTCTCATGTATTCTTCACATGGTCTAATATAGTAAGGGGTTGTTGACAATTCATTTTATATACTATTATACTACATATATATTTATGAGAAACTCTTACCCCAAAATATCAGATCACCCCTGTACCCTTTGTTCATGGTGTTTCTTTTAGATTTTATTTTATCTTTCTCTCTTCTTTGCTTGAGTTTTCCCTTTCATGTGTGACAATGCTACTTCTACAACATTTTGATTTTCAAAAAATGCATTCGTTCCAACAAATCTTTTCTCAAGAATCTTAACAAACCTCTTTTCAAGAATCGCATTCTCGACTTGAAACCCTAATGGAATGTATTTCCTTCATCATGGGTTCACAAAGAAAGAACTTGATAACCTTCCCTTTGAGGTGGGAGTAGCTTTGACCTTCCCCTCACAAGGGTAAATTTTCTTCCTTTTGAATTCCTTGATGAAGTGAACATCTTTCAAAAGGATTCCTTGATGATGAATTGATTCAAGAAAGAAACATCTCTTTCGTACTTTTGAACAACACATCCCTTGAGTGGACCCCTTCTTCACGTCGGGTTCCTGAGGGATCCCTTTGAAATTTTTCCAGCTTGATGATGGTTTGTGTGACTGTCCACTTACTCACCTGAGTGGCTACTTTTTGACATGTTCTATCTAAGGGTAAACATGTCTCTTTATAGGTGCACCTGTGAAACCACTTTTTGACTCTGCGGAGTCCCCTTCCTTTGTTTTCCTCCATGTGAGAGATCTTGGGGGACACCTCCTTGCACGTCTATGGGCCTGTAGGGCACTTCCTTTGAGCATCCTCCATACGAGAGATCTTGGGGGTCACTCCCTTGCAGGTTTGCGGATATGTAGGGAACTCTTTTAGATTTCCTTCATGTGAGAGATCTTGGAGGACACCTTCCCTACAATTATACAATTTTGTAGGGTGCTTTCTTTGGGTTTCCTTCATGTGAGATATCTTGGAGGATACCCTACTTGCAGCTCTATGGTTTTGTAAGGCACTTCTTGGTTTCCTTCATGTGAGAGATCTTGGAGGATACCCTCCTTGCAGTTTTGTAGGTTTGTAAGGAACTTCTTGGGTTTCCTTCATGTGAGAGATCTTGGAGGATACCCACCTTGCAATTCTGAGGGTCTGTAAGGTACTTCTTAGGTTTCCTTCATGTGAGAGATCTTGGAGGATACCTTCCTTGCAATTTTGCAGGCTGTGAGGTGCTTACCTCTTAGGGATTCCTTCATGTGAGAGATCTTGGGGGTTGCCTCCTTCCAGGTCTGTGGGCCTATAAGACACTTTCATTCTACACCTTCATAGTTACGAGGCTATGAAGTCCTTTCGCTACCCTGCACTTTCAAGCTTGCCAGATTGTGGTATGCTTCCTCAACGGTTCAGGTATAAATTTCTAACCCTATTCACTCTTCGATCTACTTTACCGAAACACTCATTAGTTTTCATGCTCACTAAAGTGGGGGAAAAATGTATAGGAGCAAATTTTCACCCCATACGTAAATTCCCTTTTTACACTTCCTCACCTTAGAAACCAAATTTGAAGGAAAAATTCCAAATCAACAGGCTGTCTTCATTCCACTTGGCATCTATTTTTTGCATCGATAGAAGAATAACTATTGGGGACACTCGCACGTCATGTAGACATCCACATAGTGTGCTTACATCCCTGACATATTCCTACATCTGAATTTGGATGAGGCATTACACTTCTTATTAGGAATGAATTGTAACATCCCTCTTCGACCAACCAACTAGGAAATTCCTTATTCTTGCTCATTCTTCCTTCAAATTATTTCATTCTCATTCCATTTCATCCTCTTGAAATCTCTTCATAATCTTTAGCACTCTCTAAGCATTCTAGCACTCACATCTTGCATTTTCAAGCACTTTTAAAAGCAACAACACTCCATCAACTCCATAGAGCAAGTGTGGAACATACCATTACAAAAGGGGCTTGAGTCCTCTCTTTTCTCCTCCATTAGCTAATGAGCTCTTGGTGGAGGTGGTAAGAATTTTCACTCATATCCTCCATGATTTGGTTGAGTACCACCTTACTATTTTGTAGTGTTATTGTGGTCTTTACTTTCTTTCCTTTATCATATATTTCTCCATCATTACTATCTTGGTTGTCCATGGAGGTGGAAGAACCAAAATGGGGGTCTGACTAAGGCAGACCCCTATACAGCCCCCAATAATTTTCCCTCTTTTCTTGTGTATAGGTGGATGTGAATTTGGATCTAGTTGGTGAACAGGCTCTTTTGTGAGATCATCTTTGTCACCCTAGTTTTAATATACTTACTTTATCACATTTTTTTGTATCTCTCATATTTCATAGTTCTATTTTGTTCATTTAGAAGTCACTAGCTAGGTCATCAACTTGTTTTCTAGTAGTTCTTACTGTCTTTTCAATCCTCTGCTCATACAGATGCCAACGTACCTGAGAGACGCTAGCACTCTGCATTGTCATCTTGAAACTACGCTTCTATCCCTAGGAAAGAGCTACCTGAGGTATAGTGTTGAGCCCCAAAACTAGCTCACCTAGCCCCATTCTAAATGTTGGGTCTCCAGAGCGATTGAAGGACCTTATAGTCCGCATCATTCTCGTCCCTCATCTAAAACTTTCCTTTAGAGTGAGATAATTTAGGGCAGCCTTTCACTATTGGCTCTTTGTGACCTAGGGCCTTGAATGTGGTTGGTCCCCCTCTCTTGCACTGAGTTTAGAGATGAGGAGGAGCAAGGAAAATTGGAAGATTCTAGTAGTGGGAAGGGGGAGAGAAGGTTAGCAAGGCTCGCAAGTCAATCTACCAAAGGTAAAAAACTTTTCTTAGAAGAACCTAGGGATGACCTGAAAGATGAAACTCTTCCTACCATTAATCTGAGTAAAAAGGAGTTTTCAATGGTTATGGGAGAAGACCTCTCAAAAGACTTATTCATAGTGAATAGGATGAAGAAACGGTTGGTGATGACCAACCAGTGGTGAAAGACTCAAAGGATTTAGAAGCGAAAGGGCTCTAAAATATTAAAAAAGAAGTCGAAGAAGTGGTAAGGGTGGTCATGAAGGGAATGGATGAATAGAATATGGAGGAAAGGGTTCAGGAGATGCGGGATAATGATAGGTCCCTCAACTTCTATGTTACTCGAATCTACAAAATACACCACAAAATGGACAAGATGGACAAGGCCTTCAATAAGTTAACAACTATCTATTTGGGCATTATGTGAAAGGCTATGTTTGGCATGGTGAGTGGGGAAAATAAGGCTAGGAAATTCCATCAAAAGATGAGGGCCTCAAAGGCTATTGAGGAGAAATTAGATGAAGGAGCGGAAAAATATATGGAACAGTACAACAAGGCGTTGGAACAACTAGAGTAAGAATGGAACCTAATCTACTATCTAAAAGACTAATTTGGGTTTTTTGGGTTTATGTATTTTGGGTTTTTTGATCTTTGTTCTTAAATGGCTTGTGTTCCCCTTGATAAATTAGCCTCGATTATGTCTTTAGGACTATTTTTTCTTGTTGGTGCTTAGGTTGTGTTGTTTCCAGTTGTTTGATGTCATTCCTACTATAGGGTGTTGGTTGGTTTTGCACCCATATTGTTTTGTCGTCTTGTTTTGCTGGACTGTAGGCCTTGTTCCCCTTTTTGGTTGGTTTCAGGGGCCCTTTCCCCTACTTCTATTACCAAAAACATAATTATTATATTATCTTATGATAATTATTATTATAATAATATTAAATTACAAATACTTATATTTATAATTTTTAATATATTGTATTGTTTTTCATTTTATTTATTATTTTTATTTCAATGTTAGGGTTTTTAGTGTCTTAATTTTGAGGGCACGACAGTCCACCCTTCCCAATATTTCTTGTCCTCAAGCAATCACAATTTAGGACATCCCTAAATTTACTAAAATCCCAAATCAACCTTGTTGAAATCCAAAATGTTAGAAAAATACTGCATCCTTCATCATGATGGATTATAGGAGTGTGATGAATATTAAGATCCTTTGTGAATTTAATCCAATTTCATATTTGAGGAAAAAGAACTAGGTGTTCTTTATTACATGTCTTAACCTTTATTTTTAACAATAAAATGATAATTTCCCTTACATAAAGTATACTTCATTGCATAAAGGTATTTAAACCAAGTTTGAGATGAGAATGATATTGGGATTTGTGGGTTATGGGCCCTTAACTTATGTAGCGACTTCAGCTATAACTTGATTGGTATCTTAATTTTATTATCCTTGATTTTTTATCATAAACATAGAATTAATTTGATCAAGAAAAGGACTTGGGAGAAGAAGACTCTTGGATGAATTGATCTATTCTAGATATTGCATATAGAAGTTAACACAACCAGCTTTGTAGGTTACAAGGTTGATCCATGCAATACCTTTGTTTCTATGAGTGTGGGATGGATCATATGTTCTATGGATTTGATTGTGTATTTGTTCCAAATGAATAGAACCAATGTGTTCTCTAAGAATTTATTTTCCTTCTTTACCTTTGCTTGAAAATATCATGTTGCTATTAATATATGTTACCTAATCCTCACTGTAGTTTTTCCATACTTATAGTTTTCCATGTAAATGCGGTGTTCTATTTATTGAGAATTTGGGTAAAGCCAAAAGAAGCTACAAAACATTAAACACAAGATACTACATGCTTCATTAATTTTCAATCAAATAAAAGGGTATGTGCAAGATCATCATGGAAAAAATAGGCCCTTAAGTGGCAAAAAATTCAGAAAAATCAGAGTTAGGAAACTTGACGTAAAAATTTGAATAAGTTATCTATATTATTTCAAAAATATGTAACAATAGAATTTGTAGAAAATTGGATGTAGTTTCTAAACTAATAGGTTTACTTAAAAATATATATATATTTGGTGAAAATTTGAAATTTCAATGCAGTAGTACTTAAATTTTAGGGAAAAATAAGAAGTAGGTGTCTGTCTGACCACCCTAAACACAATGAAATGATAATATTTTTTTATAAGATTTTAGATATAAGTAGAGGACTCATGTCTTGATGTGATGCATATTTTTTTGTAATTTTTTTGCAACTAAATAATTAATTATGATATTTTTATTACAACTTTTAAAATATATAAAAACTTGTATGTCTGACCACCTTAACTTGGTCAAAACTTCATGAAATTCAATTTAATTTTTTTTAATCCTATAGTATGCAAAGCATAGAATGTGACGCATGTTTTGGATTCAAAAAATGTGATACCATTTGAAAGCTATAGATGTTTTTCACTCATCCTATCAATCAGGACTTTAGTCATAATTCAAATAGAAAATGAATAATAATTATTTATTAAATTCAGACTAAAGAATAATTTATATTGGTGGAAAGTTGAGAATATCCTTTAAAAACCCTTTCTATTTCATCAATTTTGGGTAATAAAAAAGTTGTCTAAACCACATGGGCCATCATATCACTTGCATATCGCCACTTTTTGGCTCATCGTGATCCTGCACATACCCACATTACATATTAATATGATTTTCATATCCTATTTTCTAGGAAACTCCCTAAAAAAAATTCTTTAAAATATTTAGTTGTTTTAACAACTCAATACAAACACATTCATACCAATCATATATTTACCTATTCCAAACTATATTATAACAAACTTAATAATTTTATGCATAATACATGATGCAATATTCCTAACACCCCCCCCTATTGCATCATTCTCCTAATGGGAACAAGAAGATCAACAATGTGTGATGAACACATTTAGTAGTTCATCCTAATGTATGATTAGGGACATACACATCTACTCATACGAAACAGTAGTGGAACTAGACTCACTATGCTCAATAGTCTTTCATCTAATGATAGGGAAAAACACATCTGCCCATATAACCAAAGATAGAGACTAACACGTCTACCTAGAGTTTTACAAAAAAGTTCGGATAGGGACAAACACATCTATCCAATATCAAGGTTATGAACAAGGACACACACACACACACACACTTGCTCAAAAACATTATGACTAGCGACAAACATATCCAATCATAATCACCCAAAAAATATGATTTGGGAAAAACACTTCCAATCACATACACCATCTCATGAATGGGGACAAACAAATCCATTCATAGCATAAAAGTCTTGAGAACCAAGTTCTTTTTGTTGTGTATGTAGCCACCATTGTAGATGATTTCCACTCTGGTCACAAATGATATGAGACGGATGCCACTACCACTTGAAAATTGATATTGGATTTATTTGTTTTGGCACAAATAATTTTATTAATAATGCAATTTTGTAGCCCCATTGCTAGTAACTGATGAGAGGTTGTTGAATGTCCTCCAATCTCTTGTGCCTCCATCTTCCAATTTTTTTTCTACTTAGAATTTTTTTCTTTTGAGACTCATTTCAGCAAATTGTGAGGAAAGAAAATATTCTCCCCCTTGATGTGAACTTCTTACAAGGAGTTTTGGGTACCACCGATCATGCACTCCAATTACAATTGAAACAATTTTTATAATTTATTACTTTTTAACACTATTTTTAAAACTATTTTGATATGATAATAGACTTCATTTTAAATAAAAATAATATAACTTGACTATGACACAAATTATAATTGATTAAAAAAAAACTTGGCTCATGATTTACTTTCCTAAAAATTTCCCATGGTAATTTCAATAGAGAATAAACAATAATCTTGCTTTTCCCAAAGTGAATAATGAGGGTTCTAGATCCTTTACCCAAAGCTAGTTATAGAAAAACATCAAAATTTGTACACTAGTATTAATTCAAGTGACCCTCATCCTATCCTTGAAATGATAGAATCCATCATAATTTGCATTGTGTCTTGAAGCACACACTTGTGGAGATGGTGCCACAACACTACTCTATTGTATAGATTGATGAAGAATACAATATTTTCTTCTTAGAACTTGGAACTGATCTAGTTGCCACATCGACCTTTGTGAATGTGTAGGACTTCATACATTTTAATATGTTGTAGATCAATAAGAGTATTGTCCTTCAAACCACTACAACAAGTAACACACACCACACAAATCCTCTAATCTCTATTTCATGGAATAGATAGAAATTTTAAATAGATCCTCTGTGATTTAATCAATCACTGTTAGAAGAGTAAAAATACATAAAAATCACCAAACCCATTGCTAGATAAGGAATTAAAAAGAAAAATCTACAATTTTAAAACTTGGGAGAATTTTCTAATTCAGTAGCCTCAATTTGATTTGGATTGGCTCTATACAGATTTCTAAGCATAGAAATTAAAATGGATCTCCACAAAAAATTGTTAGGTGCTTCAAAGATGAATTATCATGTCACAAATGAGAGACATCGTTTTTTGCTTCAAACTACTCATTGAATATTAAAAATCTCTTCAAAACATTTTTGGGTTTTATTGTCCCATTCATTAGCTTTCCAAAATACTTATAATTTTTAAATTTCATTAAGAAATGAATGAGATATCATAGTTTTATTGAGACTGCATTATACTAGTATAAAAAAATGTCATTTTAAAAACAAAACAATATATCATTGCTCTTACCAACTCACCTATGCATCAATTTGATTTAAATAATATTTTTCATTTTTTGTTGGCATTTAGTCTTCCTTGAAAGTTGCTCCATGGATTTTCATATGAAATGATTACTGCTCTAATACGTCCATATTGAGAATCTACGTAGAGCCGAAAGAAGCTCCAAAAAACTAAACACAAGAAAATACATGCTTCATAAATTTTCAATCAAATACATTACATTAATATGATTATCATATCCTGTTTTCTAGGAAACTCCCCAAACAAATTTTCTAAAAACACTGAGTTGTTTTAACAGCTCAATACAAACACATTCATACTAGTCATATATTTACCTATTTCAAACAATATAACAAACTTAATAATTTTATGCATTATATGATGCAATATTCCTAACACTATTGTGTATGGTGGTGTTTGCATTACTATTTCATATTTTTAGTTTCTTCTAATTCATAATGAGCATTTAAATATTTGATAAGGGTTTGAAATTTGATGTTTTAATGTATAATTGATTCACCCCCCCTCTTTTTTGTCCTATACATCTAAAAATTGGTATTAGAGTTATGGTTCCTTGGAGAAAGGTTAACTAATTGAGGTAGATTTGGATGGTGTAGAGGAAGGGTGTTGAAGCTCTTATGTTCAATGGAATTGAAAGGTGGAAAATTGTTGCTTTCCTTTTAGGATTTAGGACCTAGAAGGAAAATCTTCACTAACTTTCACTCAAGAACAAACCAATGAGATCTCAATGCAAAGGGGAAGGAGATCTTGCAAGAGGGTTGTCCTAGGGGCTGATTAGGATCTAATGAGGGGTTCACCACCAAATTAAGACTTGGAAAAGATAATGAAATGCAAGATGAAATACAAAACCCTAATATGATGCAATCTTGAATTAAATGACCTAGAAATGCATATAAAATAGTATAATAATCTATAAGATAAAATGTGTGCACTTGGAAACTTGAAGATGGATGGAAGGAGTCCTGAAATGCTAGAAATTCTAACTTTTTGACCTAATGGGATGCATTCCCCATTTTGGGCTAATTAGTCCCAATTTTGGATTTTGGCACAAGTGTGGCTTTTGGACAAAAGGGTATTTGAATCTACAAAAATTTATAAAAAATACCTACAGTGGGACTCATTCACCACTTGTGGTGAATGAATCATATTTGGATTTTCTAGAACTTCAAGGTCTGAATATGTTCTTCTTAGTCTACTCAATCTACTTCTTCAGGTTTCTAGATTTGAAACTCTGATTTCAGTGCTATAGGTGACCTTTTAGTGAAGATTGCAACCTTACAAATGAGGATACAATTCCAAAATCTTTCTCTAAGATTGTAACCTATTCATTAATGATCTTTCAAGCTCCAAGACACCTAGATCATCTATAATCCCACATGTAAAGAGGAGAAAACTTTTTGATCGTTAGTGGATAGGGGTTTGCATTGGTCAAACCCCTTTTAGGTAATTAAACCAAATGATGAAATAATGAACATGAAACATGAAATATAGGACATGAAACATGAAAAATGGTACCTTGAAGGATGTCTTGTAAATCTGTAATCTAGCATGAAGTGGCCATGAAGGAAGTAGATCTTGATCTTGAAATGGATGAAGAATAATGCTTGACCTTGAATCTTGGATGCAACATCACAAATCTAGCTCAACAACATGCTTGATGCTTGATATCCTTGACATGATAATGGATCTTAAATTTCTATAATAATTGATGAAGAATTATGCCCTTGAATTCCTTAGAAATGATCTTGAATGCTCTCTTGATGATGTTGTGAAGTCTTGGAATGCTTAACTCTTGATTTCTTGACTTGATATCATGTAGGCTTGATGAAATAATAATTTGAAATATTTTTTATATAGGAAATGCACTCAAATGACCATTTATTCCATCCCAAAGGCTAGCATAGAAGAAATTTGAACTTAAAACCAAATTTTCTCGTTTAAAACCTAAAAAATAGGCCATATGGGACTCATTCACCCAAAGTAGCAAATGGGTCCCATGAGGCCTATTTTGATTGCTAAAGTATCAGGGAGTGTGTAAATTAAGTTTATATGTTGATAAATTTTCAAGTTTTTGATTAAAATATACCTTGGGATGCATAATATCTAGGTCATAGGGGCCTATTAATGATAATATAGTAAGGTCATAAATGCATGAGAGCCCAAGATTCAATGTTAAAGTGTAAATAAACATACTTTACAACACTAAATTAAGGAAAAAATAGGTTTATTTAGCTAAGAAGGCCCCTAAATCCCATGTGAATGTGTAAAACACATTACAACACTAGATTAGGTCCACTTAATTTATACTCCTCCCAAATTTAACGTGAAAGCATAAGTACACTTTACAACATTAAATTAAGCAAAAGTTAGGTTCATTAAACCCAAATAATTAATTAAATCCTTGAAAAGTGTGAAAGTGGGTTATAGCACTTTACAACACCTTTACAAGGCACAATTTAAATACATTTTATTTAGTTTACAAGGGCCCATGACCTAAATCAAGGAAAATTTTAATATTAATTTAACAAGGAGCTAAACTAGTGTGAAAAGGTCACTGATGACATTTTTCAACACTACATTTAGCCCCCACTTTAGTGAGAGGATGAACTTGCTTCAAACTCACACTAAAGTAAAAATTCAAGAGGGTTCCAAGTGTACTGATATGGATGACAAAGGATGAAAAAGATCAAAGGAGGTGGCCAAGCCCCCAAAATCCGAGATCCTTCATCAAACCAACATGAGCACAAAAGGACATGCACAAGGTGTATGATTTGAAGAAAAACAAGATACACAAACATACAATGTCAAAGACAGGTATGTGCAGGATCATCAAGGAAAAAATAGGCCCTTAAGTGGCAAAAAATTCAGAAAAATCAGAGTTAGGAAACTTGACATAAAAATTTGAATAAGTTATCTATATTATTTCAAAAATATGTAAGAATAGAATCTGTAGAAAATTGAATGTAGTTTCTAAACTACTAGGTTTATTTAAAAAAAAAAATCTCTTTGGTGAAAATTTGAAATTTCAATACAGTAGTACTTAAATTTCAAGGAAAAAATAACAAGTAGGTGTTTGTCTGACCACCCTAACCATAATAAAATGATAATATTTTTTTATAAGATTTTAGATATAAGTAGAGGACTCATTTCCAGATGTGATGCATATTTTTTTCCAATTAAATAATTAATTATTAATTTTTTATTGTAACTTTTAAAAAACTATAAAAAACACGTATGTCAGACCACCTTAACTTGGTTAAAACTTCATGAAATTCATTTTTTCCTTTTTTTAATCCTATAGTATATGAAGCATAGAATGTGACGCATGTTTCGGATTCAAAAAATGTGATACCATTTGAAAGCTATAGATGTTTTTCAATCAACCTATCAATCAAGACTTTAGTCATAATTCAAATAAAAAATGAATAATAATTATTTATTAAATTCAAAGTAAAGAATAATTTATATTGGTGGAAAGCTGAGAATCCCCTTTAAAACCCTTTTCGTTTCATCAATTTTGGGTAAAAAAAAGGTCATCAGCCACATAGGCCATCATATCACTTACATATTGCCACTTTTTGGCCCATCATGATCTTGCACATACCCAAACATAAAGAATAAAGAAAAGAATAAGATGAGTGGATCCAGCTTTGACAAAAATGTGCTCACCCTAGGGCCATAGAACTTCAAGTCATCCTTGGGTTGAGTATCCACAATATGCTCACTCTGGGGCTTCGAAACTTAAGGTCATTTGTGGGGTGAGTATACAAAAGGGTGAGAGGCACAACCAGTATGTGCTCACATATATGAGTGGCTAAGGGAAGTCATCCATTCGTTCAGCTCCCATACAACCAAACCAAAGCTATACCTCCTAATAACTTTGATAAGGTGCAATGCAATAATTATCTTTGAGCTTCATGAGATAAGAAAAACTTCATATTTTTGGAGCTCGTGAACAAACAAGATGGCTACATAGGCATGCAAAAAGTGTTATGCAAGGTGGCCATATAATAGGTATTGTAAGTGTAAGGAATGTTCAAAGGGATTTTTCTTAGTTCATATAAGGTCTCTTCTTAGGGAACATTGTGCCTAATGTCTCCAAGAGAGGACAAGTCAAAGAAATATTACACTCTTAGAGTAAATCAAACCCAATGACACCACCAAGGAAAGGACGCATCGAAAGAAAAAAGAAAAATCATGTAGTAAAACATGAGTGTCGATGTATGCCCCCACTTTAAAGCGGTTGCTAACACCATCACTATGAGAAATTTCTTTAAAGTAGAACAAGACACGAGAGCTTATTCGGAAATCCCTATTCCAAGTCATATGTTTCTAATAAGTTGTACATCATGAATAAGTATGTCACATGCGAGTCACTTTAAGGGATTTCATCCACATCCCAAGCTTTCTCTTATATGTACATGAAAGGTGATTATATAGCCAAAAGAGACAATGAAAAGTGACATATGAGGACAAGGCTATTTAATCCCTTACCCCCACTTAGTGTAGGACAAGGATGAACCAAAATGAAAAGAGGAACTAGGTGCTTCAACCCGAGGGAGAGCACCACAGTTCTTAAGCTATTGATTTTTGTCACTTAAAGCCTTACATTCATTAGTAGAATGACCATGAATTCTATGATATTCACAAAATGAATTCTTGTAGTAAAATTTATTTTGTGTTCTTTGAGGGAGAGATATCAAATGATCTTGGAGTAGTCTCATTAAGATACTCTCTTGATAAAAAGTAGAGGATGTTTTATTATTTTGCGACAAAGATATCTCTTGCTTAGTAGAAGGTGTCATACCTACACAAGACTCTTTAGATTGCAATATTTTGTTCTCTCATTTATAGGAGGGTGTAAAATCTAATGAATTCAAATCATTAGTGTTTTGTGTGATGACATTGAAATTAAATGAATATTTTTTTATTTTTTTGTTTTTTTGTTTCTTGCAAAGGATAACAACCAAGACCACTAGTGTCTATCAGTTGCATTTGCACTACTATTAAACTCAACTTAGAAGAATTTTTTTTAGAGTGTTGATATTAAGTGAAGGCTTGTTTATTTCTATCAAAGGACAATAACCAAGACCATTAGTTGTTTCTTGTGTGTGAGGCTCTATAGGGACACGGATACCTTGTTCTCTAGCACCACATCTTTTTCCACTATATCCAAGTTGTTTCATAAGCTCATAACCTCTTAAATACTTTTTTTATTAACTTTTGGATTCAAAGGTTGTTGATAGTCAATTTCATCAAATTTTTTTGTGTATGTTGTCTTTTCTTCTAAAGTGGTTGAGGTGGTTGCTTTCAAAGGGTCTTCCAAATTTTGTGTTGACATTACCACTTTTTCTTTTCCCTTTTCAGAATCTTTTTTTATGATCTTTCATTTCCCCATAAATGTTGGTTTGAATTCTAAGGAACCCCAATCATCTTCTAATAGCTTTGTGATTTGATCAATATGTTTTTCATTGTCTTTTTGTTGTACGAGTTCCACTTGTGTAGTTGGTGTTAATTTTTTAAAAGAATTTTCATTATTTTTCTCAATGTTTAAACAATTGTTTGGGTGAGGGTCAAATTCAAGTGTGTACACTTTGTTGTTGAAAATATACTTCATTTTAGGATGCAAAGTAGAAGGCACACCTTTCATTTCGTGAATCTATGGTCTCCCTGAAAGGAGATTATATGAAAGATCATGAGCCATAACATGGATCGGTGTCTCTAATGTGGCCTTTCTAGTTGTAATAGGTAAAGTGATCACACCAAGTGGTTGTGTTCCTACATTGTCAAATTCCTTGATAGATAAAGATTCAGTTTGAATTTTTTAATTGTCCACACCAATCTTATCCAAAAGGGGCACATTGCACACATTAAGAGAAGAACCATTGCCAACAAGGGTTCTCTGTATTCCTAATCTATTGTAGTCGACTATTATCATAAAGGCATCATTTTGTTTTTGCACCTCCAAAAGGGGGAGTTCACTTTGGTGGAAAACAATGTCAGTGTTCGGTCCTTGAATCATGGTTGCTATGTCATTCAGATTTGCACTAGAGGGAACCACAACTTGTTGCAAGGCTATTTGAAGCATAGTGTGATAATTAGTTGAATTATGAATTAGGTCCCATAGGGATATCTTTGTAGGAGTATTATTAAGTAGTTCAACAAGATCATACTCCTTCCCACTATGTGAAGTTAAATGGGGAGCACTAGGAAAAATGAGATTATGAAAAGGGATGGATGTTGAAATTGTTTATCTTGGTTGTAGATTGTTTCTAGTGTTATATGCATGAGAAATGGTATTATGACTCGGTTGTTGCAATACATTATGCTTACGTTGGTAAAGGATAAGTTCAGGTTTTTTTTGAGTTTGAGTTTTGTGCATGAAAGTGGATAAAGAATTAAAGGGTTCTTAGGATGTCCCACAGGGTATGTAGAAGGTCCATTAATCAAGGTGGATCTAATGGACACTTACACATTCATAACCTTAGCAGTCTTTGTTTGATATGTTTCTAATAAAGGGAAATCTAGAATCACCTTTTTATCATCACCTAAGGAAGCCATCTTACTATTGTTGTCATTTTCTTACACCATGATATTTTCCCTAGGAGGAGAATTTTTAGGAGAACTATAAACCAACTATTCTTGACATTCAAGGATTGGTTCTTCCAAAATGACTTCATCACAAGTAGGGGAATGAACAATGGTTGAATTGTCTTGTTTATTAATGATGGTGTGTCTTTGTTCACTAATGTTTTCCCTAGGGGAAGAGAGACACATAATATTCTCATGAATCTCATTGGTTGTATTTTCTAATATCAAGGCATCTTCCTCCCAAGTAGAAGAAGAAAAAATTTGATTTTCAAGACTATGCAAATTTTCACTCCTTTGTCCCATAATGTCTTCCAAAATAGGATAGGTAGGGGAATGATCATAAAGAAGGTTGTTATAGACCTTAAATATTTGATCATTCAACACCAATATATCCTCTTCACATTCAATTTCATCCTCTAAAACATTATAACAAGAGGGGAAGATGTTGGGAGATGAATGTAGGATAGTTGAAGTTTCAATGGTTTCTTGTTGTGTTATGTTATCATCATGATTATCTATGGTTGTTTCTTCTTTTTCATCAATGTCTTGCCTAATAAGAGAGGTAGAAGGAGAGAAACAACTAGGATTCTCAAAACTCTCATTGATTGGTTCTTCTAACATCAAAATATCTTCTTCGCCAATAGGAGAGATATTAGGAGAAGAACCAATATGATTGTTAGTATTTTCCTTGAGGTTGTATTCTCTTTCACTAAAACACTCTCATATGGAGGGGATATGAACTTTTTCTTAACATGCCTAGATATGTAAGACACTAACATTGTTTGACCTAGAATGAAAAATACTTCTAACCATCTCATGCAATGCTTCAATAATGTAAACAATGTATATCCCAAGATGTAAAACACTTTTATCCAATGTATGCAAAACTTTAAGAATGCAAATAATGTGTATCCAAAAATAAAAAGCCATTTTATCAAACTTATGCAAATCTTTATGAATGCAAACATTGTGTATGCAAAAGTGAAAAGTAATTTTATCCATATGATGCAAAGTTTCAAAAATGTGGACATTTTTAGATCTAATGATGCTTGTAATTGAAATTATTTCAAAAATGACTACCCTAAATTGATCTTTTTGACCTAGATGCATAAAACAGATGTTTCCAAAACTTTCCAGACTTATAGTATATGTTACCAGAAAGCTTAGGAAGCACATAAATGATTTTTTAATGTTGTTAAAGGAAATTTAGAATCTGGACAGGGATTGATTCACCCAAGGTGGTGAATGAGTCCAATTTAGGGTTTTTTTCAAACAAAATCAGATATTTTCAATTGATTTTGATGCTTTTTATGTTGTATGACCTTAAGATTAAATGAAAATATAGATTTTATATGATTTTGAATGATTTGAGATGAAAAAATGCAACCTATATGCACTTTTACTAATGCAAAATTTAGAAATCCTAGATGTCAATTAACTAATGCAAACTGTAATGCAATGTTAATGCTAGCAAGATCTAGGATGATGATGCACTCCAAATCAAAGTTATGATGTTCTAAATGTAGGTTCAACAAAACGAAAGGTTGAAAATTTTTGTTTTCCTTTTAGGATTTAGGACCTAGAAGGACAATCTTCACTAACTTGCACTCAAGAACAAACACTTGAGATCTCAATGCAAAGGGGAAGGAGATCTTGCAAGAGGGTTGTTCTAGGGGATGATTAGGATCTAATGAGGGGTTCACAACCATGTTAATACTTGGAAAAGACAATGAAATGAAAGATGAAATACAAAACCCTAATATGATGCAAACTTGAATTAAATGACCTACAAATGAATATAAAATAGTATAATAAACTATAAGATAAAATGTGTGCACCTAGAAACTTGAAGATGGTTGGAAGGAGTCCTAGAATGCTAGAAATTCTAACTTTTTGACCTAGTGGGACTCATTCACCATTCTGGGTGAATCAATCCCAATTCTGGATTTTTGCATAAGAGCAAGTTTTGAACAAAAGGGTATCTGAATCTACAAAAAAAATTAAAAATACCTACAATGGGACTCATTCACCACTTGTGGTGAACGATTTCGATTTGGATTTTCTATAACTTCAAGGTTTGAATCTATTCTTCTTAGTCTGCTCAATCTACTTCTCTAGGTTTCCAGATCTGAAACTCTGATTTCAGGGCTATAGGTGACCTTTCAATGAAGATTACAACCATACAAATGAGACAGTTCCAACCACTTTCTCCAATCTTGTAACATAGTCTTCATTGATATTTCAAGCTCCAAGACACCTAGATCTACAATCACACATGTAAAGAGGAGAGAACTTATTGATTGTTAGTTGATAGGGGTTTTCCTTGGTCAAACCCCTTTTAGGTAATTAAACCAAATGATGAAATAATGAACATGAAACATGAAATATAGGACTTGAAACATGAAAAATGGTACCTTGAAGGATGTCTTGTAAATTTGAAATCTAGCATGAAGTGGCCATGAAGGATGTAGATCTTGATCTTAAAATGGATGAAGAATAATGCTTGACCTTGGATATTGGATGCAACATCACAAAACTAGCTCAACAACATGTTTGATGCTTGATATCCTTGACATGATAATGGATCTTCAATTTCTACAATAATTGAGGAAGAATTATGCCCTTGAATGCCTTAGAAATGATCTTGAATGCTCTCTTGATGATGTTGTGAAGTCTTGGAATGCTTAACTCTTTCTTTCTTGACTTCATATCATGTAGGCTTGATGAAATAACAATTTGAAAGCTTGTTTATATAATAAATGCACTCAAATGACCATTTAGTTGATCCCAAAGGCTGACCTAGAAGAAATTTTAACTTAAAACCAAATTTTCCTACTTAAAACCTAAAAAATGGGCCAAATGGGACTCATTTGTCATTTGTGGAAAATGGGTCCCACCTGGATGGAACTCATTCACCCAAAGTGGCGAATGGGTCCCACAGGGTCTATTTTGACTACTAAAGTGTTGAGGAGTGTTTAAATTAAGTTTATATGTTGATATTTCTAGGTTTTTGATTAAAATATTCCTTGGGATGTATAATATAGTGTCATAAGAGCCTATTAATGATGATATTAAGGTCATAAATGTAACCCTAAATGGATACAAGTTATATCCTCAACTATAAACCCAATACCCTCAACCCTATACCCAATATCCTCAATCCTAAGCCCTATACCCTATACACTAATTCCTAGTACACTCAACCCTGAACACTATTCCTTAATAATAGGTGCTAAATCCTATATGCTAAATCCTGAACCCTAAACTCCATGCATCAACCCTAAAACCTAAACCTTATACCCTAAAACCTAAACCTTATACCCTCAAAACTAAAGCCTAAACCCTATACCCTAATCCCTCAACCATAAATATATACCTTCTACCCTCAATCATAAACCCAATACCCTCAATCATATACCCCATATCCTAAACCCTAATCCCTATACCCTATGCACTTAACCTTATACCCTCAACGTTGAACATTATCCCTCAACTCTATACCCTCAACCCTCAACCCTATACTTAAATCCTAAACCCTCTCAACACTCAACCCTATACCCTATGCACTTAACCTTATACCCTCAACGTTGAACATTATCCCTCAACTCTATACCCTCAACCCTCAACCCTATACTTAAATCCTAAACCTTCTCAACACTCAACCCTATACCATATACCTTATACCCTCAACCTTATTCCTTAAAATCTCAACCCTAAATAGATACCTTATACCCTAATCCATAAAATCATGCATACATTCATGCATACATACATAAAAACTTGAATAGAGAATAACACGACCATATTATAATGTGCTCACATTGTGCTTTCTTTGACATAATGTGCTCACATTATGTTTTGCTTTGACATAATGTGAGCATATTATAACTTGATCACATTATGTTTTTCCTTGACATAACGCGAGCACATTATAACATGATTGCATATATTTTTCTTTAACATAACTCCAATGCATTATAAAACGCTTGCATTTTTTCTTGCTTTAAAAATTTCCAAGCCTTTGGCTTGGATTTTCCTTGGGAATCAAACCTAAAGGCTTGGAGTGACTTTCCAATGTCCAAAGATGTTTTCTTATAGATTTTGATAAATTTGACATAATCTCAAATGTGCTCCCCATCAAGTTTTCAAGTGTTTCAATATCAAGTCAAAAAAACACCCTAGTAATGTTAAGCTCTCTTAGCTACCTAGCCATGTAATATTTTTCAAATTTTGAGTATGTTAGGTTTTTCATCTTTAATTTCTTTTTTTGGTGTATCCATTTTTTTTCAAAAACCAATGTTTGGAATTTTTCACTTTATTTTTTGAACTATTCATCAAAATTTCAAAATATTAATATTTTTACAAATTAGACTCCATTCTACACATTAAAAAAAATTGATCAATTTTCAAAAAATTTAGGGGTTGGCTTGATCAAATTTATGTTTTTTAGGATGTGTCCACTTTGAAAATTGGTAAAAAATCATTATTCATTAAAAAAATAATAGAAAAATCAAAGATAAACTACATGATGTTAGCTAATTTCTTAATAAAATGATTTTTGAAATACTAAAAAAATGTTAACATTTTAGGGGGACACTAGACACTATGTTATGGTTTTTTTAAAAATAGGACCAATTTGTGTGGCCCCCCTTTTTGAACCCCTTAATCTCCTACCATTCAAAACAAAAGTAGTTTAGAAAGTAGATTCTTAGCACTATGACTCTTGTTTTTGTTACATCTTAAAATTTTGGGTGTAACTATCTTCAATTATTTTTCATCTAAGGTTAGTCTTTCTTGATTTCAAAAAAAATTGGCTACCAAAGACCCCCTTTTGGTCCCGCATGTAGAATCCACCCCTCGGGCATGAAAAAAAAAAATTCTAAACAAAACACAACTACCAACTTAACCAACCAATCATATTCCATTTAAACTAGAAATGTTAATTTCAATAGCTCTGCATTCACCATGGTGGAAACAATAATCATCACCACTACTTATGCTTACACTCAACCTGAGGTAAGGTCCCCATGGACAAGGTCTATCCTAGACCTACGACCTAAGCCTCGAGGGTTTGTGATGACCCTGCCTACATATCCCCTCGTGGGAAGTCATAGGCTTCGTAGTTCACCCCATAATGATAGAGGGAGTTCAATCTCTCCTCTTGTATGAGATCTATTATCTCACCTTAACCCATGACTATTGATTTAGTCCATGTAATCTATTAACATAGTCAATTATAATATAATGATAATAACTTGCCATTAAGTGTTAGTGTACAAACATTCACAATGTTCACAAGAGATCATTCATACCATAATCTCAAAGATTATACACAATGGTCTTCATGAGCATACACTCATATACACAAGCTGATTAGCTCATGCATAGTACAAGTACAACAATAACTAGATCACACATAGATCACAAGTGTCAAAGTGATTGGATCATACATAGATCCCAAGTGTAACCACAACTGGATCATACATAGATCACAAGTACAATAGAGGTTGGAGCATACACAGATCCCAAGTGCAACAATGACTATATCATACACAAATCACAAGTCCAATGGTGAATAGCTCATAAGTACATCACTAGTACCACATTTATTATCTCATTTGCATATCACAATTACATTAGTGACTGGCTCCATCTTATATCACAAATAAACAATGAAAATCTCCATCATACATCACATAAACACAATGACAAGCTCCACCTTACATCACATAATGTCACGTCTCATATTTTGATACTACTTACTTTCACTTTATGTGGAACTGAAACATGAATAATTATGGGTGGTAGAATAAATGTGTGTTATTTAAATGATGGAATAAGTGAATGTTTATTTTATTTTAGAAAAATGAAATGCAATAATTAATATTTATTAAAAAATTTGATGCAATATAGAGAATGTTATCTTAGAATGATAAATTATATTTATTTGATTTATATTTCTTGGTCACTAATCTATTAATGGGTGCCTAAGTTTACATGAGTTGCAGGTTGTCAAAGACCAAGAGTGTGGTTAAGGAGAGAAGGTTAGCTTCTTGGAAGGGTACATACTTAGGAACAAAACTCTCACATACACACACATGCATGTAGTATCATTTAAATGCATATAGTTTTAATGGATGCATAATAGTGTGTTTTACTGAGTGTTCATTTAATTTTATGAAATGGAAATAAAATGCATAAGAAAATAAAAGAATTAATTTTATTCAATTATAAATTTTGTTTTAAATGATTATGCATAGTAAAATTTGAATAATCATTCTATTTTAAAATAAGTGTTATTTCTTTGAGATAATAATTTAATTTATAATTAAGTGATATTAATTTAATATTTATCTTTCCTTTGTAATTTAAAATTAGTAATTACTAATTGTTTACCAAGTGATGTATTTAGTGTAGCTAAAGATAGAAATAGTTATTTATTTATCATGAAGTGCATAAGGACAAAATTTTATTTAAATCTTTTCAAGAATAGGTTTTAGTAACAAAAAAAAAAACTTTTTAAAAAAAGGCATTCCCAAGAAGAGGTAACTGTTCTTGGTATTCTTCTTTCAAATTTGCTTTGCAAAAACAATGGCTGCCATTAAAATGCTTGAGATTTTAGAATAGAAATTAGTACGAGGAAAAGAAAAACAATGGCTGCCATTAAAATGCTTGAGATTTTAGAATAGAAATTAGTGGAGGAAGAAAGAAAGCATGAGGAAAAGAAATAAGAAGAAGAATCTTTGGAAGACAAATTAGAAGAAAAGAGAAGTGGAAGAGGAGCATCCTCAATTTCAGGCTAATAAGCCAGGTTTTTTTGAATTCTCTCTTTGCTTTCAAAATTTTGCAAGTAAGAGAATAATTTATGTATTGTGCAAGAATTAAATTCTTCAAAACTTATGTTGCAAATCCTCTATAATTTATTTTTTTAAAAGTGTTTTCTATGAAAAAAAAAAAATTACTGAAAGAATTGTGAATTTTGTATAATTTTGTTCCCAATATTTTTTTTATTTAATATCAAAACCTAAAAAAAAAATACTGAAAGAATTGTGAATTTTGTATAATTTTGTTTCCAATATTTTTTTTATTTAATATCAAAACCTCTCTGTACTAGTGCCAAAATGGGTTTTTCTGAATGGTTATTAAATGGAATTTTTGCTTTAGATTATGAATATTTTCCTATATATCTTTAATATATATATACACAAATTGGATGTGTGTGTATATATATACATATATTTAAATTAATTTATATATTCTGAAATTAATTAACTTTGAGAAAACAAAACTAGATTGAAAAAATTTTACCAAATTTTCCAACTGCAAACCATAGAATGGTGTTTTGTTTATTATTGAAAAGGAATAATTAAATGTTTAAGAGGATTACCCCAGTCATGCCTCCCCTGTGGGAGGCCTGCACTGTGGGGGCAACACCTCCACAAGCCACAACCTCTGGAGGGGTCGCTGCCCTCCACAATCAGTACCTCCCTCACTAGGGGTGTTGGCTAAGTTTGCATGTTTTTTTTTTTGCAAAAATAAAACTTTTGGCACAAAAAAAATGATTTCCTCCAGTCACCATAGGTATATGATGCTTACAGACTTTTTTTTAGACTCTGACAAATGTATATATGTATATTATATATATATATAGTTTTATTAACAATAGGTAAAATGCACATGCGAGTGCCAGTAGATATAGTTGTAGATAAATTATTTTCTTTACACCTACAGTATGGTATTGTTGATTTAAAATAATAATCATGCTGAAACCATAATTTGTTCTGGAATCTATAAGTCCATGGTATATTCATATATATATAACTAGATATAAATATCTATTTATTTTATTGGAGAATAAACAATGTCATAATCAAAAATTTTGAGTTATGCTGATAAGATTTGTGTTTGTGTTTGAAATTTTTTTGTCTTACCGAACCTTTGTTTATATAAAATAGATGAAGCTGCAATAAATTATAGGTCAATTATAGTTTCCAACAAGTATATAAAGGTTAATTAGAAAGGGAATCCCTTTCATAATTTGCACAATTCAGTCTTTTAGATCAAATCATTCAATCTAAGATAGTGCATTAGATGTGTAGCATGCATATGCTAAAACATGTCTTATTCATTATGATAATAATAGAATCTATAGCGAACTACATAAACCACTATGAGATGAATTTCTATGCAAACAAAATTGAAAACTTATACAATTAAACAAATAATTAGTTGAATAATTACATGAGAGGATATTACCATGAAAGAAGAGACAAACTAGAAATAGGCATTAAGCTAATTGGAGTTTTTTTTCTGATTTTAATTAATTATTAGATAGATAAAATCTTTCAAGTGAAATTTAGAATGAAGGAAATTGTGTGCATATACATGGAAATGAACTCATTGTGTAAATTCATTTTATTCACTAATAATAGTTAATTAGAAGAATGACCTTTTTTTTGGAATTGTAGAAACATTCGTAAGTTGCATTATTGTTTTTTATGCAAGTCTTTTTATGAACTAGTCAATGAAATGTGTTTTATGAAAGAATGCTTGTATGAGCAAGTGTTATTAAATTGAATGGAAATTGTATGTGGAAAATGCATTATTTCTTTATGCTTTATGAGTAGACTTCTGGGACAGGATGTCAAAGGTGGACCCACAAAGACAATAGTTTTACATTTTCTAAAACTATCATTTATTTTGTGTTTATGCTTGGCCAAGCAATGTACCATTGAAATAGATGGAAATAAAAGCCTAGAATTAAATGTTATATAGGTCTTTTCCACCTCTTGCTGCAAGAAATATGTTATTCTTAGTTTAGAAATGCATATAGGCATCAGGCTTGCATCGAGAGTTCTCTCCTATTATATTGTTCTAGGTTTCTAGGCTGCTTGAGCAAGGTCAGGGATACTTCAAGTTAGGAAGAAACCTGAGGAAGTCATGTGCTTTGTGGTTGGGTGGAAAAGGCACCTTAACTACACTTTTGGCCCTCAGCGCAAGAAGACTGGTGGAGTCGAGGCGGATGAGGATCAGAGCTTTATTTGTCATGGATATATTTTCTATTCTATTTTTTTATGGCTAGCATAGCCCATTTGTACATTGTAACTTTATTGGTGGAAATACGTTCGTTTATGTAAACTTGTTTATTGTATCATTAAAATAGATTTTTTTTATTGTATCATTGAAATAGATGATTGATTTATTGTATCATTGAAAAAGATGATTTGTAACACTCGTTATTGTGTATGAACATTGATAATGTTATATGAAATTTGCATTGAGCTTTTATTGATAACTCTTGAGGTTCATGTTATGGATATATCATGTCATAGATGTACCTCTAACTCCTTACCTAAAATGAATATTACTCATATACCGTATTTTGTATGGAATGGAATTCTTTCATTCTTTATATTTGGTATCATAGCCCTAGGTTCAACACTCGGGCCTCAAGGCTTCTACACTAAAGGTTGCAATGTGAACCTATTTGATGACCTAAATGTCTAGGTGCATCGAGTGACTTAGTACCCTATTTTGGGTCGAATAATCCTTTGATGAGTTGGAATCTCGATGATTCTTGGATGGGTTTAGTTGGGAACCAAGAAGAAGAATAGACATTGTATGACTATATTAGTTAAGAGTACTCCTCAATTTAGTTGTGTGTTCACAAGAATCCCCAATAAAAATAATGCCATGGTTGAAACAAGGATTGGAGATTGTATCTTTAAAAAAAGTTAAGATATTTTGATGTATATACCTGAGCTAAGATGGCTAAGACATGATGACAACCTGTGAAGTGATGATGTAGGAATAGAGAAATATTATGAGAAAAGCGATCTCTCTAAGGACATAAAGGGTGAATGAGTACAATATAAATGGATAAGTTATCATCATTAACCTTATTAACAAGGCATGATTTTTGATATTGTAAGACCTTATGAGTCTTGTTGATTTTTTTTTTAATGCACTTCTCAACACAAGTAATGCGCAGGTGCATCACCTCTCTTGAAAGACAATATTCCATAATCAAATTGAAGAACACTATCCCAAGGTCTCTAATGTCAGGTCTTGACAGTGCTTGGAATACCTCAGTTGTTTGATGTGATTTGCTAGAATCACAAGGTCGGCTTACGGATGAGTTACAAAGTGTGGGAAGTTGGGTTTGTGAATGGAGTTCTTTGGATGGGAAGATGGTTGAACAATTGATGCAGGTTCAAGAAAATAGTCTAGAACTCCACTTTTAGCTTCAGATTAGGCTTTACAATGTGCAATGAACCTTGCCTAAGTCACTATTAAAAGAAAATTCAAAAGGGAATGGAAAGAGAGAGGTTCCTAGACCTAAAACTATGAATGAATAGTGATCATGGAGGCTACTACAATAGAAAAACTTCCTAAACTGGGTTTTGTTGACCAAGAGAATCCTACAGCTACACAAAACTAGTACAATCTTCTAAGGATTGCATATTTTTAGATTGCACACACACCTCTAGTACATGCCATCAAACGAAGTTGCAACAATGAAGCAGATAAGCCCAGGCTAACTTTACACAGTAGTGTGTCATCAGCAAATGCTAAAAGTATGGGTTGAAAGTTCATCAGATACCATAACAAAAAACACCACCATCACTTACATCCAAGAAACTAACAACTAAGCTAATAGGGAAGGTAGAACCATGCATGTTAAATGAGAAAAGTCAAAGAAAACATCCATAAAATCATGCAATGTTGTCTTTTATGTTGCAAATTCCTTTTACACCAGCTTTCCAACCATTTACAAATGAGCAGGAGACCCCTATTTATAGTTTTCCAAAGCCCAAATGAATAGCTTGGATTTAATTACATTGTGTGGCTCAGATTTTCTTTATCCTAGGGTTTCATCTACCCCACAATATTCAGCTTAAAATACATCTTTTGTCTTTTCCCTATTTTGTCTTTTAGTGCCCTATTGTTGTAGCACTTTTGTCTTCTAGTTGATTTCCCTTTTTGTTGTAGCAAAAATTGCTTGAAGGTTTCCTTTTGTTTGATGGACTTGCGACATTCTTCATTGGATCAAATGGGCCCATGGATGACTTGCATCAATGGATTGGTTGCCCTTGATTCAGGTGGACAGCTCCTTAGAGATCATCATCATCTGGCGAAAAGTAGGACAACTCCCTTATGCTTTCTTCAAGGCCACCCATTGTAGTTTATCACTGACTTCCTTGAAATAAGTCTGCTTCTAATGCCAGCTTTTTTGATGGGTGCTATGAGGAAAGGTGGGTGTAAAATGAATGGTGAAAGGAACAATGTGCCTTTTCCTTGTTCAGCTTTCTCAATGGGCCTCCCCGATGGGCCCGCGGTAGGTTTCTTGAATCCTGCATACATAAAGTGTCATTAGTCAAACCTACAAACTCCCTATTATATCTACCCATGTGTCATCAAAATATCTTAATATTCATATTTGGAGCTCATCTGGGCCATAAAAATTAATGTGCACTTCACAGTTAATGTTCCAACTGCATTGAAAGTTTTGCATTTTTCAAAAATATTAGGATGATCATGACTCTTTAATGTCAACTATGTGATGATTTTAGTGTGAAAATAAAACTAATTTTATGACTGGGTAGTGTGTTTTAAATCACTCGATTAACTTTTTCAAGAAGATTTTGTTGCCTCAAAAATTAAAAAAAATAATGATAACTTGATTTTGCTTGCAAGGAGATCTAAATCAATGGAATATTAATGAGCTCATCAACTTGAATCAATGAAAATACCCTTGATTGGTGAAGGAATGATATCAACTTGGAGATTGCAAAAAAAATTGGTGTTTTCAAAGTGAACTTGAGAGGATAGAAGAGCTTTAATGTCCTTAAATAGCAAGTAGGTGTTCAGTCTATTGCACAATAGTCAATCAAGTGGGTGTTGAGTGCAAGTTCTGTTAGAAAGAAGGTTGTTGCAAAATTAATGCATTTCTCCAACTTAGTGAATTATTTTTCTACATATCCTATGCATTGTTATTTATTATTTAATGTTAAGGAGACTTCTCATTAATATTAAGTTTCTCTATCAATCTCAATATTGTTGTGCTGACAATTTGAAGATTTTGCAGAAGAAAACAACATTTACTAAGAAGGGTGAAATCATAAAGGCTAGAAAATGACAGAATAATATTGTTTTCTTCTTTATATTTCTTGAATATGGCAAAGTATCAAGGTGAAAAATCCAAAAATCACAAGAAAATTCAGTTCAAGTATTGGGTATTTGAACTCAGAAAAGCATTTTTAAATTCTTATTGTAAAAGTCTAGATCATCCATTTGTTATTTTTGTTTTCTATTTTAGGCCAACTAGATCAATTTTGGTTTAAAATAAACCATTGATTTGTTCTTTTCAAGTTGGACTAAAATTGAACCCTTAAAACTCACTAGCTTTCGGATTTGGTTAAAATTTTGAAAAAATCAACTTCACATTTAGTTTGGTGCTTTAAAATGAATTCATCATTGCTTTGAGGCTAAAATGAACAAGTGTTTGAATTGAGTGATTTTGTCTTTGGTGCCTTTTGATTGTGTATCCTCTCCCCTTGTGCTTTGTGCAATCTGGGGTGCAAGAGAAACACTCAAAATACATTTTATTGCTTTAAGTCATCTTTAAGAGAGGGCTTACTATGAGACACACCTCGCAACAGGAAACTCATGGGAAATTTCTTGCAAGCACATTTACCAATGGGCTATATCAAAGGATGTGAAATCATGAGAAATTAGCATCAATTTGTTCCAACAATAGACTGCACTTAATCCCATGCCTTAGGTGGAACGAGAATGGTTGAATAGCCTTAAGTGGCCAAGCGAGTGAGTCTTGGTTCTGATGTTCATAGTTTGTTTTCATTAAGAACCTTGTTTGTAGTAACCAACCAATCCATCCAATGATTTTATCAAAGTGGTGCATTGGAACTTAGATTCCAAGAAGTTACTTGCCATGTCTGATCTTGGTTAAAGTATAGAGGTTAAGACTTCATTCTTAACATACCTTTATACTCTCTCCTTGGTTGCATGAAAAATCATCTCTTCTACTACGAAGGGCATGAGGAAATCCCACCAAGAAAAATATACCAATTGAGCTATGATGTTATATTGCTTGTGAGCCAATTGAAAACACAGTGCTTGGATCCAAAACATTAAAAAAATCATTCAAATTTCAAACCCTTTAGGAGGAGCAAATACCATTGACAAAATCCAAGTGCTATTACTTGCCCTAGTGATTCTATCCTTAGAGGTTTCTAAGTATTTGAACTTATATCTCAATTTTCTTTTCCTAAAGTCAACATTAGGGAACTATCCCCTTGATTTTCTAGATTTCCACATAATGGATTTTGTGGGATGAAAAGAAATTGAGACATAGACATTCAGTTTGAAAGCTAAAACAAGAAGTGTGTTTGTGGAAAAAACAATTCATTAAACAAGTTTAAATCAATTGGACCCACACATGTGCTTTTTTATCTTGTCTTATGGTTTTATGAGCAAAACATTGATCTTTTGGTTTGAAGTACTCTTAGGGAAAAGTATGTTCTTCAATATCTTGGTCTAGTAAACAAGTCCTTCTTAGGTTCATTTAGGATCAAATCAAACACTTCATCCATCCCAAACATTTATCATCTCCATCCCACGAACAACTTTATAGATTTGGAATCATCATTATCTTGACTTGGGTACATCCTTAAACCAAATCAAAATCATATGTTTATTTTGGTGTGTTTGGATGAATCATTCCTCACAAACTTAGTTAAATTATCACCTCTTTGAAGAATTTTATCCTAAAGATCACATCTAACATTTTAGGGTTTACGAATTTCATTATCCAATCAAAACAATCAAAATTAAACCCTAAGTCTAGAATTGATCCAAAGTTCCTAAAAAATTTGACACCCATATCATTCACCCTTTCATCCTTCATCTCATCATTGGTCATGAACACATTAGAGGTTCACTTTTGCAACAAGGTCAAAACACAAGAAAAAAATGGAATATAAACTTGATGCATACATCATGAGAAGTCTAAACCAACCAAACTCTCAAACCCTTACAATTCCAATTAACTATCAAAACTCACATTTATACAATCCATACATGGGATCATTATCTCCTACAAACCTCAATGGTACAACAAATGTGAGTATGCCCAATCTAAATTTTAGAACACCTTTCCCCAGGGTAGATTTCAATCAAATTCCAAATCTACAAATCTATCAACCAAACACTCAATGCATGGGTCTTCAACAAAGCAACATCATCCCACCAAATCCATACATGTCAAAACTAAACATACCAAGTACAAGTTTATCAAACATGAATATTCCAAATCCACCCAAGTGGTAAACTTTGGGATAAATATGTTTGTGAATCATACAAATGTTGTTCAAAGTCCAAACAAGATGATAATGACTCCATGTATTGACCCAATTCAAGGTAACACCATGCAAAATCAAAGTTACCTGAATCAAGGAAATGTGATTACCAACCACAACAATGTTCAATTTCAACCCATAATGCCAAATCTAAACATCATCCCAAATCATAACATTGTCCAAAATTAATTTTTCCATGATCCCCTATAAACATCACACGTATACATTCTAAATTTTCTTCAACAAAAACCAAATCAAATATATCAAGGGAGTCAAGATCAAAATTGGTGAGATCAAATTGCTACACTTACCAAAATAGTTGAGTCATTATGCCAAGAGACATCTATACCCAAAAATCAATACACTCTTCCATTGGTTAAACCATGTCATCAAAGCATTGAGTTGTGTCCACAACCACATCAAGAACAATATATCCAATGTCAAGAGGTTGGATATCAAGATCAAAAACATCAACAAAAAACCCAATCACCCCATCTCGATGATCATTCACCACATCTCCTAGATCAATCACAACAAGAATCACCTCAACAAGCACAAATCTCAAAAGAGCACAAACGTGAATACAATATTTTTGGAGATCCAATTGAATCAGTGCTAAGAAATATACTTGATGCAAAACTCATCACTCTTCCAAAAGAAAGTTCTTTCAACTCTATCCTAGACTTCCCTTGGAATAGGGGTAGATCTTATTGTGAATATCATAAATAAAATCTCCATGAAACATCAAATTGTATTCAACTCAAAAATATCATCCAAGATTTTATTGATCAAAAAATAATAATTGTTGAGGACAATGATCAAGATTCAACCACTATTGATAACGATGAAAATCTATCAACCGCAATTGTTGAATACAATGATCAAGATCAATCCATCAATGATCACCTTGAAGTTGTGTCCACCTAATCTAATGATCAAATCAACATATATCAAGAGTCACTTTTTAATCATGATCAAAATCCACCAACAATACCCAACAATGATCAAATTCAAGAAATGTTAACATCATTTGATCATATGGTTGAAAACAACAATATCTCCACCACATTGTTGAAAACGATGATCAAGATCTATCCATCAATGAGCACATTGAAGATGTTTCCACCTCATCTGATGATCAACTCAACATACATCAAAAGTCATTTTTCATTCATGATCAAAACCCCTCAATAATATTTGGAAATGATCTATTTCAAGGAGTGTTAGAATTATTTGATCCTATTGACATAATCCGTGATCCATCGACCAATAATCATATTGAAAATTTATCTACATCGCTTTATGAGTTAGACATATCTCAAGAATTTATTCCAAAGCATGATAAACATCTCTCACCAAAGTCTAGCAATAGTCCTTTCCAAGACATATTGACATCCATTGACCTCATGGTTATAAATACTGAAGGATTCCTCCAATCAACATTTGATCCAAGTCCACTCAAAGATCAAAAGGATATTGAGCCACTTCTTATGCCTAATGAAGATATCCAAGAACCCTTTGTAAGCAATCCACCCTTTGAAATGGACCCATGTCAAGAACTTGATCCAAGGCATGTTGAAAGGAATTCCAAAATCATTCAAGATCAAGAATTTGTATCCCCAAGCTACTACAATGATCTACTAGACACTCTCCTATTAGTGTAATTAATTATTTAATTACACTTTAGCATAAGTTTACTTAGGCATTTTTTAATTCCTAGGATAATTAAAATCCTTATCTAGTTGAGTTGTCTTTTTTCTCCAGATAAGATTAGGGTTGTGCATTTCTTGCTTTTTTGCATGATTTCCTTTTTGAAGGCTTTTGTATTATTTGTAAAACAATTACTTTCAATAATCAATTATTCTAGTTTTTGCTTGCACATATTTTCTCTGAGGGTTTACAGAACATCTCTTCTTTTTGTTTTGAATATTTTTTGCATGTGATAGGTGATTGTATGCAGGTGATTATTGGGGACTATGAAGTTGGTTTTTCAACTTCTACATGGTATCAGAGCTCCAGACCTGTGGCTGCATGTTCGTGTTTTGAAGATATTCTCTCACATCATTTTCTTCTATGCAAGGGTTTCAAGCTAGGCTATTTTTTTGTGGATCTAGGGGTATGCAATTTTTTTGTGCATTTTTGGGCAAAACGGACGTCTCCATTGCGTTCAGAGCACCCAAAAACCCTAGAAATGGCTTTCATTTCATCAATTTCAAAGAAAGTTGAAAAAAAGGAAAAAAAATTAGCCCCAAGGCATGATTCATGAGGTGAAAATTTGAAAAAAAATCAAAAAAATATTAAAAAAATGCTTGAAAAAAGTGCTTACAGTATAAAAAACCAGCGCCACTAGGATGTTGCCCGATGGCCACTGACTACCCACCCACCACCTGCAGTATCCTCCAACCTTTCACCTATTTGATTCAGCCCCCACAGGCTTTGAGGCTTCTCCTATGGTCCTATCAGGGACTGTCAGCTAGTGTAAGCCCCTGAGGGCTCCTCTGCCTACTCGTGGTCACGTGGGGACCATGAGCTAGCCTCAATCCCTATCGGAAGATTTAGCACCCACCCTAGTCATGTGGGTGACCAGGGGCTTTGTCGTAGCCCCTTCTAGCCCTAAGAGCCAATGGATGGTCACGTGCAAGACCGAGGGCAGAGCCAAGGGGGCCGACTTTTTTCTCCTATTTAGCATTAAAAGTGCCTTTTACAGGCCTTTTTTTCTTTTTGGCGTAACTTGGGCATACGATATTGAAATCGGGAAAACAAGATATCGTCGGAAAGCTGGTTCGACAAAATTTGCAATGGTGGAGGTTTGATTTCTTGATTTTTCATTTTTGATGTTTTTTTCTCCTGTCAAAGCTAGAAGTTGTTGTTTTCACTTTGAGAGGCCTAACTTTTGTGTCCTGACTCTATTTTTTGAAAACCAATAGGCATTGGAAAGATGGTTTAGTGATCTACACAAAGCTTAGACCTATTTTTTCAGAGTTTTTTACTAGGTATCTGATATTCCTATTTGATCTCAGCCTTTACCTTTTCAATTATTCTCTTGGGAAGCGTGCAACTAGGCTATTTTTTGAGATCAACGAGCATTTTTTTTATTGGAGAGTAAATATTGCTGTTTTTTATCATGGATACACATAATATTTCACCCCTTACTCCATTCAACTATTTTGGTTGGAAAAAATAAATGGAGATTCATTTGAAACACAAAGGGTTGTACAGGGTAACCATGGGTATAGAAATTGAACCTATAGGTGCTACTAAAAAGAGAAAATGGTTTAATAGATGTGATGAAGCTTATGGTACATTATGTCTATCCCTTTCATCTGACCTTCTTTTTCATATTGAGTCTTGCACTACACCCAATGAGATTTGGACTACTTTAGAGTCTTTGTTTGGGAAGTAGGATACTATGAAAGGGTTTCAGTTAGAGAATGAGATTATTAGCTTAAATCCTAGGGATTTTGATAGCATCCAGGAGTTTTTCACCATACTCAAGTCTCTTAGATTGCAGTTGTCATAGTGTGGTGTTCAAAAAGAAGACTCTCAGTTGATATTGTCCATTCTTTCTAAGCTTGGACTAGATTATTCAGTTTTTGTATCTACCTTTTATGCCACTAGGGATGCACTTGGTACAAGACTCACTATGCCATCTCTTGATGACTTTGCTTCATCTCTCACTTGAGAGAAAGCTAAGTTAACTAGCATGGGCACGGTAAAAACTCTTTCCTCATCACAGGCACTTATTGCATCACAGGAGCCCAAAGATCAGAAGGATTCTATAGGCAAAGGAAAGAAATAGAAACAAACGGATTCCAAACCTCATGACCAGCAAAAGGAGTCCTTAGATTCATCCTCCTCTTCTAAGGGGAAATCATCTAATAAGCAAAAGACAAATGTGCATATTGTAAGAGGGAAGGACATATAGAACATAATTGTTATAAGAAGGACATTAATGAGCTGAAACATCTTCTTCAAAAACATCATATTGATTTTCCTTCTAGGATGTTTGCATCATCTTCTTCTCCTCATTCTTCTTCTTTAGAACAACATAACATAGGCACAACTAGTTTACATGCTTTATCAGATATGAAGGGACATGCTCTTTGTACTTCTTTAGGTATTGGATCAAGGAGATGGCTTCTAGATTCAGGAGCATCTCATCATATGGAATCTTCACAGTCTATGTTCACTTCCTTTGAGCCTTGCACTATGTCTCCCATTTTGATGGGAAACGACACTTACATGAGTGTTATAGGGAAGTGGTCTATTAGTTTTGGGGACCACTCCTTTTAGGATGTCTTGTGTGACTCTGACTTGACAAACAACCTTCTTTCCATCTATCAAATCACACATGGAGGCACTGGGAGATCGGTGGAGTTCACACCTAATTTAGTTATCATCAGAGACTTGGAGAGTAGAGCAGTTATTGCTACTGGGATATTGGATCACTCATCTCGGTTGTATTCCTTTACCGATTTTTCTACTAATGGTGCTTTTGTTCCTCACACTTCTAGTGTGCATCATCATTTAGAGGAGAGATTTTGCTTCTTGAACATTGGTGTTCTCACTTCGGATTCTGTTCTCAAGCCTTCCATTCCATCTCCTCCCCCTCCTGTTGCTATTGTTGTGGCTACCGATGTGGCTTCTTTTGTTTCAGTGCAGCAGGATCCTGTTGATCATCCATCTTTGGAGGTTTCTATTCAGTCTTCACCTACTTTTACTTCTTCATTTTTTGAGGTCACACCTACTTCTGTGGAGACATCTTGGACTACACCTACTTCACCTTCAGATATTTCTTTCATTCGGCCTCTTCCCTCTCACTTCTTTCAAGAGATGTGGTTTCTTCAGACTTATTGGAGCTACTTCATTCTTGGGGGGCTATGTGGCCTCTTTCTTCCTCTATTTTTGGGGGATTCTTTCATGTATATTTGTGATGGATGGTTCCCTTGGGGGGTCTTATGGAGTCCTCCATCTTTAATCACTTAGTTTATTGCATTCTATTTTGGGGAAGATTTTTTTCCCCATGTGGTTTTCTCCTTTACCCCATTTGATTTAGTTTGCATTGCATTTGTAAATGAGTACCTCATCAGGCCTTGCTACCAGGACTCATCTCTTGCATAATAATTTTCTTCTCCCTAAGTTGCACTTATGGGGAGGTGTTGGTGTAATTAATTATTTAATTACACTTTAGCATAATTTTACTTAGGCATTTTTTAATTCCTAGGATAATTATAATCCTTATCTAGTTGAGTTGTCTTTTTGCTCAAGATAAGATTAGGGTTGTGCATGTCTTTCTTTTTTTATTTCCTTTTTGAAGGCCTTTGTATTATTTGTAAAAAAATTACTTTCAATAATCAATTATTCTAGTTTTTGCTTCCACATATTTTCTCTGGGGGTTTAAAGAACATCTCTTCTTTTTGTTCTAAATATATGTTGCATGTGATAGGTGATTGTATGCAGGTGATTCTTGGGGACTGTGAAGTTGGTTTTTCAACTTCTACATCTCCTATCTATACAAGATGATCATATCCACATAGCACATACTCCTCCATCTACCCATGAGATGCTTTATGTAGATGGACACGTAGATGATCTTCATTCAAAATAGGATTCCTTTACTCCTAATATTGTTACACAAAAAGAGCAAGTTATTGATTCCTACAGTCAAATAGAGTTTTCAACATCAAGATTAGATATAGTCAAAATTTAGACTAAGGACATCATGTATGAAGATATCCAACATTATCCACCCAAAGAAATAGGTCAGATAGAAAAGGACATTCCAAAGTTAGCAGAACAACAAATTGAAACAACATCATCTATAGTGGTCATTTATCATACTTACTGAGCAAGACATCTCAAAACAAGAAGAATCAAGGAACAAAGGTGCTACTACCACCATACTAGGGGAAACTTTATCTAGTGCAAGCATTAGCATAGGGAGCATGAAGAATCCTTATGATGAAACCGATTCCAATACTACAACCAGCCACGTCATGAATCTCCATCCACCCATCACCCCATCCATAAATTGGGAACAACATCAAAAGAAAGATTTGAATCAAAGCATGAAGAACATTATCAAAGCAAAAGAAGAAAATAAGCATAATGGTAAAATCAAATACACATGGATACCAAAAAATACAAAGAAATATTATCCCTATCAAACTCCACTACTCAAAGAAACTATGGGGAAAATTTGAAAAAGGGGAAAATTTCCATCAAAGATGTCCACAAAGGAAAAAGAAAGCTTCCCAAGCGATGTATAAATAATATCAAGTAGTTGTTCCTAATTCCAAGCACACTTCCATATCCACCTATTATTGCTCATCTTCCCAAGTTTGGAGAGTCAAAGGTTCCAAACTATCAACCAATCCATCTTTTATTCCTAAACACACTCCATTCATGCCTCCACACATAATATCCAATTCTCACATTAACCATGTGTTGGCAACAACCTTTCATCATAAGGATTCATAAGGCACTCTATCACGATGTGCACACAAAGATAGAGTTAACTCAAATATCAACAAAGTAGATCAGGCATCTCAAAAATTTCATTCAAGTGCATGTATCTTGGCAAAAAAGATTCTTTAGGTAGGATATCTGTAGACACGCAAAATTATGCATAGTCATCCGCTCATTGAATAAATCAAACACAACAAATCCATTTGCTAGGAAAGTCAGGTCTTTAGTCCTAAGGTTATGCATTTAAATAAATCAAAGGCTCACATCATCCTTTAATTAAATAAATCAAAATTTATTTAATTAAAATCTCAAAGGTCATTTCCATCCTTTTCTAATTTAAATAAATCAAATATCCAAGTCCTAAAATTCAAACTCACCTAATCCTCATTAAGCTAACCTAATCCTAATTAGCCTAACCTAACCCACCCACTTGCATTCTCTAGATTTAGCCACTTGCACAAATAAATCAATTTATTGATTTATTAAAAGCCTCATTTTCACTCAACATGGCCCTCAAGTTTGAAAATCATGACAAGTTGATTTTTCCCTCCAACATTGCATTTATTGCTCTTTTTCTTGTCCCCCTCTCTAAATATATTGCAAATTTGAATTTGAAGTTCCCTCTCATGGGTACACTTCCCAAATCTTGCACATCCATTGACCTATCACCACTTGACAAGTGTCTTCCTCTCATTTGTCCAATCTTAGTCCCACATTGGTCCCTCTTCAACACTTAGCATTTGAAAATCCTTAAATAGAAGCTTCAACTTTGAGCAAATCATCCACAAAGATGATGCAAGGTCACTCTCTTCATTTGAGAACTGATCTTGTCCACACCATCTTCATCATTTGCAACATTTAGCTTATTTTAGCAAGGATTGGGAAAGGGCTTCTTTCCATAGAAGCACCAATCCACTATGGGATAGAATTTGACTTTTGTTTTTCTTATGCTTTCACTTAGCTTATGTTGATAACTTACTTTGTTTGCATAGATAACATGAGCAATTATTTCATAGGGATTCTATATTTGATTTGCTTGATTTAACTAACAATACTCATGCTTGTTTGTTTTTGAGAAAAATGCAGATTTAGGATCCACATATGGCACTAGAAGGAGGGCTCATTGTTCATAACTTTGTTGGTTTTTTCTAAAATTTTCTGCTTCACCACTATTTCCATGAGATCTTCAATTCATCATTTTGTATACGAGGACATAATGTTTTGTTGCAATTCACTCTCAGACTTTACCAAACATGCTATGCTATAATTTATTTTTATCTCATTTTAGAACTCATTCAGGTTTATCATACATGGCATTTATGTAGTTTGGTTTTGCTTTCAGGTTATGGATGTGTTTTTTAATGGCAAACTATTTTTGGTCAATCTTCTATTGGCTGGATGACTTTGTGGGTGCTAAAGAATAGGTTTAGGCATGAGCATTGTATGGTATGTTTGCATATATTATCTTGGACACCACTAATATTGTAGTCTCAGCTTGATTAAAGGGCGTAGATGTCATTTGAACTTAATACTATCTCTTGCAACAGCTTGTTTTGAACTATGAGTATTCAACGTGAGACATATTATTAGTGCATAGCATTCATTTTGCTCTTGATAAACCTCTTCTTATTGCTATGACTAAGTTGAGGTAGATCGTGGGGTCTATGGTGGATGGCGTGAGCTTTCATGGTAACATCTGCTGACTGTGTGAGTGTGTTTGAGGCAAAACATAAGTCCATTTACCCTAGCGTAAGCCTTATTTCATCTTGCAAGGCACTGATCATCTGGAAGCCTTTCTGTCAATGGTTTGCATGCCTTCTCTTTGAACCCACATCTATCTGATGCATATCTTGTAATTTATGTTAATGGTTTGTGTACCTTCTCTATGAACCTGCATCTATCTAAGGCATATCCTGCAATTTATATTAATGGTTTGCGTGCCTTCTCTGTGAACTCGTATCTATCTGATGCATATCCTGCAATCAATGTATTCCCTGAGCTAAACGTGCTTTTTCAGGCAGTCTTTTAAACAGTCTACGTGTTGTTCTATGCTCTTATTTGTGCACAGGTAGGGAGGATGCTAGCAAAGGTTGTGGGATTCGGTCCTACACCTGCCAATGACATTTGCATTAAAACCATTTGGTGCTTATATGGAAAATGCTACATTCCATGAGATGACCTTTATGCCGTAACTTTGCACCTATTTGTGAACATCACGACCTTCCCTAAGATCACGTTTTCTATTTTTGTGTTGAAAAAATCATTTCATTTCTGATCTAAGTATTGTTTCTATGAATGTAAAGCTTTGGTACATTGTATTTCGCTAAGTATGCATACCTTCATACCTTATGAATATTGGTGGAAACTTGGAGGGAACAATCTGCTGTGCATTGGTCACTTTATTACAAAGGAGGTCAATTCCTCACTGCACGATCTATTGTGCATTGGCCACCACTAAAAAGATAAAGTTGGAGGGCGTGATCTGCTATGCATTGGTCACTTTACAAGGACGGAAGGATCGTATTTTTTTTAGGCCATCCTGATGCTTGGGAAAAGCCATCAACCACCATTATGAAAGCAAATGGAAATTACAAGCTAAGTCAAACAAATGGCATTGTCATTAATGGTGTTGTTTCTCTCATTAACAAATAATTTGCTTGGTCAAACAAAAATATATTTTCTTTGTTGCTTCCATTAAATGTCATTTTTTTCTTTTTTTTGCCTATTCACATCAAACCTACAAAACTGGTGAAGAAAGAATCAATAGTATCATCAGTCTTTAATACATGATAAAAGCACCTTTCAGCTTGAAAGCTCAGAGTCTTGACTTCTAGCTCCATTAGGCTGCACCCAGATCTCCATGTGGTTTATGATTTAGCTTCTAACTTGGTTTCCATTCCACAACGTAGCTATTCTCAAAACTATAATCCAAGATTACTAACAACTATCTTGGTAACTAACCTAGTTTTGCATGCTTTTATCGTTGTAAGGATGTTGGAAATGGGGTTCACATAAATGGTGTGATTGGTAGTTATTGATTTCTAATGTTGATATTGTTGGGCGCTATTATATCTATCATTTAACTTTATGGTGATAACAAGACTTAGGCGATTCGGCACCAGCTGACAGCATTTGCGTGAAGATTCAGTACACCTTTCCAATGAAGTCAATATTCAAAATCAATGCAACATCCAATTTGAAGCATCCTATATGTTTGCAATCAATGCATTCCAAGAGATAATATCTGATTGGAAGCATCCTTCCAAAAATGGTTGATCATGGTTAAAAAGCTACATTTTTCTTTTATATATAGGTCGATTGGAGATGAGGTTGCATTTCAAGTTTATTGCAAGAACATTGGCGTAGGATTTCAATCTGTCTACATCTGTTAGAGGCATTCAAGACAGAAGCTGGCCTTACATCTGCCAATAGTATTTATTTAAAAGGCCTCTTAATATTCCTTCTCATACACACAACATGGTAAATCAATTAGAGACAGAGTAGATATCACTTTTATGCTGATCTTGATGAGACCGAACTAAGCTATCAATGTAATCAATGTGTATCTTTCCCTTCGGTGCTTATTGCTTATTTGGAGGGATAATTCTTTACTTCTCATATGCGTATTTAGAAGAATTTCATTCTTTATTTGCTTATTTGGGTACACTAATTGCTTATTGCTTGTGGGTAGCTACTTAGAGTAATTAATTAAGGATGATATACTTAATTAATTAGAATGGTATGTTAGCTACTTTAAAGAGAGTGGACTAGTAATTTAAAGTGTTATCATGTTTCTAAAAATTTGATGTTTTTAAGTGTTCTAAACATTAATTGCTTCTACTTTGCATAGGTAAAAATGTGAAAACAAAGGAGGCAAAGGTACAAAGTACAAACAAAGGAAAGCAAGGAGAAGGCTAGCAAAGGAAAGCGAAAGAAGGAGGATTTTTTTTTAAACTCAAAGTGTTTTTAAATTCCTTAAGTGTTTGTTTGACACTTCTTCACAAATTTTATCTTTTCATTTTAGGACACTAATTTTCATTTGGGTTTAAAAAGAACACTTTGGTTTTTTTGCAAAGGCTAAAATGAACTTTAGGATCACAACTTACTAGATTTTGTTTGGGATTAACAAATTGAACAAGGAAATTTCTCACACTTCATTTGGTGCTCTAAAAAATGAATCAAACTATTGCTTTGAAGGATAAAATGAATGTGTGCTTTCATTGTTTTGTAATTATTTACACAAAGTAATATCATCAAAAGACGTATGCGCTTCTCTCGCGCCTCACGATGATCTTGAGAATCAAAAGGCTTTTGGTGACATTAAGTTGCAAAAATAATTTCCCATACACACTTTGATTTGGGTTTTAAAATTGAACAAAACACTTTGCGAGTGTGAGTTAGGTATATCGTGTGTGTTCTCCCTTTGTTTCTAAACGAAGGTCGATCGAACTACGGATGTGCTTGCTCGCTATTGTTTACCTTTAGAGGGGCCTGCCTAAGAGACACATTTGAAAGGAGAACTCGAAGGTGAATCCAACCGGTTTTTCATTTGGGCCGGTATATAAATGGATAAGACTAAACTGTCAAGTCCTCATGGTATGTAGGCCTTAGCCGTACAGTGTCTTTCAGAACAGGGTACTACTGTAAAATGTATAAGAACCCCTAGTAGGATTGATTAAAGCCTTTAGTGGCTTGCTGGATGCTCGCAAGGTGCCATGTCCCCGATGTTGATTCATTAAGAACCTTGTTTGTAGTAGCGATCGAGTCCATCCAACGAGTTTATCAAAGTGGTGCATTGGAACTTAGATTCCAAGAAGTTACTTGCCATGTCCGATCTTGGTTGAAATATAGAGGTTGAGAATTCATTCTTAAGATGCCTTTATATTTTATCCTTGGTTGCATGTAAAATCATCTCTTCTACTACGAAGGGAATGAGGCAAGCCCACTAAGAAAAATGTACCAATTGAGCTAGGATGTTACATTGCTTGTAAACACAGTGTTGTATTCGAAACATTTGCAAACAAACACTTAACAATATCATTACAATTTCAAACCCTTTTGGAGATAAATGTCATTGACTCAATCCATATGTTATTGCTTTCCCTTGGGATTCACATCCTTAGAGGTTTCTAAACATTGGATTATATCTCAATTTATCTCCCTAAGTAAACAATAGGAAACCCTTGCCTTAAGTTCATTAAATTTCCACATAACATATCTTGTGGAGTTTGAAGAAATTAAGACATTGGACATCTTAGTTTGAAAACTTAATCAAAGAAAGTGTTTTTGGTAAAATAAAGCCACTAAGCAAAGCTAAGCAAAATGAATATTCATGTGTGATTGCAGACTCACAAATCCCAAAGCAAAAAATCATTGGAAATCTGAAAATGAATGTTCAAATGAAATCATTTCTTGGTTACAAAGGTCTTTAGGAAGCATATGCATGCTCTTCAATACCTAGGTCTAGGAAAACAAAGTGTCTTTTTTAGGTTCACCTAAGGATCAGAAAAAATCAAGCCTCTTTCATCCATCTTTCAAAACATCAAATCCATTTCACAAATCATCTTTTGGAAAATCTTGAAATCATCCTTGATACTAGGCTTTGTGGCAAAATCAAAAATCATCGAAAACATTGAGACCATATCCTTGAAAACATTACCAAAATCACCTTTGGCTAGGAATGTGTGAATGCATCCTTTTGCATATCCTTAGTCAAAGTTATCCAAATCATCTTTGCCTAGCTTAGTATATGTAGATGAATCCTTCTCCATATGCTTAGCAAAATCTATCATCTTATTTGAATAGGTGTGGGTAGATGCATCCTTCTCCTCACACATATTCAAATAGTCATCCTTTGAACGAATCCATCCCTTAGATCATTATCAAACATCTTAGGGTCCATTTGTTCAAATTCAAAACAAAGTCAAGGACAAAATCCCAAATCTAAAATCCAATCAAATTCAAGTCCTAAAGCCTAGTGTCTCATTCAAGATTTATCAAAAGCCAAAACATTCATATCATTCATCATCATATCATCACCTTTGATCCCCAAAAAGCATCCTAAAACTTTCACTTTGGGACATAGAATAGAAATTAATCAAAAGAATCAAGAGACTCATCTCCCATATTCTCAAAGATTGATCCTTGTTTTATGGTTCTCACTAGATCTCAATACAAGAAGAGTATGGAAGCAAACAAAGAAACGCCCGCTTCAAGCAATCTTATCCAAATCAACGCATAAATGAATCCAACAGAATCAAGCAATCCATTAACCCTCTCATCATCACAAAATCTATAAGAAGACAACCAAGGAGAGGACCCTAATTTTGGAATGTCTCATGAGGAAATGATAGAAATGCTCCAAAATGCGGATAATCATCGAATCATCAACGTCATGATGAGACTCAACCCTTTGTTATACATGCTTTAGCAAAAAAAGGGGCCAAGTTGCCTTCTGATTTTGATGTGAGTACCATAGTGGAGACATCATTTCCACCAATCTCATCCACCCCTATCACACCCATCATATCTCAACCACTTGTCATCGCATCCAACATGATTCCAAATCTGCCACCACTACCCCCAAAACCAAACTTAGCGAGACAATATGACATTGCGCTAAAGGCTCACCAAGCCTACCAAAAGGATATCTAACAATATCTAGCCACACAACAAGCAAGACAAGCTCAACAAGCCTCTCAAGCTACCCAAGCCTCTCAAGCTACCCAACAAACAACAATTGTTGAGAACAAGGATCAAGATCAATCCATCATTGAGTACCTTGAAGTTGTGTCTACTCCATCTAATGATCAAATGAACAAATGTCAAGAGTCACTTCTCAATCATGATCAAAATCCACCAACAATACCCAACAATGATCCAATTCAAGAAATGTCAACATCATTTGACCCTATGGTTGAAGACATTAGAAATATCTCTACCACAATTGTTGAAAACAATGCTCAAGATCTATCCATCAATAAAGCTATTTTTGCTTCATCCAATGAGGCATCGACCAATGATCATGTTGAAAATGTATCTACATCACCTAATGAGGTATAGGACATATCTCAAGAATTTATTCTAAAGTATGATCAATGTCTTTCCCAAAGTATAGAAATGGTCCTTTCCAAGACATATTGACATCCTTCAACCTCATGATTGTCGATATTGAAGGAATATTCAACTCGACACCTGATCCAAGTCCACTCAAAGATCACGAAGATATTAAGCCACTTCCCATGCATAATGAAGATATCCAAGAGCCATTTGTAAGCAATCCATCCTTTGAAACTGACCCATGTCAAGAACTTGATCCAAAGCATGTCGAAAGCAACTTCAAAATCATTCAAGATCAAGAATTTGTATCTTTAAGATACTATAATGATCTAATGGACACTCTCCTATCTATGCAAAATGCACATACTCCTCCATCTAACCATGAGATGCTTTCTATAAATGGACACGTAGATGATCTTCATCTAGAACAAGATTTTTTCACACAAAAAGAGCAGATTATTAACTCCTACAGTCAAACAGAGTTATCAACATCAGGATCAGATATATCCCAAACTCAGATTGAGGAAATCATGAATAAAGATATCGAACATTATCCGCTCAAGGAAGAAAATTAGACAAAATAGTATAATCTAGAGTTAGCAGAGCAGGGAATTGAAACAATGTCATCTACAGTGGTCATTTTTTAGAGCATGTTTATTGAACAAGATATCTCAAAACAAGCAGAATCAAGGAATGAAGGTGATACTATCACCATACTAGGGGCAACTTCATCTCAAGCAAACATCAACATAGGAAGCATGAAGAATCCTTACGATGAAACTAATGTCAATACTACAACCAGTCATGCCATGAATCTTCATCCACCCATTACCCCATCCATGAATTGGGACCAACGTCAAAAGAAATATTTGAATCAAAGTACGAAGAACATTATCAAATCAAAAGAAATTGAGAAGCATAATGGACAAATCAAATACAAATGGATACCAAATAATACAAAGAAAGATCATCTCTATCAAACTCCATCAGTCAAAGAAACTATGGGGTAAAATAAAAGAGGGAAAAGTATCCATCAAAGATGTTTGCAAAAGCAAAAGCAGGCTTTTCAAGTGACGTACAAAGTGTATCAAGCAGTTGGTCCTAATTCCATGTTACACTTCCGTATCCACCCATCATTGCTCATCTTCCCAAGTTTGGAGAGTCAAAGATTCCAAGCTATCAACCAATCCATCTCCTATCCCTAAACACACTCCATCCACGCCTCCACACATGATATCCAATTCTCACATTGACCATGTATTGGCAATGACCCTTCATCATAAGGATTCAAAGGGCACTCTATCACGATGTGTGCACAAAGACAAAGTTAACTCTGGTATCGACGAAGCAAATCAAGAATCCCAAAAGTTGCATTCAAGTGCACATATCTTAGCAAAGTAGCCCCTTTAATCAGGATATCGATGGTACATTATGACAGCGGCATCTACATCAGCAACACCTCATGATTCAGCATGAGCTTAAAATCTTTCAAAAAAATCAAAAAAAGCAAAAAATCCAAAAAAATCAGAAAAAGGATTGAAAACAGTAAAGATAAAAATCATCCTCTAGTGAAAACCACTACGGTGGCACTTTGGGCAAGACCATGATGAAAACCTAGAAAATAGGCGTCATGTGTAGAATCGAGCATCTATGTGCACCAGTTCAGTTGAAAGCATCTCATCCCATCCATAATAAATCGAGCATTCCATCCATCCATGAACCATTTATCCAATCCATTCGCATATATCTACATCCATCATCTTAGTTATCTTATTTTTGATAAAATTTTGGTGCACACTTTACACTTGCTTATGGTAAACATCTTGACATGGTCTATTTTCATGGATCCTATCCTATCCAACATAAATCTGAGCCATGAAGCATTATCCAAATGGGTATTCGTTATCCAAACACCTTATCTTATCATAATGTAATCCTTGGCATCCTTTGCGTATCCATCCATCCATACACCTATCCAAGAATCCACCCATCGCATTCCATACATTGCTATACACTGGGGGTAGATATTTACATCTTGCTTCGAGAATAAATCTTGATCAATACCCTCCAGCCTATGTGGTGATCCGAACATTGGAAAATGTGAAACCAAATTGATAGAAGCATTTGTGATCCAAATCCAAATCACTAGCCTATGACATATTTTGACGGGAAGACATTCCTTATCAAGCTTCATTTTTCATCAAACATCAATCTAAATAATCACTATTAGTCACATCTAATGCATACTTCAATGTCACATCAAATCATCCAAACATCTTTTGTTCCAAACCAAGCTTCATTAGTCTTGATCAACATCATCATCAATCCATCATTATCTTGGGATATCCTTCCCGATCATTGTGTTGCTTAAGACTATCCTTGCATTGTTGTGTATCCTCAACAATGTTATCATCATCAATCCTTGCATTGTTGTGCATCCTCAACAATGTTATCATCATCACTAATCCATCGACCCAATCAATCAACCTTAGCTTGGTTTTCAAAAACATCCCAAAACAGAGCACTGATATCATCACACACATCCATATCGAAATCATCAAAATCATGCGAAAATCCAAAAACATTTATAAAATAGAAAAACATCAAAAACATGGAATCTGAACTACGTCGTCTCTGAGCTTAAACGTAGGCAAGGCTAATCTCTGATCAGCCCCCGAGACATCAAAATCCAAAAACATTCAAAAAGCATCAAAATCCAAAAACATTCAAAAAAATCCAAAAACCCAAAAATAGCCTCAAAACATTCCAAAAACGTCAAAAACATCCAAATATTTGAAAAAAATCCATCCATCCTGTCCCGCTTTCACCCGCAATAATCAATCATCCATAATAAACTAATCATCACATTCATCCTTTGGCAACACAAACAGAAACAATCACAACAATCAACAAAAGCAAGCTTCAATTGTAAAATCAAAAGCAAACAACAAATCTTTAAAACAAAATCAAACTCTTGATCATTATCAGACATGTCAATCACCTTATATCAACAGCCTATCAATCAACTTATCAAAACCATCATCATCCTATGCAATGCATGTCCTAGGATATATCATTTCGACAATGGGCATCATTTTGGATATCACTTTGGATTCTTATCCTATCAAAACAAATCCCTTTTGGCTAGAGATATGAAGAACATTGGCTTGTTTGCGTACTTGATCTTTTCTTTTGATTTATCTTATTGTGCTCATTCCAAGGACCTCTCGATGATATCCGAATGAAGGATTTACAGAAATAGGAATGGGGCAACGATCATTATCCTTTTGTCTACTATGATTGTTGGACGTTCTTGTAAAATAACTTGGCGAATACTTGCTTTGTTAGGTATGCCCTAGTAGGGTTTCTGTATGTCAAGTATGAACAAGAATACTCCTATCTGTTTGTCAAGTTAAAGTCCATCACACTAGGTACAATTCCATCCTAGTTATTTATACCTTGATGCATCGTACCTACGTGTGTTATCAAAAATAAGGTAAGTAGCCCTTTAAAATCCCAATCCTTGATAAGTAAATCATCATCATTTATCATCATCTCTAATAAAGTATCGATCAATCATGGACTTGTCGGATCCTCTTTTCATCATCTCATTTCCGCACTAACATCATCATCACCAATGCATCCATCATGCATCCATCCTGCATCTAGAAAACTATCAGCATACCACATATCATTCATATCATACACAATAGGAAACATCAATCATTTCACATGCATTTCATTTGCATCATCATCATCATCATATAGATCTATTAGTCTAAGAATCTGCATAGAACATCCATTGCATAATCATAGCATATCACATCATTCATCTAACCCATCATCACATCATATCATCATTTAAGTTGTTTAGGATAATATAGATTTGTTATTCTAAGCATCTTAAACTCATCTCATTTGCATCATCATCCATAACCCTCCATTTTGAACCTCTTTATCGTGAGATCGACCCTCAAATTGAATCTTTTTGCTCGATCTCTCAAGGGGGCAATTTACCAATGTACTTATTTCTGCTGGGGCATCCGAAAAATCAAAAATTTTAAATTTTGATCGCGGCAAGTTTATTCTTTGAACCAACGCAACAAGTACATTGCTACAAAGAGGGGAAAAATGTAGACATGCAAAATTAGCAATATGCATAGTCATCCGCTCACTGAATAAATCAAACACAACAAATCCATTCTCTAGGAAATTCAGGTCTTTAGTCCTAAGGTTATGCATTTAAATAAATCAAAGGCTCACATCATCCTTTAATTAAATAAATCAAACTTTATTTAATTAAAATCTCAAAGGTCATTTCCATCCTTTTCTGATTTAAATAAATCAAATATCCAAGTCCTAAAAGTCAAACTCACCTAATCCTCATCAAGATAACCTAATCCTAATTAGCCTAACCTAACCCACCCACTTGCATTCTCTAGATTTAGCCACTTGCACAAATAAATCAATTTATTGATTTATTAAAAGCCTCATTTTCACTCAACATGGCCCTCAAGTTTGAAAATCATGACAAGTTGATTTGTCCCTCCAACATTGCATTTATTGCTCTTTTCCTTGTCCCCCTCTCTAAATTTATTGCAAATTTGAATTTGAAGTTCCCTCTCATGGGCACACTTCCCAAATCTTGCACATCCATTGACCTATCACCACTTGACAAGTGTCTTCCTCTTATTTGTCCAATCTTAGTCCCACATTGGTCCCTCTTCAACACTTAGCATTTGAAAATCCTTAAATAAAAGCTTCAACTTTGAACAAATCATCCACAAAGCTAATGCAAGGTCACTCTCTTCATTTGAGAACTGATCTTGTCCACACCATCTTCATCATTTGCAACATTTAGCTTATTTTAGCAAGGATTGGGAAAGGGCTTCTTTCCATATAAGCACCAATCCACTATGGGATAGAATTTGACTCTTATTTTTCTTATGCTTTCACTTAGCTTATGTTGATAACTTACTTTGTTTGCATAGATAACATGAGCAATTATTTCATAGGGATTTTATATCTGATTTGCTTGATTTAACTAACAATACTCATGCTTGTTTGTTTTTGAGAAAAATGCAGATTTAGGATCCACAATATCGATGGAACATTATGACAAAAGCATCTACATCGACACCACTAGGTGGTTCAACATGAGCTTAAAATATTTCACAAGAAAAATTTAAAAAAATTAGAAATTCAAAAAAAAAATCAGAAAAAGGATTGAAAACAATAAAGAAAAAACTCGTCCTCCAGTGAAAACCACTATGGTGGCACTTTGGGCAAGTACCATGATGAAAACTTGGCAAACAAGTTTCATGTGTATAATCGAGCATCTACATGCACCACTTCAGGTGGAAGCATCTCACCCAATCCATAATAAATCTAGCATTCCATCCATCTTATCCATAATAAATCCATTCACCCATGAACCATTATCCAATCCATTTCCAATCCATCTACATCCATAGTCCAAATTATCTTGATCTTGACAAAGTTTGGTGTACACTTTACACTTTCTTATGGTAAATATCTTGACATGGGCCATTTTCATTGATCCTATCTTATCCAACATTATTTGAGCCATGAAATACTATCCAAATGAAGCATTCCTCCATTCAAACACCTTATCTTATCACAAGATAATCCTTGGTATCCTTTGCATGCTTACCATATCCATCCATCCATACATCCACCCATGGCATTTCGTACATTGCTAGACATTAGGGGAAAATATTTAAATCTTGCTTCAGGAATAAATCTTGATCTATATCCTCCAACTTATGTGGTGATCCAAACATTGGTAAATGTGAAATCAAACTAGCCAAAACACTTGTGAGAAAAAATTCCAAATCATTAGCCCATGGCACATTTTGATGAGCATGCAATCCTTATCAAGATTCATCCTTCATCAAACATCAATCTAAACAATCAATATCATTTGCATCTAATGCATGATTCAATGTCACATCAAATCATTCAAAATAGATTTTGTTCCAAATCAAGCTTCAAAATCCTGATCAATCAATTCCAATCAATCCATCATCATCTCAAGATATTCTTCCCATTCCTCATGTTGCTTAACACTATCCTTTCATTATTGTGCATCCTCAACAATGTTATCATCATCAATCTTGATCAATCAAATCCTTGCATTGTTGTGTATCCTCAACAATGTTATCATCATCAATCCCATCATCTTTGGATATCATTTCCAATTCTTGTGTTGCTTAACACTATCCTTTCATTGGTGTGTATCCTCAACAATGTTATCATCATCAATCTAATCAATCAACCTTATCTTGGTTTTCAAAAAATTCCCAAAACAAATCACTAATGTTGTCACACATATCCATATCCATATCATCAAATTCGGGCAAAAAATCCAAAAACATTCAAAAAAAACAAGAAAATCCAAAAACATTCATTAAATTCAAAAAAAGTCAAAAACATGGTACTTAAACTACTTCATCTCTGAGATTAAACATAGGCAAGGCTAATATTTAATCAACCCCCACGACACAAAATCCAAAAACATTCATAAAATCTCATAAAACACAAAAACATTCAAAATTTGGAAAATCAAAACATTTGTAAAATCTCCAAAAATCCCAAAAACAGCCTCAAGACATTTCAAAAACACCAAAAACATCCAAATATTTGAAAAAATCCACCTCTCCCATTTCGCTTCACCCGCAATAATCAATCATCCATAAAAAATTGATCATCACCTTCATCCTTTGGAAAAAAAAAATAGAAACAAGCACAACAATCAGCAAAAGAAAACTTCAAACGTAAATCAAAATTGAAACAACAAACTTTTAAAACGCAAAATCCTACTCTTGATCATTCACAAACATGACAATCAACCTTATATCAACGTCCTTTCAAACAACTTATCAACCCATCATCATCCTATACAATGCTTGTCCTAGGATATATCATTTTGACAATAGGCATCATTTTGGATATCACTTTGGATTCTTATCTTAATCAAAACATGTCCCCTTGGGTAGCGGTATGAAGAACATTGGCTTGTTTGTTGCTTGATCTTTTCTTTTTTATTTATCTTATTGTTCCCATTCTGAGGACCTCTCGATGATGTCTAATCAAAACAATTTAGAGAGAAAAGAATGGGGCATCGATCATTATCTTTTTTCTATTGTGATTGTTGGAAATTCTTGTAATATAACCTTGGTGAATACTTTCTTTGTTAGGTGTCTATGGAAGGTGTTTTGGAAAACTTGTTGACTATTGCATTGATAGGTTATGCCTTTCCATGTTTTGGTTCGAGATGTTTGAAACTTCTAAAGTGCATCCTAGAAAAGTTTTTATATGTTAGGTGTGAACAAGAATACTCCTATCTGATTGTTGATTCAAATTCCATCACACTAGGTGCAATGCCATCCTAGTTCTTTATACCTTGATGCATCGTATCTATTTGTGTTATAAAACATAAGGTAAGTAAGCCCTTTTTAAAATCCCAATCCTTGATAAGCGAAATATCATCCATCTCTCATCATCTCTAATAAAGTCTTCTTGGATCATGGACTTATTGGATCCTCTTGTCTTCATCTCATTTCTTCTTTCTTCTCTCCATGCTAACATAACATCACTAATGCATTCATTTTGCATCCACAATCCATTAGCATAGCATATCACATACATCTCATAATCATCTAAGTTGTTTAGGATAATATAGATTTGTTATTCTAAGCATCTTAAAAACATCGCACTTGCATCACTATCATAATATAGATTTTTTAGTCTAAGCATCTCATAGACCATACATTTACATAAAACATCCATTGCATAATCATATAGGCATCATCACATCATCCATGTCATCCATCTCACATGCATTACATCAAAATTTTAAGTTGTTTAGGATAATATAGATTGGTTAAATTATAATCATCTTAAAACCATCTCATTTACATCATCATCATAACCATCCATACGTCCATCTTGAACCTCTTTGTCACAAGATTGACCCTCAAATCAAACTTTTCACTCAATCTCTCAAGGGGGCAATGTACTAGTATACTTGTTGCCACTAGGGCATCCAAAAAAAAAAAAAATTTAAAAATTTGACCATTGAAAGATTATTCTTTGAACCAATGGAACAAGTACATTGCTTAAAAGAGGGAAAAAATGTAGACACGTAAAATATACATGCATCTAATCTGGAATCACTAATTTTATTTCACCCTTAATCATCCCTCTACTAACCATTTTAATCAAATAATTTCTATCTGATTAAAATTCATCATATTTCCTCTTTTAATCAATCTTTATTTAATTAAATAAATCAACTTAATCAAATTCGTCTCTTTAATTAAATAAATCAAGTTATTTAATTAATTTCCTAAATGTCATCTCTTTAATTAAATAAATCAATTTTATTTAATTAATCTCCTAAAGTTCCTTCATTTAATTGAATAAATCCAAATATTTAATTAAATCTCTAATATTATTTGTCTTCTCATTTAATTTAAATAAATCCAAATATTTAAGTTGAATGCCACAATCAACTAACCCTCATTAAAATTAATCAAATCATGCTTAATGCTAATCTAATCCTATTTTCTCTAACTTTTGTCACTTGCACAATAAATCATTTACTTTGATTTATTAATTCTTCTAATTTCCCTCAACATGGCATAAAAGGTCCAATATTCTCCAAGTTTGAAATTTCCCCCAAAATTGACATCTACATCCAACAAAGCATTTAACTCCTCTCTTACATGTTTCCCACTTGGCATTTAAGACCCTTTCTTCTCCTTCCAACAAGCCAACTTTCAAATTTGAAAAGCCACCTAATGTCATTTATTTGCACATCATTGACCAAAATTTCCTCATCCTTCATCCTCTCAAATGGTAACAAGTGGTATGTGGCCATTGGTTGAGGATTAGTCCCACATTCATCCATTTTTCCTCTTCTTCCCTCAATCTCATCTATAAATAAGAGGCTTTTCTTCTTATTTTGGGGACGCAAGTTTAGGAATTTGCATCCACAATTCACAACAGTTTCATTATAGTCAAGAATCATACATCTCCATCATCGTCAAGAGCTTATCAAGGCATTGGGAAAGGGATTATTTTCACATCAAAGAAGCACCAATCCCCCTATAGAATGCTGGTGTGATCATTAGAATAATGTTTCATTGTGTTTTGCTTGCTTTTTGGCTTCGTTTTCATTATTCTTGTGTTCAAATAAATTTTATAGGGAATCTTGGGTTTTCTTATTTTAAATTGACTAACTAAGCTAATTGTGGTCATTGTTTGAAGTAATGCAGATTTGGGGTTCACAATAGTAAAACTAAAAAATAAAATATAAAATAAAAACAAAATATATAAAATTTATAGTTGTTGGAAAGCACATTTCGATCATTACAATCATCCAACTTGGTTTATCAAGTTGACTCCATTTGGACCTCCTTCCCAAGCTTTGATAGTCAAAAAAATTCATAAATTTTGAAATGGTGGAGGGGAAGGTGAAAAAAAGGGGGTTCATTAGAATCCCCCTTCTAGTGAAGGGGGTTCATTCAAACCCCCCCATATGGTGCAAGAGGGGGTTCATTAGGGAGGGGTGGGGTGGGAGGGGCAGGTTCATTAGAAGGCGAGTGGTTCATTTGAACCCCCTTCATTAGAAGGGGTAAACCATTTTAAATTTTTTGATGGGAATTTCTATTTTTTCTTCATTTGAAAAATTGTAACCCACTATTGTGGGTTTACCTGAATGCAATATGTAGCATTACCACTAAGAGGAAATTCATATGCTCAAAAAAATCACAATCTTGGAGGACATGAAACCCAATGGCACCACCAAGAAGAAAACACATTACATGAAGTAAGAAGACCACACTATGAAACATAAATTATAGTAAAAAATGTCAAAATGATAATGCCAATGTATGCCCCCACTTTAAAGAAATTTCTAAACACCATGTTGTCATCAATTACTTTAAAGTAGCAAATGATCCATGCTAACAATAAAGAATACATGATAGATTACTTGGAAATCCCTATGTCAAGCATATGTTTCCAAACGAAGCTACATCATAAAAAAGAGGTTGCCCCCAAATAAAATCCCAAACACGTAAGGAATCCATAGATTTGGGGTTAATGTATGTCTTTGCTACAATGATATTATAAAGCTCAGAAATGTCATCATTCCCTAAATAACTATTGGAACTAGAAGAATGACACATAAATATTGAAAACTCTGAGCACCACAAATCTGCAAAATAGCTCAAACTTCAAAACACATTAGCATGTTAGTTCAAACTATGCAAATACCATAGTGCTCCTATGAGATAATCTATCATGTCTCACAATGTAAATAAAACAACTAACTAAGAACATAAAAGAGCATAATGGATACCTATCCCATAGTGGATTGGTGCTTCTATGGAAAGAAGCCCTTTCCCAATCCTTTGCTAAGCTAAATGATGCAATGCCTTGAGATGGAGTGGATGGATAAAATCAGTTCTCAATTGAAGAGAGTGACTTTGCTTGAGATTGTAGATGATTTGATGAAGAATCAGCCCTCTACTTATAGATTCTCAAGTTGAAAGAAAGATCATAAAAGAGAAATGTGGGATAAAGATTTGACCAATGAGATAAAGCCACTTGTCAACTTGTGATAGGTTGAGGAATGAGCACATTTTGGTCAATGTGCCAAAGAGGGGGAGATTCAAATTTGAATTTGAGAGTTAAATGCTAAGTTTGACTTGTGCAAGAGACATGTAGGATCCATGTAAGAGCTCATAAATGCTTTGTTGGGTGTACATGCCCACTTGTTTCTGAATTCAAACTTGAGGGAATATTCCTCAAAGATGCCATGTTGATGGAAAATGCTGATTTTATAAATGAATTAAAATGATTTATTGGTGCAAGTGGGAAAAGCTAGAGGATGTGATGGGTGGTTAGGTTAGGTTAGGTTAGTCGGGATTAGATTAGCTTAGATGATGATTAAGATGCTTTGACCCTTTTGACTTGAATATTTTGATTTATTTAAATCAAAAGGGAGAAATATGAATTTTGAGATTTAATTAAATAAAGTCTTGATTTATTTAACCAAAGAGGGAATGATAGGCTTAAATTAAATAAAGTTAATTTATTCAATTTAAGTGGATAATCCTTAGAGATTAAATGAAACTGATTTTCCTAATGAATGGATGAATGTGAAATTATTTAATGATTGAATGAATATGAATTAATTAAGTGCATAATGCTAATTTCATGTGTCTACATTTTGCCCCTCTTTGAAGCAATGTACTTGTTGTGTTGGTTCAAAAAATAAACTTTCTGCAATCAAAATTCAAAAAAAATCTGATTTTTTCAGTTGCCCTAGTGGAAAGAAGTACACTAGTACATTGCCCCCTTGAGAGATAGAGCGAAAAGATTCAATTTGAGGGTCAATCTTGCAATAAAGAGGTTCAAAATGGATGGTTATGGATGATGATGAAAATGAGATGGTTTTAAGATGCCTAGAATAATAAATCTACATTATCTTAAACAACTTAAATGATGATATGATGTGAGATGGATGAGATTGATGACGTGATATGCTGTGATTATGCAAATGTATGATTTATGCAAATATATGATTTATGAGATGCTTAGACTAACAGATCTATATTATGCATGTGAGATGCAGAATACTGATGGTTTGTGGATGCAAGATGGATGCACTGGTGATGATGATTAACTATTCATGACGTGATGTTAGTGCAGAAAAGAAGACATTAGATGGTGACAAGAGGATCCAACAAGACAACTTTATGAGAGATGATGACGAGAAATGATGATGATAGATGGATGATTTTCTTATCAAGGATTGGGATTTTAAAAGGGCTACTTACCTTATGTTTGATAACACACATAAGCACGATGCATCAAGGTATAAAGAACCAGGATGGCATTGTACCTAGTGCGATGGAATTTGACTCGACAAACAGATAGGAGTATTATTGTTCACACTTGACATACAGAAACCTTGCTAGGACATACCTAACAAAGCAAGTATTCACCAAGTTATTTTACAAGAACATCCAACAAGCAAGCAGACAAAAGATAATGATCATTGCCCCATTCCTATCTCTCTAAATCCTTCATTCGGATATCATCGAGAGGTCCTTGGAATGAGCGCAATAAGATAAATCAAAAGAAAAGATCAAGTATGCAAACAAGTCAATGTTCTTTTACCTTTAGCCAGAGGGATGTGTTTTGATAGGATAAGAATCCAAGCTGATATCCAAAATGATGCCCATTGTTGGAACGATATATCCTAGGACATGCATTGTATAGGATGATGATGGTTTGATACATTGATTGATAGGCTATTGATATAAGGTTGATTGACATGCCTGAAAATGATCAAGAGTTTGATTTTGTTTTAAAAGTTTGTTGTTTTCTTTTAATTTTACGATTGAAGCTTCCTTTTGTTGATTGTTGTGGTTGTTTCTGTTTGTTTTCCAAATGATGAAGGTGATGATCAGTTTATTATGGATGATTGATTATTTCAAGTGAAAGCGAGATGAGACAGATGGATTTTTTCAAATATTTGGATGTTTTAGATGTTTTGAAATGTTTTGAGGTTGTTTTTGGTGCTTTTGAAGATTTTGCAAATGTTTTGATTTTCCAAATTTTTAATTTTTTTTGGGTTTTGTGAGATTTTATGAATGTTTTTGGATTTTGATGTTTTTTCAAATGTTTTTGTATTTTTATGTCTCGGGGGCTGATCAAAGATTAGCCTTTCCTATGTTTAAGCTTAAAGACAACGTAGTTCAAATTCCAATGTTTTTGATATTTTTCTAATTTTTGACTTGTTTTGGATTTTGATATGATTTTGGATGTTTTTGAATTTTTGTGTCTCGAGGGTTGATCAGAGATTAGCCTTGCCTACGTTTAAGCTCAGAGACGACGTAGTTTAGATCTAGTGTTTTTTTTTATGTTTTTTTTGTTTTATGAATGTTTTTTAATTTTTCAATGTTTTGGATGTTTTTGGATTTTTTGATGTTTTGGATGTTTTTGGATTTTTCGCACAATTTTGATGATTTGGATATGGATATGATATCAGTGATCTGTTTGGGAATTTGTTGAATACCAAGCTAAGGTTGACTGATCAAATTGATGGATTGATGATGATGATAACATTGTTGAGGATACACAATAATGCAAGGATTGGATTGATCAGGATTAATTAGGATTGATGATGGTAACATTGTTGAGGATGCACAACAATGCAAGGATAGTGTTAAGCAACACAAGGATATCCTGAGATGATGATTTTTTGATTCAATTTGATTGATCATGATTGATGAAGCTTGATTTTGGAACAAAATTTGTTCAAATGATTTGATGTGATGTTTGAAGGGTGTTTTTGATGCAACTGATATTGATTGTTTGGATCGATGTTTGATTGAAAGATGAGGACTGATAAGGAATTTCTTCTCGTCAAAATATGCCATGGGCTAGTGATTTGGATTTTGGATCACAAATTCTTTGACCAATTTGATTTCATGTTTTCTAATGTTTGGATCACCACATAAGTTGGAGGATATAGATCAAGATTTATTCTTGAAGCAAGATGTACATATCTACCCCCAGTGTCTAGCAATGTATGGACTGCCATGGGTAGATGTCTGGATAGGTGTATGGATGGATGGATATGGCAAGCATTCAAAGAATGCCAAGGATTATCTTGTGATAAGGTAAGGTGTTCAGATAAAGAATGCTCATTTGAATAATGCTTCATGGTGCAAATAACAATGGGTAGGATAGGATCAATGAAAATGACCCATGTCAAGATGTTTACCATAAGTAAGTGTAAAGTGTGCCCCAAACTTTCATCAAGATCAAGATAACTTAGACTATGGATGTAGATGGATGAAAATGGATTAGATAAATGGTTCATGGATAAGACAGATGGAATGTTCAATTTATTATGGATGGGATGACATGCTTTCACCTGAAGTGGCACATGTAGATTCTCGATTCTACACATGACGCCTATTTTCCAGGTTTTCATCATGGTATTGCCCAAAGTGCCACCCATGTAGTTTTCACTAGAGGACGATTTTTTTCTCTTTACTGTTTTCAATCCTTTTTCTATTTTTTTTGGATTTTTTGATTTTTTGATTTTTTCTAAAAGATTTTAAGCTCATGTTGAATCACAAGGTGTTGCTGATGTAGATGCCTCTGTCATAATGTGCCATCGATATCCTTCTTGAAGAAGCTGCTTTGCTAAGATATGTGCACTTGAATGCAACTTTTGGGATTCTTGATTTGCTTTATTGATATTGAGGTTAACTTTGTCTCTATGCATACATCGTGATAGAGTGCCTTCAAACTCCTTATGATGAAGGGTCACTGCCAATACCTAGTTAATGTGAGAATTGGATATCATGCGTGGAGACGTGGATGGAGTGTGTTTAGGGATCATATAAGATGGATTGGTTGACAGCTTGGAATCTTTGACTATCCAAACTTGGGAAGATGAGCAATGATGGGTGGATATGAAAGTGTGCATGGAATTAGGACCAACTTATTGATACACTTTGTACGCTACTTGAAAAGCTTGCTTTTGCTTTTTTGGACCTCTTTCATGGATACTTTTCCCATTTTTATTTTTCCCCATAGTTTCTTTGACTAATGGAGTTTGATAGGGATAATCTTACTTTATATTCTTTGGTATCCATTTGTATTTGATTTGTCCATTATGCTTCTCAGCTTCTTTTTCTTTGATAACGTTCTTCGTACTTTGATTCAAATCTTCCTTTTGATGTTGGTCCTAATTCGTGGATGGGGTGGTGGGTGGGTGAAGATTCATGATGTGACTAGTTGTAGTATTGGCCTCAGTTTCATCATAAGGATTCTTCATGCTCCCTATGTTGATGTTTGCTTGAGATGAAGTTTCCCCTAGTATAGTGGTAATAGTGCCTTCATGCTTTGATTATGCCTATTCTGAGAGCTCTTGTTTAGAATGCATTATTTGATAAATGACCATTGTAGATGATGTTATTGGAATTTTATACTCTATTGACTTTGGAATATCCTATTTTGTCTATCTTGTTTCCTTGAGTGGATACTGTTGGATATCTTCATATATAATGTCCTCAGTATGAATTTGGGATATGCCTGATCTTGATGTTGTCAACTCAATAACTTGCTCTTTTTGTGTAATAATGTCAAGAGTAAAAGAATCATGTTCTAAATGAAGATCATCTATGTGTCCATCCATTGAAAGCGTCTCATGGGTAGATGGAGGAGTATGTGTTATGTGGATATGATCATCTTGCATAGATAGGAGAGTGTCCATTAGATCACTGTAATATCTTATAGATACGAATTCTTGATCTTGATTTATTTTGGGATTGCTTTTGACACGTTTTGGATCAAGTTCTTGACATGGGTCAGTTTCAAAGGATGGATTGCTTACAAAGGGTTCTTGGATGTCATCATTAGGCATGGGGAATGGCTCAATATCCTCTTGATCTTTGAGTGGACTTTGATCAAGTGTCAACTTGAGGATTCCTTTAGTACCTATAACCATGAGGTCAAAGGGGGTCAACATGTCTTAGAAAGGACCACTGCTAGACTTGAGAAAGATGTTGATCATGCTTTGGAATGAATTCTTGAGATATGTCCTCTAACTCATAAGGCGATGTAGAGATATTTTCAACATGATCATAGGTCAATGGATCGTGCATTATGTCAATAGGATCAAATAATCCTAACACTCCTTGAAATAGATCACTAAAAAGTGGCTCTTGATGTATGGTGAGTTGATCATCAGATGGGATGGAAACATCTTCAAGGTGCTCATCGATGGAGAGATCTTGATCATTGTTTTCAACAATTATGGTGGAGGGATTTTCGATGTCCTCAACTATAGGGTCAAATGATGTTGAAATTTCTTGAATAGATCATTGTCAAGTATTGTTGGTGGATTTTGATCATGATTGAAAAGTGACTCTTGACCTATGTTGATTTGATCTTCGGACGAGATAAAAACATCTTCAATGTTCTCTTTGTTGGATAGATCTTCATCATTTCTTTCAGCAATTGTGGTGGGGATATTATCAATGCTATCACCAGTGGTTGAATGTTCATCGTTATCCCAATAGTTATCATTTTTCATGTTTGTGCTTGTGCTTGTTTGGCAGCTTGAGAGGCTTGGGTAGCTTGAGAGGCTTGTTGTACTTGTTGAGCTCATGTTGCTTGTGTGGCTAGATATTGTTGGATGGCCTTTTGGTAGGCCTGGTGAGCTTTTAGCGCAATGTTATATTGTCTTGCTGCATTTGGTTTTAGTGGTAGCGGTGGTGGATTTGGAATTGTATTGGATGTAGTGATGAGTGGTTGAGATACGCTTGGAGTGATCGTGAGGGTTTGAGATATGATGGGATTGATCGAGGTGATAGGAATGGTTGGAATGACCGAGGTGATAGGTCTTTGGGAGACCATATTTTGATTTGTCAAGATTGATGTTGTCATTTGATTAGATACCATCTCTTGTTGCGATGTCGATGGTATATTCAAAGGATTTGATGTGATGGCTTGATTTGTGTTAGGTGGATTGATTTGGATGGAGTGCTTGATGCTAGGTAAAGGGGGAAGCCCTAAACCAAGAAACGATGTTGATATGGGTAATGGTGGTGGAGATGTCTCTTGGCGCAATGACTCAACTATTTTGGTAAGTGTAGCAATTTGATCTCGCCGAATTTGATCTTGATTTTGATCTTGACTCCCTTGATATAGTTGATTTGGTTTTTGTTCAAGCAAATTTGGGGTGCATACTTGTGGTTTTTAAATGGGATCATAGACAAATCAATTTTGGACATTGTTCTGACTTGGGATGATGTTCAGATTTGGCATGATAGGTTGAAATTGAACATTGTTGATGTTGGGAGTCACATTTCCTTGTTTTAGGTAACTTTTATTTTGCATGGTGTTACCTTGACTTGGATTAATACATGGAGTTGTTAACATCTTTTTTGACTTTGAACAACATTTGTATGATTCGCAAACATATTTATCCCAAAGTTTTCCAGATTCTTGTTTGGTAAAGTTGTACTTGGTACACTCTCATTTGGCATGTAGGGATTTACAGGGATGACGTTGTTCGTTTGAAGGCTCAGGCATTGATTGTTTGGTTGGTGGATTTGTAGGTTTGGACTTGGATTTGAATCTACCATTGGGAAAGGAGTCCCAAACTTTGATTTGGGCATACTCACATTTGTTGTACTATTGACATTTGTCGAAGGTAATGATCCCATGTATGGTTTGTATAGATGTGAGTGTTGATAATCAATCGGCATTGTAAGGTTTTGATAGCTTAGTTGACTTGGATTACTCATGATGTATGCATCAAGTTTATATTCCATGTTCCTCTTTTGTTTTGACCTTGTTGCAAAAATGAGCTCTAAGGTTCTTAGGACCAATGACGAGATGAAGGATGAAAAAGGGGTGAATGGTAGGAGTGTTTGAATGTTTAGGGACTTTGTATCAATGCTAGACTTAGGTTTTGATTTGTTTGATTTGGATAATGAAATTGTAAACCCTAAGATGTTAGATGTTATCTTAGGATGAACTTGTTCAAAGGGGTTCTAATTTAACTAGAGGTATGAGAAAGGATGCATTCCCATACTCCTAACTAAACAAGGTGATTTTTATTTTGACGATCTACCCAAGTCTAGAATGATGTTTCCAAAGCTCTAAAGTTGTTTGGTGGGATGGATTTTTATAAATGTTTGGGATGGGTGAAGTGTTTGATTTGATCCTAAATGAACCTAGGAAGGACTTGTTTACTAGACCAAGATAGTGAAGAACATGCCTTTCTCTAAGAGTAATTCAAAATCAAAAGACCAATGTTTGCATGAAAACCATACGACCAAAAGATGCCAAGCACATATGTGGAGTCCAATTGATATAATCTTTGCTTAATGGATTCTTTTGACCACAAACACACTCTTGATTAGATTTTGAATCTAGACGTCTAATGTCTCAACTTTCCCCTTATCCCGCAAAGTGTATTATGCGAAAACCAAGGAAATTTGAGGCAAGAGTTACCTATTGTTGACCTTAGTAGGACAAAATTGAGATGAAATCCAAATGCTTAGAAGCCTCTACGGATAAATTCCCAAGGGCAAGCAATAGCATGTGAATTCATTCAAGGATATTTGCTTCTCCTAAAAGGTTTGAGATTTGATGCTTATGTTGAATGTTGGTTTTCCAATGTTTTCGATCAAAGCACTATGTTTTCTGACTCACAAGAAATATAACATCCTAGCTCAATTGGTACGTTTTTCTTGGTGGGATTGCCTCATGCCATTCGTAGTAGAAGAGATGATTTTACATGCAACCAAGGAGAGAGTATAAAGGTATGTTAAGAATGAAGTCTTAACCTCTATACCTTAACTAGGATCAGACATGGAAAGTAACTTCTTGGAATCTTAGTTCCAATGCACCACTTTGATAAATTTGGTGAATGAGTTAATAGGCCACTACAAACAAGGTTTTTATTTTGTACTTTTTGTTCATGGAGATTGACCCATACGACGGGAGTCTCCTTTCGGATCCATCTCGTTGGAATCAACTGCATGATATTGGCATTTACTCCAATACCCACATTTATATCCTGGTTGGAAATACTCTTGGCTTTAGAGTGTTACCGGTTGAGTCGTTCCCTTGGGTGAGTACTTTTTCCCCAAGGCAGGCCCTCTAGGATAAACAAAAGCGAGTAAAAAAAATATCCGTAACTCGATCAATCTTTGTTGGCAACAAAGAGAGAGAATATATGCGATAATCCCCCACTCACACTCACACAAGATTTTGTTCAATTTTAAACCCAAATCGAAGTGTGGAGGTGATTGCTTTATCTCAACCTAAAATCATGAAAAAGGCCTTTTGATTCTCAAGATCACTATAAAGCACGAGAGAAGTGCATACATCCTTTTTCAATGAGGTTAGTTCAAATAAGCCCTAATGAAAACAAAGTTGCACTTGTTCTTTTTAAATCCAAAAAGAAAAATGTGAGTCTTTTTTAAAGCACCAAAAGACAAGTGATAGACATTTTGTTCAATTTGTTAACCAAAGAAAAAAACTCTACTATGTTGTGATCCTAATGTTCGTTTATTCCCCTTTGCAATGATAATGGAAGTATTCTTTTTAGAATCCAAAAAGATTTGAGTTGATCTAAATCAGAAAACTAAAGCGTAAAATGGAAGCCCTTTAAAGTATTTAAAAAAACTTTGTGAATTTCAATTTTGATGCTTAGTTCTCTTTAACTTCAAGATTCGTTCAAATATTTCTCCCAATGCTTCAACGTCATGAGTTCCTCGTGCAACCAAAATTACTTCTCCTTCCTATAAGATAAAAAATAAAATAATGTGAGATCAAGTTACCCAATTCATTTTTTAAGCATTAACTTAAATGATTTCAAATGATGAAGCATTAGTAAGGATCTAGATTCCAAAGATTCCAAAGCAAGTCTTAACCATAAACAAATAGTTTTCTAACAAATCTCAAAGCTTCTCTTGCCATTAATTTAACAATCTAAGTTTTTTGTCTTTCAATAATGATCGGATCTCTTGGCAAAAGATTTTAAATTTGTCCACAAAAACCAATAATTTCAACAATCTTAGTTTAGTAGGCAAACCAAAGTGACTTATTAATCAACCACTGATGTTATGGAATTGCACAAGGTTGAGTTGAGAGTAGATGTATTCAAAATATTTGTAGACTCGCCAATATAAAATGAATACAACAACAACGTGTTAGAAGATTGAAACTCTAAATTTTCACTAGTTTTTCACTTCTACCAATTGGCAAGCAGCTGTTGAGAGAAGTATTACTATATGCAAAGTTGACACTGTTGAAATCTTATCATATAATGGGTCAAGTCGATGCATTAAAATTTCAAGGTTTAAGTCAATGGATATAAGTGTAACTTGAAATTTTATTGGAACGCATTGAAAGTTGATACCATTTAAAGTTTATTGAAATGAGTTATGATAAGACAGCCATCTACATAAAAATTTAATGATGCACTCTAAAAGAATCAAAAATGCAAACATTAAGATGAAATAAGTACAAACATCAACGTGTTAGAAGATGCAAAATCTAAATGTTTATTGTCTTTTCACTTCTCCAATCTGGCGAGTAGCTACCTGAAAAGTTTTGACTGTTAGAGAATATTTATTAAATTAAAAATTACAGCCAAGACTCTAATAATAAGCACACCACCCAGCTTTGATATTCAGCTTTGATATTCACCTCTCATGATGTCATTGGCAGATGGGAATTGAAATCATATTGACTCACTCCCAAAAGTCAAAAATATTGATAAGACTATAAAAAAATGCTATTGCTTATTGAGTACTTATAATGACTGACAAATAACTCTCTAAAAGGTGGGGTCAAAGCTTTTAAGCTCACATGAATGGAATTATGACTGCATTTATTGAGATCAAATAAACAGAACATATGACATTCAAGTGCATGAATGCATGGGAATATTTGACATTTGAATTCCTATTGGCGCTGAAGGCCATCAAGATGAATGGAATCCGTAATTTGAACAAGAACTAAGATTGGGTTTATGAAATAACGATTCCAAATATCTGCAAATAACATGAAATGGTCGTAGATAACATTCAATGATAACAATTTTAAAACTACACTGGCAAGGATTCCCAACAAAGAGACCAAAAAAAATGATTGATAGACTCTAAAGTTCTTCAATTAATTAAGGCAGCTCGACAAAGAAGTGATTGATTGATATGTTGCTTATGTAGAATAGACTACAAAAAAACTACCACCCGTCGCACCTATCAACAGTAAACAATAGTCAGAGATTGATGAGCATTTAAGATGGATTGTACAAAATACTGAACTTTCCTGACACCCACCATAATTGAATATCAAAATACAGATGAAAATATGTCAAGTTGTGTGGATGTGCCAGCATATTTTATTTTATTTTTAACTCATTCCACTTGCTATCAAATAGAAAAATCTTCTCAAGAAAGACATGCATATTTTGAAAACAGCAGAGTGAATCTAATCTAACATTTATATTGACATCCTATCAAAAGTATTAGTTGGCCCAAAGGAGATTGATTTGCTTTTATACAAGGACGCATAGAACTGTCTAGTAGTTTTCAATCAAATCCAGAAAATAGTAGAGCTAATACCTCTTCCAAAAAACAAAAAAACCTAAAAGTTGTTTCAGGATCTCCAAAATTGCATTCTCTCAAATAGACATCAAGAAAAAAAGATTGTAAGCAGTTTTATCATTTGGAGACTCTTTGCAAGGAAAGGTTGCAGCTTTTCAGAAAAAAATGTTAACTAGGATTTTGTAGAGATATGGGAACCTCTTGCACTTAGATTTGTCCTTGTGCCTACAGATCACTGATGAATTCCTAGAACAGGTAGCTAAATTATCAAGGCAGCATTTGTGTTCTATAAATCTTTCTAAACAAGGTTGTTTTAGCCATGTTGGCCTGTTCATGCTGGCTAGAAGCTATGAGAACTTGTTGGAAATTGATCTTTCTAACTACTCTAGAGTTGGGGATAAAGAGGTCGATGTTATTTCTTAGGCCAAGAATCTGCAGTCACTGAAATTGGTGAAGTGCCAACAAATTTCTGACTTGGGTTTGGTTTGCATAGTAGTGAGATGTGGTAAACTCTATTACTTGAATCTCAAATGGTGTGTTGGGATATCTAATTCAGGCATTGAATTGGTTATTGTCAAGTGCAAAGAACTTCGATTTCTTGACCTTTCTTACTTATAGATAACAAACAAATCTATAGCTTCTATAGCACAACTGGAGTACCTAGAGACCTTGGTATTGGTTGGGTGTGTCTCTGTAGATGATGAAGGCCTTAATTTTCTCAAAAATGGCTGCAAATCATTGCAAAGACTTGACATTTCAAAGTGTCAGAACGTGAGTTGCAGCGGTATAATCTCTATTACAAGTGGTTCTATATCCTTGCAGCAACTTACATTGGCCTATTGTGTTCTGTAGGTCACAAGTGCTCTTTAAGAAAGACCGAAGAATAGAGGGTCGAGAAATGGAGGTGACAGGTGTGCAAATAGGGAAACTTTGGAGATGGAAGTGTAATCAGCAACAAAAAGGATGATGGTGTTCAAATGGAGGTAACAAAATTTGTGGAGACCCATGGAGTGAACAAGGCGCAATGACAAGATCATGACAAGGATGAGATCAAGAGGACTAACAACAACGACATTGGAGATGCCTTGATTGAAACCAAGGCTCTTGTTGTACATGGGGCATCATTATTTGAGAATGTGCTAAGCGACCTGTTTGACAGAATGCCCAAAAGAGAATAGCTTCACAGTAGCAAAAAATATCAGATACCGCCACTTTTACTTATGGGAAATATAACAATGGGGAAAGTGGGGATTCTTGTTTCTAGTGTAAGAAATTTGTAGGGAGACTGCGTGCAAGACTGGTTAAGGTAACTATTTCGATTATTACTGTCACTTAATTATGTTCAATAACAGACTTTTTAATCTAACACAAATTAGTCAAAAAAGTAGATGATTACGTACAAATAGAAATCACGACCATTGAAGAGGAGCATCTAACAGCTAACGTTGATCAGATCTTTTCTTTAATTGAACTTAAATTGAACATAATCATTGCATAAATCCTCTGCCACCTAGGGGATATTGAATCCTACGCTATCTCACAGAAGCTACTAAATTTCATTTATGTCTAGCAATAATCATAAATTCAAATCTCAAACCATTTATTGCAAGCAAGAAGTTAATCATGTTCATTTATGTCTAGCAATAATCACAAATTTAAATCTTAGAACATTTATTGCAAGCAAGAAGTAATCATGTAGAATCGACAGTGATGTGGACCACAAAATATCTTATTAAATCAAGCTACTTTATGTCAATGACTAGAAACTCTTATAAGTTGGCTTTTTATCCATAAAAGTCGAATGGGTAGCACTAGATAATTACGCTTTTTATGAATACAACTCTCCATTATATTTTCAACATTCAAACCCTAGATCCACTTAATGATCTATATTACATCATCTCATTTTCCTATCATTCATTTCTTATTTTGATTATATGCTCATTCCATTTAAATGTAACATAATGCAAGACTCAAATCATCCAAAGATAAATAGATCAAATTATTTCAAGCACAGGTAAGTCACAAAAATAGCGAATAATCAAATTTAAGCCCTCCTTCTAGCGCCATATGTGAGCACCACAAATCTGCAAAATAGCTCAAACTTCAAAACACATTAGCATGTTAGTTCAAACTATGCAAATACCATAGTGCTCCTATGAGATAATCTATCATGTCTCACAATGTAAATAAAACAACTAACTAAGAACATAAAATAGCATAATGGATACCTATCCCATAGTGGATTGGTGCTTCTATGGAAAGAATCCCTTTCCCAATCCTTTGCTAAGCTAAATAATGCAATTCCTTGAGATGGAGTGGATGGTAAAAATCAGTTCTCAATTGAAGAGAGTGACTTTGCTTGAGATTGTAGATGATTTGATGAAGAAGATCAGCCCTCTACTTATAGATTCTCACTTAGTTGAAAGAAAGCTCATAAGAGAGCAATGTGGGATAAAGATTTGACCAATGAGATGAAGCCACTTGTCAACTTGTGATAGGTTGGGGAATGAGCACATTTTGGTCAATGTACCAAAGAGGGGGAGATTCAAATTTGAATTTGAGAGTTAAATGCTAAGTTTGACTTGTGCAAGAGACATGTAAGAGCCATGTAAGAGCTCATAAATGCTTTGTTGGGTGTACATGTCCACTTATTTTTGAATTAAAATTTGAGGGAATATTCCTCAAAGATGCCATGTTGATGGAAAATTCTGATTTTATAAATGAATTAAAATGATTTATTGGTGCAAGTGGGAAAAACTAGAGGATTTGATGGGTGGTTAGGTTAGGTTAATCAGGATTAGATTAGCTTAGATGATGATTAAGATGCTTTGACCCTTTTGACTTGAATATTTTGATTTATTTAAATCAAGAGGGAGAAATATGAATTTTGAGATTTAATTAAATAAAGTTTTGATTTATTTAATCAAAGAGGGAATGATAGGCTTAAATTAAATAAAGTTAATTTATTCAATTTAAGTGGATAATCCTTAGAGATTAAATGAACCTGATTTTCCTAGTGAATGGATGAATGTGAACTTATTTAATGATTGAATGAATATGAATTAATTAAGTGTATAATGCTAATTTCATGTGTCTACAAAAACAAAGAAAAAGCTTTTGATTCAACATGGAAGAGATCTAAATATCTTGATGCCTTGTGTCATCCCCAAAAGGAAAACACAAGACAAAAGAAAAGCTAAATTTTTATGACATATAGAAGAATTTAGGTACAAATAGAGGAATCAACATAAAGAAATTCAAATATAATAATACGAGGGATCATATTATGCACATGCAATCACACCAAAAAAAAAATCTATAAATAAAATACTAGTAAGGCACATGCAAGTCAAGATATAGTAGGACTTTTACATCTAAATCTTGTTTAGTATATGTGGAAGGTAGACAACTAGCCAAAGGAACAATGACAAGTGCTATACTAGGAGCATCACCATGTTTAACACGTGGTGAGTCACTCTTTTTAGGAGGATCATCACGATTGGTATCATCTAATCTCATGGAAGAGGAGAATAATAAATTCAGCCCTGAAGAATACTGCAAGAACAAAGGATTTTCAACAAACGTTGATGATCTAGAATGCAATGTTATTGTATTCAACTTGGCTAAGAATGATGAGCTCAAAACTCAATAAATAGCAAAGAGGTGAGCAACCAAAAGCCATAGGAATAGGACCATATGGCATGAGAATAGGAGAGGACCCTTATCCTACAACTCATAGGGAAAGAGTCAAGAGAAAACTCAACCACCTAATGAGGAGAGATCTTTATCCTACAACTCATCAGGAATGAGTCACCTAACTATGATTGAGTTAGTGTAAACTATGGGAGTTATACACCAACACGCCCCCTTAAGCATAGCTTAGGTGAGTTTATGAAAAATGGGTCTCGAGTATAAGCCATTTTAGGTACCCATGCACAAAGTAATCTCTCATGAAGATGAGAAAAGTAGAAAACCCTGTGGGAAAAAACTATCCCCCAAAAGAGAGAAAAGATGCATGAAAATTATACACGTGAAGAAGTACTACTTCTTTCACTAAGTATAGTATATGATTTTCTCAATAAGAGAGAAAATGATAGAAGGTCTATGAGACCCCCCCATAATACATATCCTGCTACATTAAGGCTAGATAGTTGACAAAGGATGCAGATGTAGATCCAAGAACGCATCACAATGTTCCTTCCCTTGGGAAGAAATGAAACCAACTGAAGATGTAGGATATCTTCCCATGTGAGAAGATGTATGTATGATCTTGAATAGAGTTGAAGCTCATCCAAGAATGATGATGACGGTTCCCATGATGTCTTCGAATGTTTCTTAGGAATCACCAAGCCAATGCTAACATGTGACATGGGAAGAGTAATCATATATGAAGAAGACAAGGCTAATGCAACTTCATTAAATTTTTCATCAAAAAGAAGATTGATTTCCTCAATGTGTGCTTCCATGTTAGCAATGTGGGACTCTATGAAAATACATGAAATTTCGACTCTATATGTATCCCAATTAGCAATGATAGGAAGAAAAATATCTTGTTGCAAAGAAGTGTTGGAAGCTCTCAAAGAAACAACTCTGAAATCTGATGAAGCAACAAGAGGAGGTGGAGGAATGATGATTTCCTTTGTCATTTGGATGCTCTGTATTTGAATCATGATGTGGGATGTGAGTTGTGATCATAGTAAGATCATGTAGGAAGGGAGAAACATTGGAGTCTCCATATATTTCCCAAATTTTGATCCATAATGCATGTGGACATTCAATATCCATGATGACATACAAAGAGTCATCTAGAATATGTAATCCAATTAATCCACGAATATGATCACGAATATTAAGCCATTTATCCTTCTGAGATTATTTACCTAGTTCAGGGATAAGTCCATACAGATATGGCATGATATTATGGAACTTGAGATGTTTTAGGATTCCTTCACACCAATACTTATAGTTTCCTAGTTTTAGGTTAATTATAGTAGAGTGGATTTCATATCCCATGATTACAAACAAGTTAATTCCTTAAGACAAGATTAAGAAAACCCCTCAAAATGATCCCCCCAACTTTGGCACTTTATAAGTTAGTGCTTGACATCATTCACACCTTTTGATGTATTTCCCCCTTGATCATGTGTTGTTTCCCCCCTAGATTGTGTAATTAATAATTGAAGTGTGTTTGTCTCTCTAAACTAACTTAAACTGGCATGGTAGTGCAATGACAAGGTATAATAAAATAGGACAAAAAATAAGCCCTGTTTCCTTTTGAATTCAACTCAATTTTGAGTTCGTATGCAAAAATATAGCCTAGAGAATTCTACAACTTCACTAAATTTTTCAATTTGCTTGAAAAATAAAATTACACACAATAATTTTGAAGAGGAAAAAAAAATTTGAGGGAAAATTTGTAAACCCCTTGTGGTAGTGTGTGACCATAGGCTAAAATGGTCATATGACCAAGGGACAAGACACCTTCTATGTGGCATCTGAAGGAGGTACCCACAATTGCCAGCATTTTAGATCAGCCAAACCTAGGCATAAAACTCACATCCTCTATTTTGGAGCCTCCAAACTTGGCACCTACGTGGGTTGCGCAGCTGGGGCTGATCTGGACAACAAGACGCCTCCAAATATGCAAGATGCCTCCTAGCATCCATAGGCCTAACCAAATTTGAGATGTTGCCTTGCAAAGGATAAAAAAGAGCACAAGACTTGGGTGTAGCCGTTGTTCATATTTTGTGCCCTGCAACTTGTAAATCGCGACTAGAGAATGTATTTTTCCCCTCTTCTCATGCCTAGGTAAGGCGTATGGGCAAAGGTTTGACCACTTATTTTTCCAAATGGGGCAATGTGGAGGCTGCCAGCTTGTTGTGACACCTTCAACGTAGAGAGGAAAGCGCATTGGTCCAAATATTTGTAGACCTCCCACCTTCCAGAAATGCAGCCTTCTCAATGATGCCTTGAGAATGGTGAATTCGAGCTGAGAAAGGGATGATTTGCTAATATCAAAGGAAAAACAAATGCCCATGCCAAAGTATAAGAGGTGTGGCATGCATATTTTAAAGTGATGCCCTCCAATAATGCCAGTAAATAGGCCAGCACTGGAAAGGTCGTGAGCCAATTAAGTAGGCCTCCTTCGGCTTAACTCGCCCTCTCACAAATTCACCCATTTGATAGAGAGTTGTTGTGAGGACCTCCCTAGCATGAGGTTGGATAATAACGAGCTGATTGTCATGATTCTAACCTACTCATGCTCGAACCTTGGATGTTGATGAACCAACATTAGAATAGTCAGTGATGCATTTCAACGGATTACTCTTTGTAATGTTGTGAATGGTATTGTAGAGTTTGTTGCAGAAACTATGAAGATAGCCATTCTAATAATGACAACTATATACCAAAATCAAATAACAAGCTTAAAATCTCCAATTTGCAAACCCCTTCACAAATTGTGGCCTCCCTCCATGCCTTGTGCAACCTCTAAAAGGTAGATTGTGGCTTGAAAAGGCTTGCAAGTCATAGGCTATTTATAGAAACAATCATGCAAAAATGTTAATGCACAAAAAAAAACTAAACACAATGCAAAAAAATCACCTTTCAAATATAAACAAATCCTCCATCACTCTGATACCATGAAGAATACTACAAGAACAAAGGATTTTCAACAAACACTAATGATCTGGAATGCAATGTTACTATATTCAGCTTGGCTAAGAATGATGATCTCAAACCTCAATAAATAGCAAAGAGGTGAGCAACCAAAAGCCATAGGAATAGGACCATATGGAATGAGAATAGGAGAGGACTCTTATCCTACAACTCATAAGGAAAGATTCAAGAGACAACTCAACCACCTAATGAGGAGAGGTCCTTATCCTACAACTCATCAGGAATGAGTCACCTAACTATGATTGAGTTAGTGTAAACTATAGGAGTTATACACCAACAAGCCCATTATGCACTTCCTCATCAATTTTAACAGTCTCATCATCATCCAAGTTAATCACAATTGAAGGTCTTATGATAATGAAACATAGAAAAATAGGCAGGTTCAAGAAAATGGATTGATGAACCAATTAGGGGACCTATTTTCCTTTATTTCATTAGAAAATGAGATCCCCGCAATGAATTTATTATCAATCCTTAGGTGAATCAATTCAAAGTGTGAATATTCTAATTTCCTTATGACTAAAGGATGGGGGTCAAGGTCAAACAACACTTTGGGGATAAAAACTAAAAACATAAAATCAAAACCAAAATGCAATCTAACACTTGAAACTTCAAAATTAAGTTCAATATTTGCAAAACCAGAGAACAAAATATAGATCTAAGAAGGGAAAAAACATGTGTGCTAGTCACCACAAGTTCTTTTTAGAATCTCATATGAGAATCATTTTCCCATGGGTGAATGTGTCTAAGTACAGGGGTTGCAACAATCTTCTAGGATCCTCTAGTGTAGATCTGAATCTTCTAATTTGTCTAGTTTTTGGTGTTGGAAAGTTAGAAATCTGATCTATAGGTGAGATTCCATGATTTGACAACAACTTTGACAACTTTGTAAATATTTCACTTCAAAAGGTATTCAAGTCTTCTTCAACCTAAATTTGGAATCACACATATAAGAGAGCAAAATGTTTGTTTTTGGGTGAACAGGGTTTTTCCTTGTCAAACCCTATTTTGGTAATCAAACCTAAATTAAAATAATGAATGAAAAAAAGGTCTTCAAGTCTTCTTCAACCTAAATCTTCAATCACACATACAAGAGAGAAAAATGTTTATTTTTGGGTGAATAGGGATTTTCCTTGGTCAAACCCTATTTTGGTAATCAAACCTTGTTACATCGCAAGAGGTGAGCTCTTTCTAAACAAGGTCACCACCCATGACTTCAATCACCTCAGAGAAAGCAACACAAGGAATTCTATAGTTCAACACACAAAAAGATGAATGAGAAAAGGTAGAGGTAACTTATGAAAAGACAGAAATCTACAATGGCTAAAGCTAAGAATCTGAAAAAAATCTTGGATGAGTATGAGAGGGCTTCTGGTTAGATGGTTAACAGACAGAAAACCTCTCTTTTCTTCTTCAACACCCCTGAGCCCAAACAGAATGAGATTTCTAGAATTCTTGGGTGCAGAGTGGAGTTTTTACCTTCTATTTATCTTGGCTTGCCTTTGGGCCTAAGCCTCCTGATTCCTTTTGGAGTTCCCTAGTTGATAGGCTTAGCAAAAAGCTTGTTGGATGGAAAGGAGCTCTTCTCATTCAAGTAGGTAAAATCCAACTCCTCAAAGCTACTCTTCAAAACCTTCTAATATATGCTTTAAGTCTTTTTAAAATACCTACCAAATATGTGGATGCTATTGAAAAATTCCAAAAATGATTTCTTTGGTCAGGTGTTGAAGAAAGAAAAAAGATGCCTCTCATTGGTTGGGACTTTGTTTGTAGACCTAAAAAGTTGGGAGGCCTGGGTCTAAGAAAGATTAGAATGATGAATAGTACGCTCCTTGCTAAGCAAATTTGGAGAGCTTTCTCGTCGAATGGAGAATGGAAAAATATTTTAAAGAGAAAATATATGGCTAATATTGGATCTCACTTTGTTGGACTCTCCAAATCTACCCCATGGATTAGCTTGCTGGAATGATATGATTAGAGGGAGAAAGATTATGGATTTAGGAGTTGGGTGGAGCATAAGAAGTGGGAATCAAGCTAGGTTATGGGAAGATAGATGGTTATTGAAGGAGCCCCTAATTTCTGACAAAAGGTTTAATAGGTGGGTTGATACCTGCAAAATGACTTTTGGAACTCATGTTAAGGATTATTGGAGAAATGGGGGCTTGGTGAATCTGCACCAGATTAGCTCAAATCTCAATCTAATTCAATCCTCATTGATGGCTATTAGGATGGGTTCGAGTCAGTGGGACGATCTCTTAGTTTGGACTACTAACCCTTCAAGAAGCTACTTCGTGTCTTTAGTTGTCTCTTTATTGTCCCTTTCTCATGCCTCCTCTCCCTTTTGGGCTAAAGCTTGGATAAAACATCTAACTCCTAAAGTTAACATATTTTTTTGGATCCTTCTTCAGAATAAAGTGTTTATGGTTGACAATCTTTGCAAGCATGGTATCTAGATCCTAATCAATGCTACCTGTGTAAGGAAGAGGTGGAAACTAGAAACCACTTATTTCTTCACTGTTCGTATGTGGTTGCTATATGGGGTAAATTTCTGGCTCTCTAGAATTTCTCATGGGTATTTCTAAGCTCCATCGAAGACTTTTTTATCTAGTGGAATGTTCCTTCTCAGAATCCTTCTATTCAATATGGGCCTTTACTTTCCCTTATATAGCTTGGGGTGTGTGGAAGGAATTAAATAATAGAATTTTTAGGGAGAAGGAAACCTCAGAGAACATTGTGTATGAGAAAAATTTCAGGTTAATTGTAGAAAACTTCAATATCATCCCTCATCAAGAGAATAAGATGGAGGCAGTGGTTTGTTCTTCCTATGACCTAAAGATGGCTAAGGATTGGAACATCAAAAGTGATGTGTCAAAAACCTCAAAACCAGCTAAAAAGGACCATGAAGGAGTGTGACGGATTCATCCTCCTAGAGGTTGGATAAAAGCTAATTTTGACAGGACGGCAAAGGGAAACCCAAGATTGGTTGGAAGTGGGGGAGTGATAAGAGACTATAATGGTAAGTTTGTAGTGGCGGTGGCCATTTCCTTAGGCACTCAATCAAACCACGTGGTTGAAGCCATTGGAGCTTTTCAAGTTATTGGCCTTGCTAATAGAATGAATTTTAAAAAATATTTGGTTAGAGGGTGATTCAAAAGCATTATTGATTGTATCCAACGAAAATCCCCTCCTTCATGGACCATCAAATGTTGGATTGAAGATGCTAAGTCTATTTTATCTAAATTTGATAAGGTTAGAATAACTCATGCCTTTAGGGAAGCAAATAGCATCGCCCAATTTTTTGCTAATGAGGAGGCTAGACAAAAAGGGTATAATATGTTGGTGTAATTAATTAATTAATTATTACACTAGCATAAGTTAACTTAGGTCATAAATCATATAGTCCTAGGTTGCATCATTTAATAAATGGGATAATATTCCCTTCCTTATTTGTAGGAGATAAGATTCCTTCTAGAAGATTAGTTTTCCTTCTAGAACTTATCTCAACATTTAATGATCATCTAGATAGGGTTCACATGTTTTTACATGTTGTTAGATCAAGACACTTGGCAACATCTCATGCATATTAGGGTTTACCTCTTCCCTATTTAATCAGGCATCTTGTTCATTTGTAATATATCCAGATATCATATCAATCATATTATCAATAGAATCTTTAATCGGCATTCCATTGTTGCAACACTTCTCTTTGCGGTTGATTATCTTTCATGGCTAAAGTCCTTCATTGAAGATTTTGGAGCTTCAGGGGATGTGCAATCCATCATCTCAACATGGTATCAGAGCTTATCCAGTGAAACGTCAACCCTTGATCAAGAAAGTTGGTGTGCGAGATTCTCCGCAGGCTTGTAGGTTTCCATTGCAGGCTACTTGTTTTCACCCATGGACCAAGCTGATTTCTGAAGTAGATTAAGTTAGATCCAAGCTCGCCATTGTCTTCAGAAGGCCTTGAAACCCTAGGATCACCTGCCCATTCATCAAAATCGGATACATCAACCCGGGAGCTTCAGAGGTATTTTTAGGGTTTGCAAAATCAATCGTACTATCCGTACAATTTGCAGCAAAAAATCTCCCCTTGCAGTTTTCCTCTGAGGCAAAAATTTTTTAGCAGCAGGCCACTTTTCATTTCAGAAAAATCGGGCTAATATTTTTTATTATTTGGAAAAAAATCATATTTTCTATAGTTGCAAAAAAAAAATTCGGGCGACCTTCAATTTAATTCTCCGTCGGCATATAGTATAAGGGGTTTGATTTTAAAATCATCGGCATTATGGGTTTGATTTGATAAATCCATCTGCTTTAATTTTTTAATTATTCGGCATATTTTCTGTGGCTATATTTTTGGTCATCAGCATTGAGATTAAATCCATTTTCAATAATTTTGAATTTCCCTAAAGGCATTATTCAAAATTGTTGTTGATTATTTCAAATCCTAATCTGCAGGATACTTATCGGTGGCATTTATTTTTTCTATAGGGGAGTACTTGTGTGTTAGCCGCATTCAAGTTTTTGCAGGGCCCGTCGACTAGCTGTCACATTCGTCGTGCCTTATCCACCATCGGTTCACTTCCCGCTGATCACCGAAGTCTTTGCTTCTGCCGACAGTCAGAGTCTTTCTTCCCGTCGGTGACTGTGATCCCCGCCTGCTGATGTATGTTCTATCCACCGGAGTCCAAGCCCCCGACCATCGAAATCTTGGTCACATCGACGACCAAGTGGTTCCGCTAAATACGAGCGACGCCTCCTATAAACACCGCTCCGCCCTATTCTACAGTTCCGCTGCCACCAAATCCAGCGGTGATATCTTTTTTAACTGCCAACACTTTCCCCGTGGTCATATCCACGACTGGGGGCTATTTTTTTAAGCCCGGGTGCTTATTTTTTTAAGCCCGGGTGCTTTTTTTTTTGCACCAGTTTAGCCTGCAGGTGCCTAATCAGGGTATTTTTTTCATTTGATCACAACTTTCACCCAGGATATCAAAATTTGGAAAAGGATATACCGTCGGAAAGGGAATTTTGCATACTTTCCAGTGGTGATGTCAATTCTGCAAAAAAATTCATGCAGAAAATTATACATCCAACTGAAGACAAAACCCTAACTTGGACATAAAGGCTCATAACTTCTCATCAGATTGTCAGATTTCAGTGATTCCAGCGGCATCCGGAAGGTGATTTAGAGTTTTTTTTTTATCAATCCAGCCCCTTGATTAGCTTCAGCTCCAGGTACTCTTGCACGAGATTTTTTTAATTTGGTGCATTTGATCAATACCCTAGTTATCCTGAAGCTTGGGAAAAGATTTTTTGATCCGGGTTGCATCACTTCAATTGTAAATCATATTTGGAAGTCTTTATTCTCTGTTGAAGGTCATTTTTCTTTGTGTCTTGGAGAAATTTTCATTATGGGGCTTGCATATTACTCTCCTTCTTTGGTTATGTTGCACAAGGGTAACTATCCGCAATGGCGAGATGGGATCTGCCACCATCTTCATTCACTTGATTTGTTGCCACATCTATTTGGTATTTTTCCTCATCCCAGTGAAGGTATTCATGAACTTTCTTGGAGTTGCAGCAGATACACTATTTTGGAGATCATTTATATGCAAGTTGATTGTGATGTTTTGAATGCTATTGATCATTGTGATTGTCCTCACATTCTTTGGACTAAGCTTTGGTAGATCTACAGTGATTCAGATACTCCACCATTCCTCATTGGTCAAGATTCAGAATGTCATTCTTCAAATCAAGTACCCCGTAATGCTATTGTTGTGTAGGAGGTTGATTTCCTTGATCTTTCCGAAGAGGTTGACAAGGTTGCTTCAGGTGCTTCTTCTCCATCAGAGACTATTGGTATCCCTTCACATTCAATGATTCCTTGTCCAGATTCATTAATTAAGGCTTCCACTATCATCATCCATCAGGACACATTCTGTTTTCTAGACTTGCAATCATAGGATGGCTTCATTTCAGGTATCACTGACTTGGCTACTTCTACAAGTTTGGAGAACATTCTTGAGGGGGTATCACTCCTCTATTTAGATATTTCATATCTGAGACTTCTTCCCTATCATTCCATTCAGGACTTGAAGTTTCCTCAGCATCTACCATTGGATTTGCTTCAGACTTCCTTCAGTGGTTTTGAGGACACTTCATTCAGGGGGGGCTATCAAGTCTCCATCACATCCTTTTTATCTTCGTCTTTGGATATTGTTCAGCATCTATTTCTACATCATCCTGATTTGTCACCCTCTTCATTGTTTGGGAATATGGCATCTTCTTCTTCAAGCAAGGAGACTTTTGAGCCGAGTTCAAAGAAATCATCAACATACATCCTTCCTTCCTTCAATTCCTATCAGAAATGGGAAGCATCTCTCCACTTGCAGTTGGTTTTGTTTCTTCCGAAAGGGAGACAAGTTGTTTGTCGACATTGGATCTTGTACTATCTTCAGACACTTACCTTTTTTGTAGGTGCTATCATCTTTTGGGGGGGCTATTTAGTCTCTCTATTGTATCCATGTGACAGATGGTGTACTTGGGGGGTATTTGGGAGTCCTCCATCCTTCCCATCCTATCTCACATTTCTACATTTTCATCTCCTTTTTTGGAGAGAGGTTTTCTTCCCATTGGGTTTTCCCCTTTTCTTCAGTTGTGGGAGATTTTCTGCATCTTCATGTACATGGGTACCTAACATGGCCTCGTAGCTGGGACCCATCATCATCATCATGCATAATCATTGCATTTTCCTCCCTAAGTTGAACTTATGGGGGGGTGTTGGTGTAATTAATTAATTAATTATTACACTAGCATAAGCTAACTTAGGTCATAAATCATTTAGTCCTAGGTTGCATCATTTAATAAATGGGATAATATTCTCTTCCTTATTTGTAGGAGATAAGATTCCTTCTAGAAGATGAGTTGTCCTTCTAGAACTTATCTCAATATTTAATGATCATCTAGATAGGGTTCACATGTTGCCACATGTTGTTAGATCAAGACACTTGGAAACATCTCATGCATATTAGGGTTTACCTCTTGCCTATTTAATCAGGCATCTTGTTCATTTGTAATATATCCAGATATCATATCAATCATATTATCAATAGAATCTTTAATCAACATTCCATTGTTGCAACACTTCTCTTTGTGGTTGATTATCTTTCATGGCTAAAGTCCTTCATTGAAGATTATGGAGCTTCAGGGGCTATGCAATCCATCATCTCAACATAATACATGGCAGAACCTTAATGATTTGGGAACTGACGTAAGGGCCTTAATAGATTATGATATCAATCATGGGAAAGTTGCCACATTTTTTTATGATGAAGGAGAATAAGACCAAGTACAGCAATATCATTAGAATTGATGGGGCCACCATAATTAACTCTACAGGCTGTAAGAGTTGGAACATTTTGTGGGTGCTTTGGTTCGGCTACTGCATTTTGATTCAGGGTATTAGCTCTACTAGCAATGCAAGTAAGGTGAATGTGATAATGGGGGGAAGCAGAAAGAGGGTGGAGCTGACTAGCTATGAGACACACAAGAAAAATCCGAAGGTTTGGAGGAAAATCAAGAGTGGTGGGCTACTCCCATTCATCGAAAAGCTTCATGGTCCTGACCCAAAAGCTATAGAGTATTTTGTTAAATAATGGAGGAATGGTGAAATTATTCTATTTGGGAGGAAGGTCAATGTGGATGAGAACCTCATTGGGGAATTCATTGATCTTTCGACCGAGGGGATGAAGTTCTTTCGTGACAAAAAAAAATTTGATGAGGTTGTTATTAGGTTTCTGAAAACTGATAAGGAAAAGGGAGAGTTGATCAAAATTTCCAATAGCTACTTTGAGGCTGAGATGATTAAGGCGATATGGAGGAAGGTGCTCAGAATTATAATGGAATACATCACGCTGGACGGCAGATTTACCAAAGTCTACAGTTACCATTTTTCCCTCCTCAATCATTTTTGTCATAAGGTAAGGGTTTCCTTCCCTCACCACTTGTACTACTACTTGAATAATAGCATGGAAGAACCAAAAAGAATCCTAGGAAGAATCTGGTCTTGCATACCAACCTCATTCGGCTAATTTATAAGCATTTTAAAAATGTGTCAACTTTGTCTAACCCTATTACGGCTTCAACCTCAGAAGGATATGATACTGATAATAGCAAGTCTGAGGAAAAAGATAACTCAAACATTGAATGGAAAGAGGAAGATCCTCCCTCCCCCAAAAAATTAGGTAAGAAAACCCTTCTAAGAAAGCCCTTGATTAAAAAAGAGTGCTCTGTGAAAACCCCCATTGGCTATGCTCAAAAAGAGAACTTAAAGAATAAGGATCCCCATGTTAATAAATTGGTCTCTTATTTTGAGGACTCCCCGAAGGATAAAATTGATGCCCCTAAAGCTAGTGAGGATTCCTATACCTCTTACCCCACCACTAATAGAGAAAATAGACCCAAATTCCCTAGAGATCTCAACCCTAAAGACCACTACTTTAAGCCTGATCGAGAGTTTCTTGATGATATTTTAGCTATTGCTAGATGGGGTTGTTGATTACTTCAGGATTATGAAGTGGGTCTTTCATGAGATAAAGGACAACTTAAAAAATAGGGCTCTCACTAGTAAGTTGGAAGAAATGTAAGCTAAAGGCGCCTCCCAAAATACTGTTGAGGTTGTGTGGATTGAGGAAAAAATGAGGTCGATGGCCAAGCACCTCAAATGAAATGTTGAGCTCACAGACAAGATGAAGAAGGATAATGAGGTTAAGGTTAAGCTCCTGGAGGGAGAAATTAGCAAAATCAGGGACACTATGAAAACTATCATAGAGCATAACCATGAAATTGTGAAACAAAATGCCACTATCATGAGCACTATGGTTGATAAAATGGAAAATACCCAACATGGATCTCTAGTCGTGGATTTGGAAGTTGATAAGGAGAAAAGTAAGATTTAGGATGTTGGCATCTTGAAGAGGACAAGAGCACACCTGAAGGGAAAGACAGATTCTACGCCCTAGGAGATACAAGCTCTAAAAAAGGGCACATAGGATATGTGCAACCTTGAAGTTGAGGTTGTTGATACTTTAAATTCCTTAGGGTAGGTTTCTTGTTGGCCTTTGTTTGCTCTGGGTTGGTGGCTGTTGTCTTTTCTTGGCTTTTTCTATTTTGCATCCTTCCTATTTTTTGGGTGTTGTAATGTTTAATCTTTCTTATGCTTGTAAAAATTTTGGTTTTGGGTCCCTATAAAACCTATTTTTTCCTTTATCAAAAACTTATGAAAAGACTGGGTGAGATTAAAATATTGCTTTAAACATAATTTGTGCTAGTTTTCAATTTGAGTTGAAGAAGATTTTAGTTGAAACTTGATATTAATGTACTTTTTCATCATTTGATAAAAGCTCTCACACATACTCTAGAATTAATGAAAGATCATCCCAAATAAAAAAAATTTGCATGAAGGCTCCCTAATTTACAAGTGCATCGGCCACTTTATTGCCAACTCTGAACACATGAAAAAATTTGCACATACCAAAGTTCATTATGACATTATGTGCCATGAGGAATGGCTCCCTAAGGGACCAATAGGGGTTCACCTTCCTACTCAACAACATGATAATATTCCTAGAGTCACCTTTGATTACTATGTTGGCCAATCCAACATTCTTAGCAATACAGATCCCATGATAAGAAGTTGTTACCTCCGCAAAATAAGAAGATTTTAAGCTCAGATTGACAATATACACCAAAATCAGTTTCCCATGATGGCCCTTGATTATGCCACCCCCACCCACCTACTCGAGTTCCCTTTGGCTGAGTCATATTTTCATATTATTTTTAATCCATTCAATATAAAAACATTGTGATGTAACAATTAATCTATAAATAAGAAAATTTAATTATATGATTTTAATATAAAAATGTAGTATTTATATAGTAATAATATAACAAATATATAATAAAATTATATAAAAATAACTATACAATAACTTAATATTACAAAAAATATTAACATAATTATATAATAATATAATAATGATAAAATAATTTAATAATTATAATATTCTAAAACTAATATACCATTTATAATTTAATATAATATTAATTATAAAATAATAGTATAAATTTATTTACATAATAATAAATATACAATAATAGAATAGAATATATTATCATTTAATAAAATATAATAATAATTATAAAATAATAATACAAATTTAATTATATTATAAATATATAGTAATAATAAAACAATAATAAATATATATAATAACATAATAGTTTTAATATCTTAATAGTAGTATAATAATATAATATTATAGTATAATATAATAATATGATAATAAATATATAATAATATAATAACAATAAAATTATTTAATAATTGTAATATTCTTAAAACTAATGTAGACTTTATAATTTAATATATATTAATTATAAAATAATATTTTAAATATATTTACATAATAATAAATATATAATAATATAATATGATATAATATAATATAATGTAATAATAATTGTAAAACAATAATAAAAATTTAATTACATTATAAACATATATAATAATAAATAATACAATAATAAATATATAAGATAATAATAAAAATATAATAACCTATAATTATTTTATTATAATAATATAATATTATAATTTAATAATTCAATTTAATGTAATAATAATTATAAAAATATAATACAAGTTTAATTACATTATAAAACAATAATAATAAGTATAATAATAAATATATCATATAATAATATATGTTGATAATTAATTATTTTATTTATTTTTTAATATACAATTATCTATTTTAATTCGAAATTATGTAAAAACTATTTTAATTTTATAAAAAAAGATTTTATTTTACTTTAAATTTACTTAAATGTTATTTTTAATTTAATTTAATTATATATATATATAAATTTTGAAGCAGCAATATTTTTTAAACACATAAGTGTGAAATGTTGTAGGTTCCTTACCCCGTTCCCTTAAGGAGTTTATCATGCTTTTTTGTATAGGGAGAATAGTTGCATCTACCCTAATCTACATAGTAACTCATTTAGTATGTGGTTATGTAAAACTCTTTCCTTTCATGTGACACATTTTTAGGGTTTAGGTGCCTTACCCTATTCCCTTAAGGAGTTTATCATGCTTTTTTGTATAGGAAGAATAGCCACATCTACCCTAACCTACATAATAACTCATTTAGTATTTGGTTATTGTAGAACTATTTCCTTTCACGTGACACATTTTTAGGGTTTTTCTTACTCACACATCCTGCTTATTTAGACCATCCATCTTCTTTGTCTACCACTGGCTTTGGAGTTACCTGAGATACTAGTTGTGTAAATCTTTGTAAGTTTTTGAGTTCAAACGACTTGGATCGTTGATGTCTTATTAAAAGAATCTTGTTTTTCCCTTTGGGATGATGTTGTTTAGTCTCTTATTTTTGTTTTTTTTTCAGATTCCAGACTAATCAGATCTTAGTGTTGTGGAGAGTAAGGGCAGCAGACATGTTTAGAAAAGATGGAGGCCAACTGAAGAGCAAAAATGGTATTGGATTCTATTATCATGAGCAAAATCAAAAGACCTTCCTTGGACAAAATAAACCAGATTGCAATGTTATGGCGGAAGGAAAGAATTTCTTCTATTGATTTCAAAATGTCACAAGAAAAGAGAAATGGAAGAAAGAACAATCACATGCATGGGTAGGTAGGGTTTTATGAGTTTGTTGTTTTCTTTGATTTTATTTCTAACTCTAAAAAGTGTGTATTTCAGCTTCCAAGCAACCTTCACGATTTCCATTGCAAAATATAGTTTTTGACGAGAGAAAGGCCATTTTTGCAATAGAAATAATGAAGGTCGTTTGGAGGGATGAAATACATATTTAGGGTTAAAAATAAAAACAAAGAAAACAACAAACTCATAAAACCCTACCCGCCATGCAGTAAACACTAATTACATGTGTGATCGTTCCTTCATTCGTTTCTCTCTCCTTGTGGCATTTTGAAACCAGTCGAAGAGATCTATGAGTCCTTTCTAACATGCCAAAAATATACAGGGATCTCAAAGGAAGCGGCGGCCATGATAGATGAAAATCTGATGATGATAGCTGTGAACCAGCAGGCTACCCTTTGCACAAAGTTTCTCCCTTTTCAGTCGACGAAGGAAAATGAAGACTTCGACAGCGACTACGAATGGTTTAGCAGAAGTCTTTTATTTATCTTTTGATTATTGCAAGGCATAGAAAGTCAGATTAAAAAGGGGGCGATCCTTATTGTAGAGGCCACGGCCTCCCAAGAAGCCATGGCTTCTTAGATAGGGCTTGCCCCAACCAGTTTCATTTATTTATTTACAGTTCTTTAATCATTTTTCTTACAAGACCCTAAACCTGAAACTCCTTTTATTTTCTTATTCGTTTTGCTTTTGCTTTGTTTGAGATCTAAACAAGGATTCGCAGCATGAGAAAAATGGGAATACCCAACTAAATTCACAAAGACACAAAGAGTTGTAAATCATCACAACTCAAAAATGAAATGAAGCAATCAATTTATCCTTATTTCATTCTGTTGTTACATCAAATCACAATATTATTGTATGCAATTTTTAAATCAGCGTGAAAGGCTGCGATAGGCGAGAACTTGCGGGCTGTAAGTTGCCTTTTTCTGGAGAGTCAATTGGTGTCTACAACTAGGTGTTGCATGTTAATCGGCGTTAAAACCAGGCACTGCATCTTAAAACTTCCACGAAAAGAATGATTTACCAGGCATTGCATGCTCAAAGCTACAATATAAAGCACGATTTCATGGTGCAGATCTGTAACCACGTGTAAGGTATTGACTGTTGCATTGCAAAGTGTTGGGAGTTCTCCAAGGCATTGGAGAGTGTGGATTTATGCGAAGACTACCATCATAATGATGTGCAAGCGCTACTATTCGCAAAAAGCCACAACTCTTCTGTTGCATGGGCGAGTTTGTATCACAAACCTCTATAACATCCTCTTTATGTGCGTCATTCATTGCATGAGCGTAGCTTTTTTCTGCATGCCCTTATCTATTTTGCGATGGCTGTCAAAGTTAATGCCAAAGGTCAGATGCAATACTCACATAATGGTCTAATTTGGTGATATTAGTAACTTCTCCGACTTACAATTTAATTTTCCAAAAGAAAATTTTTAGTTTTGTAATTTAAGGGGTTTGTTCTTCGATCTTGTTTTGTGCACTTATATATCATTTCTTTCAGTCTTTTTCATATGTTTTTTCACAACAATCTACCTTAAGCATGGTTTCAAATCAGTCTATTATGCATTCAAAACTCTTTAATTATCATAATTAGAAATCAAAAGCACGAGTTATGTTAAAAAATAAAATGTTGCATAGGGTAATAATGGTTCTTGGAAAGGAGCCTGTAGATGATGAAGTTAAAGAAAAATGGTTTAACAAATGTGATGAAGTATTTGGATTTGTGTGTCTTAATATATCTCCTAAGCCCCCCTTTCATGTTGAAGCCTTGAAAACACTTAATGAAGTTTGGCTTGCATTAGAAAAACTCTTTAGGAAGATAGATAAAATGAGACATCATGAGTTGGAGAATGAACTCATTAGATTGAGTCCTAATTCACTTGTCACTTTAGAAGACTTTTTCAAGTTCAAATCACTGAGCTTGCAGCTGAAAGAATGTGGAATAGAGGTAAAAGAGGGTCAATTATTTTTTCTACTCTCCAAACTAGGTCCTAACTACTCAATGTTTGTAGCTTCTACTCTACCAAAAGGGCTATTGGAATTACATGGAAAATTCCTTCACTAGATGAATTGCATGTCCAACTTGACTAGGAAGTAGGATAAGTTAATTTAGATGGACACATTGAATTATTCAAACACTCAAGCTGTCTTTTTCGGGACTAGGCAACAATAGGCTTCAAAAAATAAAGGGAAAACACAAAACACTCAAATAGACAAGGAAACCAAGAAAGAACAAAAATTAAAACCTTCCATAATCAACACAGAAACTTCCTCTAAACAAGGGAAACCTAAGAAAGAAAAGGTCAAGTGTTCCTATTGCAAGAAACTCACGAATGATGAGCATAAATGTATGAAGAAGCAGATTGACCACCTCACAAAACTTATTGAGAAGAACAATGAAGGGGTCACTAAATATTAAAATCTTTATCAAACCAAGAATATACTAAGACAAAGGAAAAAGGCCATGTTGGTTATGCTTCTACATCGTTAAAACGAATAGATCTTTGTTCTACTATAGGTATTGGATTAGGAGGATGGATTTTCAATTTTGGAGCTTCATATCATATGGCTTCTTCATAGTCTATGTTCTCTTCATTTAATTCTTGTACTATACCACATATTTTGATGGGTAATAATTAATACATGAATATAATTGGGGGCAGTGGGGGGGGGGGGGGACTATTGATATTGGTGATGGTAATTTTAATGGTATATTTTGTGTACCTCATTTAATCAATAATATTCTTTCCATCTATCAAATTACTCACAGTGGAGCATGAAAGTCTATGGAAGTTACACCTAATTCAATTATCATTAGAGACTTGCATAGTAGAGATTATTGATATTGGAATGGTTGATCATGGATTCAGCAATTATATTCCTTTTTTATATTTTTCTCCTAGTGATGACTTTGATCATTTGTCTCTTGATCACAGTTCTAGTGTGGACTATGATTTTGAGGAGAATTTTGGTTACTTAAATATGGGAATTCTCACATTTGATCTAGTTCTTGAGCCTTGTATTCAATATCCTCCATCTACTATTGCTTCTATAGAGTTTAATGTCATTTTTGTGCAAGGTTCTAGTGATTCAATGTAACAAACTATTCATCATCTTCTTGATACAACTACTTGGGATGAGCACATGATAAACATTGCAGGATTATTTTGTGAGTCATGTCCTGTAGACTTAGAGGAAACTGTTGAGGGTATTCACATTCTATTTTATGGAGTTGAATCATCTTCTTTAGATGTTGTGAGGGCATCTTTAGACTCTCGTGTTCCGTTTCTATATCATCATTTTTCATAGCTTAGAATTGGTGTGGATACCTTTGAGTAGAATTTAGAGGGATTACCTTTGTCTATGGATTATCTTCCACATAAATTTCCATGAGATTCTATATTGTCATCTTCATTTGTGTGGCCTAGAAAATCATATTTGATTGTGGTATTTTTTGGCATCGACATGGAAACACTTGAGTAGAATTCAAATACATCACACATCATCTTTATTCCCTCACCTTCCTCTTAGAAATGGGAATAAATATTTCATTCATTCTTGGTTTTGTTTCTTCCTAAGGGGAGGAATATTGTTCAATGTGATTGGATCATCTTAATTATTCACTTTTAGGCATCTACCATCATTGAAGGAGACTCTACTTTGAGGGAGGATTCTTTTGCCCCTCTTCTTCTCTCTTGTAGGGGGATGTTTTACTCACATGGGGTTTTTTTATTCTAATTATTATTTGAGAGAAATTTTTTTATTTTCTCTCTTTTAGGAAAAGTTTTTCCAATGTGGTTTTCTCCCATTTACCATTTTATAAGAGATTGCATTGTACTTGGGTACCTAATCAATCCTAGTTGTCAAGACCCAATTTCATTAAATGTGCACCTAAGCTATGATTAAGGGGGATTGACGGTGTATATTAAGCTTGCTTAGAATTATAATACTATTATCCATGTTATTTTAGCTTAGTCTTCATTTAGCAGTTACATGCCTATTCTTAGGCTCACCTATTTTTAGGGTCCAATAATTTTAGCTAGCTAGTTCTTTATATGTATCATGCTATTGTGCTCGTTAATTCATTCATTCAATATTCAACCATTTGATTCTATGTTTTCTTCTTTACCTCCAACAAAGAGTGTGTGTTATCTTGACTCATCTGGCCAAAATTGGTACTTGCATCAATCTTATTGATCTTGCATATTCTCACATGAAAGAGAAATTAGATATCTCAAATGGGAGAAAAATTTGTAGATAGAAGTATTAAGCATAGAAGGCTTAGTCATAGAAGAAGTTATGATAGAAGATGAAGGGTACAAAATGGAAAGTGGATCCTTTATCTCAATTTCAATATTTCTTAGACATGATGATAGGGGATTTAAATAATATTTGGAACACTTGATACTAAATTTATAGGTATAGCTTGAACTAGGTCCATTATTTTGTTAGTGTAACACTACTTATCATATTGTTATTCTCCCTACAATTACTAGTCACTACATAATTATAGTTGGAGTAACTGTATTTATTTCTATATAAATATGATTCACACGCATTCAATAAAAAAATAAAGCTTTGCAACTCTTCATTTGGTATGAAAGCACTAAATGATCTTATCACTGTGAATAAAACATGTGTGTGAAGTCATTGCAAAGTAATGATGGGCATGTCAAAAAAGAAGAATTGAGTCATGAATGATGCAAAAAATCTCTAGTGAAACCATTATAGGTTGTGTGAAATTGCATTTTATTTCTCCATTTTGATGTGGGAAGGCACGTAGATGCTCAAAGAGGAGGTGTACAAATTTTGAAATATAAATGACACTATTATTATTTTTTGTTGTGTTAAAGTCAAGTATGTAGTTGTGCACCACACAAGGGTTGTCTGAACATATTATTTATATTTAAATATATTTGTTAATATTTTAATCTTCACACCATATTCCATAAATCTCCCCAAGCATGTGAGGTACAAATTGAATTTTCATAAGAGGAAGTTAGTAGTTTTATTTTTTGTTGAATATTTGAAGCAGACCTACAAAAGAGGTATGATTTGTTCTGTTAGGCATGATTACAGGTAATGCACATTCCTATGATTGAAGAACCATGGTTTTGAAGGAGGAGGGAGATATGCCTGCAACGTTGAGAGAAATTATGTATGAGTGAGAAAAGCATGGAAAATTTTAATGATCTACCCAATTATGTGGAGGAAAAGATATAGAGAGGAGTGTAGAACCTGTGCTCAATAATGAGAAAGTTGTAGTAGATTCTATGCTTGAATTAAAAGCATATCTCTAGAATAGTGGAGATTTGTAGAAGGCATCTTGACTCCTCCTGAAGTACATTTACCCCTTCATCTATTATCATCACTATCACTCTTTCTTTTCCTATTGTGTTGTAAGTTTTTAGTCGGACAAGGAGATAGAAGTTTAACTTCCCTTTAATCTGATTGAATTTTGTGTATTTCATCAGTATCAAGCTGTTGGATGGGTTTTTCAACTCCAATTGATGAAAATATTAAGATCTATAGGATGAAACTATGGGATACAAATAATGTTTGAGCTAAGTCCAAGTTTTGGTATTTTTTGAGGAAGCTATGGAAGGTGAAGAAGACTAATAGATAAATGCTTAGTATTAATGATATTTTTGAAAAAAATTCAACAATAATCAAGAATTATGGTATCTGGATCATTACCAAAGTAGAACCAGCTATCATAACATGTATAAGGATTATCAAGACACCTTGTATGATGAAATGGATTCCCATAAAAGGATGTGATAATCTTGCATTCAAATTATCAAGATAGTGACTATTCCTACAAATATTTGCAAGCATGAGAACACCATAAAATTTCATGATCCTAATATCAATGTTTCATTCGATGCATTGTAAAATCAAGGCGCTAGCAATAAATTTCAAAAAAACCTTCAAGGTATTCAAACCAAACTTATTTATTTCATGGGTTGTCCTATTAGAGGTTGTTGGCACCGGAAGATGGAGGAATTTTCATCATCTCAAGTCAAATTCTCACTTTGAAATTGATGCTTTGCATGAGAAGCATTTTTTCTTTGTTACTTTTATTTTCTAGTGTTGATGAATTTCAGGAATACATATATTGTAAAGTTTAATTTATAGCAATAGGTAAGAGATTTTTTTTAACTCAATATGGGCTATTGTCCATGGATTTTACAAGACTATGATCGATAATTTACCCTTCTGAGGGTCTTTGGAAAACTTGATGGAGCCTTATGTTTGTAGAGCTTGATATGGATTGTTGTCAAATAATTCAAGAATCGGTGATTCAAGAGTTCAGGAAAATGGTAGTCCAAGAACTCGAGAATTTTTCTCGAAGCTACACCCTTCTGAGGGTCATGAGGTAGCTTGATGGAGTTTCATTTGATTCAGGATTTGTTTCTTTATTAAAGGAAGATCTTTTCAAGAATGTATATTTCTTTTGTAATCAACAAGTTTTGTTATGTAAGCCTTAAGGGGTGCTATATTTTAAGGATACATTTGTAGGAACAATGTAAGGGGAGGAACGTTATCATAACACTACTTATCACATTGTTATTCTCCCTATGAGTAACTATTTTCATTCTTGTATAAATATAATTCACATGTATTCAATAAACCAATCAAGCTTTACGGCTCTTCACCTTTATGCCTCATTTTGTTGATTTGTTGACGATTCATGGTGTTGATCAAGGAAAGTGCAAAGAAACACTCAAGGTTATAAAGGATAATGATTTGAAGGAGTTAGTGAATTACCAAAACCTTGATTCTTGGGAATCCCTTGATGCTTGATTTTTTTGGTTCTTTCACGATTCATGGTGTTGATCAAGGATAGGGCTAAGTGTATGGAAATGGGGTGAAAATGTGGTCTTAATATGCCACTTTTTTTCATAAAATCAATCAAAACTAATATTTTATGATAAATTGAAGATTGTTACGCTCAAAATTTGAAGATGCAACATGAATAAGATTTGGAGTTTTTTTAATATACTTTCTAAACTACAATTTTTTTAAATGGTGGAGATTAATTTATTCAAAAAGGATCAACACACAAATTTATCTTATATCTATCAAAAAACATAACATAGCATCTAGTGTGTTTCCCCTAAAATGATATCTTTTTTTAGTATTATAAAATTCATCAATGAGAAATTAGTTAAAGCACCATGTAGATTATGCCCAATTTTTCTATTAATATTTTAATGAATATCACTTTTCACTATTTTTCAAAGTGAAAACATCCTAAAAAAATTGAGCATGTGCCCCCCCTAACTTTTTTGGGAAATAATTGAAAATAAATAATATAATAAAATTAACTATGTATAGAATAGAGTCTAGTTTTTAAAAATGTAATTTGTTTCAAATTTTGATGAACAGCTAAAAAATTAAGCCAAAAATACCATACATAGGTTTTTGAAAAAATATAGAAACACTAACAAAATAAATTAAATATCAAAACCTTAAAATATTCAAACATGAGAAATGCATTATTACAAAGATAAGAAAGATCTCAATGTTATTGAGGTATTTTTTAACTTGACATTGAAAGATGTGCAAACCTTATGGAGAGCATGCTCAAGATTATATCATTTTTTAATAAATTGTAAAAACATTCCTATGGGAATTGAGATTCCAACCCATCCTTTTGGGTTGGATGTCCACTTGGAAAATACAAGCTCAAGGGTTGAAAATTCCCAAAGTAGACAATAAGGAAAGTGCATTATAATGTGAGTGCATTCTTAGGGAAAATGATCCCATGCTATCTCCCTTTCTCTTCACACAAAAATGAGTGTGTTACAATATATGCTTGTGTTTTTTTATGAAAAAACACATTTTTTTCTCCCTATATATCTACCTTTTTCTACCTCTCTCCAACTCACTGTCTCTCTCTCCCCTAAGCTCTAGACCTATTTCCCTACCTCTCCCTCCTTTCCTCTCTACTTCTCTTTATCTCACCTCTTCATCCTTCCCTCTCTACTCTCTATCTCACCTATCTATGTCTACCCTCTTTTCCTTTTCCTCTCTACTTCTCTCCATCTCCCCTACCACTCTCTCTACCTAACTCTCACTCCCTCCCTCCCTCTCTCTCTCTAACTCTCTCCTTCCTCTTTCCCTCCCTCACTACTTCTAATTATCTCACCTCTCTCTCCCTTATCTACCTCTCCCTCCCTCCTTCATTTCATTTGTCTATACCTACCTACCTCTCCCTCCCACCCACCCTACCTCACCACCTACCTCTTCCTCCCTCCCACCCTTTCTCTCTCTATATACTACCCTCATTCTCTCTCTTTTTCAACTTGCTAGAGGCCCTCAAAAACTTACATTGAAGGGAAAGAATATAAGAAAAACATGCCTGAGAAATGTTCATTCAAGCTATATTTGCTTGTGGGAGGACCTATCCACACTATTTGATTTGATTATGCACAAATGATGGAAGATGAAAGTGCTAAGTCAACAATATGGTCCAAGAAAATCCAAAAAGAAATCAAGTTCTAAAGAAAGTAACTTCTACTTGCATCCCTCTCGCATACTAAAAATATGGAGATTTGTATCTACTAAAAATATTTGTTGACACTTTAAGGGAAAAATCAATGGAATGAAAAAGAGAAGTGGAAATCTATCAAGTAAAAATATGGATCATTCAAAAAAAAAAGAAATAAAATCACCGTCTATAAGACATGAGGGGGTGTTGCTAAAATTTCACTACTTTTTTATGATACTGAAATATTACTCAAAAGATGAAGATACCATAAAATCATATCCATTGGGTTTAGATTCACAACCTTTCATAGGAAACCAGAACATGATGTAATTTTTTCCTTTCTCTTATATGAAGTGTATAAAATCGGCTTGAGTTGATGATTTTTATAATTCACATAGTTCACTCCTCTTGATTTCATTTCTCATGATTGACTATATCAAAAGGATTACGACTCATCTAGTGGTAAAAGTTGGTGCTCTTGAGTGTACAACATAATTTATGTAAAATAATAATTAGCAAAACTATGAAGGTTTACACCACCTTCACTTTCAGATGTTGCACAACTTATTTCAGTACCCAAAGATATCTCCTCTTACAACTCACCATTCTGATTCATTTCAATCAACTTGTCCCAAATTTCCTTTGCACTACTGTAATTAATAACTTTTGCAATGAATTTACTTGGAAAGTTATTAAGGTTATGTGCAGGATCATGATGGGCCAAAAATTGGCGATATGATGGGTATTTGTAGGGTATGTAGCTGACAACTTTTTTTTACCCAAAATTGATGAAATGAAAAGGGTTTTTAAAGGATATTCTCAACTTTCCACCAATATAAACTATGCTTTACTTTAAATTTAATAAATTCATTTTCTATTTGAATTACTGACTAAATTCTGATTGATAGGCTGAATGAAAAACATCTATAGCTTTCAAACGACATCACATTTTTGGAATCCAAAACATGCATCACATTCTATGCTTCACATACTATAGGATTAAAAAAAAAATGAATTTCATGAAGTTTTGACCAAGTTAAGGCGGTTAGACATACGTGTTTTATATTTTTAAAAAGTTGTAATAAAAATCATAATTAATTATTTACTTGGAAAAAATTACAAAAATATGCATCACATCCGAACATGAGTCCTCTACTTATGTCTAAAATCTTATAAAAAAATATTATCATTTTATTGTGGTTAGGGTGGTTAGATAGATACCTATTTCTTATTTTTTCCTTGAAATTTAATTACTACTGCATTGAAATTTCAAATTTTTTCCAAATAGCTTTTTCTTTTTTTGAAATAAACCTAGTAATTTAGAAACTACATTCAATTTCTATAGATTCTATTCTTACAGATTTTTGAAATAATATAGATAGCTTATTCAAATTTTTATGTCAAGTTGTCTAACTCTGATTTTTCTAATTTTTTTTGCCACTTAAGGGCCTATTTTTTCCATGATGGTCCTACACATACCCTTAAAAATAGCATTTATAGCTCTAGCATTGAATTCAAGAGCTCTTCTCCTCAGGTGTGGAAGAAGATGTTGCAGATGCAGTGCAACCTCTTTCTACTATAGCCCACACTTCAAACCCTAAAGAATATAAATAAGTTTCCATCCTAGATTTCCACAAGATAAAATTTGCACCTTCAAACTGAGGTGCTCTAGACTAGGGTATTCTACCATTTCAGAGTTACTATATATGACTTCTTCTTCATTACTATTCATATTAGATTTAGACTGAATTTGATGATTAGTATTTTGCTGTGAATTTTTTTTCCCTTATTCCTTCTACCTTTTTCCATATCAAACACAACACTCCAAAACTAGAAACCCTTAAGTCAATTATACTTTATTAATCAAGGATTTGGCTCAAGTCACAAAAGTACCTTCTTGAATTTGAGATATGACTAATGGACTTCCAATAACCAGAATTTATCCTAGGTGGGTTAGACCTATCAAAGGACCCTATGCTCTGATACCAATTGTTGGAAGACTGAAATCACTGAGAGGGGGGAGTCAATCAATGATTTATAAATGTCGCATTCTTTTAAAATCCAAAATTTATGTTTGCTTTTGAACCAAGAGGACAAACGACAGTATGTGTAGCAAACTTGACTTTTTAAATCAAGACACCAAATGACAATTCAAAGAACATATTTGACTTGTGCACGAACAGAATTGTATTTGCATGAACCATGAATTTAAACATGACACATTAACTAAGAGGAAACTTAACACTATCACATGTATCAGGGCTCACTTTAAATTAGAAGCTTTTATGCATGAAACTTGACATATACATTTGACAGCCATTCAATACATTTGATGAAACATTAAAATCAAACATGTATGAAGAATTCACACACACATAAAGCCATCACATGACACAATATATGTCCTGAGTGGAAAACCCTCTCGGGGAATAAGAACCACTCGAAAATATTTCCTTTATTCATTTTGAGCATCAAATCTTTACAATCAGGAGCACCAACTCCACAAAAACTACTGAAGCACCAACTTCTCAAATTACAGGAGCACCAGCTCCATTACAATGCATAATAACAATGATAGTGTTCTATCGATACCCTACAAGTGCAACTGTAGTCCTAGACTATTAATAGGGTATGTGCACCAAGATGGCTCCCAAAAAGGGGGCTTAAGTGGCCACTTTTTTTCTGAAATCAAGAACTACTGACCTTGGATGTGAAATTGAGGATAGTTACACTCAAAATTTTGAGATGAAACAAAAAAAAGGATCAAATTGCTCTGAGTCTACTTTCTAAACTACTAATTTATTTTGAAAATGGTTGAGATTAAGGGATTCAAAAGAGGGACGTACACAAATTGGTGTTGTTTTTGTCAGAAAAAACATAACATAGCAACTCTTGTACGACCCTAGCACAGTGAACTTTGTTGTAGTATTTTTAAAATCACTATGGTCAAAAGTTAGCTAATAGTATGTAGTTGATGCACAATTTTTTTGATAATTTTTTAATGAATATTTGATTTTTTACTAATTTTCTAAGTGGACACTTCTTGAAAAGTAGAATTTTGGCCATGCTCCCCCTACAAATTTTGGAAAGTAATTGAATTTTTTTATTTTTTTTAAATTGTAGAATGGAGTCTAGTTTCTAAAACTATAATTTAATTGAAATTTTGATGAATGGTTATTTTATAATGAAAAAAACACCAAACACTACTTTTTGGGAAAAAAAAGACATACAAACAAAAGAAATTATGGATGAAAGGCTTTACATTGTCAAAAAGTGAAAAAAATACATCGTTGGATAGCTAAGAGAGAACCTAACATTACCCATGTGTTCAATTTTTTTGACATTGAACCACGTGCAATCCTGATGATGAGCATGAACCCGATTATGTGAAAAATTGTAGAATTTGCAAAAACACATCTCTAGTCGTTGGGAATGCCCCCAAGCCTTTAGGTTGGTATTCCAAGGCAAATACCAATCCCAAGGCTTGGGGATTCCCAAAGCAAGATACAATGCGCACGCATTATATCTTAGTTTTGACATGGCTTTTGTGTTTTGTGAATGCATTGACAAAACATGAGCGCATTATAATGTGCCCACATTTTGATCTACATCGAATTTATTTTTCTTCTCTTTTTTTTCTTTCTTCTCGTTATCTTTGAGGGAAACTATATACATGATATAAACATTTAAGTTGAGATTTACATATGGAGGTTTACTTTCTTATACTTTAAGTTATATTTCATGTATATAGGCAGGATGTTTGAGAGTGGTTTCAGATCTCTAGGAGTTATAATGCAAATTCTAGTTTTTGGAAGATCTTAAAAATTTTAGACTTAGTCAAATTTCAATAATCAGGAGGTTAAATTTCAGTAATCAGCAAGTTGTATTATTTCTCTCTATCTCAACTAGATGTATAAGTTGGAATTTACATATGGCCGTTTACTTTCTTATACTTTAAGTTTTATTTCATGTATATAGTTTCAAGATGTTTGAGAGTGGTTTCGGATCTCTAGGAGTTATAATACAAATTCTAGTTTTTGGAAGATCTCACAAATTTTAGACTTAGTCAAATTTTAGTAATCAGGAGGTTAAATTTCAGTAATCAACAAGTTGCATTATTTATCTCTCTATCTCACTCATTTTAATCCCTTACACTTGACCTCTCTCTCACTATCTCCAACCCTTTATCTGACTCTCTCTCCCTTGATCTCAAGAACTCTCTCTCTCTCTCTCTCTCTCTCTCTCTCTGCAATTTAACTTATATTTCTCCTACCTCCCTCCTTCCTCTCACTTCTCTCTCTCTCTCTCTCTCTACCTCCACCTCTCCCTCCATCACCCCTACCCACTCTCTATTTCCTTTGTACCTCACTTCTCCTCTCGCTCTCCCCCTCTCTCCCCCTCTATACTTATATCTCCCTCTCTTCTTCCCTATCTACTCTCTATCTCCCAATCCCTCTCTCTACCTACCTCTGCATCCATCAAAACTTATCACTCTCTCTCTACACCTCTCTATCTCACCTTTCTATCCCTCCCTCCCCCATTCCCTCTCTACTTATCTTTATATCTACTATGTCTACCTCTCCTTCCCTCTCTACTTATCTTTATCTCCTCTCTCCCTCTCTCTACCTACCTCTCCTTCCACCACTCTCTATTTCTCTCTATCGCACCTCTCTCTCCATCACTACATCTCCCTCCCTCTCTACTTATATATATCTCCCATCTCCCTCTCTACCTAGCTCTCCATCCATCACAACCTACCACTCTCTCTCTATTACTCTCTATCTCAATGATGAACTTAGTTTTTGGTCAAGTTCTAGGTAGATTTCATAGTCTATTTGTTGGAAATATTATAAACTTTAGTGTTTAAGTGTTGATCTTTTATAATGTTTCCCTCAAACCTTTGACATTGGGTTTAATTCCCACCTTTGCAAATTTTAATGACATTAGCATATTATGTGGATTATATGTATTGATTTTACATATGGTTCATGAATGTTCTTTTAAGTAATTATAGATGTGCAATTATGCATACTGACAGTGTCACGTAGCCATAATTTGAAGATGCTAAGTTGAGAAAGGAAAATTGTCAGAAGATCATGTAGAGGAATCATTCAAAGGAGTCAACTAAGGACAACAGTAGCAGATTCTCCATGATAGTCAATTACAACCGCCTTGTATTAACAACATTGAGAAATTGCAGGTGTTACTACAGTGTTGAGTCCATGTTGGGCGTGCATGTCTAACTAGATTCCCTACAGGTGTAACCACTCTGCCACTCTTTTCCCTACTTTCCCTAAATAGCGTTCTCTCAGTTAGTGGGAGTTGACTGCCCTATTTAGCTGATAGTATAAATAAGGATTTGAATCTTCTTCTTGGAGGTTCTTCTTAGTTCTTGATTGCTTTTGTTATTGATATTGATGATGTACTGAGCATTATTCATTTTTCAATACAGCCATGATGCTACTTTATTTCCATATTTCTCAATGAATAAAGTGTTATTCTAAATTTTGAGCATTTGAGTTTCCATTAGTCTTAGTGGATACTCATCCAAGGGGGACCACTTGGTGAGTAATCTATCCATTCGAACTTAATTAGTTTAGTTATTATTTTTTGTTCTATACTTAGTTCAAAATCTGGCATCGACTGTTCCTGCAGCCACTAGAATTCTATTTTGTGACTACTCCTGCAGCCAAAGTACACAGAGTATTTTATTGTTTGTTCACTCAGATCTTTATCTCTATTATGCATTTTAGCTTTACCTAGTGATGCAGGAGCATCCAGTGGTGTAAGGGCAATCTTGCATCACCCAAAAATAGTTAAATTTCAAGTTTCTCGGTTTTTAGATGTTTTTACATTTTTGGATACCCTTTTTGTCATAATGAAATTCCCAATTTATATTTTTTATTTTCTATTCTTGGGTTGAAAGATATTGTAGTTTTAGTTTCTCATATTTGCACTTGAAAATCTTTCGAGTTAGATTTGAGGCACTTAGAGTTCCCAAAACGGCCCTGAAACTTGTCAAAATTGGCGTAGCAACTTTGAGCGCGTTATTGACTTCGAGACCTTTCCAACGGTTCAAATGATTCACGAATCGGAGTCCCGGATCAAAAGTTATGGCCCCGGGAAGTTGGTGCACTTTCTAGAAGATACAATTGCAAATGCTCTTTTAAAATTTGAACTTCATGTTGTAAATTTTTGGCACCAAACTGCCTAAACTCAAATTTGAATGTTGTTTTGGCTCCAAACTGGAGGAAGAGCTCTATTTATGGGCAGGTTTCTAATTTTTGGGTAGCTTTTTGGGGACAAGCTGACATATTGTTAAAGGGTTATTCTGTAGCTTTCTGTAACTTGCATATGTTGTAGAACTTGGGGATTTGAGATCCTCTG
>VDFB02000015.1:533133799-533174656 GCA_007258455.2 Sequoia sempervirens | reverse complement strand
AATCATAGGATGGCTTCATTTCAGGTATCACTTACTTGGCTACTTCTATAGGTTTGGAGAACATTCTTGAGGGGGTATCACTCCTCTATTCAGATATTTCATATCCAAGACTTCTTCCCTGTCATTCCATTTAGGACTTGAAGTTTCCTTAGCATCTACCATTGGATTTTCTTTAGACTTCCTTTAGTGGTTTTGAGGACACTTCATTTAGGGGGGCTATCAAGTCTCCATCACATCCATTCTATCTTCATCTTTGGATATTGTTCGGCATCTATTTTTGCATCATCTTGATTTGTCACCCTCTTCATTGTTTGGGAATATGGCATCTTCTTCTTCAGGCAAGGAGACATTTGAGCGGAGTTCAAATACATCATTAGCATACATCCTTCCTTCAATTCCTATCTAGAATGGGAAGCATCTCTCCACTTCCAGTTGGTTTTGTTTCTTCCGAAAGGGAGACAAGTTGTTTGTCGACATTGGATCTTGTACTATCTTCAGACACTTACCTTTTTTGCAGGTGCTATCATCTTCTAGGGGGGCTATTTAGTCTCTCTATTGTATCCATGTGACAGATGGTGTACTTGGGGGGTATTTGGGAGTCCTCCATCCTTCCCATCCTATCTCACATTTCTACATTTTCATCTCCTTTTTTGGAGAGGGGTTTTCTTCCCATTGGGTTTTCCCCTTTTCTCCGGTTGTGGGAGATTTTTTGCATCTTCATGTACATAGGTACCTAACATGGCCTCGTAATTGGGACCCATCATCATCATCATCATGCATAATCATTGCATTTTCCTCCCTAAGTTGAACTTATGGGGGGGTGTTAGTGTAATTAATTAAATAATTATTACACTAGCATAAGTTAACTTAGGTCATAAATCATTTAGTCTTAGGTTGCATCATTTAATAAATGGGATAATATTCCCTTCCTTATTTGTAGGAGATAAGATTCCTTCTAGAAGATGAATTTTCCTTCTAGAACTTATCTCAACATTTAATGATCATCTAGATAGGGTTCACATGTTGTCACATGTTGTTAGATCAAGACATTTGGCAACATCTCATGCATATTAGGGTTTACCTCTTTCCTATTTAATCAGGCATCTTGTTCATTTGTAATATATCCAAATATCATATCAATCATATTATCAATAGAATCTTTAATTAGCATTCCATTGTTGCAACACTTCTCTTTGTGGTTGATTATCTTTCATGGCTAAAGTCCTTCATTGAAGATTCTAGAGCTTCAAGGGCTGTGCAATCCATCATCTCAACATAATACATGGCAGAACCTCAATGATTTGGGAACTGGTGTAAGGGCCTTAATAGATTATCATATCAATCATGGGAAAGTTGCCACATTTTTTGATGATGAAGGAGAATAAGACCAAGTACGGTGACATCATTAGAATTGATGGGGCCACCATAATTAACTCTACAAGTTGTAAGAGTTGGCACGTTTTGTGGGTGCTTTGGTTCAGCTACTGCATTTTGATTCAGGGTATTAGGTCTACTAGCAATGCAAGTAAGGTGAATGTGATAATGGGGGGAAGCAGAAAGAGGGTGGAGCTGACTAGCTATGAGACACACAAGAAAAATCCGATGGTTTGGAGGAAAATCAAGTGTGGTGGGCTACTCCCATTTATTGAAAAGCTTCATGGTCCTGACCCAAAAGCTATAGAGTATTTTGTTAAACAATGGAGGAATGGTGAAATTATTCTCTTTGGGAGGAAGGTCAATGTGGATGAGAACCTCATTGGGGAAGTCATTGGTCTTTCGACCGAGGGGATGAAGTTCTTTTGTGACAAAATTTTTTTTGATGAGGTTGTTATTAGGTTTTTGAAAACTGATAAGGAAAAGGGAGAGTTGATCAAAATTTCCAATAGCTACTTTGAGGCTAAGATGATTAAGGCGATATGGAGGAAGGTGCTCAGAATTATAATGGAATACATCACGCTGGATGGCAGATTTACCAAAGTCTACAGTTACCATTTTTCCCTCCTCAATCATTTTCGTCATAAGGTAAGGGTTTCCTTCCCTCACCATTTGTACTACTACTTGAATAATAGCATGGAAGAACCTAAAAAGAATCCTAGGAAGAATCCGGTCTTGCATACCAACCTCATTCGGCTAATTTATAAGCATTTTAAAAACGTGCCAACTTTGTCTAACCCTATTATGGCTTCAACCTTAGAAGGATATGATACTGATAATAGCAAGTCTGAGGAAAAAGATAACTCAGACATTGAATGGAAAGAGGAAGATCCTCCCTCCCCCAAAAAATTGGGTAAGAAAACCCTTCTAAGAAAGCCCTTGATTAAAAAAGAGTGCTCTGTGAAAACCCCCATTGGCTATGCTCAAAAAGAGAAATTAGAGAATAAGGATCCCCATGTTAATAAATTGGTCTCTTATTTTGAGGACTCCTCAGAGGATAAAATTGATGCCCCTAAAGCTAGTGAGGATTCCTATACCTCTTACCCCACCACTAATAGAGAAAATAGACCCAAATTCCCTAGAGATCTCAACCCTAAAGACCACTACTTTAAGCCTGACCAGGAGTTTCTTGATGATATTTTAGCTATTGCTAGATGGGGTTGTTGATTACTTTAGGATTATGAAGTGGGTCTTTCATGAGATAAAGGACAGCTTAAAAAATAGGGCTCTCACTAGTAAGTTGGAAGAAATGTAAGCTAAAGGTGCCTCCCAAAATACTGTTGAGGTTGTGTGGACTAAGGAAAAAATGAGGTCGATGGCCAAGCACCTCAAATGAAATGTTGAGCTCACAGACAAGATGAAGAAGGATAATGAGGTTAAGGTTAAGCTCCTAGAGGGAGAAATTAGCAAAATCAGGGACACTATGAAAACTATCATAGAGCATAACCACGGAATTGTGAAACAAAATGCCACTATCATGAGCACTATGGTTGATAAAATGGAAAATACCCAACAGGGATCTCTAGTTGTGGATTTGGAAGTTGATAAGGAGAAAAGTAAGATTTAGGATGTTGGCATCTCGAAGAGGATGAGAGCACACCTGAAGGGAAAGATGGATTCTACGCCCCAGGAGATACAAGCTCTAAAAAAGGGCACCCATGATATGTGCAACCTTGAAGTTGAGGTTGTTGATACTTTAAAGTCCTTAGGATAGCTTTGGGTGTTTTTTGTGTAGGTTTCTTACTGGCCTTTGTTTGCTTTGGGTTGGTGGCTGTTGTCTTTTCTTGGCTTTTTCTATTTTGCATCCTTCCTATTTTTTGGGTGTTGTAATGTTTAATCTTTCTTATGCTTGTAAAATTTTTGGTTTCGGGTCCCTATAAAACCTATTTTTTCCTTTATCAAAAACTTATGAAAAGACTAGGCGAGATTAAAATATTGCTTTAAACACAATTTGTGCTAGTTTTCAATTTGAGTTGAAGAAGATTTTAGTTGAAACTTGATATTAATGTACTTTTTCATCATTTGATAAAAGCTCTCACACATACTCTAGGATTAATGAAAGATCATCCCAAATAAAAAAAAATTGCATGAAGGCTCCCTAATTTACAAGTGCATCGGCCACTTTATTGCCAACTCTAAACACATGAAAAAAATTTCACATACCAAAGTTCATTATGACATTATGTGCCATGAGGAATAGCTCCCTAAGGGACCAATAGGGGTTCACCTTCCTACTCAACAACATGATAATATTCCTAGAGTCACCTTTGATTACTATGTTGGCCACTCCAACATTCTTAGCAATACAGATCCCATGATAAGAAGTTGTCACCTCCGCAAAATAAGAAGATTTTAAGCTCAGATTGACAATATACACCAAAATTAGTTTCCCATGATGGCCCTTGATTATGCCACCCCCACCCACCTACTCGAGTTCCCTTTGGCTGAGTCATATTTTCATATTATTTTTAATTCATTCAATATAAAAACATTATGATGTAACAATTAATCTATAAATAAGAAAATTTAATTATATGATTTTAATATAAAAATGTAGTATTTATATAGTAATAATATAACAAATATATAATAAAATTATATAAAAATAACTATACAATAACTTAATATTACAAAAAATATAACATAATTATATAATAATATAATAATGATAAAATAATTTAATAGTTATAATATTCTAAAACTAATATATCATTTATAATTTAATATAATATTAATTGTAAAATAATAGTATAAATTTATTTACATAATAATAAATATACAATAATACAATAGAATATATTATCATTTAATAAAATATAATAATAATTATAAAATAATAATACAAATTTAATTATATTATAAATATATAGTAATAATAAAATAATAATAAATATATGATATAATAATAAATATATATAATAACATAATAATTTTAATATCTTAATAGTAGTATAATAATATAATATTATAGTATAATATAATAATATGATAATAAATATATAATAATATAATAACAATAAAATTATTTAATAATTGTAATATTCTTAAAACTAATGTAGACTTTATAATTTAATATATATTAATCATAAAATAATATTTTAAATATATTTACATAATAATAAATATATAATAATATAATCTATATAATATAATATAATGTAATAATAATTGTAAAATAATAATAAAAATTTAATTACATTATAAACATATATAATAATAAATAATACAATAATAAATATATAAGATAATAATAAAAATATAATAACCTGTAATTATTTTATTATAATAATATAATATTATAATATAATAATTTAATTTAATGTAATAACAATTATAAAAATATAATACAAGTTTAATTACATTATAAAACAATAATAATAAGTATAATAATAAATATATCATATAATAATATATGTTGATAATTAATTATTTTATTTATTTTTTAATATACAATTATCTATTTTAATTCAAAATTATGTAAAAACTATTTTAATTTTATAAAAAAAAAATTATTTTACTTTAAATTTACTTAAATGTTGTTTTTAATTTAATTTAATTATATATATATATATATATATATATATATATTTATTTTTTTTGAAGCGGCAATATTTTTTAAACACATAAGTGTGAAATGTTGTAGGTTCCTTACCCCGTTCTCTTAAGGAGTTTATCATGCTTTTTTGTATAGGGAGAATAGTTGCATCTACCCTAATCTACATAGTAACTCATTTAGTATTTGGTTATTGTAAAACTCTTTCCTTTCATGTGACATATTTTTAGGGTTTAGGTGCCTTACCCTATTCCCTTAAGGAGTTTATCATGCTTTTTTGTATAGGAAGAATAGCCACATCTACCCTAACCTACATAATAACTCATTTAGTATTTGGTTATTGTAGAACTATTTCCTTTCACGTGACACATTTTTAGGATTTTTCTTACTCACACATCCTGCTTATTTAGACCATCCATCTTCTTTGTCTACCACTGGCTTTGGAGTTACCTGAGATACTAGTTGTGTAAATCTTTGTAAGTTTTTGAGTTCAAAATCTAAAGCATAATGGATCGAAGATCTGCTGGAGGCAAACGACTTGGATCGTTGATGTCTTATTCAAAGAATCTTGTTTTTCCCTTTGGGATGATGTTGTTTAGTCTCTTATTTTTGTTTTTTTTTCAGATTCCAGACTAATCAGATCTTAGTGTTGTGGAGAGTAATGGCAGTAGACATGTTTAGAAAAGATGGAGGCCAATTGAAAAGCAAAAATGGTATTGGATTCTATTATCATGAGCAAAATCAAAAGACCTTCCTTGGACAAAATAAACCAGATTGCAATGTTATGGCGGAAGGAAAGAATTTCTTCTATTGATTTCAAAATGTCACAAGAAAAGAGAAATGGAAGAAGAACAATCACATGCATGGGTAGGTAGGGTTTTATGAGTATGTTGTTTTCTTTGATTTTATTTCTAACCCTAAAAAGTGTGTATTTCAGCTTCCAAGCAACCTTCACGATTTCCAAAATATAATTTTTTGACGAGAGAAAGGCCATTTTTGCAATAGAAATAGTGAAGGTCGTTTGGAGGGAATACATATTTAGGGTTAAAAATAAAAACAAACAAAACAACAAACTCATAAAACCCTACCCGCCATGCAGTAAACACTAATTACATGTGTGTGATCGTTCCTTCATTCGTTTCTCTCTCCTTTTGGCATTTTGAAACCAGTCGAAGAGATCTATGAGTCCTTTCTAACATGCCAAAAATATACAGGGATCTCAAAGGAAGCGGCGGCCATGATAGATGAAAATCTGATGATGATAGCTGTGAACCAGCAGGCTACCCTTTGCACAAAGTTTCTCCCTTTTCAGTCGACGAAGGAAAATGAAGACTTCGACAGCGACTACGAATGGTTTAGCAGAAGTCTTTTATTTATCTTTTGATTATTGCAAGGCATAGAAAGTCAGATTAAAAAGGGGGCGATCCTTATTGTAGAGGCCACGGCCTCCCAAGAAGCCATGGCTTCTTAGATAGGGCTTGCCCCAACCAGTTTCATTTATTTATTTACAGTTCTTTAATCATTTTTCTTACAAGACCCTAAACCTGAAACTCCTTTTATTTTCTTATTCGTTTTGCTTTTGCTTTGTTTGAGATCTAAACAAGGATTCGCAGCTTGAGAAAAATGGGAATACCCAACTAAATTCTCAAAGACACAAAGAGTTGTAAATTATCACAACTCAAAAATGAAATGAAGCAATCAATTTATCCTTATTTCATTCTGTTGTTACATCAAATCACAATATTATTGTATGCAATTTTTAAATCAGCGTGAAAGGCTGCGATAGGCGAGAACTTGCGGGCTGTAAGTTGCCTTTTTTCTGGAGAGTCAATTGGTGTCTACAACTAGGTGTTGCATGTTAATCGGCGTTAAAACCAGGAATTGCATCTTAAAACTTCCATGAAAAGAATGATTTACCAGGCATTGCATGCTCAAAGCTACAATATAAAGCACGATTTCATGGTGCAGATCTGTAACCACGTGTAAGGTATTGACTGTTGCATTGCAAAGTGTTGGGAGTTCTACAAGGCATTGGAGGGTGTGGATTTATGCGAAGACTACCATCATAATGATGTGCAAGCGCTACTATTCGCAAAAAGCCACAACTCTTCTGTTGCATGGGCGAGTTTGTATCACAAACCTCTATAACATCCTCTTTATGTGCGCATTCATTGCATGAGCGTAGCTTTTTTCTGCATGCCCTTATCTATTTTGCAATGGCTGTCAAAGTTAATGCCAGAGGTCAGATGCAATACTCACATAATGGTCTAATTTGGTGATATTAGTAACTTCTCCGACTTACAATTTAATTTTCCAAAAGAAAATTTTTAGTTTTGTAATTTAAGGGGTTTGTTCTTCGATCTTGTTTTGTGCACTTATATATCATTTCTTTCAGTCTTTTTCATATGTTTTTTCACAACAATCTACCTTAAGCATGGTTTCAAATCAGTCTATTATGCATTCGAAACTCTTTAATTATCATAATTAGAAATCAAAAGCACGAGTTATGTTAAAAAATAAAATGTTGCATAGGGTAATAATGGTTCTCGGAAAGGAGCCTGTAGATGATGAAGTTAAAGAAAAATGGTTTAACAAATGTGATGAAGTATTTGGATTTGTGTGTCTTAATACATCTCCTAAGCCCCCCTTTCATGTTGAAGCCTTGAAAACACTTAATGAAGTTTGGCTTGCATTAGAAAAACTCTTTAGGAAGATAGATAAAATGAGACATCATGAGTTGGAGAATGAACTCATTAGATTGAGTCCTAATTCACTTGTCACTTTAGAAGACTTTTTCAAGTTCAAATCACTGAGCTTGCAGCTGAAAGAATGTGGAATAGAGGTAAAAGAGGATCAATTATTTTTTCTATTCTCCAAACTAGGTCCTAACTACTCAATGTTTGTAGCTTCTACTCTACCAAAAGGGCTATTGGAATTACATGGAAAATTCCTTCACTAGATGAATTGCATGTCCAACTTGACTAGGAAGTAGGATAAGTTAATTTAGATGGACACATTGAATTATTCAAACACTCAAGCTGTCTTTTTTGGGACTAGGCAACAATAGGCTTCAAAAAATAAAGGGAAAACACAAAACACTCAAACAGACAAGGAAACCAAGAAAGAACAAAAATTAAAACCTTCCATAATCAACACAGAAACTTCCTCTAAACAAGGGAAACCTAAGAAAGAAAAGGTCAAGTGTTCCTATTGCAAGAAACTCACGAATGATGAGTATAAATGTATGAAGAAGCAGATTGAACACCTCACAAAACTTATTGAGAAGAACAATGAAGGGGTCACTAAATATTAAAATCTTTATCAAACCAAGAATATACTAAGACAAAGGAAAAAGGCCATGTTGGTTATGCTTCTACATCGTTAAAACGAATGGATCTTTGTTCTACTATAGGTATTGGATTAGGAGGATGGATTTTCAATTTTGGAGCTTCATATCATATGGCTTCTTCATAGTCTATGTTCTCTTCATTTAATTCTTGTACTATACCACATATTTTGATGGGTAATAATTAATACATGAATATAATTTTGGGGGGGAGGGGGGGGGGAACTATTGATATTGGTGATGGTAATTTCAATGGTATATTTTGTGTACCTCATTTAATCAATAATATTCTTTCCATCTATCAAATTACTCACAGTGGAGCATGAAAGACTTGCATAGTAGAGATTATTGATATTGGAATGGTTGATCATGGATTCAGCAATTATATTCCTTTTTTATATTTCTCCTAGTGATGACTTTGATCATTTTTCTCTTGATCACAGTTCTAGTGTGGACTATGATTTTGAGGAGAATTTTGGTTACTTAAATATGGGAATTCTCACATTTGATCTAGTTTTGAGCCTTGTATTCAATATCCTCCATCTACTATTGCTTCTATAGAGTTTAATGTCATTTTTGTACAAGGTTCTAGTCATTCAAGGTAGCAAGCTACTCATCTTCTTGATACAACTACTTGGGATGAGCACATGATAAACATTGCAGGATTATTTTGTGAGTCATGTCCTATAGACTTAGAGGAAACTGTTGAGGGTATTCACATTCTATTTTATGGAGTTGAATCATCTTCTTTAGATGTTGTGAGGGCATCTTTAGACTCTCGTGTTTTGTTTCTATATCATCATTTTTCATAGCTTAGAATTGGTGTGGATACCTTTGAGTAGAATTTAGAGGGATTAACTTTGTCTATGGATTATCTTCCACATAAATTTCCATGAGATTCTATATTCTCATCTTCATTTGTGTGGCCTAGAAAATAATATTTGATTGTGGGATTTTTTCGCATTGACATGGAAACACTTGAGTAGAATTCAAATACATCACACATCATCTTTATTCCCTCACCTTCCTCTTAGAAATGGGAATAAATATTTCATTCATTCTTGGTTTTGTTTCTTCCTAAGGGGAGGAATATTGTTCAATGTGATTGGATCATCTTAATTATTCACTTTTAGGCATCTACCATCATTGAAGGAGACTCTACTTTGAGGGAGGATTCTTTTGCCCCTCTTCTTCTCTCTTGTAGGGGGATGCTTTACTCACATGGGGTTTTTTTATTCTAATTATTATTTGAGAGAAAAAAAATTATTTTCTCTCTTTTAGGAAAAAATTTTCCAATGTGGTTTTTCCCATTTACCATTTTATGAGAGATTGCATTGTACTTGGGTACCTAATCAAGCCTAGTTGTCAAGACCCAATTTCATTAAATGTGCACCTAAGCTATGATTAAGGTGGATTGACGGTGTATATTAAGCTTGCTTAGAATTATAATACTATTATCCATGTTATTTTAGCTTAGTCTTCATTTAGCAGTTACATGCCTATTCTTAGGCTCGCCTATTTTTAGGGTCCAATAATTTTAGCTAGCTAGTTCTTTATATGTATCATGCTATTGTTCTCGTTAATTCATTCATTCAATATTCAACCATTTGATTCTATGTTTTCTTCTTTACCTCCAACAAAGAGTGTGTGTGATCTTGACTCATCTGGCCAAAATTGGTACTTGCATCAATCTTATTGATCTTGCATATTCTCACATGAAAGAGAAATTAGATATCTCAAATGGGAGAAAAAATTGTAGATAGAAGTATTAAGCATAGAAGGCTTAGTCATAGAAGAAGTTATGATAGAAGATGAAGGGTACAAAATGGAAAGTGGATCCTTTATCTCAATTTCAATATTTCTTAGACATGATGATAGGGGATTTAAATAATATTTGGAACACTTGATACTAAATTTATAGGTATAGCTTGAACTAGGTCCATTATTTTGTTAGTGTAACACTATTTATCATATTGTTATTCTCCCTATGATTACTAGTCACTGCATAATTATAGTTGGAGTAACTATATTTATTTCTATATAAATATGATTCACACGCATTCAATAAAAAAATCAAGCTTTGCAACTCTTCATTTGGTATGAAAGTACTAAATGATCGTATCACTGTGAATAAAACATGTGTGTGAAGTCATTGCAAAGTAATGATGGGCATGTCAAAAAAGAAGAATTGAGTCATGAATGATGCAAAAAATCTCTAGTGAAAACCATTATAGGTTGTGTGAAATTGCATTTTATTTCTCCATTCTGATGTGGGAAGGCACGTAGATGCTCAAAGAGGAGGTGTACAAATTTTGAAATATAAATGACACTATTATTATTTTTTGTTGTGTTAAAGTCAGGTATGTAGTTGTGCACCACACAAGGGTTGTCTGAACATATTATTTATATTTAAATATATTTGTTAATATTTTAATCTTCACACCATATTCCATAAATCTCCCCAAGCATGTGAGGTACAAATTGAATTTTCATAAGAGGAAGTTAGTAGTTTTATTTTTTGTTGAATATTTGAAGCAGACCTACAAAAGAGGTATGATTTGTTGTGTTAGGCATGATTAGAGGTAACACACATTCCTATGATTGAAGAACCATGGTTTTGAAGGAGGAGGGAGATATGCCTGCAACGTTGAGAGAAATTATGTATGAGTGAGAAAAGCATGGAAAATTTCAATGATCTACCCAATTATGTGGAGGAAAAGATATAGAGAGGAGTGTAGAACCTGTGCTCAATAATGAGAAAGTTTTAGAAGATTATATGCTTGAATTAAAAGAATATCTCTAGAATAGTGGAGATTTGTAGAAGGCATCTTGACTCCTCCTGAAGTAAATTTACCCCTTCATCTATTATCATCACTATCACTCTTTCTTTTCCTATTGTGTTGTAAGGTTTTAGTCAGACAAGGAGATAGAAGTTTAACTTCCCTTTAATCTGATTGAATTTTGTGTATTTCATTAGTCTCAAGCTGTTGGATGGGTTTTTCAACTCCAATTGATGAAAATATTAAGATCTATAGGATGAAAGTATAGGATACAAATAATGTTCGAGCTAAGTCCAAGTTTTGGTATTTTTTGAGGAAGCTATGGAAGGTGAAGAAGACTAATAGATAAATGCTTAGTATTAATGAGATTTTTATAAAAAAATCAACAATAATCAAGAATTATGGTATCTGGATCATTACCAAAGTAGAACCAGCTATCATAACATGTATAAGGATTATCAAGACACCTTGTATGATAAAATGGATTCCCATAAAAGGATGTGATAATCTTGCATTCAAATTATCAAGATAGTGACTATTCCTACAAAGCTTTGCAAGCATGAGAACACCATAAAATTTCATGATCCTAATATCAATGCTTCATTCAATGCATTGTAAAATCAAGGCGCTAGCAATAAATTTCAAAAAAACCTTCAAGGTATTCAAACCAAACTTATTTATTTCATGGGTTGTCCTATAGAGGTTGTTGGCACCGGAAGATGGAGGAATTTTCATCATCTCAAGTCAAATTCTCACTTTGAAATTGATGCTTTGCATGAGAAGCATTTTTTCTTTGTTACTTTTATTTTCTAGTGTTGATGAATTTTAGGAATACATATATTGTAAAGTTTAATTTATAGGAATAGGTAAGAGATTTTTTTTAACTCAATATGGGCTATTGTCCATGGATTTTACAAGACTATGATCGATAATTTACCCTTTTGAGGGTCTTTGGAAAACTTGATGGAGCCTTATGTTTGTAGAGCTCGATATGGATTGTTGTCAAATAATTCAAGAATCGGTGATTCAAGAGTTCAAGAAAATGGTAGTCCAAGAACTCGAGAATTTTTCTCGAAGCTACACCCTTCTGAGGGTCATGAGGTAGCTTGATGGAGTTTCATTTGATTCAAGAATTGTTTCTTTATTAAAGGAAGATCTTCTCAAGAATGTATATTTCTTTTGTAATCAACAAGTTTTGTTATGTAAGCCTTAAGGGGTGCTATATTTTAAGGAAACATTTGTAGGAACAATGTAATAAGGGGAGGACCGTTATCATAACACTACTTATCACATTGTTATTCTCCCTATGAGTAACTATTTTCATTCTTGTATAAATATAATTCACATGTATTCAATAAACCAATCAAGCTTTACGGCTCTTCACCTTTATGCCTCATTTTGTTGATTTGTTGACGATTCATGGTGTTGATCAAGGAAAGTGCAAAGAAACACTCAAGGTTATAAAGGATAATGATTTGAAGGAGTTAGTGAATTACCAAAACCTTGATTCTTGGGAATCCCTTGATGCTTGATTTTTTTGGTTCTTTCACAATTCATGGTGTTGATCAAGGATAGGGCTAAGTGTATAGAAATGGGGGTGAAAATGTGGTCTTAATATGCCACTTTTTTTCATAAAATCAATCAAAACTAATATTTTATGATAAATTGAAGATTGTTATGCTCAAAATTTGAAGATGCAACATGAATAAGATTTGGAGTTCTTTGAATATACTTTCTAAACTACATTTTTTTAAAATGGTGGAGATTAAGCCATTCAAAAAGGAGCAACACACAAATTTATCTTATATCTATCAAAAAACATAACATAGCATCTAGTGTGTTTCCCCTGAAATGTTTTTTTTTTTTAGTATTATAAAATTCATCAATGAGAAATTAGTTAAAGCACCATGTAGATTATGCCCAATTTTTCTATTAATATTTTAATGAATATCACTTTTCACTATTTTTCAAAGTGAAAACATCCTAAAAAAATTAAGCATGTGCCCCCCCTAAATTTTTTGGGAAATAATTGAAAATAAATAGTATAATAAAACTAACTATGTATAGAATAGAGTCTAGTTTTTAAAAATGTAATTTGTTTCAAATTTTGATGAACAGCTAAAAAATGAAGCCAAAAATACCATACATAGGTTTTTGAAAAAATATAGAAACACTAACAAATTAAATTAAATATCAAAACCTTAAAATATTCAAACATGAGAAATGCATTATTACAAAGATAAGAAAGATCTCAATGTTATTGAGGTATTTTTTAACTTGACATTGAAAGATTTGCAAACCTTATGGAGAGCATGCTCAAGATTATATCATTTTTTAATAAATTGTAAAAACATTCCTATGGGAATTGAGATTCCAACCCATCCTTTTGGGTTGGATGCCCACTTGGAAAATACAAGCTCAAGGGTTGAAAATTCCCAAAGTAGACAATAAGGAAAGTGCATTATAATGTGAGTGCATTCTTAGGGAAAATGATCCCATGCTATCTCCCTTTCTCTTCACACAAAAATGAGTACATGTTACAATATATGTTTGTGTTTTTTTATGAAAAACCACATTTTTCTCTCCCTATATATCTACCTTTTTCTACCTCTCTCCAACTCACTATCTCTCTCTCTCCTAAGCTCTAGACCTTTTTGATTCCTTCCATCTTCACCTATACCTACCTACCTCTCCCTCCCACCCACCCTACCCTACCTCACCACCTACCTCTTCCTCCCTCCCACCCTTTCTCTCTCTATATACCACCCTCATTCTCTCTTTTTCAACTTGCTAGAGGCCCTCAAAAACTTACATTGAGGGGAAAGAATATAAGAAAAACATGCCCGAGAAATGTTCATTCAAGCTATATTTGCTTGTGGGAGGACCTATCCACACTATTTGATTTGATTATGAACAAATGATGGAAGATGAAAGTGCTAAGTCAACAATATGGTCCAAGAAAATCCAAAAAGAAATCAAGTTCTAAAGAAAGTAACTTCTATTTGCATGATCCCGCATACTACAAATATGGAGATTTGTATCTACTAAAAATATTTGTTGACACTTTAAGGGAAAAATCAATGGAATGAAAAAGAGAAGTGGAAATCTATCAAGTAAAAATATGGATCATTCAAAAAAAAAGAAATAAAATCACCGTCTATAAGACGAGGGGGTGTTGCTAAAATTTCACTACTTTTTATGATACTGAAATATTACTCAAAAGATGAAGATACCATAAAATCATATCCATTGGGTTTAGATTCACAACCTTTCATAGGAAACCAGAACATGATGTAATTCTTTCCTTTCTCTTATATGAAGAGTATAAAATGGGCTTGAGTTGATGATTTTTATAATTCACATAATTCACTCCTCTTGATTTTATTTCTCATGATTGACTATATCAAAAGGATTATGACTCATCTAGTGGTAAAAGTTGGTGATCTTGAGTGTACAACATAATTTATGTAAAATAATAATTAGCAAAACTATGAAGGTTTACACCACCTTCACTTTTAGATGTTGCACAACTTCTTTCAGTACCCAAAGATATCTCCTCTTAGAACTCACCATTCTGATTCATTTCAATCAACTTGTCCCAAATTTCCTTTGCACTACTATAATTAATAACTTTTGCAATGAATTTACTTGGAAAGTTATTAAGGTTATGTGTAAGATCATGATGGGCCAAAAAGTGGCGATATGATGGGTATTTGTAGGGTATGTGGCTGACGACTTTTTTTTTACCCAAAATTGATGAAATGAAAAGGGTTTTTAAAGGATATTCTCAACTTTCCACCAATATAAACTATGCTTTACTTTGAATTTAATAAATTTATTTTCTATTTGAATTACGACTAAAGTCCTGATTGATAGGCTGAATGAAAAACATCTATAGTTTTCAAACAACGTCACATTTTTGGAATCCAAAACATGCATCACATTCTATGCTTTGCATACTATAGGATTAAGAAGAAAAAAAATTGAATTTCATGAAGTTTTGACCAAGTTAAGGCAGTTAGACATACGAGTTTTTATATTTTTAAAAAGTTGTAATAAAAAAATCATAATTAATTATTTATTTGGAAAAAAATTACAAAAAAATATGCATCACATCCAGACATGAGTCCTATACTTATGTCTAAAATCTTATAAAAAAATATTATCATTTTATTGTGGTTAGGGTGGTTAGACAGACACCTATTTCTTATTTTTTCCTTGAAATTTAAGTACTACTACATTGAAATTTCAATTTTTTTCCAAATAGCTTTTTCTTTTTTTTAAATAAACCTAGTAATTTAGAAACTACATTCAATTTTCTATAGATTCTATTCTTACATATTTTTGAAATAATATAGATAGCTTATTCAATTTTTTATGTCAAGTTGCCTAACTCTGATTTTTCTAAATTTTTTGCCACTTAAGGGCCTATTTTTTCCATGATGGTCCTGCACATGCCCTTAAAAATAGCATTTATAGCTCTAGCATTGAATTCGAGAGCTCTTCTCCTCAGGTGTGGAAGAAGATGTTGTAGATGCAATGCAACCTCTTTCTACTATAGCCCACACTTCAAACCCTAAAGAATATAAATAAGTTTCCATCCTAGATTTCCACAAGATAAAATTTGTACCTTCAAACTGAGGTGCTCTAAACTAGGGTATTCTACCATTTCAGAGTTACTATATATGACTTCTTCTTCATTACTATTCATACTCGATTCAGACTGAATTTGATGATTAGTATTTTTGCTGTGATTTTTTTTTCCCTTATTCCTTCTACCTTTTTCCATATCAAGCACAACACTCCAAAACTAGAAACCCTTAAGTCAATTATACTTTATTAATCAAGGATTTGGCTCAAGTCACAAAAGTACCTTCTTGAATTTGAGATATGACTAATGGACTTCCAATAACCAGAATTTATCCTAGGTGGGTTAGACCTATCAGAGGACCCTATGCTCTAATACCAATTGTTGGAAGACTGAAATCACTGAGAGGGGGGGTCAATCAATGATTTATAAATGGCACATTCTTTTAAAATCTAGAATTTATGTTTGCTTTTGAACCAAGAGGACAAACGACAGTATGTGTAGCAAACTTGAATTTTTAAATCAAGACACCAAATGACAATTCAAAGAACATATTTGACTTGTGTACGAACAGAATTGTATTTGCATGAACCATGAATTTAAACATGAAACATTAACTAAGAGGAAACTTAACACTATCACATGTATCAGGGCTCACTTTAAATCAGAAGATTTTATGCATGAAACTTGACATATACATTTGACAGCCATTCAATACATTTGATGAAACATTAAAATCAAACATATATGAAGAATTCACACACACATAAAGCCATCACATGACACAATATATGTCCTGAGTGGAAAACCCTCTCGGGGAATAAGAACCACTCGAAAATATTTCCTTTATTCACTTTGAGCATCAAATCTTTACAATCAGGAGCACCAACTCCACAAAAACTACTAAAGCACCAACTTCTCAAATTACAGGAGCACCAGCTCCATTACAATACATAATAACAATGATAGTGTTCTATCGATACCCTACAAGTGCAACTACAGTCCTAGACTGTCAATAGGGTATGTGCACCAAGATGGCTCCCAAAAAGTGGGCTTAAGTGGCCACTTTTTTTCTGAAATCAAGAAATACTGACCTTGGATGTGAAATTGAGGATAGTTACACTCAAAATTTTGAGATGAAACAAAAAAAGGATCAAAGTGCTCTGAGTCTACTTTCTAAACTACTAACTTATTTTGAAAATGGTTGAGATTAAGGGGTTCAAAAGAGGGACGTACACAAATTGGTGTTGTTTTTGTCAAAAAAAAATAACATAGCAACTCTTGTATGACCCTAGCACAGTGAACTTTTTTGTAGTATTTTTTGTCACTATGGTCAGAAGTTAGCTAACAGTATGTAGTTGATGCACAATTTTTTGATAATTTTTTAATGAATATTTGATTTTTTACTAATTTTTCTAAGTGGACACTTCTTGAAAGCGGGGAATTTTAGCCATGCTCTACAAAATTTTGGAAAAGTAATTGAGGATTTTTATTTTTAAATTAAAAGTAGAGTCTAGTTTCTAAATATAATTTATTTGAAATTTTGATGAATGGTTATTTTATAATGAAAAAAACACCAAACACTACTTTTTGGAAAAAAAGAGACATACAAACAAAAAAAATTATGGATGAAAGGCTTAACATTGTCAGAAAGTGAAAAAAAATACATCGTTGGATAGCTAAGAGAGAACCTAACATTACCCATGTGTTCAATTTTTTTGACATTGAACCACGTGCAATCCTGATGATGAGCATGAACCCGATTATGTGAAAAATTGTAGAATTTGCAAAAACACATCTCTAGTCGTTGGGAATGCCCCCCAAGCCTTTGGGTTGGTATTCCAAGGCAAATACCAATCCCAAGGCTTGGGGATTCCCAAAGCAAGATACAATGCGAACGCGTTATATCTTAGTTTTGACATGGCTTTTGTGTTTTGTGAATGCATTGACAAAACATGAGCGCATTATAATGCGCCCATGTTTTGATCTACATCGAATTTATTTTTCTTCTCTTTTTTTTCTTTCTTCTCGTTATCTTTGAGGGAAACTATATACATGAGATAAACATTTAAGTTGACATTTACATATGGAGGTTTACTTTCTTATACTTTAAGTTATATTTCATGTATATAGGCAAGATGTTTGACAGTGGTTTCGGATCTCTAGGAGTTATAATGCAAATTCTAGATTTTGGAAGATCTTAAAAATTTAGACTTAGTCAAATTTCAGTAATCAAGAGGTTAAATTTCAGTAATCAGCAAGTTGTATTATTTCTCTCTATCTCAACTATATGTATAAGTTGGCATTTACATATGACTGTTTACTTTCTTATACTTTAAGTTTTATTTGATGTATATAGTTTCAAGATGTTTGAGAGTGGTTTCGGATCTCTAGGAGTTATAATACAAATTCTAGTTTTTGGAAGATCTCACAAATTTTAGACTTAGTCAAATTTTAGTAATCAGGAGGTTAAATTTCAGTAATCAACAAGTTGCATTATTTATCTCTCTATCTCACTCATTTTAATCCCTTACACTCTAGACCTCTCTCTCACTATCTCCAACCCTTTATCTGACTCTCTCTCCCTTGATCTCAAGAACTCTCTCTTTGTCTCTCTCCTTTTCCCTCTAATTCTCTTCTTCTCTCTCTCTCTCTCTCTCTCTCTCTCTCTCTCTCCTACTCTCTCTCTCTCTCTACCTACCTCTCCTCCCATCCCCTTCCTCTCTGTTTCTTTGTGCCTGCCTCTCTCTCTCCTCTCTCCTCTATGTATATCTCCCTCTTCTTCCTATACTACTTTTATCTCTGATCCTCACCTACCTACCTCTGCATCCATCAAAACTTATCGCTCTCTCTCTACACCTCTCTATCTCACCTTTCTCTCCCTCCCTCCCCCATTCCCTCTCTACTTATCTTTATATCTACTATGTCTACCTCTCCTTCCCTCTCTACTTGTCTTTATCTCCTCTCTCCCTCTCTCTACCTACCTCTCCTTCCACCACTCTCTATTTCTCTCTATCTCACCTCTCTCTCCATCACTACATCTCCCTCCCTCTCTACTTATATATATCTCCCCTCTCCCTCTCTACCTAGCTCTCCATCCATCACAACCTACCACTCTCTCTCTATTACTCTCTATCTCAATGATGAACTTAGTTTTTGGTCAAGTTCTAGGTAGATTTCATAGTCTATTTGTTGGAAATATTATAAACTTTAGTGTTTAAGTGTTGATCTTTTATAATGTTTCCCTCAAACCTTTGACATTGGGTTTAATTCCCACCTTTGCAAATTTTAATGACATTAGCATATTATGTGGATTATATGTATTGATTTTACATATGGTTCATGAATGTTCTTTTAAGTAATTATAGATGTGCAATTATGCATATTGACAGTGTCACGTAGCCATAATTTGAAGATGCTAAGTTGAAAAAGGAAAATTGTCAGAAGATCATGCAGAGGAATCATTCAAAGGAGTCAACTAAGGACAACAGTAGCAGATTCTCCACGATAGTCAATTGCAACCACCTTGTATTAACGGAATTGAGAAATTGCAGGTGTTACTATAGTGTCAAGTCCATGTTGGGCGTGCATGTCTGACTAGATTCCCTGCAGGTGTAACCACCCTGCCACTCTTTTCCCTACTTTCCCTAAATGGCGTTCTCTCAGTTAGTGGGAGTTGACCACCCTATTTAGCTGATAGTATAAATAAGGATTTGAATCTTCTTCTTGGAGGTTCTACTTACTTCTTGATTGTTGTTATTGATATTGATGATGTACTGAGCATTATTCATTTTTCAATACAGCCATGATGCTACTTTATTTCCATATTTCTCAATGAATAAAGTGTTATTCTAAAGTTTGAGCATTTGAGTTTCCATTAGTCTTAGTGGATACTCATCCAAGGGGGCCCACTTGGTGAGTAATCTATCCTTTCGAACTTAATTAGTTTAGTTATTATTTTTTGTTCTATACTTAGTTCAAAATCTGGCATCGACTGTTCCTGCAACCACTAGAATTCTATTTTGTGACTACTCCTGCAGTAGACAGAGTAGTTTCTTATTTATTCTCTCAAATATTTATCTTTGTTATGCATTTTAAGCTAACTAGTTGTTAATTGATGCTCAGTCTTGCTTTATCTCTTTCCAAGCAATTTACTTTCCAGTATTGTGATTTCCTTAGTTATAGAGTAGAATGAATGCTTTGAGTTCCTAGTGCACATAGAGTGCTGACCCATTTCAAGTTTACATCCCTAGGTTGACAAGTGAAATGCACCTTCATGATGATTGAGATAGTTGTTCAGGTTAGATGTCCAATCTGTGAATAATAGTTGTAAAGGCTTAGTTATTGAATCATTGTAGGAGGCCAAAAATTTTGGTGCCATTGTTGGGGATGGTGTCAAGCTAGGAAGTTCTTAGAATTCATTGATAGTTTTTCCATTATACTAGTTTTTTGAGTTGTTCTTAGATTTCCCTTCGCTAGATAGTAATGATCCACCATTCTTTTGCTCATTCTTTATGTGAGTTGGTTGATGCTAAGTAATACCGCATGCATAGAGGAAGGAGAAGAGATTATCATGGGATATTTCTTCCTAATAATCCTGATCTATTTCAGCTAGTTGAGTTTCCAAATCTGCCCAAAAATGAAGAAGAAGAAGAACCATTTCCCTTTGCTGACGAATATCCTGATTTGACTAGTTCTGAAACCTCCACTGAAGATCAAAACTAGATTGATAACCTATTTGCTTTAGAAATCCAACAAGAAGACATGGGTGATGCAAATAGGAACAGACCTAACTAGCCATCTTTTCATTTTCCCATTTCTCATCAAAATGAAGTCAACAACATCAAGAATATCCCTGCTTCGGCACTCCCTAAGTTCTATGGACTTGTTATAGAAGGCCTTCATACCTTCTTGTTTGAGTTTTACATACTCTATAGAAGTTATGACTATACAACTGATGTTCATAGGCTTAAGCTATTTCCTACCACTTTGAAGGAAGTTGCACTAAGATGGTTCATGAGGAGGTAGAGACACTATGGAGACTTGGGAGGACATGAAGACAAAGTTCCTTCAAAAGGACAAAGAATATTGTAGAGGAAGTGATATGAGAGGAGGTGATATCTTTAGGATACAGCAGAAGGAAGATGAGAGCTTGGAAGATTACATTTCTAGGTTTTTGTTTTGCTTGCAGAAATCCCCACACCATACACTCAATGAAGAATCACAAAACCTACTTTTCCTAAGAGGAATCAATGAGAGGTGCACTGATACTTTAGACCTGATGGAAGGAGGAGATATCACTCAAGTTCCTTGGGAAGATATCAATAAAATATGTCACAACTATTCCACAGCAGCTTCAAAGAAAGGGAGAGTTTACCAATCTTCTATGGGTAAGTCATCCACCAATAGAGTTTCAAGGATGGAGATGACTAATTTGTTGGTAGATTTCAAGCAAGATATTATAAACAATCTAGCTAATCAGCTGGATACACTTCAGGCTAAAAAGAAGCATGAGGAGGTAGAGACAATGTTGACAGAATACTCCCCTCATTGCAAACAAAAGAAGAGGGACTGCAGATGTAAGATGGCAGCTAACATCGACAGCAAGCAAGTTCCACCTGAGTTCAAACCAATTCAAACTAAGGAAGATCAAGTTTACTTTGTTGCACAAAAGAAGCCATAGGCTCCAAGACAAGGTATGCCACCAGATCCACTATCTTTTCTTGGACCATATTTCAATTCTTATTCATCTGGTAACCAGTGGAAGCCTCCATATCCACCCAACTATTGGGGATATCCACCATAGTCTTTTGGTAACCCTCCAATTGCTCGGCCCAACTATCATAATTCCTCACCTCAATGGTAGCAACCTCAGGGAAGTTGGCAGTAGTTCCAAGGACCTTGGCAACCACCTCCCAAGAATTGGCAACAAACATCTCAATGGAGAGGTTAGCAATGACTAAACTAGACCACCAATTGCATGCAGCCACCTTCTCAACCACAACATCCTGCTATAATGCCTCCACCTACTAATTCAAGCTCAAATGTGCCTAAACCTACTCAATTACTAGCTCAGCCCACACCTAACCCAAATAAAAAACCACAGCAGCAACTAGTATATTCTATAGATCCAAACTAATTTCCTGCATGCATTGTGAGTTTGAGTGACATTTATCTACATTCAGGAACCATTTTACCAAATCCTTCCACACCTATCATCACTGAGCTACCTATGGAAGAGGAAGAGGAACCTCTGAATGATCCTATTCAGCCTACTGTACCTAAAAATCCTGAACCAATTCCAAATAAGAAGACTGTACAAGAGCCACCATTCCCTCAAAGATTGGAAGTTTCCAAGCATAAGACAAGGAAGATACAAACTTTGACATCTTGGAGTAGTTGAAACACATATGTGTTCATATACCTCTCTTTTAGGCCATAAAAGATGTTTTTATATATGGCAAGGTAATCAAAGAAGCATGCCTCAAGAAGTTGGGAAGGAAGAAGAAAGACCCGACTACAATCCATGTGGTGGCACAACTCACTAACATCATGCTTGGAAAAGTGACCATTCCCAAGTACAATGATCCAAGTAGTCCTGTGGTAGCATTTTTCATCAATGGAATTCAAATAAAGAATGTTTTGATTGATTTGGGAGTAGCAATAAATGTGATGACTAAGGACATCCTACAACAACTAAATATTACAAGCATGAGATCTACTCCTACTATCATGCAGCTTGTTGATAGTTCTACTATGAAACCTGAACGTATAGTAGAAGATCTTGTGTTGATTCTAGACTCTTGGGAGTACCCAACAGACTTCATGATTCTCTCTCCTAAAGCTACGCTAGGAGGATACCCTATCATCCTTGGAAGACCATGGTTAGCAACAACAGAAGCTTATATTGGGTTTCCATCAGGTGACATGACCATTTTAGATGGTAGGAACACCAAAAAGCTTGTTCTTTATCCTCCTGCTCAACCCACTCATGATGAGGAGAACCCTATATGGCCACATTTTGGTGAAGAGACTGAGGAATTTAACTCAGTGGCGCAACTTATGATGTTAGGTAGAATCCCTTTTTTGCAACTTCAAGATGAAGATGAGGTGTTGTCTAGCATAATTCAAAACCATTGTGAAGTTGAGGAAGCATCATCCTCTAACACATCTAGTTCTACTAATCCCATGAAAACACTTCTACCTATTCCACCTACTCTTCCTCTAGCCACTCCATCTGCAGATGAACCTCCTACAATCACTCTTCCTACAGCCACTCTTCTTGCAGCCACTATGCCAGTAGAAAAACTTCTTGTAGCAACAAGTATGTTTCACACAATGCTGCCATATGAACTCAAGATACCATGTGTTAATGAAGCAGCCATGATAGAATTGACTACTCAAGTTTGAATATTAACAGTAAGTTAAGTAAAGAACAGTAGTTGCAATTGGCCAACTTATTGAAGTCTCATCAGTATGCATTTGCATGGGATTATCATGATATGAAAGGACTGGATCCTAAGATTTGCACTCATAGGATCTACATCAGAGATGATTGTCAATTAGTAAGGCAGCCTCAATGCTGAATCAACCCTGCATTAGGGAAATTGTTAAAGTAGAATTGCAAAAAAAAATTAGATGTCAGATTTATCTACCCCATCTCAGACAGCCACTGGGTGTCTCCATTGGTAATTGTGCCAAAGAAGGGTGGGAAGTGGCGATTTTGTGTTGACTATAGATAACTTAATGTTTCCACCAAGAAAGATCATTTTCCATTGCCCTTTGTAGATCAAGTCTTGGACTCACTTGCAGGAAAATAATATTTCTCTTTTCTAGATGGATTCATTGGCTACAACTAGATTCAAATTGCACCTGAGGATCGGGAGAAGACAACCTTCACCTACCGATGGGGAAAATATGCCTATTCAATACTTCCTTTTGGCTTATGCAATGCACCTACAACTTTTCAGAGGGAAATCATTAGCATACTTTATGACATCTTCCTTGACTACATGGAGATCTATATGGATGATTTTACTACCTATGGTGTTGATTTTAATGAAGTGCTAGAGAATCTTAGAAAGGTCCTACAGAGATGTGAAGACCAAAACCTGTCCTTAAATAGTGAGAAGTGCTTCATGATGATTCAAGAAGATGTAGTTCTCAATCACTACATTTCCCACAAAGAAATCTAAGTTGACCCTGCAAAAATTGAGGTAATTATTGATCTGCCTACACCTGCAAAACAAAAAGATGTTAGGAATTTCTTGAGACATATAGGATATTATAGAAGATTTATCAAAGACTTTAGTAAAATGGCAACCCTATTGTACAATCTCCTAACAAAAGATGTTGAGTTCCAATGGATAGAAGACTGTGATAAAGCATTTTTTGATTTAAAGGAATCCTTGACCCATGCCCCTATATTAAAAGGACCTAATTGGGAGATCCCCTTCCACATTCATACAAATGCATCAGATTATGCCATAGGGGCGGTATTAGGACGGAAAGACAGAGCCATTGAAAATTCCATTTACTTTATAAGCAAAAATCTGCAAGAAGCTAACTTAACTACACTGTGACAGAAAAAGAGATGCTAGCAGTAATTTATGCCTTGAACAAATTTAGGCACTATATCACAAGTTATCAGATTTTTTTGCACACTAATCATGCAGCCATTAGATACCTTATGAACAAGTCTCTGATCTCAGGAAGATTAGCAAGGTGGTTATTGTTGATGCAAGAGTTTGACATAACCATCTTGGATAAACCAGGAAAGGCCAATGTTTTTGTAGATTTTCTCTCAAGATTGACCACATATGAGGACAATCAAGTCATAAATGACTCCTTTCTTGATGAGCATCTATTTTCCATCAATGTCCTTGGAAACACCTTAGTATGTTGACATAGCCAATTACCTTGTGACAGGAAGAGTTCCTCCTCATTTCTCACCAAAGGAGAGAAGAGTACTTATTGAAAAATATTTTCCTTTTTCTTGGATTGCTGGATACTTATTTTATACTAGACTAGATCATGGTATGAGAAGATGGGTGAGATAAGATGAGACATATGACATCCTACATGCATGCCATGACGAACCCTATGGAGGAAATTTTGCAGCAAAAAGGACAGCCATGAAAATTCTGAGCATAGGATACTATTGGCCTACACTCCACAAGGATGAAAAAAATACACAAGGAAATGTGACAGATGCCAAAGGATGGGCCACACAACCAAATCAAATGAAATGCCACTTTATCCCCAAGTAGTGATCACTCATATTGACAAGTGGGGATTGGATTTTGTGGGACCCATTGACCCACCATCACATGGTAAGTCTTATATCTTAGTATGCACTGATTATGCAACCAAGTGGGTAGATGTTAAGGCCATGAAGCATGCAAGAGATAATAAAGTTGTAGAATTTCTATATGAAGAGATTTTCACTCGGTATGGTGTTCCAAGAGAAATAGTGACTGACCAAGGAGCTCAATTCACTTCAACTCTTGTTATAGCCTTGGTTAATGAATACAACATTAGGCATAGAAATTATACCCCTTATCACCCTAAGCCAATGGACAAGCTGAGGTCACCAATCAAGAAATTGAAGCTATTCTAACAAAGACAGTAGCCATCCACAAAAAGGATTGGGCAAGTAGATTGATAGAAATTGTGTGGGCCTATAAAACCACTTGGAAAACCACTACAGGTTTCACCCTATCAAGTTGTTGTATGGGAAGATAGCCATGATGCCTATTGAGTTTGAGCATAAGACCCTTATGACTACAGTAGACTGGGGATGGATATCTCTGTAGTAGAGAAAGATAGAATCATGCAGTTGAATGCTTTGGATGAGATGAGGACAGCCCTGCACCACACTAAGGTAGTGTAGAACCAAAGGATGAGATGGCATGATAAATTTATCACAAAGAAGAAATTTCAACCAGGTGACTGCGTATTGTTATATGACTCCAAATATTAGGACAATGTAGGAAAGTTACAGATAAGATGGCTAGGACCATACGAGGTTGTTGAAGTCTTTCCTAATGGAGTCATCAAGCTAACTACTATTGACCCTGTCAGATTCAAGCTACTCATCAATGGTCATCATCTCAGGTTATATCATAAGTCAACCTCCAAAGAAGAGTTCCTAAAGAAATTTTCCCAACATTCAGTAAGTGAGTTTCTTGCAGCCAAAAGCGGTGGACTTAGTGTCCCACCTTTTGGCTAAATTAAGGTACGTATTTGTCTCCACCCAGCCGCCCATTCGTCCATCCATATCATCTTTCTCTCTCTTTCATCATTTCACTCTACCTCACTCCATTCTACTTAAATTCATTAATTGCTTAATCATTCCAAAAAAGGAGAAACAGTACTTTCTTTACTCCATGATCTTTGCAAATGCATCCTTCACACATTCAGATATGTGTGTATTAATTCACATCTATTAATTACCTTTAAAGTTCATTTATTTAATTAGTGTACATTAGTATGGATATTCACATAATATATCATTACTCCCTGTCATATCATCCCTCCTTTCCCACATGTGTGGACACATGTCAAACTTTAAGTTGGGGGGGAAATAAAAAATGCAAATATATTGCTCATGTGTCAAACCATAATTTGGCTACATCATAAATTTAAATAAGCCAATTTGAAAATCTAGATCGAATGTGTGAAGTGATCTTTACTGACAAAGGCATTGCTCTCGATTTTTCTCAAACATTCTCTGAAGAAAGAGCCATGGTAAAAGGATTGGAAGTTGTGGCAACTGAAGAGAGAATTACAGAAGTTTCAGGGTTACCTGCTAATGGTGAGAATTACCCTGCCTCTAGGGATGCCAAGTCGGCCAGAGCAGAATTCACATACATGGAAACCCACTAATTAGCATTGACAAATAGGGTGCAAATAGGACATCTCTTCCTGAACCTTGGAAGCAGATAGTTGTCTACATAATAAGGTACATTACCTATGAGGGACATTTTTCAAACCTGCATTCAGCTCATTTCAATATTTTAAGCCACATGAGGCACAGAAGGAGGATGAATGTGCACAATGTTCTCTATAACCTTCTCTTTATCATGGAAACTGAACACAAAAAGGTAGGGACAACTCTATCTCCCACCATTGTTTGATAAAATTATTGGTTAATAAATCTTTGCATAGTGTCTCTAAGATGTCTAGGTAGGAGGAATTTTTGAATATTGATCAATTTAGACCTAAGGAACTGCAACTAGGGTTTTACCCCAACCCCGTAGGGTTAGCAAAAGATTAAGCTTAGTTGAAGCAACTCTTGGTGCTTCAACTTATGGTGCCAGCTCTAGCATGAACCCTCCTACAACACTAGAGGAATCCATAAACATTAGCTCCTCAGAAACAGAGCATTTGCAAGAAGCTAGATCCTCATCAAATTATGATGATAATGTCCCCCTAGAAACCCTAATAAGAACAAGGGCAAGAGGAAGGAGGCTGAAACAAGAAAATAAAAGGAAAAATCCCAAACCTAGCCTGTAGAGAAAGAGGTGTTGAGTGCTAGAAAGAGGAATGTTGACCCTATTCATCATGAAGCCAAAGGGAAACATAAAATCACTCCTAGGAAGTCAAAACCAATTGGGATAGATTTTTGCACAACTCCACAGGAAATCCCTAGGCATGAAGAGATATCACATGGGGATACTAAAGCTCCAAAGGAGTAGGAGAATGTTGAGAAAAAAGAAGTATTTGAAAGGGTAGCAAAAATAGCAGTAGTAGTGTTGATGGTGTTTTACGCGGCAACCTTTCAGACAGCGAGAATACAATATCCTATATCTCTCTTGAGAGTAATCTTCAACAATAAATTACTGAAAATCACACATGATCTCTCGGGTGTTAGGTCATAACAATGCATAAAACAACTCAGATAAAATGTGAAATGCTGGTAATCACAATCGGACCTTACTACAAGCAAACTGTATCCTTTCAATTTATCAGATTTGACAATATGATGATCTTAAATCCTAAATCTAACTGAATAATAAAGAAATAGCAAAAGATAGGGATGCAAAGAGGTGATAAGATCTAAACTACTCCTAGAATGAATAATGTAAACAATAGATATTTGGAATGGACCTATCTCAAATAACCAGTCCCTGATCGACCCACAATGCAATCTTACAAGGACGGTGCAATCTTCTGAGGTATTTAAATTTTCAAATTATAGACTTGCATCTACAATCGAACTTAAGCACATCAAATATATATGGTCCAGGTTGACTTCACCAGCCTACTACAATCAGATAGTTACTGGGAGTATAGACCAGAGATAGCTACAAACATTCCAAATATGAAATCATAAACATCATTTATCCAACTGAAACTAATCTATTTCTGAATATTAAACCCTAAATCTTCAAGCAATTTAAAAGATGGAACAACAAGAACCATGCAAGATGAAATAACACAAAGGATTCCACCAGGAAAACCACAATGTCTTCAATTGTATTAATCACCAAATGCTGCAACAATTCAACCGTTCTGATATAATGTTTGCTTCAAGGAACTTCAAATACTCTAACTATAGCTCTTGCTAATCTCTATTACTATCTTGCTATGTCTATAATCAATGTCTAACCCTTACAATAAGGCAAGAATGCCAATTTATAGCAAATTCCCCCCAAAACATGTCGGCCCAGCCAAACATTTTTACAAAATAATAAAAACCGCCAAAACAGGTCGGCCAAGGAAACGAACTAAGGCACACATTTAATGCCATCATCCAAGTCGGCTCTGACACAGTCCCCAAGGAAGTCGGGTCCAATGCATGCCCTATGATAATAGGGAAGCACAAATCTCAAAATGAGCATTAACTGCCACTCCCTTTGCCCTTCTCCTGCACTGACGTCCCTTGGACACTCGAGAATATTCTATCCAACTCAGCAATAGGTGGCGATGGTAAGACCCTGAGTCAGCATTTAATTGAATCTATCTCTTCCTTGGCCCGCTCGACAATTTTATTCCAGTCTTCCCTATTGGCCATGTACCTGTCTATCACCGCCAAGTATGTAGTTGCATCATCAAGTAAGTGGCCGGTGACAGCTCCATCAGAATCTGGGGCATAAATTTCATGCCACCACTCCTTCAGTTGATCTAAGCTCAAATATTTGGGAGCTATCTTCTTCCTCCCTGTCATCACCTCAAAGAAGGCAATGCATCCGTCATAAACTGCTGTAAGGTCGCCATCAACTGACTTCCTTCGCTTTTGTATCTTCTTTAATGTCCTCTGTCTGATCTGCAATGCCTCGAACCACTCCCAGGGTTCATCCAGCCTAGAGGAAGGAAGGATCCCATCCTTAACTAACCGCTCCTTTCCATGCCCCAGGATAATCCTTGACTTCTGCAACAGGAGATCTATGTCACCCTTATCCTGAGACAAGATGTACTCCAACAGTTCTTTTGCCCGGACTGCATCCTTGCCCACAAACAAGATCGCCTTAATAGCCTCATCTCCTTTCATCTGGACATCCATCAACCAGTCGGTGGCAGCTTGGGCAGAGGCCTTCATCTTTTCAATTCCGGAGATTGTCTCCTTAGGCAGAAAACCCGGAGTAGTAGAAGAGGAGGGATGGAGAGACTGTAGAGGCCTCATTACCTCTTCTAAACATTTCCTCAATCTCTCATTTTCTTTCTTCAGCTCCCGTTTGGATTGGGTCTCCTTCTTCAGCCTGTCAACAATTATGGCACTCGACCCTTCAAACTCCTCAATGTCTTGCTCTAGGGAGGCCGGGCCGAGATTAATAGTTTGAACATTGTAGTCCTGGCCCGTAACATCATCTCTTGTCTTATCCGCTGCAGGGGTAGCGATGTGAACTACCCTGTTGTGAGCTTCATCTCTTTCCACCCGGGAAATCACCTTGGCGACCCTCTTCTTCCTTCCTTTGCCGATCTGGGACAGCATTTCATCCCAATCTAACGGAGTGTCCTCAACAATCACCTGTTTCTTCATGGCCAGCTCCTTTTCCAACCAGTCCGGGGCTACAGGGGTAGTCCGGATTTCCTCTGTCCTGGTTTCTTCCGGTCCTTCTGTCACTTTTTCCTCTTCTGCAGCTGTTACCTCAACCTCCTCCTCAGTTGTTACTTTGTCATCTTCTTTCTCCGGACTCTGCTTGGCCTGGTCGACCCCCTCAAGTCCTAATTCTGGAAGCACCGGCGATGGAGTCCTAGCGGGGATGCTTTCCTCCGGCTCAGGTGATCCGCGACCTTTATCACTCTCTGGAGAATCCTCGTATTGTACCAGCGGAGAAGTGTGTCTTTCCTCAGTTTCTACCTCAAGCTCGGCCGCTTCACTGTACAGTGTCCCCTCCTTGAACTGCTCGGCCTCCCCGCTAATTCCCTGCTCATCCAGATTCTCCGGTTCTGGTGCACTTGGCGGAGGAGAAACAGGCTTATCCTGCTCCTCAACTGGTTGTGTTGGAGGAGAGTCCCTCGGCTGTGCAGCATCCTTGGGAGAAGGAGTTCTTGATTTTCTGGTATATACTTTGGTTTTCTCCCCTCCGGAGCTCTCTACATCTACAATTGGAGGTTCATCCTCCGAAGCGGTCTGGTCCTTCTTCTTGGCTGTCCTTGTAGTTCTTGTCTTCTTGGGCGGTGGAGGAGCATCCTCCTCTTCAGCCTTCTCTGTTTCTTCCTCATCCGAGGACTTGCTAATTGTCAGGGTCTTCCACCTGCGCTTGCCAATTGGTTTCCTCTTCGTTGCAGGCTCAGCCCCCTTAGGACCTCTGACTTTAATCTTGAAGGGTGAGGTTTTAGCTGATTTCCCTTTGGGGTCCTCCTCCCCGGATTCTTCAGAAGTTGACATGGGGTTAAGATTCCCCATCAGTTCAAAGGTGCAGGGCACATTGGCATTCTCTAACTCCCAGACTTTATGCTTAACCCAAGAAAAGGTAAACCTCAACACAAGAGCCATCAGGTCCTCCAACTCTGTCACTTCGGGTTCACTCCAATCAATGTCTGCAACTGACCTGTCCTTTATGGGCTCGTAAACATGGTCCTGAACCAATTTTCCATCATCATCAAGCTGATCCAGAATCAGCTTAACATTGTATTGTCTAATGGCCTCCACAGGCAGCCTGGAATACCTTTTCTTCCTTGCATCGAGGTCATCCTTGATATTGACCCAGTAGTCTTCTAAGTCCTCTTTATGCCTGTACTCCCGGGTAGCCTTCTTTTGGGCCTCTCCTGTTATGTCAAAGTTCATTCTCTTCGAATGGAAAGAGAATCCATAAGCCGCCAACTCCTCACCTGCAGTGTGAGTTGATTGAATAGATGGGCACACTTCTCCCACACCAATCCCAAGAGGGAAGTCTCCTCTGAATCCTGTCTTATGCTTTTCTCTCTTCACAACTGCATCAAACTCACAAATCTGCCTTACAACCTCCAGTAGCACGATGTGGTCAGTGGGATACCGAGGCAACCTATAAGGGGCAACTGGACATCCATCAATCCGGAGGTAGGTGAATGTAGGGAACTGGATAAACCATGCTCCGTAGTTCTTGATTAGTCCCCTAGCTCCATCGGATAATCTGATATGTTCTGCATTTTGAAGTGTCCGGGTAATGTGCATTGTGAATGCATCATTTGTCCTCCTGTAATCCTTATGTCCCAAATGCAGCTCCGGATAAACCTCATAGATTATGTTCTGCCCAATGGTTCCACTCGGAGTCAAACCTTTGTAGGGATAGGAAATGGCCAGCACATACATAATGTAAGAAGACATATTGAACTTCTTTGCTTCTAGGACATTTCTCAGTTGTTTGTCAATCTCTGCACTAATGAGTCCTGCCCAGTGATAGTTTGTCCCCTGGCTCATCTTGGTGATCACATGGACCATCCAATTCTCCAATACCCCTGCAGTTCTCAGTCCAGCCACCCTGCTCAACAGTGTGATGGCATCATACACATCCGACCTGAATTTCACCCTGTGCAGCTGTTTGGGCAACTTGGAGTGGTGAGATTTTGGCTTCTCCAGCCATGAATTGATGATCTGCTGAGCCTTGACTGGCTCATTCTCGTAATAGGTCCTGGCAGTGTCAATGTTCAATGCACAGACCGAAGGAAGATCAGGCATGCTGAAAGTTCGTGCAATGGAGGCCGGACTGAAGTTTGCCAAGACTCGTCCCTCAGTGCTGACCACCATCTGGGTATCAAAGGCATACTGTCTTGCACATTCCAAAATCAACTCATAGCACTGGACCGCCGGAGGGAACCCTGCCACATGCACTAATCCAGAGTTCATCATTCCTTGTCTCAAAGCTGACTGATCCTTCTCAGCCGTCCTCTGTTTGAACTCCTCATAGCGCCAGGCACCAACATTCGTGTCAGATACCTCGGCCCACACGGAGGACACCTTGCTTTCCGGGAGCTGATTCTTCATGTCTAGTCTCAACCGCTCTGTTTCAGAAATTGAAGATACTCCTGCACCACCTTTGGACTTCCCGGCAACAGCTTTGCTTGGTTCGGCCTACACATCCAAAAATCGTCATTAGAATCCAATTATTATTCATATTCTAGTTCAAAGGGTTAGCACAAATCATGTAAATCCATCAAAATCCATTGCTAACTACTAATCCATCGAGATCCGGAGAAATCAGATAGTCCGGGAAAAATCCGCAATCCGGGAAAATACCGTCGGGGCGGAATTTCGGAGAAATCCGACCCAGACGGATTCCTGCTGCCAAAGCATCGTTAATCATATAGATCATTAGTGCAGATGGAAAATCAAAGGATAATCGTTAAATTCACTCATTAGCAACAAGAAATAAACACTAGACAATCGTTCCATTAATCCTATCATCGAAATATCACAAAGAACACAACCAGACAGGGAATCCGGAGAAATCCGGATGGAACGGATTTTCGCGGACAGTTCAAAATGCACCGGAAATAACCCCAGCCCGCGGAATAAACCCAAACCGGGAAAATCCGGGAGCGAGGAAATTCCGCGACGACCTCGGAAACCCGAAAAATGATAAGATGCGAACCAGAAGTCAAACGACCACGGGATCTACTCCTCCTGAGCTCGAATGATCTCAAAACCGACGATAAGCAACAAGACTCAGGGCGCAAAGGATTTAGACCCCTCGAAAGCACGCAAAGGATGAATCCCCATATCAAAATAATGATGCCCTAATCCGAATGACCAAACCACCCGCCATTAAAACCAGAACAAGCTTTAAGGTTTTAAAATATCGGTTAGGGATTTACCTAAAGCCCTCTAGTCTGAATAAGACGGGGGAAGCCAACATGATATAGGGACAAAATCGCTCAAAGCACAATAAAACCGCCGTTCTGGGCCGAACACCAAGGGAAACCCTAATTTCGCACAACACATTTCGCGCCCAAAACAAGCAATCAACCCAACCCAGAATCCCGTCTAAAGGATAAATATGCCATCTCACAGACAAATGGAGTTCACAAGGCACGGAAAATAGGGTTCCATAATAAAACGGATCAGACCCCGACTCTATAAATGCGAAATCAAAATCAAATCAAGGGCCGACCCAAACCTAACAATACTCAGTGCGAAAAACCCCTAATTACCTCATAAGCAAACAGAAGGGCAATGAATACATACCATGGATCAAAGCGAATGGAATTCGAGCTCAGAAAATCGACCACACGGCAAACACGTCCAAGCAATAGAAATACTAGCACCAACACTCAAGCAATCCTCGCGCAAACAAACCAGAATCAATTCTCAAGGCTTCAAATAGAAAAAACTCAATCGCCAGAGCAATCAACAAGGCAGCAATGAAGTCAGAATGAAATTGAAAACGCCCTAAGTTCGACCTTATACCTGTCTGAGAAAAGGTACCTCAACCATGTCTGTGACAAGACATTTTACGACAAGTCCGGGCTTAGGAGCTGAGAATTTTGGGAAAATCCAGTGCGGAAACCTGATTCAAAATGTAGAAATCGGGAGGTGGGATTTGAGAATCAAGGGAAAAGTCCGATAGGACGGAAAATCCAGTCAGGCAGAAACTTGGAATCGAGAATCAATCTACGAGAAGCGGACAAGGAACCGGGGCGGAAAATCCTTGTTGGAGAATCACGGATCCAGGTGAAAACCTGGACTTAGCCAAAAACTCATTTTTCGTCAATTCAAACCTCAAGACAAGGTCAAAGCCGGCAAGACTAACATGTCAAGACCCTAAGATGATAAGTGCAATAGAACCAAAGGTCAATGGCACTAAAAGAGAGGGTCCCTACTCCAGAAGTGTGCGTGTGTGCCAAAAGCTGTGGTGAATAACTGCCAATGTGCAGAAGAGTTTGAGGATGAACAGGGGTTCCTGCAGCAAAACTAAGAATAGGAGCAGGATTTCCTCCATCCACAGCTAGAGGAAGAATAGAACCAAGAACGGGAATAGGAAGTCCTGTAGCAAGAAGAGGGTGAAGAAATAATACCCCCACAGCCAACTGGACAGCCTGAATTTATGCAAATAGTACAATATGGGGAGCAGCCATCATCAAAAATACTAGTAGGAGTCCATAACCCTCCTGATTTTGAAATTCATGCTGCAATTTTAAATTTATGGAAAGAAATAGAAAGGAGAGAGGAAGAATGGAAACAAGAGAGGAAGAGACTGAAAAAGGAACTCCAAATGAGGGATGAGGTTATTAAGGAGAAAAATGAGGAGATTACCACTTTGAAAAAGAAAGTAGATAATATTGTGACCGTGGTGCCACAAATTTTTGAATGCAGAGCTCCTCCGAGGTTTTATGCCCTATACTTGAAAGAAAAATATCTCTCTTTGAAGTTGTCAAAAAATGTTTTAGATTTAAATCCCTCCATTGAAACTCCTACCGAATTCTTCAATTCCTTCATAATTGCTTCCCCTGAGATGAAAAATATGTTATGTGAATTCTATTTGCATAATTATGTTGTTACGCAGGATCATGATTGGAACCCATTGTTATATGTTTGGGATATACAGTTGAGAGCCTTTATGTCTTGGGTCCAAAATGAAATTAGTTGAGGTGAGTACAGTAAATATTACAAGAAAATGGAGTCTGTAGACATCAAAAATATACAGATTGATATCGCACACTTGATCTTGATCTACTAACATCCTTCATCTTGAATTATTCCTCTATCTAACCATTTAATCAAGTAGCCTTATTTGATTAAAGTCACCATAATTCCCCTTTTAATTAAATAAATCCCTTGATTTAATTAAATCATTGTCTCTGTGTAATTAGCTAGGTCATTTCATCTTCCTATCTTTATTTAATTAAATAATCCATATTATTTGATTAAATCTCTAAAGTTCATCTAATTAAATTAAATAAATCAAACATTTATCTAATTTAATCTAACATCACCCTTTGGTTAAATAAATAAAAAATTTATTTAACTAGGTCTAAATCATTCTCTTCTCATTTTGACTTATTTAAATCTTAAAATCTAAGTCAAAATGGTCAAATAAACTAACATCATTTAAATGAATCAAATCATGATTAATGCTAATCCTCTAGATTTTGCAACTTCCACATGAAAATCAATTTAATTGATTTATAAATTATCTATTTTCATTCACAAAGGTATGGAAGATGGAATATTCTTCAAATTTGAAATTTCCCCTCAAAAGGACTTGTCCCTTCCAAAAAAGCATTAAAATATCTTACATGTCCTTTTCTTGAGCCATGTGCATTACACTTCCACCTTTCACCTCTCCATCCTTCACACCATATTTTAGTTTGGAATCTCCCCTCTTTCATTCTTTCAGTAACTTATCATTCCTCAACCATTCACATGATGACATATCTAGGCTTCTTCTCTTGTTTATTTGATTGAATTTTACATTCATCCTTTTTCCTCTTCTCTAATCGGTCTCATCTGAAATAAGAGGCTAATCTCCTCATTTTATCATCCACAATTTGAGTAAACTTACTATGCTCAAATATTTAGCAATCTCCATCCACATTTTTGAATTTGTAGCTAGGTTATGCAGATTTTGGTCTTGAAGCACTAACCATTCTTCATCAAAGTGGATCATTCATCAATATTCATCAAGCTTGCATTATAGGAATTGGGAAAGGGCCAATTTTCACATCAAATTAACATAGCAATTCCCCCCATGGGATCAAGAGTTTGCATTATCTTCAATAAGTTTAGCTTGCTTTATTGCTTTTCATTTCCATTCTTGTTTCATTTCTATTTTAGAAGAGCTTTTGCTTCTAATGGATTTCATGGGAATCCTTACTTCACACATTTTCTCTAATGTGTGTTTGTTGTGTTTTGCAGGTATTTGTATTCGGGTTCGACAGAGTCTAACATTCCTTTAGCCATTAGAGCCAAGTCAAGTAATCCAAGAGATATTTGTAGAGAATGGCTCAGAATGCTCCTTAGACCCAGCAATGGTAACTGAATTATGTCATGGATAGAAGTTGTCTATACTAAATATGAGGTTAAAATGGATGCAAAAGAAGATCTTGTAAGGGATACCTAGCCTAGTGATGGAACAACTTAACAGATGAGTAGAAGCAAGATGAACCCTATTCTATTTACAATTATGCTGCAGCACTAAAATGAATTAATAGGTACATTCAATTAGGTAGAACACAAGGGAGATTTTGGCTTCCCCTAACCTTCCAACCACCCATTCTCTTGTGGCCTGTACCGAATTTCAGATTCTTCTAGTATGATATTGCTACAGAAAGGAAAATATGGATCAAATTTGATAGACTGGGAGGATTTTATTGGGATCCAGACTCATGATTAGCAGCAACGGATGTTGGCTAGCTTGCAGTTGCAAACTTCAGAGCTTTTACCAAACAGAAGAATAGCCCTTCTACTACTGGAGGACTAGAAATCTATGTTAGGTTGGGAGGGAAATGATGAGCTTAGTTTTTGGTCAAGTTTTGGGTAGATTTCATAGTCTATTACTATTATAAACTTTAGTGTTTAAGTGATGTGATGAGCCTTGCTAATATAGACTCAAAACCTTTCAATTTCTGCCTTGGGAATTTTGTCAAACACTTGCCATGTAAAGCTGATATATGCTGATATAAACTTTTAATTGCTGTGTTTTGGTTTTTGGCACTTGACAATAATGTTTGAATGCTCTGATACCACTGTGATGCGCCTTGCTAGCTCATTGCTCAAACCCCTGTCTTTTTTGTTAAGTCTATTTGTGTTTTTGAGTTTTTTAGAGAAAATTTATAGACAGAAGAGAAGGTGTGCATCATATAAAAGCTCACAAAATGAAAACTTGAGCAAATTTAATCAAACTGAAATTGTAGAAGGTATTTAATAAGCTCAACAATGGATTTAGAACATATAAACATACCCGAAAGCCTCCAGGTTTTTTAATTAAAAAGCGAAGCCAGTTTGCCAGTCTATACATGAAAATCTGATATAATCAAGTGTAGAATGATACAAGCATGAAATCCAACTGAGAAACTGGAGCAAATGAAAGGTAGATGCCAAGTGCTGATGATGGTGAAGAGAAACCCTCAAGAAGGAAGGCGTTTCTCCATGTAGTTGGTACGCCCTAGCTCAAACAGCCACACCTTTCAAGCAAAAAGAAGCCCAAAACATCTCAGATGGTACAGCCATTGAAGTATGATGCCTGCCATGAAGAAAGGAAGAACATCATCCACTCAAACCCTCTGTTGCTGATGTAGAAACCCCACAAAATTCTGATAAGACACTATAGAACTTCTGAATGAAGCTCTCTCAAATTGCACCAATTCAGCTGATCTCTCACAGCCTCACAAGTGCTCACACTGAAGAGATTTCGTTCTCCAATGGTGGATTGCTGCAAACCTGATCACAGGATGAAAGCAAGGGAAAAACCTCCAAGGCAAAGTTGAAATATTCAATAGATGAGTTTCTCATTGCCTAAAACCCTTATATGGCAAAGAGGTGTGAATTTCTAAGGATTAGGGCATACTTTAGGTCATTTAAATATTTTGAAATAACCTCAAGTCCTTTTCAATAGTTTCAGATTTAATATTTGGCCCCCACATAAAGGTATTAGTGATATAAAATTAAATCACCTTTTTTTCCAAACTTATTTAAGTGATATAAAATAATAAAGTCAATTTGACTTTATAAGAATACTTTAAGTTAAATAATAACTTAAATCACTTAAGTAAGTCTAACTTCCTCAAAACTCAATAGAATTCAGTGCCGTCAGAAGCAGACAACTCCTGTACAACCAAGGCTTGCAATGAGCCAATCCCTGATCACAAAAGATGAGAACGAACAAACTCTCCAGAAGATACCACTGACCCTCTAACCAAAACAATTAGCCCACAAGGGTCTAAGTAATAGGCTAACACACTCAAAACAAGATCACGCTAAAAAGGGGGACATTACAATCCACCCTCCCTGAAATTGCTTGACCGCAAGCAATCTCAACAACAAAGGATCAACCACTCCACCAGGATCCCAAGGATAGTGCTGCGAAATGTCCCTACTATCATCAACTGTCTTCCGCTGCTCAACACTGATCTCAACTTCACCATGCCAAAAGTGGTGAAGCCAATGCATGGGACTCATCCAAAACACAGTACCAATCATGTCGCCACCTGGATCCCAATATAAACGGTACTCACATCCATCCATCATAATAAAGTAAGAATATCGGGAAGCATCCGCAACACAACATCTCTGTCTGTAGCTGGAACCCATGATGTCACCATAACCTGTCAACCCATGAAACCAACCATCTAGCAATGAAGCTCCTAAATCCCAACTCTGCAAATCATGCCAACTCCAAGTAGGACAACCATCGATCAATGAAGAGTCTAAAAAGATTAAATCACCAAGCAACAAGTAGATAGCTGCCAGATCGTGAGGGTCAAATGTAGAACTATCTGCACGCCTCATCATGTACTCCTCCGAAAACTCCTCTGCCAGCTTAATTTGAAATCCCAATACACTGGAAGGGTCCCAAATGCAATGATCAATGCTCATGTCCTGAGTGCGAGCGATATCTAACTCGATGAGAGGATTATCATACTGAATACCATCTACTCTAGGAAGAGAAACTGGATCGCCATCGTCATCCCATATGCAACTCCTAGAAGAATGAGTCTCCAAACTTTGAACAATTTCAACCTCACATGGTGAATCATTATTAGAACAAGGTACATATTCATATCCATCCTCTCTTTGAGTTAAAAGCCTTCTAAGGTCATCTATTCTTTTATGTCTTGCTATGTTTAGGTGATTGACTTTTTCCTTTACCTCTTGAAGACGTTGTTTTGCATTTGCAGCAACTAACCTAGCCTCCTTGGCCTTCCTCAACCACTCTTCATTCAACATTTCAGACCTTCTAATCTCTTCAATGCCAAAGTACACAAAATCAGTCTTCTTATGCTTGATATCTTCATGTCCACCAATGGATGTAGGGCTTCCATCAAAGGATGATATTATCTCATTGGCTTGCTCATGATCACAAGCTCCTATTTCATGAGAATGATGAGGCATTAAGCTGCTGTCCTCAAACAAATCCGTAATGACATCATGCCATTGTAAAATGTCTCCTTCATCACATGTAGACAAAACACTAGTGGCTGCTCCACTAAGTAAAGGATCAACTTTCACATCCACCTTAATATCTTGGGCCTCCAATAGACTCTCACATGAATGAATAACATTCATCGAACCACAATCTGATTCTTTACCATGATAGGATGAAGTAATGCTAGACTCACCTAATGAAGCATCACAAGAAGCCTTATCTTCATTTGGCTGCTCTAATACAACTGGTTTGTCTTCAAACAACACTTGCTCATCCTGAAGTGTCTTGTGCCCAACATCTACTTCAATGTAAGTCTGATTTTTGTCCTCCATAAGATCAGCTGTATGCTGGTCACTAACTGCTGAGAATTCATTGTGAAGATTTCTGGATACTTCACCTGCAGAGACCTCATGTATCTCATTTTTATTTTGTGATGTAGACCTGAAGATGGATGCCATAAACCTTGCTGTTTTATCTAAGGTTGCAGGATCTGAAATCAATTCATTTATCCCTTTCTGATTTTCATCCAACTTTTTCAAACTTTGTTTCAGCTTCTCCATATTCTTGTCCCACTGCCACTGAGTAATTGAAGTAGCCATGATCAATGCCCAACAGGATGGCAGGAAACCGCTCTGATACCACTGTGATGAGCCCTGCTGGCTCTCAACTCAAACCCCAATATTTCTTAAGTCTTTTTAGTGTTATTTAGTTTTTTAGACAAAATTTGATAGACAGAAGAGAAGGGGCGCACAGCATAAATGCATATAAAATGTAAATCTGAGTTATTTCAGGCGAATTGACAATACAGAAGATAATAAATATGCTCAACAATGGATTTAGAACTCATAAACATACCCGGAAGTGTCCAGATTATTTATTTAAGAAAGTAGTCCAGTTTGCCAGCCAAGATGGTGAAAAACTGACCAAATCTAGTGTAGAAAGCTACAGAATGCAAAATCCAGCCTGAAAACGGTGGCAGATGAAGAGTACAAGCCAAACGCCTAAAATGATGAAGAGAAACCCTCAGAAAAGAAGGCGTTTCTCCAAGAAATGCCCAAACGCCCTTGCACAAGAGCCACGCACTTCACTGCAAACAACCTGAATTCTCACTTAGAAGGTACGGCCAAGAAGTATGATGTCTGCCAGATGAATTGAAGGCGCCATCTCCCAAAACCCTCTGAAACTGATAAAGAAATCCAATAGGAAACACAGCTCAAGCCCAGTAGAACCTCTGTATGAAGCTCTCACAAACTACACAAATTCAGTTGATCTCTCACAGCCTCAAAAGTGCTCAACACTGAAGAGTTATCGTTCTTCAATGGAAAAATTGTTCAAACCCTGATCACAGGAGAATGCACAGGAAATAGCACAAGGCAAAGTCGAAATTGTCAAAAGGTGAGTTTCTCATTGCCAAAAATGCCCTTTTATGCAAAGGCACGAATCCCAAGAAAATACGCCACTTTTGGATATTAAAATCTTTTAAATAATATTTAATTCATTTCAATAGTATATGAATAAATACTTGGGCGCACTTTATTCATTTAAGTGATTTAAAATATTAAATCACTTTTAGAGAATATTTATGATTTAAAAAATATAAAGTCACCCTACTATAATTAAATATTAATATTTAAATAAATTAAAAC
>VDFB02000015.1:533104168-533133699 GCA_007258455.2 Sequoia sempervirens | reverse complement strand
GTAGAGAGGGAATGAGGGAGGGAGAGAGAGAAGTGAGATAGAGAGGTGTAGAGAGAGTGTTAGGGAGTGATGGATGGAGAGGTAGGTAGAGAGGGATTAGGGAGATAGAGAGTAGAGAGGGAAGGAAAGGGGGAGATACAAATGGAGAGAGTGAGAGGTGAGTGTTGGCCTCCTACAATGATTCAATAACTAAGCCTTTACAACTATTTTTCAAAGATTGGACATATAACTTGAACAAATATCTCAATAATCATGAAGGTGTATTTAACTTGTCAACCCAGGGACATAAACTTGAAATGGGTCAACACTGTATGTGCACTAGGAGTAGTCATTTTACTCTATAGCTAAGAAAATCAAAATATTGGAATGTAAATTGCTTGGAAGGAGATAAAACAAGATTGAGCATCAATTAACAACTAGGTAAAGCTGAAATGCATAGTAGAGATAAAGATTTGAGAGAACAAATAGGAAACTACTTTGTCTGCTTTGGCTATAGGAACAATCACATAATAGAATTCTAGTGGTTGCAGGAACAGTCGATGTCAGATTTTGAACTAAGTACATAACATAAAATAATAACTAAACTAATTACTCTAAAGGATAGATTACTCACCAAGTGGGACCCCTTGGATGAGTATCCACTAAGACTAATGGAAACTCAAATGATCAAACTTCAGAATAATATTTTATTCATTGAGAAATATGGAAATAGAGTAGCATCATGACTGTATTGAAAAATGAATAATGATCAATACATCATCAATATCAATAACAACAACAATCAAGAACTAAGAAGAACCTCCAAGAATAAGATTCAAATCATTATTTATACTATCAATGAAATAGGGTGGTCAAATCCTACTAATTGAGAGGATGTCATTTAGGGAAAGCAGGGAAAAGAGTGGCAGAGCGGTTACGCCTTTAGGGAATCCAGTTAGACATGCATGCCCAACATGGAATCAACACTGCAATAACACCTACAATTGCTCAATTCCATTAATACAAGGTGGTTACAATTGAATATCATGGGGAATCTACTTCCGTTGTCCTCAGTTGACTCCTCTTAATGATTCCTTTGCATGATTTGATGATTTTCCTTTCTCAACTTAGCATCTTCAAATTATGGCTGCATGACACTGTCAGTACGCATAATTGCACATCTATAATTACTTAAAAGAACATTCATGAACCATATGTAAAATCAATACAGATAATCCAAATAATATTCTAATGTCATTAAAATTTACAAAGGTGGAAATTAAACCCGATGCCAAAGGTTTGAGGGAAACATTATAAAAGATCAACACTTAAACACTAAAGTTTATAATATAGTAATAGACTATGAAATCTACCCAAAACTTGACCAAAAACTAAGCTCATCATTTCCCTCCCAACCTAACATAGATTTCTAGTCCTCCAGTAGTAGAAGGGCTATTCTTCTATTTGGTCAAAGCTCTGAAGTTTGCAATTGCAAGCTAGCCAACATCTGTTGTTGCTAATCGTGAGTCTGGATCCCAATAAAATCCTCCCAGTCTATCAAATTTGATCCATATTTTCCTTTCTGTAGCAATATCATACTAGAAGAATCTGAAATTTGGTACATGCCACAAGAGAATGGGTGGCTGGAAGGTTAGGGGAAGCCAAAATCTCCCCCGTGTTCTACCTAATTGAATGTACCTATCAATTCGTTTCAATGCTGTAGCATAATTGTGAATAGAATAGGGTTCATCTTGCTTCTACTCATCTGTTAAGTTGTTCCATCACTAGGCCAGGTATCCCTTACAAGCTCTTCTTTTGCATCCATTTTAACCTCATATTTAGTATAGATAACTTCTATCCATGACATAATTCAGTTACCATTGCTGGGTCTAAGGAGCATTCTGAGCCATTCTCTACAAATATCTCTTGGATTACTTGACTCGGCTCTAATGGCTAAAGGAATGTTAGACTCTGTCGAACCCGAATACAAATACCTGCAAAACACAATAAATGAATACATTAGGAGATCAAATGCAAGTAAGAACAAGGATTCCCAATAAAATCCATTAGAAAAGTTTAAAATAGGAAATGAAACAAGAATTAAATGAAAGAGCAATAAAGAAAGCTAAATCCTATTGAAGACAATGCAAACTCTTGATCCCATGGGGGAATTGGTGCCAATTTGATGTGAAAATTGGCCCTTTCCCAACTCCAATGATGCAAGCTTGATGAACATTGATGAATGATCCACTTTGATGAAGAATGGTGAGTGCTTCAAGACCAAAATCTGCATAACCTAGCTACAAATTCGAAAATGTGGATGGAGATTGCTAAATATTTGAGCATAGTAAGTTTACTCAAATTGTGGATGATCAAATGAAGGATGAGCTCTTCATTTATATATGAGATTGATTAGAGAAGAGGCCCAAAAGGGATGAATGTGCGACTAATCTTCAACAAATGAGAAGAAGCCATATGCCATCATGTGAATGGTTGAGGAATGAGCACATTTTGAAGAATGTGCAAAGAGGGGGGAGATTCAAATTCAAAATATGGCTTGAAGGATGAGGTGAAAGGTGAAGCAAATGCACATGGCTCAAGAAAAGGACATGTAAGAGATTTTTAAATGCTTTGTTGGAAGGGACAAGTCCTTTTGGGGGGAGATTTCAAATTTGAGGAATATTCCATCTTTGATGCCTTTTTTGAGTGAAAATAGATTTATAAATCAATTAAATTGATTTTCATGTACAAGTTGCAAAATCTAGAGGATTTGAGTGATTAGGATTAGCATTAATCATGATTTGATTAATTTAAATGATGTTAGCTGATTTGACCATTTTGACTTAGATTTTAGGATTTAAATAACTCAAAATGAGAAGAGAATGATTTAGACCTAGTTAAATAATATTTTTTATTTATTTAACCAAAGGGGGTGATGTTAGATTAAATTAGATAAATGTTTGATTTATTTAATTTAATTAGATGAACTTTAGAGATTTAATCAAATAATATGGATTATTTAATTAAATAAAGATAGGAAGATGAAATGACCTAGCTAATTACACAAAGACAATGATTTAATTAAATCGAGGGATTTATTTAATTAAAAGGTGAATTATGGTGACTTTAATCAAATAAGGCTACTTGATTAAATGGTTAGATAGAGGAATAATTCAAGATGAAGGATAATAGTAGATCAAGATCAAGTGTGCGATATCAATCTGTATATTTTTGATGTCTACAGACTCCATTTTCTTGTAATATTTACTCTACTACCTCAACTAATTTCATTTTGGACCCAAGACATAAAGGCTCTCAATTGTATATCCCAAACATATAACAATGGGTTCCAATCATGATCCTTCGTAACAACATAATTATGCAAATATAATTCACATAACATATTTTTCATCTCAGGGGAAGCAATTATGAAGGAATTGAAGAATTCAGTAGGAGTTTCAATGGAGGGATTTAAATCTAAAACAGTTTTTGACAACTTCAAAGAGAGATATTTCTCTTTCAAGTATAGGGCATAAACCCTTGGAGGAGCTCTGCATTCCAAAATTTGTGGCACCACGGTCACAATATTATCTACTTTCTTTTTCAAAGTGGTAATCTCCTCATTTTTCTCCTTAATAACCTCATCCCTCATTTGGATTTCCTTTTTCAGTCTCTTCCTCTCTTGTTTCCATTCGTCCTCTCTCCTTTCTATTTCTTTCCATAAATTTAAAATTGCAGCATGAATTTCAAAATTAGGAGGGTTATGGACTCCTACTAGTATTTTTGATGATGGCAGCTCCCCATATTGTACTATTTGCATAAATTCGGGCTATCCAGTTGGTTGCGGGGGTATTATTTCTTCACCCTCTTCTTGCTGCAGGAATTCCTATGCCCCTTCTTGGTTCTATTCTTCCTCTGGCTGTGGCTGCAAGAACTCTTGCTCCTATTCTTATTTTTGCTGCAGGAACCCCTATTCATCCTCAAACTCTTCTGCAATATTGGCAAGGTCTGCTAGTGTTATTTTTTCCACCCTCTCAAATACTTCTTTTTTCTCAACATTCTCCTACTCCTTTGGAGCTTTAGTATCCCCATGTGATATCTCTTCATGCCTAGGGATTTCCTGTGGAGTTGTGCAAAAATCTATCCCAATTAGTTTCGACTTCCTAGGAGTGATTTTACATTTCCCTTTGGTTGCATGATGAATAGGGTCAACATTCCTCTTTCTAGCACTCAACACCTCTTTCTCTATAGGCTAGGTTTGGGCTTGTTCATTTTATTTTCTTGTTTCAGCCTCCTTCCTCTTGCCTTGGTTCTTATTAGGGTTTCTAGGGGGACATTATCATCATAATCCGATGAGGAGATAGCTTCTTGCGAATGCTCTATTTATGAGGAGCTAATGTTTATGGATTCCTCTACTGTTGCAGGAGGGTTCATGCTAGAGCTGGCACCATAAGTTGAAGCACCAAGAGTTGCTTCAACTAAGCTTAATCTTTTGCTAACCCTACGGGGTTGGGGTAAAACCCTAGTTGCAGTTCCTTAGGTCTAAATTGATCAATATTCAAAAATTCCTCCTAGGACATCTTAGAGACACTATGCAAAGATTTATTAACCAATAATTTTATCAAACAATGGTGGGAGATAGAGTTGTCCCTACCTTTTTGTGTTTCAGTTTCCATGATAAAGAGAAGGTTATAGAGAACATTGTGCACATTCATCCTCCTTCTGTGCCTCATGTGGCTTAAAATATTGAAATGAGCAGAATGCAGGTTTGAAAAATGTCCCTCATAGGTAATGTACCTTATTATGTAGACAACTATCTACTTCCAAGGTTTAGGAAGAGGTCCTCTTTGCACCCTATTTGTCAATGCTAATTAGTGGGTTGTCATGTATGTGAATTCTGCTCTAGCCGACTTGGCATCCCTAGAGGCAGGGTAATTCTCACCATTTGCAGGTAACCCTGAAACTTTTGCAATTCTCTCTTCAGTTGCCACAATTTCCAATCCTTTTACCATGGCTCTGTCTTTAGAGAATGTCTGAGCAAACTCGAGAGCAATGCCTTTGTCAGTAAAGATCACTTCACACATTCGATCTAGATTTTCAAATTGGCTTATTTAAATTTATGATGTAGCCAAATTATGGTTTGACACATGAGCAATATATTTGCATTTTTTATATCCCCCCCAACCTAAAGTTTGACATGTGTCCACACATGTGGGAAAGGAGGGATGATATGACAGGGAGTAATGATATATTATGTGAATATCCATACTAATGTACAATGATTAAATAAATGAACTTTAAAGGTAATTAATAGATGTGAATTAATACACACATACCTGAATGTGTGAAGGATGCATTTGCAAAGATCATGGAGTAAAGAAAGTACTGTTTCTCCTTTTTTGGAATGATTAAGCAATTAATGAATTTAAGTAGAATGGAGTGAGGTAGAGTGAAATGATGAAAGAGAGAAAGATGATATGGATGGATGGATGGGCGGCTGGGTGGAGACAAATACATACCTTAATTTAGCCAAAAGGTGGGACACTAAGTCCACCGCTTTTGGCTGCAAGAAACTCACTTACTGAATGTTGGGAAAATTTTTGTAGGAACTCTTCGTTGGAGGTTGACTTATGATATAACCTGAGATGATGACCATTGACGAGTAGCTTGAATCTGACAGGGTCAATAGTAGTTAGCTTAACGACTCCATTAGGAAAGACTTCAACAACCTCGTATGGTCCTAGCCATCTTGTCTGTAACTTTCCTACATTGTCCTAATATTTGGAGTCATATAACAATACCCAGTCACCTGGTTGAAATTTCTTCTTTGTGATAAATTTATCATGCCATCTCATCCTTTGGTTCTACACTACCTTAGTGTGGTGCAGGGCTATCCTCATCTCATCCAAAGCATTCAACTGCATGATTCTCACTTTCTCTACTACAGAGATATCCATCCCTAGGTCTACTGTAGTTATAAGGGTCTTATGCTCAAACTCAATAGGCATCATGGCTATCTTCCCATACAACAACTTGATGGGGTGAAACCTGTAGTGGTTTTCCAAGTGGTTTTATAGGCCCACACAGTTTCTATCAATCTACTTGCCCAATCCTTTTTGTGGATGGCTACTGTCTTTGTCAGAATAGCTTCAATTTCTTGATTGGTGATCTCAGCTTGTTTATTGGCTTAAGGGTGATAAGGGGTATCATTTCTATGCCTAATTTTGTATTCCTTAACCAAGGTTGTAATAATAGTTGAAGTGAATTGAGCTCCTTGGTTAGTCACTATTTCTCTTGGATCACCATACCAAGTGAAAATATCTTCATATAGAAATTCTACAACTTTATTATCTCTTGCATGCTTCATGGCCTTAACATCTACCCACTTGGTCACATAATTAGTGCATACTAAGATATAAGACTTACCATGTGATGGTGGGTCAATGGGTCCCACAAAATCCAATCCCCACTTGTCAAAATGAGTGATCACTACTTGGGGATAAAGTGGAATCTCATTTGATTTGGTTGTGTGGCCCATCCTTTGGCATCTGTCACATTTCCTTGTGTATTTTTTCATCCTTGTGGAGTGTAGGCCAATAGTATCCTATGCTCAGAATTTTCATGGCTGTCCTTTTTGCTGCAAAATTTCCTCCATAGGGTTTGTCATGGCATGCATGTAGGATGTCATATGTCTCATCTTATCTCACCCATCTTCTCATACAATGATCTAGTCTAGTATAAAACAAGTATCCAACAATCCAGGAAAAAGGAAAAGATTTTTCAATAAGTACTCTTCTCTCCTTTGGTGAGATATGAGGAGGAACTATTTCTGTCACAAGGTAATTGGCTATGTCAACATACCAAGGTGTTTCCAAGGACATTGATGGAAAATAGATGCTCATCAAGAAAGGAGTCATTTATGACTCGATTGTCCTCAGATGTGGCCAGTCTTGAGGGAAAATCTACAAAAACATTGGCCTTTCCTGGTTTATCCAAGATGGTTATGTCAAACTCTTACATCAACAATAACCACCTTGCTAATCTTCCTAAGATCAGAGGCTTGTTCATAAGGTATCTAATGGCTGCATGATTAGTGTGCAAAAAAATCTGATAACTTGTGATAAAGTGCCTAAATTTGTTCAAGGCATAAATTACTGCTAGCATCTCTTTTTCTATCACAATGTAGTTAAGTTAGCTTCTTGCAGATTTTTGCTTATAAAGTAAATGGAATTTTCAATGGCTCCATCTTTCTATCCTACTATCGCCCCTATGGCATAATTTGATGCATCTGTATGAATGTGGAAGGGGATCTCCCAATTAGGTCCTTTTAATATAGGAGCATGGGTCAAGGATTCCTTTAAATAAAAAAATGCTTTATCACAGTCTTCTATCCATTGGAACTCAACATCTTTTGTTAGGAGATTGTACAATAGGGTTGCCATTTTACTGAAGTCTTTGATAAATCTTCTATAATATCTTGTATGTCTCAAGAAATTCCTAACATCTTTTTGTTTTGCAGGTGTAGGCAGATCAATAATTACCTCAATTTTTGTAGGGTCAACTTAGATTTCTTTGTGGGAAATGTAGTGATTGAGAACTACACCTTCTTGAATCATCATGAAGCACTTCTCACTATTTAAGGACAGGTTTTGGTCTTCACATCTCTGTAGGACCTTTCTAAGATTCTCCAACACTTCATTAAAGTCAACACCACAGGTAGTAAAATCATCCATATAGATCTCCATGTAGTCAAGGGAGATGTCAGAAAGTATGCTAATGATTGCCCTCTGAAAAGTTGTAGGTGCATTGCATAAGCCAAAAGGAAGTATTGAATAGGCATATTTTCCCCATGGGTAGGTGAAGGTTGTCTTCTCTCGATCCTCAAGTGCAATTTGAATCTAGTTGTAGCCAATGAATCCATCTAGAAAAGAGAAATATTATTTTCCTGCAAGTGAGTCCAAGACTTGATCTACAAAGGGCAATGGAAAATGATCTTTCTTGGTGGAAACATTAAGTTCTCTATAGTCAACACAAATTCACCACTTCCCACCCTTCTTTGGCACAATTACCAATGGAGACACCCAGTGGCTATCTGAGATGGGGTAGATAAATCTGACATCTAATTTTTTTTGCAATTCTACTTTAACAATTTCCCTAATGTAGGGTTGATTTAGTGTTGAGGCTGCCTTACTAATTGACAATCATCTTTGATGTAGATCCTATGAGTGCAAATGTTAGGATCCAGTCCTTTCATATCATGATAATCCCATGCAAATGCATGCTGATGAGACTTCAATAAGTTGGTCAATTGCAACAACTATTCTTTACTTAACTTACTGTTAATATTCAAACTTGACTAGTCAATTCTATCATGGCTGCTTCATTAACACATGGTATCTTGAGTTCATATGGCAGCATTGTGTGAAACATACTTGTTGCTACAAGAATTTTTTTTGCTGGCATAGTGGCTACAAGAAGAGTGGCTATAAGAAGCATGATTGTAGGAGGTTCGTCTGCAGATGGAGTGGCTACAAGAAGAGCAGGTGGAATAGGTAGAAGTGTTTTCATGGGATTAGCAGAACTAGATGTGTTAGAGGATGATGCTTCCTCAACTTCACAATGGTTTTGAATTATGCTAGACAACACCTCATCTTCATCTTGAAGTTGCAAAAAATGGATTATACCTAACATCATAAGTTGCGCCACTGAGTTAACTTCCTTAGTCTCTTCACCAACATGTGGCCATATAGGGTTCTCCTCATCATGAGTGGGTTGAGCAGGAGGATAAAGAACAAGCTTTTTGGTGTTCCTACCATCTAAAATGGTCATGTCACCCAATGGACACCCAATATAAGCGTCTGTTGTTGCTAACCATGGTCTTCCAAGGATGATAGGGTATCCTCCTAGCGTAGCTTTAGGAGAGAGAATCATGAAGTCTGTTGGGTACTCCCAAGAGTCTAGAATCAACACAAGATCTTCTACTATACGTTTAGGTTTCATAGTAGAACTATCAACAAGCTGCATGATAGTAGGAGTAGATCTCATGCTTGTAATATTTAGTTGCTGCAAGATGTCCTTAGTCATCACATTTATTGCTGCTCCCAAATCAATCAAAACATTCTTTATTTGAATTCCATTGATGAAAAATGCTACCATAGGACTACCTAGATCATTGTACTTGGGAATGGTCACTTTTCCAAGCATGATGTTAGTGAGTTGTGCCACCACATGGATTGTAGTCAGGTCTTTCTTCTTCCATCCCCAACTTCTTGAGGCATGCTTCTTTGATTGCCTTTCCATATATAAAAACATCTTTTATGGCCTAAAAGAGAGGTATTTGAACACATATGTGTTTCAACTACTCCAAGATGTCAAAGGTTGTATCTTCCTTGTCTTCCTTATGCTTGGAAACTTCCAATCTTTGAGGGAATGGTGGCTCTTGTACAATCTTCTTATTTGGAATTGGTTCAGGATTTTTAGGTACAATAGGCTGAATAGGATCATTCAGAGGTTCCTCTTCCTCTTCCATAGGTAGCTTAGTGATGAGAGGTGTGGAAAGATTTGGTAAAATGGTTCTTGAATGTAGATGAATGTCACTAAAACTCAAAACACATGCAGGAAATTAGTTTGGATCTATAGAATATACTAGCTGCTGCTGTGGTTTTTTATTTGGGTTAGGTGTGGGCTGAGCTGGTAATTGAGTAGGTTTAGGTGCATTTGAGCTTGAATTAGTAGGTGGAGGCATTATAGCAAATTGCTGTGGTTGAGAAGGTGGCTACATGCAATTGGTGGTCTAGTTTAGTCATTGCTGACCTCTCCATTGAGATGTTTGTTTCCAGTTCTTGGGAGGTGGTTACCAAGGTCCTTGGAACTACTGCCAACTTCCCTGAGGTTGCTACCATTGAGGTGAGGAATTATGATAGTTGGGCCGAGCAATTGGAGGGTTACCCAAAGACTGTGGTGGATATCCCCCATAGTTGGGTGGATATGGAGGCTTCCACTGGTTACTAGATGAATAAGAATTGAAATATGGTCCAAGAAAAGATGGTGGATCTGGTGGCATACCTTGTCTCGGAGCCTATGGCTTCTTTTGTGCAACAAAGTAAACTTGATCTTCCTTAGTTTGAATTGGTTTGAACTTAGGTGGAACCTGATTGTTGTTGATGTTAGCTACCATCTTACATCTGGAGTCCCTCTTCTTTTGTCTGCAATGAGGGGAGTATTCTATCAACATTGTCTCTACCTCCTCATGCTTCTTTTTAGCTTGAAGTGTATCCAGCTGATTAGCTAGATTGTTTATAATATCTTGCTTGAAATCTACCAACAAATTATTCATCTCCATCCTTGAAACTCCATTGGTGGATGACTTACCCATAGAAGATTGGTAAACTCTCCCTTTCTTTGAAGCTGCTATGGAATAGTTGTGACATATTTTATTGATATCTTCCCAAGGAACTTGAGTGATATCTCCTCCTTCCATCAGGTCCAAAGTATCAATGCAACTCTCATTGATTCCTCTTAGGAAAAGTAGGTTTTGTGATTCTTCATTGTGTGTATGGTGTGGGGATTTCTACAAGCAAAACAAAAACCTAGAAATGTAACCTTCCAAGCTCTGATCTTCCTTCTGCTGTATCCTAAAGATATCACCTCCTCTCATATCACTTCCTCTGTAATATTCTTTGTACTTTTCAAGGAACTTTGTCTTCATGTCCTCCCAAGTCTCCATAGTGTCTCTACCTCCTCATGAACCATCTTAGTGCAACTTCCTTCAAAGTGGTAGGAAATAGCTTAAGCCTATGAGCATCAGTTGTATAGTCATAACTTCTATAGAGCATGTAAAACTCAAACAAGAAGGTATGAAGGCCTTCTATAACAAGTCCATAGAACTTAGGGAGTGCTGAAGCAGGGATATTCTTGATGTTGTGTACTTCATTTTGATGAGAAATGGGAAAATGAAAAGCTGGCTGGTTAGGTCTATTCCTATTTGCATCACCCATGTCTTCTTGTTGGATTTCTAAAGCAAATGGGTTATCAATATAGTTTTGATCTTTAGTGGAGGTTTCAAAACTAGTCAAATTAGGATATTCGTCAGCAAAGGGAAATGGTTCTTCTTCTTCTTCATTTTTGGGCAGATTTGGAAGCTCAACTAGCTGAAATAGATCAGGATTATTAGGAAGAAATATCCCATGAGAATCTCTTCTCCCTCCTCTATGCATGCGGTATTACTTAGCATCAACCAACTCACATAAAGAATGAGCAAAAGAATGGTGGATCATTACTATCTAGCAAAGGGAAATCTAAGAACAACTCAAAAACTAGTACAATGGAAAAACTATCAATGACTTCCAAGAACTTCCTAGCTTGACACCATCCCCAAAAATGGTGCCAAAAATGTTGGCCTCCTACAATGACTCAATAACTAAGCCTTTACAACTATTATTCACAGATTGGACATCTAACTTGAACAACTATCTCAATCATCATGAAGGTGCATTTCACTTGTCAACCTAGGGATGTAAACTTGAAATGGGTCAAAACTGTATGTGCACTAGGAACTCAAAGTATTCATTCTACTCTATAACTAAGGAAATCACAATACTGGAAAGTAAATTGCTTGGAAAGAGATAAAGCAAGACTAAGCATCAATTAACAACTAGGTGATGAGGGCACAACTCGAGACACAAAAAATAACCCACAAACAAGATAATAATTTTATTATTCAAAAAATGGAGCTTCTTAAATGTAGAGGATCTCAAATCCCCAAGTTCTACAACACATGCAAGTTACAGAAAGCTACAGAATAACCCTTTCGCAATATGCGAGCTTGTCCCCAAAAAGCTACCCAAAAATTAGAAACTTGCCCATAAATAGAGCTCCTCCTTAGTTTGGAGCCAAAAAAACATTAAAATTTGAGTTTAGGCGGTTTGGCGCCAAAAGTTTACAACATGAAGTTCAAATTTCAAAAGAGCTTTTGCAATTTTATCTTCTAGAAAGTGCGCCAACTTCCCGGGGCCATAACTTTTGATCCGGGACTCTGATTCACAAACCGTTTGAACCGTTGGAAAGGTCTCAAAGTCAATAACACGCTTGAAATTGCTACACCAATTTTAGAAAGTTTTAGGGCCATTCCAGGAACTCTAAGTGCCTCAAATCTAACTCAGAAGATTTTTAGGTACAAATCTGGGAAACTAAAACTACAATATCTTTCAACCCAGAAATAGAAAATAAAAACTATAAATTAGGAATTTCATTATGATGAAAGGGTATCCAAAATGTAAAAACATCTAAAAAATGAGAAACTTTAAATTTAACTATTTTTGGGTGATGTAAGATTGCCCTTACACCACTGGATGCTCCTGCATCAGACACCCAGTGGTAATTTGAGAAGTGACCTCGCCATGTCTCGGTGGTGGAGGAAAAATCAAATGGTCAACCTCTGCCTTAGGCAACCGGGATGAATCTTCAACAGGCCTTCATTTCCATTTCACCAGATATTCTTCATACTGCCTATTCCGGTACTCCTTCCCACATGACTATCCAGGATTTCTTCAATCTCCTCCTTTTCTGAAGTAGGTGCTGGAATCCCACACTATTCCATCATTGGTACTTCCTTTGCACCACCTTCATGATACTCAGTCAAATCTAAAATATTGAACACAGGGGAAATGTTGAATCCATCTGGAAACTCTACCTCATATGCATTCCCTGAATCATGCCGTTCAAAATTTTACAGGGACCAAACTTCTTCATCTTCAATTTGTTATATGTTCCCCTGGAAACCTTTCTTTCCTCAAGTGGACCATCACTTCATCACCAATCTGAAACTCCTTATACCTCCTCTTTTTTGCCTTAGCCTTATACTGCATATTCATCTTGTTAATATGTTCTCTTACCCTTCTCATGTATATCCTTGATGTGTTCTGCAAATTCTTTGGCTTCAACACTTATTTTCTTCTCTTGGTCCATCTTCCTCAATTCTAGAGCTGTTCTGGGGCTACCTCCATACACAATTTGAATTGTGATCTACCAGTGCTTCTATTGACAAAATTGTTGTAAGAAAATTCTACCGGGTAAGATCAAGTCCCATCCCTTGGGTTTATCTCCTACCAAACATCTCATAGGTTACTCGGACTCCTATTAACAACCTTTGTTTTCCCATCTGTTTGTGGATGGTGTGTAGAACTGAACTTCAACTCTGTCTTCAGCTTCTTCCACAAGGTCCTCCAAAAGTACCCCACAAATTTGGTGTCATGATCTAAAACAATACTCTTTGGCAGACCATGTAGCCTCACCACCTCTTTGAAGAACAAATCAGCAATGTGGATTGCATCATGGGTCTTCTGACATGGAATGAAATGTGCCATCTTCGAAAACCTATCAACCACCACAAAGACTAAATCATTCCCTCGTTATGTCCTTGGAAAACCAAGAACAAAGTCCATACTTATATCCTCCCACGGCCTCTCTGGTACAGGTAAGGGCTGATATAAGCCTGTATTCTAGCTCACTCCTTTAGCCATCTCACATACTCTGTAGCTTTGTACAAACTTCTTCACATCCTGTGACAATTGAGGCCAATAATAATGCTCACTGATAATGGCAATGGTCTTATCTTGATCAAAATTTCCTACCATTCCTCCACTATTCTTCTCCTTTATCAGGTTCTCCCTCATGGAACTCCTCGGGATACACAATTGACTTCCCTTAAATAACATGCCATCCTGGATTATGAAATCCAACCACCTTGTCCATTCCACTGTAAAAGGTTCTTTGCAAGCTTTCCAAGCCTCTGCAAAATTAGGATCTTCTACATATAGTGTTTTGAGTTCATTGAACCCAACCACTTCAATCTACATCTTTGTCATCAATGTATGCCTCCTACTTAAGGCATCTGCAACCCTATTTGACTTCCCACTCCTATGTTTCAAAAAAAAGGTATAACTCTGCAAAAACTCTACCCATTTCATATGCCTCGATTTAATTTTCCCTAACTATTTAGGTATCGCAAGGCCCTGATGATCAGTATATAGAACAAATTCCTTCGCAACAAATAATGTCTCCATTTCTTTAATGCTTGAACTATTGCATAAAATTCCTGATCATATACATAATACTTTCTCTTGGCATCATTTAACTTTTCACTAAAATAGGCAATGGGCTTACCTTCTTGGCTCAACACTACTCCAATGGCACAACCACTAGCATCACAATCCACTTGAAACACCTTGTTGAAATCTGGGAGGGCTAGAACATGTTGCTCTGTCACCTTCTGCTTCAACAGTTCAAAACTTTTTGCTACTCCAGCGCTCCACTTGAATTCTTTTCTATCCCCTCTCATTGTTTCAGTCAGTGGTCCACAAATACTATTGAATTTTCTAATGAACTTTCTATAAAAACTAGTCAAACCATGGAAATATCTCACCTCGGTAGCAATTCTTGGGGTAGGCCATTCCAGAATAGCCTTCACCTTCTCTGGGTCCATCTTGAGACCTTCTGCTGAGACAACAAACCCCAAGTACACTAATTCCCTCTTCAAAAAATTGCACTTCTTCAAATTAATCAATCGTTTCTCTTCTCTTAACTTCTCAAAGACTCTCCGAATATGCATCAGATGCTCATCCAACATCTTACTAAAAATAAAAATATCATCTAAATACACAATAACAAAACTTCCCAGAAATTCTTTTAGTACCTTGTTCATGAGCCGCACGAATGTGCTCAGTGCATTGGTTAGCCCAAAAGGCATGACTAACCACTCATACAGACCCTCTTTGGTCTTGAAGGAAGTCTTCCATTCATCTCCCTCTCGAATCTGGATATGGTGATATCCATTCTTCAAATCAATCTTTGTGAAGTACTGAGTCCACTCAACCAGTCCATCAGGTCATCCATCCTTGGTAGGGGAAATATGTACTTGATTATTATCTTGTTTATGGCTTGGGAATCTGTACACATCCTCCACTCCCCATCCTTCTTTGGTGCTAGTACTACAGGTACTGCACATGGACTCAAACTCTCCTATATCAAACCCTTTCTCAACAACTCTTGAACTTGTCTGTTCAACTCCTCATTTTCTGCTAGTCATTCTGTGAGCTACCTTATTTGGCAAATTGGCTCTAGGAATCAAGTCAATTTGATGACTGATCTTCCTTATTGGTGGTAAACCCTCAGGTACATTATCAGAAACAATATTCTAAAACTCATCCAACATCTCAGAAACTTCTTCTGGAACCTTCTCACTATCCTCCTTACTCACTCTAGGAATCAATGCATAACACACACGCTCATGCTTCATACCTTCTAAAAATTTTCTTCCATCTACATAACAAATTCTAGCACTACTGCATACCTTTTCTTCAGTCTCCTTTAGGGGTTTCAACTTGTGACGAACCCCATCCTTTGTCAAGGAATAAGTGTTTGCATGGCCATCATGTATAGCTCGCCTATCAAACTTCCATAGCCTCCCCAACAACATGTGACATGCATCCATGGGGATGATATCATAGACTACCTCATCATGGTAGCTCCTGATCTTGAAATTTACTAGGCATTGCTCATTGACCAAAACTTTGTGGTCTTTCTACAACCAAGCAATCCGATACAGATGTAGTTGCCTTTCCCTCTTCAGCTTCAACTTTGTGATCATCTCCTCTGACACCAGATTATCAATGCTCCCACCGTCAATAATGACATCACAACATTTTCCTTCACACTTGCACCTTGTGCGAAATAGATTCTTCCTCTGTTCTAGTTCCTTTTCCTTAGTCACTAGGGCTCTCCTAATCACTAAGGTTTCTCCCCTTTCAACATCATCTGAATGTTCAGATTGGGCCTCCTCATCTGCATGCGCAACCCTTCCACAATCTTCTGGCCCTTTTTTTGCCCTTCCTTGGTGTTGTGGACATTCATAGGCTCGATGCCATTCTTCACCACACTAGAAACACGTTCGTCTGAAACCACCTTTTCTAGATCCTTGTCCATATCCCCCTCGTCCTCTACCTCTTTGATCACCACTATTTTGATCATGAGGGTGGTAGAAGTTGTCATTCCTTTGGCTTCGGCTGGTACCCACATCTTCAGTTTTCTTTCAATCATCATTTTGACTTCCTGAAGGTCTGCCATTGCCCCTTCCACTTTGACCTCCTCATCCTTTTTGCTTGCCATCAAATCTTTTTTTCAGGTTCTCTTCCACCTTTAGAGCAAACTGATACACATCCTCAATGGTGGTCATTCTGACTAGGCTTAACTCCTCCTGAATGCTCAGTCGTAACCCATTAAGATATTGGGCTACCTTCTCCTTATTGGCCTCTTTGTGACTTGTTCTAATGATTATCTTGTGAAAATCTTCAGTATATTCTTTCACAGATCTGCTTCCTTAGTTCAACCCTTGCAATTTCTTCAACAGATCTAACTCGTAGTCCACTGGTATGAACTGCTTCTTCAGTTTCTCTACCATGTAATCCCATCTGTTGATCTTTCCTTTTCCTCTTCGATTTCTTTCCAACTGGACCTCTTTCCACCAAATACTGGCATGACCATTCAGCTTCATTTTAGCAAACTTAACCCAATTTGGGTTCTCTATTTCTTCATACTCAAAATATTCTTCTAGCTCGTTGATCCAGTCAATCAACTCTTCTGGGTTCAGACTTCCGGAATAATTGGGGACTTCTACTCTGGGTCTTTTCCTGATCTTTGAAATGGCCCTTATTAGCCGCATTTGGTCTTGATCAATTTCTTTTGTTTCCTCTTCTACATCTGAACCTTCTTCCTCTCCTTCATCCTCACTTTCCTCCCTTGGGTTTAACCCTCTTCTCAACTGCTCTTGTAACCCATCAATCTGTCTCTGGAGGGCTGCCAGTGCATCTCTTCCACAAGCATTTCTACCACCTTGACCACCTCTGGCACCACCATGCCTACCAGGCATCATTCTTGGAGGCATCTTTCTTAACCTTGACCCACAACCATGGTCCTGGTGCGAACTACCTCACGATTGACGATTTGTCCACATGCTCAAGAAAACCTGCTCTGATACCACTTGATGAGGGCACAACCCGAGACACAAAAAATAACCCACAAACAAGAGAATAATTTTATTATTCAGAAAATGGAGCTTCTTACATGCAGAGGATCTCAAATCCCCATGTTCTACAACACAAGTAAGTTACAGAAAGCTACAGAATAACCCTTTCGCAATATGCGAGCTTGTCCCCAAAAAGCTACCCAAAAATTAGAAACCCCCCCATAAAATAGAGTTTCCTCTTAATTTGGAGCCAAAACAACATTCAATTTGGTTGCAGACTGGTTGCCTTTGGGGTACAACATGAAGTTCTCCAAAGAGCGATATTTGCGAACAGCATCTTTTAGAAAGTCGCCAGCTTCTCGGGCCATAGCACGGTCAGGGGCTCTTGGATTAGCGGGTGGTTGGAAAGGTCTCAAAGTCGATGTAGCGGCTCAAAATTGCTCGTCAATTTGGAAAGTTTGGGAGCTGTTTAAAGGGAAATCTAAGTGCCTCAAATCTAACTCAAAAGATTTTTAGGTGCAAATCTGAGAAACTAAAACTACAATATCTTTCAACCCAGGAATAGAAAATAAAAACTATAAATTGGGAATTTCATTATGATGAAAAGGGTATCCAAAAATGTAAAAACATCTAAAAACTGAGAAACTTGAAATTTAACTATTTTTGGGTGATGCAAGATTACCCTTACACCATTGGATGCTCCTGCATCACTAGGTAAAGCTAAAATGCATAACAGAGATAAAGATCTAAGTGAAAAAACAAGAAACTACTCTATCTACTATGGCTGCAAGAGTAGTCACAAAATATAATTCTAGTGGCTACAGGAATAGTCGATGCCAGATTTTGAACTAAGTATAGAACAAAAAATAATAACTAAACTAATTAAGTTCGAAAGGATAGATTAATCACCAAGTGGCCCCCCTTGGATGAGTATCCACTAAGACTAATGGAAACTCAAATGCTCAAACTTTAGAATAACACTTTATTCATTGACAAATATGGAAATAAAGTAGCATCATGGCTGTATTGAAAAATGAATAATGCTCAGTACATCATCAATATCAATAACAACAATAATAAGGAACTAAGTAGAACCTCCAAGAAGAAGATTCAAATCCTTATTTATACTATCAGCTAAATAGGGCGGTCAACTCCCACTAACTGGGAGAACGCCATTTAGGGAAAGTAGGGAAAAGAGTGGCATAGTGGTTACACCTGCAGGGATTCTAGTCAGACATGCACGTCCAACATGGATTCGACACTGTAGTAACACCTACAATTTCTCAATGCCATTAATACAAGGTGGTTGCAATTGACTATCGTGGATAATCTGCTACTGTTGTCCTTAGTTGACTCCTTTGAATGATTCCTCTGCATGATCTTCTGACAATTTTCCTTTCTCAACTTAGTATCTTCAAATTATGGCAATGTGACACTATCAGTATGCATAATTGCACATCTATAATTACTTAAAAGAACATTCATGAACCATATGTAAAATAAATAAATATAATCCACATAATATGCTAATGTCATTAAAATTTTCAAAGGTGGGAATTAAACCCAATGTTAAAGGTTTGAGGGAAACATTATAAAAGATCAACACTGAAACACTAAAGTTTATAATACTGCCAACAAATAGACTATGAAATCTACCTAGAACTTGACCAAAAACTAAGTTCATCATTGAGATAGAGAGTAATAGAGAGAGAGTGGTAGGTTGTGATGGATGGAGAGCTAGGCATAGAGGGAGAGGGGATATATATTTAAGTAGAGAGGGAGGGAGAGAGGGAGGGAGATGTAGTGATGGAGAGAGAGGTGAGATAGAGAGAAATAGAGAGTGGTGGAAGGAGAGGTAGGTAGAGAGAGGGAGAGAGGAGATAAAGATAAGTAGAGAGGGAAGGAGAGGTAGACATAGTAGATATAAAGATAAGTAGAGAAAGAATGGGGGAGGGAGGGAGAGAAAGGTGAGATAGAGAGGTGTAGAGAGAGAGAAATAAGTTTTGATGGATGTAGAGGTAGGTAGAGAGAGGGATTGAGAGATAAATAGTAGATAGGGAAGAAGAGAGGGAGATATAAGTATAGAGGGAGAGAGAGGGAGGTGAGAGAGAGGTGAGGTACAAAGAAATAGAGAGTCGTAGGGAGTGATGGAGGGAGAGGTAGGTAGAGAGAGAGTGAGAGAGAGAGAGATAAGTAGAGAGGGAAGGAGGGAGGTAGGGAGAAAGAAGTTAGGTAGAGAGAATTAGAGGGAAAAGGAGAGAGACAAAGAGAGAGTTCTTGAGATCAAGGGAGAGAGAGTAAGATAAAGGGTTGGATATAGTGAGAGAGAGGTCTAGAGTGTAAGGGATTAAAATGAGTGAGATAGAGAGATAAATAATGTAACTTGTTGATTACTGAAATTTAACCTCCTGATTACTAAAATTTGACTAAGTCTAAAATTTGTGAGATCTTCCAAAAACTAGAATTTGTATTATAACTCCTAGAGATCCGAAACCACTCTCAAACATCTTGAAACTATATACATGAAATAAAACTTAAAGTATAAGAAAGTAAACGGCTGTATGTAAATGACAACTTATACATATAGTTGAGATAGAGAGAAATAATACAACTTGCTGATTACTGAAATTTAACCTCCTGATTACTGAAATTTGACTAAGTCTGAAATTTTTAAGATCTTCCAAAAACTAGAATTTGCATTATAACTCCTAAAGATCCGAAACCACTCTCAAACATCCTGCCTATATACATGAAATATAACTTAAAGTATATGAAAGTTAACCTCCATATGTAAATGTCAACTTAAATATTTATCTCATGTATATAGTTTCCCTCAAAGATAACAAGAAGAAAGAAAAAAAGAGAAGAAAAATAAATTCGATGTAGATCAAAACGTGGGCGCATTATAATGCGCTCATGTTTTGTCAATGCATTCACAAAACAAAAAAGCCATGTCAAAACTAAGATATAACACGTGCGCATTGTATCTTGCTTTGGGAATCCCCAAGCCTTGGGATTGGTATTTGCCTTGGAATACCAACCCAAAGGCTTGGGGGGTATTCCCAATGACTAGAGTTGTGTTTTTGAAAATTCTACAAATTTTTCACATAATTAGGTTCATGCTCATCATTAGGATTGCACGTGGTTCAATGTCAAAAAAATTGAACACATGGGTAATGTTAGGTTATCTCTTAGCTATCTAATGATGTATTTTTTTCACTTTCTGACAATGTTAACCTTTCATCTATAATCTCTTTTGTTTGTATGCCTCTTTTTTTCCAAAAAGTAGTGTTTGGTGTTTTTTTCATTATAAAATAACCATTCATCAAAATTTCAAATAAATTATAGTTTTAGAAACTAGAATCCATTCTACAATTTTTTTTAAAAAAAATTCAATTACTTTCCAAAATTTGTAGGGGGAGCATGGCCAAAATTCTGCTTTTCAAGAAGTGTCCACTTAGAAAATTAGTAAAAAATCAAATATTCATTAAAAAATTATCAAAAAAATTATGCATCAACTACATACTGTTAGCTAACTTCTGACCATAGTGATTTTAAAAATACTACAAAAAAGTTCATTGTGCTAGGGTCGTACAAGAGTTGCTACGTTATGCTTTTTCTAATAAAAACAACACCAATTTGTGTACGTCCCTCTTTTGAACCCCTTAATCTCAACCATTTTCAAAATAAATTAGTAGTTTAGAAAGTAGACTTAGAGCACTTTGATCCTTTTTTTTGTTTCATCTCAAAATTTTGAGTGTAACTATCCTCAATTTCACATCCAAGGTTAGTATTTCTTGATTTCAGAAAAAAAGTGGCCACTTAAGCCCCCTTTTTGGGAGCCATCTTGGTGCACATACCCTATTGACAGTCTAGGACTCCAGTTGCACTTGTAGGGTATCGATAGAACACTATCATTGTTATTATGCATTGTAATGGAGCTGGTGCTCCTATAATTTGAGAAGTTGGTGCTTCAGTAGTTTTTGTGGAGTTGGTGCTCCTAATTGTAAGGATTTGATGCTCAAATTGAATAAAGGAAATATTTTTGAGTGGTTCTTATTCCTCGAGAGGGTTTTCCACTCAGGACATATATTGTGTCATGTGATGGCTTTATGTGTGTGTGAATTCTTCATACATGTTTGATTTTAATGTTTCATCAAATGTATTGAATGGCTGTCAAATGTATATGTCAAGTTTCATGCATAAAAGCTTTTGATTTAAAGTGAGCCCTGATACATGTGATAGTGTTAAGTTTCCTCTTAGTTAATGTGTCATGTTTAAATTCATGGTTCATGCAAATACAATTCTGTTTGTGCACAAGTCAAATATGTTCTTTGAATTGTCATTTGGTGTCTTGATTTAAAAAGTCAAGTTTGCTATGTACATACTATCGTTTGTCCTCTTGGTTCAAAAGCAAACATAAATTTTGGATTTTAAAAGAATGTGACATTTATAAATAATTGATTGACCCCCCCTCTTAGTGATTTCAGTCTTCCAACAATTGGTATCAGAGCATAGGGTCCTCTGATAGGTCTAACCCACCTAGGATAAATTCTGGTTATTGGAAGTCCATTAGTCATATCTCAAATTCAAGAAGGTACTTTTGTGACTTGAGCCAAATCCTTGATTAATAAAGTATAATTGACTTAAGGGTTTCTAGTTTTGGAGTGTTGTGTTTGATATGGAAAAAGGTAGAAGGAATAATGGAAAAAAAATTCACAGCAAAATACTAATCATCAAATTCAGTCTAAATCTAATATGAATAGTAATGAAGAAGAAGTCATATATAGTAACTCTGAAATGGTAGAATACCCTAGTCTAGAGCACCTTAGTTTGAAGGTACAAATTTTATCTTGTGGAAATCTAGGATGGAAACTTATTTATATTCTTTAGGGTTTGAAGTGTGGGCTATAGCAGAAAGAGGTTACACTGCATCTGCAACATCTTCTTCCACACCTGAGGAGAAGAGCTCTCAAATTCAATGCTAGAGCTATAAATGCTATTTTTTAAAATAACTTTCCAAGTAAATTCATTGCAAAAGTTATTAATTACAGTAGTGCAAAGGAAATTTGGGACAAGTTGATTGAAATGAATCAGAATGGTGATTGTAAGAGGAGATATCTTTGGGTACTAAAATAAGTTGTGTAACATCTAAAAGTGAAGGTGGTGTAAACCTTCATAGTTTTGCTAATTATTATTTTACATAAATTATGTTGTACACTCAAGAGCACCAACTTTTACCACTAGATGAGTCGTAATCCTTTTGATATAGTCATTCATGAGAAATAAAATCAAGAGGAGTGAACTATGTGAATTATAAAAATCATCAACTCAAGCCCATTTTATACTCTTCATATAAGAGAAAGGAAAAAATTACATCATGTTTTGGTTTCCTATGAAAGGTTGTGAATCTAAACCCAATGGATATGATTTTATGGTATCTTCATCTTTTGAGTAATATTTTAGTATCATAAAAAGTAGTGAAATTTTAGCAACACCCCCTCATTTCTTATAGATGGTGATTTTATTTCTTTTTTTTTGAATGATCCATATTTTTACTTGATAGATTTCCACTTATCTTTTTCATTCCATTGATTTTTCCCTTAAAGTGTCAACAAATATTTTTAGTAGATACAAATCTCCATATTTGTAGTATGCGAGAGGGATGCAAGTAGAAGTTACTTTCTTTAGAACTTGATTTCTTTTTGGATTTTCTTGGACCATATTGTTGACTTAGCACTTTCATCTTCCATCATTTGTTCATAATCAAATCAAATAGTGTGGATAGGTCCTCCCACAAGAAAATATAGCTTGAATGAACATTTCTTGGGCATGTTTTTCTTATATTCTTTCCCTTCAATGTATGTTTTTGAGGGCCTCTAGCAAGTTGAAAAAGAGAGAGAATGAGGGTAGTATATAGAGAGAGAAAGGGTGGGAGGGAGGAAGAGGTAGGTGGTGAGGTAGGGTGGGTGGGATGGAGGAGGGAGAGCTAGGTAGGTATAGACAAATGAAATGAAGGAGGGAGGGAGAGGTAGATAAGGGAGAGAGAGGTGAGATAATTAGAAGTAGTGAGGGAGGGAAAGAGGAAGGAGAGAGGTAGAGAGAGAGGGAGAGAGGGAGTGAGAGTTAGGTAGAGAGAGTGGTAGGGGAGATGGAGAGAAGTAGAGAGGAAAAGGAAAAGAGGGTAGACATAGATAGGTGAGATAGAGAGTAAAGAGGGAAGGATGAAGAGGTGAGATAAAGAGAAGTAGAGAGGGAAGGAGGGAGAGGTAGGGAAATAGGTAAGAGCAGTGAAGAGTAGTAGAGGATGGGAGACATGGACGGAAGAATATAAGGAATGGAAGGATCCAGTGGGCATCCAACCCAAAAGGATGGGTTGGAATCTCAATTCCCATAGGAATGTTTTTACAATTTATTAAAAAATGATATAATCTTGAGCATGTTCTCCATAAGGTTTGCACATCTTTCAATGTCAAGTTAAAAAATACCTCAATAACATTGAGATCTTTCTTATCTTTGTAATAATGTATTTCTCATGTTTGAATATTTTAAGGTTTTGATATTTAATTTATTTTGTTAGTGTTTCTATATTTTTTCAAAAACCTATGTATGGTATTTTTGGCTTCATTTTTTAGCTGTTCATCAAAATTTGAAACAAATTACATTTTTAAAAACTAGACTCTATTGTATACATAGTTAGTTTTATTATATTATTTATTTTCAATTATTTCCCAAAAAAGTTAGGGGGGGCACATGCTCAATTTTTTTAGGATGTTTTCACTTTGAAAAATAGTGAAAAGTGATATTCATTAAAATATTAATAGAAAAATTGGGCATAATCTACATGGTGCTTTAACTAATTTCTCATTGATGAATTTTATAATACTAAAAAAAGATATCATTTTAGGGGAAACACACTAGATGCTATGTTATGTTTTTTGATAGATATAAGATAAATTTGTGTGTTGATCCTTTTTGAATAAATTAATCTCCACCATTTAAAAAAATTGTAGTTTAGAAAGTATATTAAAAAAACTCCAAATCTTATTCATGTTGCATCTTCAAATTTTGAGCGTAACAATCTTCAATTTATCATAAAATATTAGTTTTGATTGATTTTATGAAAAAAAGTGGCATATTAAGACCACATTTTCACCCCCATTTCCATACACTTAGCCCTATCCTTGATCAACACCATGAATCGTGAAAGAACCAAAAAAATCAAGCATCAAGGGATTCCCAAGAATCAAGGTTTTGGTAATTCACTAACTCCTTCAAATCATTATCCTTTATAACCTTGAGTGTTTCTTTTCACTTTCCTTGATCAACACCATGAATTGTCAACAAATCAAAAAAATGAGGCATAAAGGTGAAGAGCCGTAAAGCTTGATTTGTTTATTGAATACATGTGAATTATATTTATACAAGAATGAAAATAATTACTCATAGGGAGAATAACAATGTGACAAGTAGTGTTATGATAACGTTCCTCCCCTTATTACATTGTTCCTACAAATGTATCCTTAAAATATAGCACCCCTTAAGGCTTACATAACAAAACTTGTTGATTACAAAAGAAATATACATTCTTGAGAAGATCTTCCTTTAATAAAGAAACAAATCCTGAATCAAATGAAACTCCATCAAGCTACCTCATGACCCTCAGAAGGGTGTAGCTTCGAGAAAAATTCTCGAGTTCTTGGACTACATTTTCCTGAACTCTTGAATCACCAATTCTTGAATTATTTGACAACAATCCATATCGAGCTCTACAAACATAAGGCTCCATAAAGTTTTCCAAACACCCTCAGAAGGGTAAATTATCGATCATAGTCTTGTAAAATCCATGGACAATAGCCCATATTGAGTTAAAAAAAATCTCTTACCTATTCCTATAAATTAAACTTTACAATATATGTATTCCTGAAATTCATCAACACTAGAAAATAAAAGTAACAAAGAAAAAATGCTTCTCATGCAAAGCATCAATTTCAAAGTGAGAATTTGACTTGAGATGATGAAAATTCCTCCATCTTCTGGTGCCAACAACCTCTAATAGGACAACCCATGAAACAAATAAGTTTGGTTTGAATACCTTGAAGGTTTTTTTGAAATTTATTGCTAGCGCCTTGATTTTACAATGCATCAAATGAAACATTGATATTAGGATCATGAAATTTTATGGTGTTCTCATGCTTGCAAAGCTTTGTAGGAATAGTCACTATCTTGATAATTTGAATGCAAGATTATCACATCCTTTTATGGGAATCCATTTCATCATACAAGGTGTCTTGATAATCTTTATACATGTTATGATAGCTGGTTCTACTTTGGTAATGATCCAGATACCATAATTCTTGATTATTGTTGAATTTTTTCAAAAATCTCATTAATACTAAGCATTTATCTATTAGTCTTCTTCACCTTCCATAGCTTCCTCAAAAAATACCAAAACTTGGACTTAGCTCGAACATTATTTGTATCCCATAGTTTCATCCTATAGATCTTAATATTTTCACCAATTGGAGTTGAAAAACCCATCCAATAGCTTGATACTGATGAAATACACAAAATTCAATCAGATTAAAGGGAAGTTAAACTTCTATCTCCTTGTCCAACTAAAACCTTACAACACAATAGGAAAAGAAAGAGTGATAGTGATGATAATAGATGAAGGGGTAAATGTACTTTAGGAGGAGTCAAGATGCCTTCTACAAATCTCCACTATTCTAGAGATATGATTTTAATTCAATCATAGAATATACTACAACTTTCTCATTATTGAGCACAGGTTCTACACTCCTCTCTATATCTTTTCCTCCACATAATTGGGTAGATCATTGAAATTTTCCATGCTTTTCTCACTCATACATAATTTATCTCAATGTTACAGGCATATCTCCCTCCTCCTTCAAAACCATGGTTCTTCAATCATAGGAATGTGCGTTACCTCTAATCATCCCTAACACAACAACTCATACCTCTTTTGTAGGTCTACTTCAAATATTCAACAAAAAATAAAACTACTAACTTCCTCTTATGAAAAATTCAATTTGTACCTCACATGCTTGGGGAGATTTATGGAATATGGTGTGAAGATTAAAATATTAACAAATATATTTAAATATAAATAATATGTTCAGACAACCCTTGTGTGGTGCACAACTACATACTTGACTCTAACACAACAAAAAATAATAATAGTGTCATCTATATTTTAAAATTTGTACACCTCCTCTTTGAGCATCTACGTGCCTTCCCACATTAGAATGGAGAAATAAAATGCAATTTCACACAACCTATAATGGTTTTCACTAGATATTTTTTGCATCATTCATGACTCAATTCTTCTTTTTTGACATGCCCATCATTACTTTGCAATGACTTCACACACATGTTTTATTCACAGTGATAAGATCATTTAGTGCTTTCATACCAAATGAAGAGTTGCAAAGCTTGATTTTTTTATTGAATGTGCGTGAATCATATTTATATAGAAATAAATATAGTTACTCCAACTATAATTATGCAGTGACTAGTATCGTAGGGAGAATAACAATATGATAAGTAGTGTTACACTAACAAAATAATGGACCTAGTTCAAGCTATACCTATAAATTTAGTATCAAGTGTTCCAAATATTATTTAAATCCCCTATCATCATGTCTAAGAAATATTGAAATTGAGATAAAGGATCCACTTTCCATTTTGTACCCTTCATCTTCTATCATAACTTCTTCTATGACTAAGCCTTCTATGCTTAATACTTCTATCTACAAAATTTTCTCCCATTTGAGATATCTAATTTCTCTTTCATGTGAGAATATGCAATAAGATTGATGTAAGTACCAATTTTGGCCAGATGAGTCAAGATCACACACACTCTTTGTTGGAGGTAAAGAAGAAAACATAGAATCAAATGGTTGAATATTGAATGAATGAATTAACGAGAACAATAGGATGATACATATAAAGAACTAGCTAGCTAAAATTATTGGACCCTAAAAATAGGCGAGCCTAAGAATAGGCATGTAACTGCTAAATGAAGACTAAGCTAAAATAACATGGATAATAGTATTATAATTCTAAGCAAGCTTAATATACACCGTCAATCCCCCTTAATCATAGCTTAGGTGCACATTTAATGAAAGTGGGTCTTGACAACTAGGCTTGATTATGTACCCAAGTACAATGCAATCTCTCATAAAATGGTAAATGGGAGAAAACCACATTGGAAAAACTTTTCCTAAAAGAGAGAAAATAATTTTTTTTCTCTCAAATAATAATTAGAATAAAAAAACCCATGTGAGTAAAACATCCCCCTACAAGAGAGAAGAAGAGGGGCAAAAGAATCCTCCCTCAAAGTAGAGTCTCCTTCAATGATGGTAGATGCCTAAAAGTGAATAATTAAGATGATCCAATCACATTGAACAATATTCCTCCCCTTAGGAAGAAACAAAACTAAGAATGAATGAAATATTTATTCCCATTTCTAAGAGGAAGGTGAGGGAATAAAGATGATGTGTGATGTATTTGTATTCTACTCAAGTGTTTCCATGTTGATGCCAAAAAATCCCACAATCAAATATGATTTCTAGGCCACACAAATGAAGATGACAATATAGAATCTCATGGAAATTTATGTGGAAGATAATCCATAGACAAAGGTAATCCCTCTAAATTCTACTCAAAGGTTTCCACACCAATTCTAAGCTATGAAAAATGATGATATAGAAACAAAATATGAGAGTCTAAAGATGCCCTTACAACATCTAAAGAAGATGATTCAACTCCATAAAATAGAATGTGAATACCCTCAACAGTTTCCTCTAAGTCTACATGACATGACTCACAAAATAATCCTACAATGTTTATCATGTGCTCATCCCAAGTAGTTGTATCAAGAAGATGATGAATAGCTTGTTACATTGAATCACTAGAACCTTGCACAAAAATGACATTAAACTCTATAGAAGCAATAGTAGATGGAGGATATTGAATACAAGGCTCAAGAACTAGATCAAATGTGAGAATTCCCATATTTAAGTAACCAAAATTCTCCTCAAAATCATAGTCCACACTAGAACTGTGATCAAGAGACAAATGATCAAAGTCATCACTAGGAGAAAAATATAAAAAAGGAATATAATTGCTGAATCCATGATCAACCATTCCAATATCAATAATCTCTACTATGCAAGTCTCTAATGATAATTGAATTAGGTGTAACTTCCATAGACTTTCATGCTCCACTGTGAGTAATTTGATAGATGGAAAGAATATTATTGATTAAATGAGGTACACAAAATATACCATTAAAATTACCATCACCAATATCAATAGTCCCCCCCCCCCCCCACTGCCCCCAATTATATTCATGTATTAATTATTACCCATCAAAATATGTGGTATAGTACAAGAATTAAATGAAGAGAACATAGACTATGAAGAAGCCATATGATATGAAGCTCCAAAATTGAAAATCCATCCTCCTAATCCAATACCTATAGGAGAACAAAGATCTATTCGTTTTAACGATGTAGAAGCATAACCAACATGGCCTTTTTCCTTTGTCTTAGTATATTCTTGGTTTGATAAATATTTTAATATTTAGTGACCCCTTCATTGTTCTTCTCAATAAGTTTTGTGAGGTGGTCAATCTGCTTCTTCATACATTTATGCTCATCATTCGTGAGTTTCTTGCAATAGGAACACTTGACCTTTTCTTTCTTAGGTTTCCCTTGTTTAGAGGAAGTTTCTGTGTTGATTATGGAAGGTTTTAATTTTTGTTCTTTCTTGGTTTCCTTGTTTGTTTGAGTGTTTTGTGTTTTCCCTTTATTTTTTGAAGCCTATTGTTGCCTAGTCCCAAAAAAGACAGCTTGAGTGTTTGAATAATTCAATGTGTCCATCTAAATTAACTTATCCTACTTCCTAGTCAAGTTGGACATGCAATTCATCTAGTGAAGGAATTTTCCATGTAATTCCAATAGCCCTTTTGGTAGAGTAGAAGCTACAAACATTGAGTAGTTAGGAGCTAGTTTGGAGAATAGAAAAAATAATTGATCCTCTTTTACCTCTATTCCACATTCTTTCAGCTGCAAGCTCAGTGATTTGAACTTGAAAAAGTCTTCTAAAGTGACAAGTGAATTAGGACTCAATCTAATGAGTTCATTCTCCAACTCATGATGTCTCATTTTATCTATCTTCCTAAAGAGTTTTTCTAATGCAAGCCAAACTTCATTAAGTGTTTTCAAGGCTTCAACATGAAAGGGGGGCTTAGGAGATATATTAAGACACACAAATCCAAATACTTCATCACATTTGTTAAACCATTTTTCTTTAACTTCATCATCTACAGGCTCCTTTCCAAGAACCATTATTACCCTATGCAACATTTTATTTTTTAACATAACTCGTGCTTTTGATTTCTAATTATGATAATTAAAGAGTTTTGAATGCATAATAGACTGATTTGAAACCATGCTTAAGGTAGATTGTTGTGAAAAAACATATGAAAAAGACTGAAAGAAAT
>VDFB02000015.1:533059492-533084882 GCA_007258455.2 Sequoia sempervirens | reverse complement strand
GGGCCCTTGTACCCTTTTGGAACTTCATTAATTGTTCTCAACATCTCTTTCCAATATGGAGAACGAACAACATTAAAAGCTATCCCATTTGCATATATGCATCTTGCTACATTTTGGTCGGCAATGCCTCTACTCTCATTTTGAAATGCAAGTTCCAAAGGCCCCTTTGTTCTTTTGTTTGCAATGGGTTGTACACTTTGAGCTTGAGGATCCAGAGTGGCATAAATGGGTGGTTTTCTACCACAATAATGGAATTAGATGGGGGCTGCATTCCCTTTGAATTTTTTTTTTTAATAAAGGGTGATTTCCTTTTTGGGCTTCTTGTGCATCTGTTGCTTCTTGCTCCATAATGTATCCTATGACTGTCTCTGATGGAATAGGTACATTGTCTTTTCCAGGGCAAGCCTTGATGCCTTTTCCAGGTATGCCACACAAATGTGCTTTCACCCTAAAATATGAACTAGAATATTGAACATCACATCCATTGCATTTCCAAATGTAACCACCACCACCTGGAACTGGTTGTATCATTTCAACATACTTCCATAGAGGAGAATTTGGATCTGTTTTGAACTTTGATTTAGTTGCAGAGCCGGAGGTAGAACCAGTTGACATTGTGATTCCTATGGCAATTTTTTTTGCAAACAACACATTCAAAATTTCAAAACAAAAACAAAAATATTGAAAACAAAATATTGATTTATAAAACCTAGCTCTTTTGAATCTTTCATACATTCATAGAAGAATGGAAAAACATAGATAAATCATAAAATCAAACAAAACAAAGTGTCATGTTTGTCAAACAAAAAAATGGATGAAAAAACTCAAAAAAGGAAGAGAAAAACTTATCTCTTTGCAAAAATATCCTTTGACAATCTTTGAGGCAGCCAATGAACACTTGCTAATGTGTAGGAATGGCAATGCAATTGTTTGTAGAAGCTTCAATGATCAATCTTCAACTCCTTTTGTCAATCCAACAAGCAAAAATGAATGCTTAGTCTCTTGGAATGAAAACGCTTGTTTGCAAAACAAATGAATAAGAATGAAGTAGTTTAGGTGTTTAGAGTGATTTAGAGATCACTTTTAGGGTTCCCTTGGGCGTGGGTCAAAGTCAAACTCCAAAAAACATTAAAAAAATGCTTAAAAAGTCACTTTTTGGTCGGCTAGGTGTGCGGGTTTTGCCTTGGTTCGCCTTGGTACGTTTGGGTTCTGCCCGGGTTCGTTTGGGTTCTTCCTGGGCGAACTAGACCTCTTTTTGCAAGATCTTGGTTGAACCCACGGCCAAACCGGCCTAGGATCTGAACCGGGACTGAACCAAACCTGAACCAGGGGCTGGTAGGTGCAAACCCGGTAACACAGGTTTCAACATTAAAATTTTGGATCATATTGAAAAATTTCTTATCAATATAAAGAAAAAATATGTATAGATTTTTATTTGAAACAACGCAAAATTACAAAGAACAAAAAACAACTACAAGCGCCTTTGAAAAGGGAAAACGTTAAAAGAATTAAAATGTCCCCAGTCCTAATTTAATCTTAGAGCCTCATTATAACTTTAGCAAGGTTAAATTACCAAATATTTAAAATTATATTCAGTGAAACTACAATTTGTGATGACAAAAGGATTTTTTTCATATTTGCAATTCTTTTAAAAAAGACTATTTAAAATTAATTAACTATTTTTGGTTTTTTATGTACATGGATCCTCACTTCCACCTCCCACTGTGACTGTAGAATGCCTCTTGATGTGATGAAACAGATTGAATATATATATATATAGCAAAATCTTCAACCTATTATAAATATATAGCTACATGCTTATATATATAAGATTAGATAATATTATAAATATATAGCTACATACTTCAATTTATAAGTACCCAATGTGGTGGACACTTAAAAGGTGCTGTTTATAGTAATGTGAAGCCAGTAATTATTGCCTTCTACAAAGAAATGCAACAGGTAATAACAACACTTAAAACAATCTCATTTTTTGCACATACTCCCTGGACATCATTGGACAGAAAAGTAATGGTGTTCCAACCACATTCTACTCATCTTCTGATCGCGATTTATCTTCTATCTCTATTCTACTTCTTGTGTTGGTTCTACTAGCTTGCCTTAACAAAGGATCCCACTCCCATCTTTGGCACATCTCTAGCCCCTACTCTATAACAGGGAGGATCTGCTGGACCTAAATTGATAGAATCAACTGCTTGTAACTTCTTTTGCATCGTAACTCTTGTTGTTTATGGAAATGCAGTTGAACAGAGAAGTGCCCTACCTATAATGATGCAGAAACATTTGCCAGCAATTTTATGGTGGTTTTGTTTGCTATTTCCACAAACAACAAGAGTTTATGGTTTTTGTTTATTATGGTGGTCTTGTTTATTATTTTATGGTGGTTTTTCTTGTTTATTATCTAGTGCCCATTCAACACAGAGAGAGGGATGGAAACAAGCATAAGAGATTTAAAATCGCAGAGGCTTGTCCATGTGGGCATGCGTGGCATGTTCTCAATGTTGGGAGGCCTTTAGTTCTTTTAGCTTTTGCTAACTACCTATTAACATTTAGCAAAACCCATTATAAATTATATGTTATATTTGAGAAATCTCCATAGGAAGTTTTTTAAAGGATTGCTTCTAGGAGATTGATAGAGATGCAAAAGAACTTCTTCTAAAGTCTCCTAACATCTAGAGACATCCCCACATAGGTTTCCAATATGGGACATGCTTCCAAGACAGGAGATAAGTCTCCCAATGTTCGGAAACTATAATTTTAAGGGCACTACAAAGTATAATACACGCGTTGAGAATGAAAAAAGAATGAATTATTCTTACTTGATCCATTTGTTATTTTCAACAGTTTGAACTTATGTTTTAAAAAGTAAAGTTGTGGATGTATTATTTCCTAAATAATGACTGTCATTTCTTTTTCTTGTTTTAATACATTTTCAGAAGAAACAAATGACTGTCACCAGAGGTAGGGAAGAGACTGAACTTCAAGCACGCGGTCGTCATGACCCATGTGTGGTACCTAGAGGTGCACCTCCTTTCTCAAATTATATACATTTGATTAATGGTTTTGGTGAATCTAGTTGGAAGTAGTTCTTTCTCAGAGTAAAAATCAGTTTTATGGAATGAATATTATTGACTTCTAAATAGAATTGTAGAGTGGAAATTGAATCAGTACTGGAGAAGTATTTTTAACGCACATGCAACATTGAGATTTCCTACAAATATTCTACTTTCATTTTTTAAATAGATTTTTTGAAGTCTTCATTGATTGGATATGCAGCTGTGCCCATGGTTGAGGCTATGGTGGCTTTGGTGTTGGCCGATCAGTTGATGCAGCAGTATGCACAGTGTGAGTTGTTTCCTGTTAATAGTTCACTTCAAACACCACTGGATGTGCAGCACGAGACACCATTAGAAATGGCCCTTTAGAATGGAGAAATGACATTGGAAGTCACATCTTTATTTTTGGATCTGCTATGTTATATTTTGAGAAACAGAAATTAATGAAGATTGCTTGTTTGGAGTTGATATTATTTAACTACCAAGTCGAAGTATTTGTATCTATAGAAGACCATCTACAAGGAAACTTAAAACTTCAACTCTTTTTCTATTCATAGCATTCAGGCATTCAATGTATGTTATAGAATAAAACAGATGGTTTTCTTTTGTGGAAGAGTACTTTGGAAATAAACTGGATGCGGCTGATAAGATAGAACATGATGCCTGTGCACATTATGGTGCACATTTGTATACTTAAGCTCAAAAAAACAATTTAATGAGCAATTCACAGTTCCAGAGGCTGCCAAAGCAAGGATATGAGGCTGGTTTCTGTATAATGGGTATGTTATGTTAACATTGACTTATGTAATTGACTCTTTTTGTTCACATCTGCAAATCTGTTGCAGATTAGCTCCCACACTTGGTTTGTGTCCCCATTTTTTTGGTATACTGCATGTTATCATTTCCCTTGGGTTAATGTGTATGGTAATACAACTGGCATTCCCAATCACTGGAATTGGAGTTTGGTTCATAATACATGAATGATCATGTACAAACAATGCAAAGACAAGATAGCTAGGAGTTTAATCTCGTGTTTTGATATCTGAAATTATCTATAACCTTATAACGTAGTACATTTTTTTGGTTAATCTAATTATTTATTTAAAAAAAATTCTTTTTGATATTTCTGAATTTCTACATTACCAACTTACGACGAGTTCTCTCATTTGTACAAAATCTGGGGTTTAGATAATTTTTTTGATATTTTTGTTTCCCTATTACTCACACCTACAAGGTTACTTTCATCTCCTAAAATACAGAATGTATACGCATGTTAGAGATACAGACATGCCACACCCAGAGAATAGTGGCAATTTGTTATCAGTGCAAAGTAGTCATGTAAATTCTCCATCGCATTAAGCAATTAGATCTATCTATCCTTCTAACAAAAATGAAAATGATTGTAATGTTAAAATTTTACTTTTGCAATCTGAATTGTTGGGAGCATGCGAAGTGGTGGCTAACCTCACTATAAACCTTTTGGAAGGGCAATAGTTTATACTACAGAAAAACACTCTTACCTTGGGTTCAGAATGGAAGATCAGTGCAACGAGTTATTATTCTTGGTTAAGGAAGCTTTACAAGGGTCACGATGATATATCCTTCTTGATTATATACTAATTAAAGATGATGGTGATTTCTGGCAGGTAATATATGAAGATCGGAAACTATTCCTTATCACAGCAATTATTGCTACTTACCTTAAGCCAGATAAACATTTTTAATACTCAAATAAGTTGTAATAGATCTCTAAATATAGGGTGTTCTCAATTATCGAAGGGTTAAAGTTATCCTTTGTAATGCTTTTTTCAGCTGGAAAGTAATGATAATACTTATTAATTAAAAGAAGTTTCCAATAAATGTCACTAATAAATATTGACGGTCTGCAAAAATGATAAGAAAAAGAATATCTTGTATATTGAGCGCAAGACACGACCATGTTAAACCATATTAGAAGAGAATTCCAAACGTACAACTGCACTGGGAGAAGGATCATCCTTGAGTGAGAAGAGAAACCTACAGTAAAGGTTATTATGGAAGAGGATTTGAGCCTACTATGCACCACGTTCAATTGGACCAGCAAGGTCAAAGTAACAAAAACATGAGTGGATGGGCAAGCTTAGCCAAACTTGGCACCTTTGACGTTGGAGAGGCTCCCTGCGATATGTCGGATACCACCCTTCTCGTTGAGGGGCAAACCCTGTTGATTGTGGATGACTATGAAAATAACTATATTTCCGTCAAGGCTTCACTAATAGAGAGTGAGTGGTTGAATTCTCAACATGCACGCGGTTTTGAATATAGGGTGCATTGCTTAAATGATTGAGCAATTCTTGGATATGTTGAAAATGTGGCACTGCCTCGTCCTTGTGTGCGCACATGAAAAGTAGGCGAAGTGAGAACATGCACTTCTTCATTATAGAAGAATCCTATAACAATATTGGTGGCAAAAAAATGTCTGAATTTTCAGAGTCCATGATAATAGCTTGAAAATATGTTTCTGTATTTGATCACATGAGTGTTTACCCATCAATCTTTCAGATCACACTCCGTGATCCATCATCACAATGAAAAAAGTGAACAACATGATTTGCATTCTTCATCTATTGTTCACTTTCTTCATTTTGATGATGGATCATGGAGTGCAATCCAAAACGTAGATGGAAAAGAGAACATATTTTCAAGTTCATACTATGCTCCCCCAAGTTTCTAAATGGGGATGGGGGGATGCATTTTTGGATGGGTTATTTTAAGGCCATTTTTTATGGGACGATTATTAAAAAATGAGAGAAATTTTAAGATATAAGGAAATTTCAAATATTCATATGATTAACATTGTTTAGGTAGGCATTCAAATTAGACATATTGAACCTTCACGAGCATGGGTAATTGAATTAATAAAGACATGCTTGACTAGTGTGTATATTCAAAGAGAGATTTATTATTGAAGTTTTCTTGAAGCCTTCAAGATTGCATGTTTTACTGTCAAACTCATTAACAAAGAGGAACATAAGTAAAAAGACAAGTGGTTATGTTCGAGTTTGACCTCAATTGAGATACTAATAAATGAGATTGTTCTATGAGTTGTTTGTGTAGGACAAGATAGATAGGTTTTTGCATTATGAAGGTTGTATTTCCTAAGCATGCCAACTTTTTTGTGGTAGTTCTTGTATACCAAATAGGTTTGTCTAATGTATGAAACATGATAATCCTTGACAATGACTTCAACTATGAAGATGCATAGATCTACAATAGGAGATATGCATTTTGTATATTTTGTGATCATGATTAATCATTGGTCTATTACTTGGTCATACTTGTAGTTGGATGGGAGTTTGGGGCCAACAACCCTAATGGGGTCAAGAGGTAGCACTCCCAGCAAGGTTAAGGAACATGGCTCCTCATGAGGGTTTGGGGGCAACACCTCTAATGGGGATAAGAGGGAGTACTCCCAACAAGGTTGAGGAGCAGGGCCCCTCATGAGGGTTTGGGGGCACAACCCTCGATGTAGTCAAGGGGTGGTGCCACTTGCAAGGTTTTAGGGTGGTGCCCCTTGCATGTTCCTTGTGATACAAGGCACACACCAATTTTTTTTTTGTAAACCTTAGATAGCATGCCATTAACCAAATAGGTATTGAAATGTTGTAAGTTATTCTAAAAATGCAACTAAAATGTGCTAGGTATGTTAGTTGGCCTCTAAAAAAACTTGTACACAACATGGATGTTTCTAATTTTTTTTGCAAAAATAGGGATGGAGTGGGGAAATTTCCTAATTATCTTACATCCTCAAAATATCCCCTATGAGGGATGAGGTCACATTTGGCAAGGGACGTGTCCCTCAGAAGCATAGGTTTCTAAGCTTCTAGATTTTGTGATTGGATTTCAATGATATGGAGAGAAGATTTCCCATTCATTTCAAGACACTTCGAGAATAAGAATACATCCAAGAAAGATGCTTGAAGGTTTTCAACCAATCACAAGGTAGACATTTAGGTTGAGCAATGCTTAGCTAGTGAAGTCTTTCTCTTACATGAAAACCTTGATAATCTAGATACCAAAGGAAATAAACAAGCTTAGATTTGATTTGGTCCTACCAACTATGCTTTAGGTGGTGAAGTTGAAGGTTAGGAAAATAATTTAAACTCCCCTCTGACTATTAAGTTTGTTAAACATTGAATTAAAAGACTTCAAATTTATATAAAAACTAATGAGAATAATCCTTGAAAAGAGTGTTAAAATCCCATTGTCTATCTCTCCACTAAGCAAGAGGTAGTTGCAACCCTAGCTTATCAAGCATAACATCTAGCATCAACTCTTGAATTTTTAGAATGGAAGGAAAATATAAAGGGATGAGCTTAGATTGTCTTGCATTATTTTAATCTTTAGAATGAATGGCCATTAATTTACATGACCAGAATGAGGAGATATTGCATCTTTTATCAAAGTCTGACTTTAAGATTAAAGGCTCATGTTTTTAAAAATAAAATATTTATTTTAAAGCTAAAGCTTTGAATATGAAAGTCATGAAGCTTTACCTTGCTATTATAAAGAGAAAAGCTCTTCGTGTCAATAAATTAAAGGGAGTTTTACTTCATAATGTTGCCCTAAATATTAAAATGAGCTTGCATGCATGAAGTAAAGATAAGGGACAAGAAAATAAAATCAAAGGGGAGACTATGAATAATATTTTAGGGTTTTTGGTGTTAGGAGAAAGCAGGGAGTTGTGTGCATGCAACCTCTACAACAAAAATGATAGGGAAGTCATAGGTTTTGCACAACCATTTAATGTTGGCATCCTAAATCCTTTTCGAGACAAAGAGCTTGCCAACAATAATAGGTAGTTCATTTATTTATATTTGTAGGCATGATGAAATATTCTTGATAGATAGATTGGACAAAACTTCTCATGCAAGATTGACTACATATTTTATTGGTCATGAGCATTTATTATTATGTTTCTCCCACTTCTTCCATTTCCTTTTCTCTCTACTCCCCAACCCCCCTTGGGTTATATATTGTAATGAGCTGTTTTCAATAGAGAGGAAAAGATCTTGTGTGCATAATTCTAACCTTTTTCGAATAGATCCGTGTAGATTCAGGCTTGAGGATAGTGTATTTCTTTTATTTCAAATCTAATAAATAAATGTGTGACATGTTCTTTCCTTTTGTGTTATTTTCACTATTTTTATTCTGTTATCCATCCAACTGTAGCCTACCCACAGAAGCATGCTTTATTTTCTCTATTTATCAGACAGTTGTTCTAAGTGGGGGTCCCCTATAGATATATGGCACTCACCGGGGCCACTTCACTCACCGGGGCCACTTCACTGAATTAGCCAGCCAAACTAGTCCATCCCACACCAGGGCTTGGTTGCTTGCGAGTAGGGAGTAGTTGTCTTGAAGCAGCACATGTCGATTGAGTTTCTGAACCACCTTCTCTGTCTTTAGACCAGATAGGGGGGAGGCGCCTTTCCGGGCATTCTCCTATTAGGATCGGTAGATGGCCCCTATTGGGTCGGTGGGATCGGTAGATGGCACCATAGTTGTCCATACCCATATAGATATATAGGCCTCCCTGTCCAACTCACTATTGGGGTGGGGGGATAGCCTCTGAATTGGGGTTGGATCGGTGGAGGCCCTCCTCTATCTATCAAATAGTTTGCATACATTGTATGAGAGGTTAAGCATCTAGGAACCCTTGAATCTTGTGTGCTCTCGAGATTGGCAATCCAGGGCTAACTATATGTCTCGAATATAGGGGCAAACGAGCTATGAGCTACAAATAGTTGTGAGGGTTATTTTTGTTGACTATTAGGCCATGCGTTTGTAATCCTTGTGCCACATAGATGTTTTCTTAATCTTGGCACATTGACTTTTTTAAATTAGGATTTTAGTTCAAATATTTTCTCCCTTTTCATCTTTCTCTATTTGTGGATACTGAGAGATTGATTGACTATCTTATGAGAAACCACCATTTTAATCTTAATTATCATCCAGTGTCTTGATGTTAATCATTTGCAGGTGTGAAGTAGAAAAAGTGACCCTAGATCTAACTAGTAGATTGACTAGGATTAACTCTTTTTCTTTAACCCCACATTCGAACACAAACGAACTAGGGTTTGATGACTGGCTAGTTGCCACAAGGGAGAGCGAATATGATAGGGTTTGGTTCTTTTGAGTTGCAAAGAGGATAAAATTGATGTGTTTAATAGTCCTATTTGCCAAAAACCTTAGATCTGAAAATGTAATTTATCACATAGATGAAAATGAAAATTGACAAAACATATATAGATCTAGGAATTGAAGATAGGGTTCAAAGCTTGGACATAAAAGATGATCCTGAATTTGAGGGTCAAGTGCATGGGCACCCTAGACTAGAAATGATGCTTTTTAAGATCTTCAACACTCAATTGTTGTGTTATAGTCCACTCTATATTTCCTATGCATGTGGTTGACGAAACCTTTGGATCTAACTTGCACACATGAAAAGAGGGGGAAAGGTTGTGCTGTATAGGGAATTTCCTAAGACAAGCCTCATTTTGGTGTTTCCACCTCCACAAACAACAAATAATGATGATCAAGAGGGCTTACCCTAGGTTGGGTAGAGGCTAAATAATAATAATTGATTGAAATGACAAATGAAAATGGATAATGTTACATTAGGTATGAAACCCTTTCCAAAGTGATGTTCACAGCATAAGTTGCCACTAAAGGTTGTTTGATGGATGCTTGAATTGCTTGAAGAATTGCAAGAGGTTAGTTCATAAAACATAATAGATTGCTATAGTTAGCATGTAGAGGATAATTCATATACATCTTCATAAGAGCATGATAGTGTTAGAAATCTGAAATTGATTGAATAACCCAAGGAAATTTTTAAGAGAAAATCAATGTTACATAAAATAAAAATAAAAACATAAGAATCCAAACCAGGACTCCGAGAGATTATGCAATGTCGATGTGACAATATTGCATTAAGAGCTTCCAAGATGAATCAATACATGAAAGAATGCATGAATAAATCAATGCAAATACAAGCTAGGTAGTGAGTTTATATATAACTTCGGAGAGGAGGTAGGTGACAAATCCAACCAATAGGAATCAACCACAAAAAGTGGAGATGAACCACCAAAAGTGGAGGATGCCACCAAAAGTTGAAAGTGTTCCACCTTTTAAGGAAGGGGACACCACACACTTATCTCCTAGTAATAAAATCACTTTATTATCCTAAGAAAGCTTAATAAAGTGTAGGAAAAACCTAGGACTAAGGGAAAACAAATTAAACCACTAGGAAAATAAAAACCTACACCAATACCCCCTTAAGCATAGCTTAGGAGGATGTAAAAGATGATGGGTCTCAACAATGAGGCCATGTTAGGTACCCATGTACATATCAAGTTCCACCCCAAAGAAGAAGAAGCCCCCCCTCGCCCCCCCTACCCCAAGTAGAGAGAGATCACCCCACAAAATAGAGAGAGAAGATGAGAAGGACTAAGTAGCCCCCCCTAAAGAGGACACTAATCACACCCTAAGAAAAACTCACAAATGGAGGAACTTGCTCTCAGTGAAGGGTTTGGTGAAGATGCCTGCAGTTTGATCTAATGTCGTATAGTACTTGAGATCAATGATCTCTGATTGAATCAAATCCCAAATGTAGTGCATGTGGATCTCGATGTGCCTTGTCCATTGATGATGGATTGGATTACAAGAGATCTGAATCACACTTTGGTTGCCACAATATATAGATAACTGTGGGCTTTTGGAAGGGAATGCCAAACTTAGTGAGAATGTTTTGAAGCTAGATGGCCTCAATAGTAGCATTAATCACTCTTCGATACTCAACCTCTATAGATGAAAGAGCAATAACAAACCGCTTCTTGCTCGACCAACAAACTAGGCCAAAACCAAGGGAGAAGCTATACCTTGAAGTAGACTTGTGATCCTAAGAATTGCCTGCCCAATTTGAATATGTGTGTCCCACCAAGTCAAATACATAGCCATTGCATAATGAATCCCATAATTGTAAGTACCCTTGATGTAGTGAAGAATCTTCTTAGCTGCTTTCCAGTGTAGCTCATGTGGCTCCTGCATGAATCGAGAGACCATGCCTATTGCATATGAAATGTTGTGCCTTGTATGAGTTAGATAGATGACACTACCCTACCAACAAGCTATCGATACAAAGTGCCATCAACCAAGGGTGAAGAACACTTAGCCTCAAGTTTGACCCCTGATAAGAATGGAGTTCGTGCAGACTTACAATTAGCCATGTGAAACCTATGGAGCATATCAAGTGTGTACTTAGACTGTGCAAGAGTGATACCTGAGGAAGAATGAGTGATCTCAATCCCTAAGAAGTAGTGCAACAATCCTAAGTTAGACATCGAAAAATGGTCACGAAGGGTGATTTTCACTGCCCAAATGGTGGATGAGTGACTTCATGTGATCAACAAGTCATTGACGTAAAGAACTAGGAAGGTGTGAATATCATCCTATTGCAAAATATAGACATTAGGATTAGAATGGTATCGAGTGAACCCCACTTTCAAATGGAAGGAGTCCATCTTGGCATACCAAGCCCGAGGGGCCCGCTTGAGGCCATAGAGAGACTTCTAAAGATGTTACACAAGTGAAGGATATTGTACGAACCCCTATGGCTGCTCCATGTATATCTCATCTTGAAGATCGCTGTGAAGAAAATAACTCTTCACATTCATCTGATGAACATCCCATCAATGTGCTGCAACTATAGCAAGAACAAGTTAGATGCAATTCATTTTGGCGACTGGTGCAAAAATCTCAGAGAAGTCAATCCTTGGAACTTGGGAGAATCCTTTGGCAACCAAGCAAGCCTTATGCTTGTCAACTAACCCATCAACTCCATATTTTGTTTGATAGAAACACTTGCATCGAACAAGTTTCCTTCCCTTAGGAAGTGGGACAAGATCCCAAGTGTGGTTTGTCTCCAAGGAACTAACCTCTTCTTGCATCATTGCATCCCACTTGAGGACACCAAAAGCTTCCCAAAAAGTATGTGGATCAGATGATAAAGAAAGGAAGACATGTGGAGCATCTTGAACTGTGATATTGTTCTCTCGTGATCTAAAGGATCCCCTACCCAATCACCTATTGACTGCAAAGTCTGGCGAGCCCAAAGAGGCCCTACAACTAGAGAAGGAGGAGAATCATCATCCTCTAAAGATGAACTGTGTGTAAGGTGTGTGCACCAATCTATGACACGAAAAAGGTGCCACTTTGATTTTTTACTTGAAATGACCATTTGGTGCTCACCAAATGGATTGGATGACTGACCCTAAGGCTTGGTATTTTAAAATTCAAATAATTTTGGCACTCTTCATTTGGTGAGCGCCAAATGTGAAGCATGAATTTTTGCAATACATTTTTGTGAACTCTTTCTTTTTCTCTTTCCTTGCTAGGGAGACTATATGGACATTTAATTTCTTATACTTTAAGTTATATTTCATGTATATAGTTTCAGGATGTTTGAGAGTGGTTTTGAATCTCTTAGATTTATAATGCAAATTCTAGTTTTTGGAAGATCTTATAATTTTGATAGTCAAATTTTGGTAATTAGCATGTCAAATTTCAGTAATTAGGAGGTCAAATTTTAGTAGTTAGCAAGTTGTATCATATTTGTCTCCCACTCTCTTCTTCCCTCTCTACTCTCTATTTATCTTCTCCCTCCCTCTCTCTCCCTTCCTCTCTCCTCCACCTCTCTCTCTCTCTCTCACACCCCTCTATCTCCTCCCTACCTATCCCTCCCTACCTTTCCCTCCCTCCCCTCTCTACTTCTCTCTCCATATTCTCTCTCTCTCTCTACATCTCCTTTCCTCTCTACTTATCTTTATCTCTCCTCTCCCTCTCTTTACCTACCTCTCCCTCTATCACTCTGTATCTCACCTATGTCTCCCTCCTTACCTATTTCCCTCTCTACTCTTTATCTCTCCTCTCCCTCCCTCTACCTACCTCTCTCTCTCTCTCTCTCTCTCCCTCTCTTCCCCCTCTTTCTCTCTATCTCCACCATTCTCTCTCTCTCCACCATATCTCTCCCCTCCTCCCTCCCTCCCTCCTCTCTCCTCTCCATCCCTCTCTCCTTCTTCATCTCTCCCATGTCTCTCTCCTTTTATCCCTCCCTCACCCCTCTTTATCTTTTTGTCTCTCTCTCCTCTCTCTCTCTCTCTCTCCACCTTTTCCTCCCTCCATCCATTTCTACTCTCTCTCTCCTCTCTCTCACCACATATTTATCTCCCCTCTTTTATACCTCTCTCTCTCTCTCCATCCCTATTTCCACTATCTCCTTCTACCTCTTTTCATTATCTACTCTCCTCCTCTCCATTCCACTACCTCTCTTGTCTTTCCTCCATATTTCTTTCCTCTCTCCTCTCTATCTCCACCATTATCTCTCTTTCCTTTCCTTCCTCTTTGTCTCACATTCCTCACTTGTGGTCTCCTTGTCTCCTCTCCATCTCCACTCTCCACTCCTCTCTCCTTCCTCCTCACTCTCTCCTCTTTCCTCCTTTCCTCTCTCACCTCTCTGTCTCTCCTTGGTCCTTTGTCTCCCTCTTGTGTCTCTGTCTCTGTCTCCTCCTGTCTCTTCCTCTCTCAGTTATCTCTCTCTCCACTCCTCTCCGTCTCTCCTCAGCCTCTCTCATCCTCCTTCTCTCTGTCTCACTCTCCGTCTCTCCTTGTCTCCTCTTTCCTCCTCTGCTCTCTGTCTCTCCTCGTCCCTCCACTCTACCTGTCTCTCTGTCTCTGGGTCTCCTTCTCCCTCCCACCCACCTTCCCTCTCTACTTATCTCTATCTAATCTATCCCGTTATACCTCTTTCTCTCTCCCTCCATCCCCTCTTACCTCTCTCAATCTCTCCACCTTCCTTCTTCCCTCTACTTATCTATCACATTTCCCTCCCTCTCCTTCCCTCCCTTCCTCCTTCCCTCCCCCCTTCCCTATCTACTCTCTCTATCTCACCTCTCTCTCCCCCCTCTCCCTCCCCCTATTTCTCTCTCACTCTCTCCTTACCTCTCTCCCCTCCACTTCTCTTTATCACATCTCTCTATCACCTTTATCTCTCTCACTTCTCCCTCCTTCCCCCCTCTCTCTCTACTCTCTCTATCTCACCTCTCTCTCACAACTCTCTCCCTAACTTCCTACCTCTCCCTATCTCTCTCCTTCCCTCTCTACCTACCTCTATCCATATTTCATGAGTTGATATAGAGAGAGAAGAGAGGGAAAGGTAGGGATAAATAGAGTTGAGATAGAAAGAGTAGAGAGAGAAGGATAGAGAGATATAGAGAGGTAATAGAGATGCAATAGATAAGTAGAGAGGGAAGGTGGAGAGAGTGAAGGAAGGAGGAGGGAGAAGAGATATGTAGGGATAGGGGGAGAGAGAAGATATATATATATATATATATATATATATATGCTCCTCCATATATATATATATATATATATATATATATATATATATATATAGAGAGAGAGAGAGAGAGAGAGAGAGAGAGAGAGAGAGTTCTTGAGCTCGAGGGAGAGAGAGTCAAATAAAGGGATGAAGATAGTGAGAGTTCTAGAGTATAAGAGATAAAAAATGAACGAGATAGAGAAAAAGAGAGAAAGATTATACAACTTGCTGATCATTGAAATTTGACCTCCTGATTACTAAAATTTGACTAAGTCTGAAAAATTATAAGATCTTCCAAAAAATAGAATTTATATTATAACTCCAAGAGATTTGAAACCACTCTCAAACACCCCAAAACTATATACATGAAATATAACTTAAAGTATAAGAACATAAAATTGATGACTTATTGTTTACAATATCATTTCATTGTTTTAACTACCCAACATGATTTCACTCTATCAACTATAAAATCTATCCTAGTTTTAGTCCAAATAATTTAGTGAACATTTTCCAATGCATTTTGTACTTCTAGAGCAGCAATTAGGAACATACCATTACATAGTTTCAAAATTAATTATTGAGAAATTTAACCCAATAAACAAACTATGTTAAAAATTAGAACCCTCACCTAGCCTATATGTTCAAAATGCAATTAAAAGATAATTTTATACACCATTATAATTTAAATGGTCCTAAATATTTCCATTATCCTAACTTGCACTATAGGTGCATTAAAAGAAAGTTAGATTTAACAATTCCCAGTTGAACTATTAAATTTTTAAACTACATGTTCCATGATTTTCCAACTTTCCTAACTACAATCTGTCTCTTCAAAATAATAGAAAAAGAAACATATTATGGCTTAGTTAAAAGGTAACATTTGAAAATGATAAGCAAACTATTGCAATTATAAAGCTTCCACATACATGAGAGTAAGATCAAAAAGTTTAAAGGATGACTTACTCATTCTTATAATATCAATAGTGAATGTAAGCATAACTTAAACTTGGACCCAAAATTTAAGTGAGGATTGAGGGAAATTAAGACTCAAGTTTTACCTACTCACCAGAAGTTGAGAGGTCTTTCAATTCCTATCAAGACTTTGGATTACTCAAAAAAGGAAAATGTCCCGCCCAATTTAATGGCTACTGAATTCTTTATCTATTTAGAGAAGTAACCTAAATGTTAAACTCTTAATTAATTTCTTTTTATCATTGAAACCATACACTTGAAGGTGAAGTGATAAATTTGGATAGCTAAATTGAAGTTCCCTTCACCATTATTACCTTAAAATTGTACCATAGGTTTCTAAATCATCCGCCTTGTACTTAGTCTATGTCACCATACCCTATGTTATGTATAGATCCTAGTATTAACGTAATGCTTCCTAGAGAAAAAATATTAAGTAACCACATACTTATAAGGTTAACCCCTCATGCACATAAATTGGATACTTATTGATTAACTTCTTTAGACTAAGCTTTTAACCTTATTTGAATGCTTAAATGCTTATTTCATGTATATAGTTTCCTTGGTAGAGGCAAAGAAAGAGAAAGAAAAAAAATAAAGAGTTCAAAATAGCATTCCAAAATCCATGCTTCCCATTTGGCGAGCACCAAATTTGGTGCTTGCCAAATGATGCATTTCATTTGGTGAGCACCAAATTTGGTGCTTTCCAAATGAGCTGCATTGGAAAATATCAACCCAAAGGGTTGGATTTTTCCTTGGAATCCAACCTAACCATTTCATGCCAAGGATGTGATTTTTTAAAAGGGTAACAAAATTTCATATATTTTTGGCCGTGCTCTCCATCAAGTTTGCACGTCTTTCAATGCAAGTTTATAAAAAAATTGTGATGACGTTAGGCTCTCTATTAGCTATCTAAATATATAATTTTTTTAAAGTTTTGATTATGTTAAGGTTTTCATCTATAACTTCTCTTGTTAGTGCCTCCTTTTTTTGTCAAAAACCAAAAAGTGCTAGTTTTGGTATAGATTTTTACTTCATCAAATTTTGAAAAAAAAAACATTTTTATAAACTAGACTCCATTCTATATGTAATAAAGAAATGATTTTTGATTAGTTTTCAAATTTTTTAGGGGGGTGCATGCTCTAATTTCAAATTTTTAGGATGTGTCCACTTCAAAAATTCATAAAATATTATATATTCATTAAAAAATTAGCCAAAAAACTAGGATAAACTACATGGTGTTAGCTAATTTCTCATCGTTCAAATTTTTTAAATTCTAAAAAAAGGTTAATGAAAAAGGGAGGGGCACATAGACGCTATGCTAATTTTTTAATAGGACCACTTTTCCCCCCATTTTTGAAACTCTTAATCTTCATTATTTTAAAAAAAAAATAGCAGCTTAGAAGGTAGATTCAGAGAACTAAAACTCTTTTTCTTATTGCATCTTCAAATTTTTTGCGTAACTATCTTCATTTCCTCGTGAACATCAAACTTTGCTAATTTAAAAAAAAAGTGTCATCTTAAAAGCCATTTTTGTGTCACAGATTGGTGCACACACCCTGCATCCTCATGATCACTATCATCATCTGAAGTGGAGGAAGAATACTCCTCATCATGATCTAAAGGATTATGATCCTTTGAAGAACTAGATCATCATGATATAATGACTCCAAATTGATGGTGGTAGGAGAAGTGTCGAGAAAAGGATTGGAAGAAATCTCTTCAAATTGAGCACTCCTCTCAATGAACAACTCATGTGTTGTAGGATGAAGAAGCTTGTAGCCTGTGACATCATTTGGGTAACCAACTATATGGATTTATTTGTGGATCCATGGCCTTACATTTCTCCAATAGAATGTGAGATGATGCACTAAATCAAACACTCGAAAGTGCTTAACTGACGATTTTTGACTAGTCCAAGCTTGAAAAGGAGTTACCCCCTTCACAAATTTGTAGGGTACATGGTTCTATATATAACACACATAGTTAATGGATTCTTCCTAGAAAGGTGGTGCTAAAGACTTGGAGTGAATCATATAATTAGCCCTCTCTTTCAAGGACCGATTCTTCCATTCTGCAACTCCATTTTGATGAGGACAGTAGGGGACTGTATGCTACGAATCAATACCCGTTGAGGAACAATACTGCAAAAACTTGTGGTTGACATATTCCCCCCATTATCTATGCACAAAAATTTGATAGGTTTTCCAGTTTGTTTCTCTACAAAAGCCTTATACTCTAAGAATGAATTGAAGACTCCAAACTTCTGTTTGAGAAAGTACACAATGGTGTACCTAGAAAAATCATCAGTGAATGTCAAAACATATCAGACTCTACTAAAAGATGGTTGTGGAAATGGCCTTGCCAAATCACTATGTACCAAATCCAAAAGATGTGAGTCTCTTCAAGATTTTCCTTTGTCAAAGTTCTCTTTAGGATGCTTGCCAAGAATGAAACCATGACAAACACCTTTAGAAAAGTGATCTATAGGCAATCTTGTAACCATGTACTATTTTCTAAGTTGTTGCAAGAAGTGGTAGTTCAAGTGGCCAAACTGTTGATGCCACAAATTACTCACATCATCTGAATAAGTGAGTAGAATAGTCAAAGGAGGATCAAGAACAAAGTGAGAGAAAAATAAAGCTGAGATTGATGATCTACTCTCCCAACTACAACTGTAGAATCATTGTGCATCTCACAAATCATCACTAAATTAGGAGTATACTCAACTCTATTGCGTCTATCTATGTGAGTGATTTGGTAGATTGATAGGAGATTAGTTGATAATGAGGGTACATAAAGAACATCCTGAAAAGTGCTATCCTCCATATCAATGGACCCTCTCCCACACACCTTAATTGGAGTGTCACCACCCATAAAAAAGGAAGGCATAAAATATATTGGCTCCATAGATTCAAGTTCATCCTTAGTCGAAGCCATGTGGTGTGAAGCACTTGAATCAAGAACCTATGTGGATGGTGGAGAAGCAACTTTTACAAGGGCCTTGCCCTTTCCTTTCCCCTTGCTATTTCCTTTTGCCTTGTGAGAACCTTCTTCTGAACCCTATTTGATGGAATCAGAAACACTAAGATTATTCTTCTCAAGAATTTGCGTCAAGTGATCAACTTTTTTCTTCGAACATTTGTGCTCATCATGGCCGGGTTTCTTACAATAGGAAAATTTGACCATCTCTTTCTTAGTATTTTCACTTTTTGAAGATGAGGTCTCATTACTTGCTTTTGGAGTAGCCAATATTTGATTCTTCTTCTCTTTCTATTCTTTTATTTCTTATCCTTATTGTACTACTTTTTCCTCTTTTTTCATTTGTGCTAAGGTTGGTAGCCAAGGCATGTGACTTACATGAATTAAGAGTGCCCATTTGAATTAGATTATCTTGCTCCTATGTGAGAGAAGTAGTAAAATCATCCAAATATGACATCTTGGATTGAGACCCAAGTGCATCCTTAGTAGCATAGAAGGTAGAAACAAATATAGAGTACTCAAAACTTAGATTTGAGAGAATGCTTAGAATCATTTGTTCATATTTCTTAGTGATTCCACATTGTTGTAATTGTAGCCTTAGTGATTTCAATTTGGTGAAGAAATCTTGAATTGTGTTGAAGTTGCCTAGATTTAAACTCATTAGTTCATTCTTCAACATATGATCTCTCATAGAATCTTGAGTGCCAAAAAGAGATTCTAGCTTTTTCCGTATTTCATTTGGAGTATTCAAATATTCAATATGAAAGAGAAAATCAAGAGATACATACAAACACAATGCTCCATATGCTTTATCACTTTTATTAAACCACTCAGGCTTATCTTCATCTTTAGTTGGTTCAGTTTCAAGTCCCATTGTTATTCAATGCAAACTGGGACTTCTTAAGTGAACATTCATTTTTGATTTCCACTCAAAATAGTTGTATGTAGTTAGAGTAGGAACTATTTTTGAACTCATGATGAAGAAATTCAAAAGGAAATACAAAAATAAAGTGAACAAAAGAATGCGAAGAACAACCCCACCCATTTCACTAGTATCAAAGATCACCCCCCAAATATTATAAGGTTGGCACTTTATAATTTAGTGTGTTTACAAAGTCTTTTCCAAGATAAAATGCTTAATAGGCTCAAAATAGCCAAAATTACAAATTCTAATACAAAATGAACTTGAGAAAAATCTAGAAAAATCAGCCTTATGGCTGTGTAGTGCTCTTCAATACCTTTCCAATTCCTATTTGTTTCTAAAAATTGAGGCACTGAGGAAAAAGCTATGGCCTATTGAAGAAGTACCACAAAATAACTTGAACCTAAAATATTTGGTACAAAATGGAAAAAAATATTCTCAATACCTCTATGGATGGAAAGTGCTTGTCTCCATCTTTTTGACGATATCTTGTTTTCAAAAAATGAACACCCAAGCAAAAAAAGTTTGAAAAAAAGGCCCAATTTGGCCTAGTGGAGGAGCCTTTGTGGCTCCCTGGTGGTCCTCAACTAGTGCTTGGCGCCAATGGTGGCTGTTGGGTGACAGACTGGTAGTGAGTTGGTGGGGCACAGGTGGTGATTTAGATGACTGCTAGTGGTTTTCCCTTGACTTTTAGCAGTTTATAAATCATTCAAAATGCAAGAGAAGAGCATATGAGAATTTACAAGAAAACTCAATCTCTCAATCATAAATCTATGAACTTAGATTTATCAAAACAAAATCTCTAATACCATGTTAAAAATTTGAAATAGATTGAATAACCCAAGGAACATTTTAAGATAAAATCAAAGTTATATAAACTAGAAAAACATAAGAATGCAAACCAGGACTCTAAGAGATTATGCAATGTCGATGTGACAATATTGCATTAAGAGAGCTTCCAATTAGAATCAATACATGAAAGAATGTATGAATGACTCAATGCAAATACAAGCTAGGTAGTGAGTTTATATATAACTTAGGAGAGGAGGTAGGTGGAAAATCCAACCAATAGGAATCAACCACAAAAAGTGGAGGATGACACCAAAAGTGGAAAATGTTCCACCCTTTAAGGAAGGGGACACCACACACTTATCTCCTAGTAATAAACTCACTTTATTATCTTAAGAAAGCTTAATAAAGTGTAGGAAAAACCTAGGACTAAGGGAAAATAATTTAACCCTCTAGGAAAATAAAAACCTACACCAACATATAGTGCATGATTGATCATAATAGCTTCTTGTTGATAATGTTTCTTAATGTTCAAATAAGAAGAAAACTTGTTTATATATGCATGTCTTGATTGGTATTTTTGGATATAGGCCAACTTGGGATCCTTTTTAATTCTCTAAGGACTAACACCAAAGAATTAAATTTGAAATAGGTGACCTTCAAGGTCAAGGGTACCCTTGCCCTTGATTGGGTGCTTTAGGCCCAATTTTGTCGAGTTGTCAAGGATTTTAACTTTAATTTTTCAATTTGGCCTTGAAGTGAGCAAATTATTAATATAATTAAGTGTATAGGAAAAATAATGTGTCCATATAGTGTGAAATTGTCAGGGTTGACATTTATGACATTACAGTAGGATTTTCCATTGTTGTGTTTCATGTGTGGTGCAAGGTACAAGCATAAGGGGCACCTAACTTGGGTATTAAATGGTTACAATATCAGAGCACTTATAGTTTTAAGCACACTTACTAGGAAAAATCCAAGGCTTCAAGATCTTAATTCATTATATTAAATAGCTTTTAGTTCTATATTTAATCATTGTGGTGGAGAATCATATGGAAATTAGTTCTCAAGAGAATGCATAACCCCCCCCAACAACTTTGCTAATTGTAAAACATCATATCTTTGTTTTAGCAAATCACATGTCCACCCCATAGATTTATGTCCATTTAAATTTGTATCCAAATTTCATGGAAAATATGATGAATATTCTCTTTGCAACTTATGATTCAAGTAGTCTTTTGTAGTTGTAACAACAAATGGATTCTATAGGTAAGTGCACAAAGATGGGGGACCAAAAGGGGCTCTTAAGTGGCCACTTTTTTTTTGAAATCAAGAAAGACTAACCTTAGACGACAAATAATTGAAGATAGTTACACCCAAAATTTTAAGATGTAACGAAAAAAAGTCATAGTGCTTTGAATATACTTTTGAAACTATTATTATTTTTGAATGGTAGGAGATTAAGGGGTTCAAAAAGGGGGGGCAAACAAATTGGTTCTCTTTTAAAAAAAATATAACATAGTGTCTAGTGCCCCCTAAAATGTTAACTTTTTTTTTAGTAATTCAAAAACCATTTTAGTAAGAAATTAGCTAACACCATTAATTTTATCCAGGTAATTTTTCTATTATTTTTTAAATGAATAATGGTTTTTTACTAATTTTCAAAGTTGACACATCCTGAAAAACATAAATTTGAGCGTGCCGACCCCTAAAGTTTTTGAAAACTGATCGATTTTTATTTTTGAATGTGTAGAATGGAGTCTAATTTCTAAAAATATTAATATTTTAAAATTTTGATGAATAGCTCAAAAAATAAAGTGAAAAATTCCAAACATTGATTTTTGACAAAAAATGGATACACCAACAAAAGAAATTAAATATGAAAAACCTAACATACTCAAAACGTGAAAAATATTACATGGTTAGATAGCTAAGAGAGCTTAACATTACTAGGGTTTTTTTTTTGACTTGATATTGAAACACTTGCAAACTTGATGGGATCATGCTTGAGATTATGTCAAATTTATCAAAATCTATAAAAACACATATTTGGACATTGGAAAGTCACTCCAATCCTTTGGGTTGGAATCCCAAGGAAAATCCAAGCCAAAGGCTTGGAAATTTCTAAAGCAAGAAAAAATGCAAGCATTTTATAATGCGTTGGCGTCATGTAAAAGAAAATTATATGCAAGCATGTTATAATGTGCTCGGGTTATGTCAAAGCAAAAAATAATGCAATCATGTTATAATACACTCACATTATGTTATAGAAAAACATAATGTGAGCGCATTATGTCAAAGAAAGCATAATGTGAGCACATTATAATATCGTCACATTATTCTCTATTCAAGTTTTCATGTATGTATGAGTTTAAGGTTTAAGGTATAAGGTATAAGGTATTGTTGGCTCTCAGTTGTTTTAGTTTGTTTCTTGATTTGTCCTTGATGAAAAAAATGGTTCTATGGTTCTTTGTTTGAGATGACAAGCACACATTATACAAATTGGTGTAGATGATGTTGGTTGGTGAATGTTTCTTGATTAGAGTTGTGATGTTCATAACTGAGTTTTTGAATCAATTTAGTTGCTTTTGCATCATTATCATCAACACACATGGTATATATGATGACTCTATCTTACTTGTTTATGCATCATTAGTTTGGGCAATTGTCTTGGTGACATTTTGGTAACACTATGGCAAAACTTTGATATAACTCTGGTTTGGATACATACCGATACATGGATACATATTGAACTCTGGTTTGGATACATTCTTGTATATGATCTTTCATATGTGGTTCTCACAGTGCTTGACTCAGTGTGTATCATGATTAATTTGACTATGGGCTCTTGATACTCTTAATATATGCATGTTAGTACTAACAATGATTATCTTTCAGGAAGCTACAAGGCAGGACTTTACATGATAACATTGGTTTTGATTAGACATTTTTGACTCCATGGATAGTGACATACATACTCTGGCATATACTTGGGCAAGGTATACATTTTCTTATATATATATATTTGAGCACAATTATTTCTATGTGGCTGATGATTCAAATATGATGTGAAGTCTTATGTTGATCATACAAGTTGTAAGAAAATGCAGGTTACAAATCTTCAGGTATAAAAATTTGTGAAGCATATAGCTTCGGGCAGCTTGTACCCCATTATTACATTGTATTTGCTTTAAAGACTTCATTGATTGATTTTATATTGTGGCCTATGATGAAGATATTGAATGTTTTATATTCTATACCATGGAGGTATCAGGCACTTAAGATAATGTGACCTCGAGGTATCGGGCACTTAAGATAAATGTGATCAATGTTTAAAATAGTGCAAAGGAACCAACACTTAATATATATATTTGGTCTATGTTTAAAATCACTTGTCAGGCATGCTAAATATTGGGGAGTCGATATTTTGAAGTCTTAAAAGCTTTTTAAAAGCTTAAGTGGAGGTTTTTTTTGGTGTTTATACTTTGGTCAAATTTCACATGTGACATTGGCTATTATAATTATAAAGTTTTTGACTTTGTATAAAGTCACTTGGCAGCAACAACAATATGGTTTCGATGCATAGTTTTTGGTCATACCTAGCATTTGACATCTCACATTATGTTTTGATAAAGGGTTTTGACTTGGCAGTCGACAACAATTATGATTTAATATTTGACAACAGATTCTAAAGGCATCATTGTGTTTGGATTTCAAATGATGATTTTTGTTTGAAAAGTCTTTGAAAGACTTAAGAAAAGTTTAGGATGAATTATTGTTGTTCCATTGTGTAAATTTGCGAAACCCTAGTCGACACCATGAAGTTGTAATAGTAGTTTGTGAGCTCGACAGTGGAACAAGATAGAGTGTTGACCAAGGAAGTTGAAAGACTACAGATGGAGATCTTCAGTTTGGAGGTTTTGGAACGATTCCTCTATTTTTTTTTTCCTTCATTCCTCCCTAAACAGGTATTACAATTAACACATTTTTATAGGCTTTGATAGTGAATTTTGTTAAGATACTAACAATGAAGGTTCGATGATTAGTTTTATTCGAACCCTTGGTTATTTCTTTGCAAAAAAATAAAGGGTTAAAAAGCAATCGGTTGAAGAAAATAGTTATTGTAATCTTGAATTTTTGATGAAGATACTTGAGAACATATGATTCTTGAAAGAGTTAGTTGAAAACTCTTGAAGGTTTTTTTTCTTGTAACCCTAACCTACGTTGGTTTACAATTATTCAAAACTGTATACAAAGATTATCTTTCTTCTATTTAAGAAGGTTTTTTTTTGGTATTTCTCTATGTGATGGTGAAGAAAAATGTTGTGAGACATCGGGCTTTATTCTTATAGTGACAAGAAATTATTTTACATTGAAAATACTTTTTGAATCTCAGATATTTGTATAAAAGATGTTGTCAATTATATACAACATTCTTCAATGTGCTTAATGAGGATATTCATAGTCTTCTATTGGGTGGGTGTATGAATATGGGTAGCAAATTTATGGCCAATTTACTTTTTCATCCTAAAATAGTGAAAATGCGAGCGCATTATAGTAAAACACACTCGCATTATGGCTTGGTAATGACCTAGCCTAGGATCGGTCATTACCAAGCCATAACGCGAGCACGTTGTAACACACTTATGTTATGGTTTAAATTTCAAAAAATGTGCTCATTTTGACTTCAAAAAATGTGCGCATTTTGACTTCAAAAAATGTGTGCATTTTGACTTCAAAAAATGTGCATTTTTTCAAATAAAAAAAACATTTCCAAAATGCGAGCGTATTATAACACACTCACATTTTGGTCTACATTGAAATTTTTTTCTTCTCTTTTTCTTGTCTCTTTTGTCTTGTTATCTTTCAGGGAAACTATATATGTGAAATAAACATTTAAGTATAAGTTGACATTTACATATGGACATTTACTTTCTTATACTTTAAGTTATATTTCATGTATATAGGTAGGATGTTTGAGAGTAGTTTTAGATCTCTAGGAGTTCTAATGCAAATTCTAGTTTTTGGAAGATATTAAAAATTTCAAACTTAGTCAAATTTTAGTAATCAGGAGGTCAAATTTTAGTAGTCAGCAAGTTGTATGATCTTTCTCTTTAACTCTCTCCTCTCTACTCTCTCTCTCTCTCTCCACTCCCTCTCTCTCTTCATCCCTCCCTCTCTCCCCCCTCTCTCTCTCACACCCCTCTATCTCCTCCCTACATCTTCCTC
>VDFB02000015.1:533010298-533059392 GCA_007258455.2 Sequoia sempervirens | reverse complement strand
TAATCCAATAACCCTTCAACCCTCAATCCTCTACCCTCTATCCTCAACCCTTAAACCCTAATCCCTCAAGCCCTATACCCTCTACCCTATACATTGGACCCTCAACCCTAATCCCTCAACCCTATACCCTCAACCCTTTACCCTCAACCCTCTACCCTCAACCCTAAACCCTCAACCCTCAACCGTCAATCCTTAAACCCTCTACCCTTAAACCCCCTATCCTCTACCCTCTATGATCTACCCTATACATTAAACCGTCAACCCTCAATTCTCAACCATCAACCCTTAATCCCTCAACCCTAGGTAGATAGGGAAACATAGGTGAGATACAAAGTGATAAAGGAATTGGTAGGTAAACAAAGGGAGAGGGAAGATAAATATCGGTGAGAGGGAAGGAGACATAGAGATGGTAGGGAGGGATAGGTAGGGAGGAGATAGAGTTGAGTGTGTGTGTGTGTGTGCGAGAGAGAGAGGGGCGAGAGTAGAGAAGGAAGGGGTAGAGAGAGAGGTAGAGGGAGGGAGAAGAGAGATAGAGAGTAGAGAGGGAAAGAGGTAGGGAGGAGACACAGTTGAGATATAGAGTGATGGAGAGAGGTGGGTGAAGAGAGGGAGAGGGGAGATAAAGATAAATAGAGAGGAAGTAAATGTAGAGATGATAGATAGAAGTAGAGGGGAGTGGAGAGGAGATGGAGGAGAGGAAAGGAGGAGATAGAGGTGAGAGTGTGTGTGAGAGGAAGGCAGTGAGAGGAGAGAGAGAAAATAAGGAGAGGAATGGAAGAAAGAAAGAAGGAAGAGAGGAGAGAAAAGAGTAGAGAGGGAAGAGGGAGATAAGTAGAGAGGGAAGGAGAGAGTAAGAAGGGGAGGAGAGTAGAGAGTGGTAGGTAGTGGAGGGGAGGGAGGTAGAGAGGGAAGGAAAGAGGGAGGGATATGAGGGAGAGAGGAAATGAGGGAGAGTGAGATGGAGAGAGACTGATGAGATAGAGAGTAGAGAGGTAAAGACAGAATGAGAAAGAGAGATAAAGATAGAGAGGGAGGTTGGAGGGAGGAAGAGGTAGAAAGGGATAGGTGAGATAGAGAGGGAAGGAGGGAAAGTGGTATAGAGAGAATGGTGATTTAGAGAGGAGGGAGTGAGAGGGAAGAAAGGGAAGGTGGAGAGAGAGGATGGTGATTTAGAGAGGAGGGAGTGAGAGGTATGGATAGAGATAATGATGAGATAGAGATAATGGTGAGATAGAGAGAAGGAGAGAGTGAGAGATAAAGAGAGGGATGGAGAGATAGAGAGAGAGGTAGGTAGAGGAAGGCAGACAAGAGATAGAGAGGAGGGAAAGAGTTATGGAAGGAGACATAGGTGAGATAGAGAGGGATGGAGAGAGAGAGTGATGAAGGGAGAGGTAGGTATAGAGAGGGAAAGAGAGAGGAGAGATAGAGAGTAGAGGGGGGAGGGAGGGAGAGGTAGGAAGGGAGATAGAGGTGTGTGTGTGAGTGAAAGAGATAGAGAATGGTGAGATAGAGAAAAGGAGAAATTGAGAGACAAAGAGGGGGGAGGGAGGGAGGGACAACAGTGATAGAGATTGGGAGGAGAGATGTAAAAAGAAGGGGAGGGAGGTTGAGATCAAGAGAGGGAGGGAGAGGAGAGATAGAGATAAGTAGAGAGGGAAGGAGGAAGGGAGGGAGTGTTAGGGAGGGAGATAGAGGTTTTTGTGTGAGAGAGAGAGATAGGGAGAGTGGTGAGATAGAGAGGAGAGAGTGAGGAGGGAGAGAGAATTATGAGATAGAGAGGAGAGTGTTAGAGAGAAAGAGGGGGAAGAGAGGGATAGAGAGTGTGAGAGAGATGTAGGTAGAGGGAGGGAGAGGAGAGATAGAGAGTAGAGAGGAAAAGAGGTAGGGAGGGAGACATAGGTGAGATACAAAGTGATGGAGAGAGAGGTAGGTAAATAGAGAGAGAGGGGAGATAAAGATAAGTAGAGAGGGAAGCATATGTAGAGATGGAGAGAAGTAGAGAGGGGAGGGAGGGAGGAAGATGTAGGGAGGAGATAGAGGGGTGTGTGTGAGAGAGAGAGAGAGGGGAGAGAGGGAGGGATAGAGAGAGAGAGAGAGGGAGTGGAGAGATAGAGAGTAGAGAGGAGAGAGTTAAAGAGAAAGATGATACAACTTGCTGACTACTAAAATTTGACCTCCTGATTACTAAAATTTGACTAAGCTTGAAATTTTTAATATCTTCCAAAAACTAGAATTTGCATTAGAACTCCTAGAGATCTGAAACTACTCTCAAACATCCTACCTATATACATGAAATATAACTTAAAGTATAAGAAAGTAAATTTCCATATGTAAATGTCAACTTATACTTAAATGTTTATTTCACATATATAGTTTCCCTGAAAGATAACAAGACAAAAGAGACAAGAAAAAGAGAAGAAAAAAATTTCAATGTAGACCAAAATGCGAGCACGTTATAATACGCTCGTGTTTTGGAAATGTTTTTTTAATTTCAAAAAATGCACATTTTTTGAAGTCAAAATGCGCACATTTTTTGAAGTCAAAATGCGCACATTCTTTGAAGTCAAAATGCGCACATTTTTTGAAGTCAAAATGAGCACATTTTTTGAAATTTAAACCATAAAACGAGTGTGTTATAATGGGCTCGCGTTATGGCTTGGTAATGACCGATCCTAGGCTAGGTCATTACCAAGCCATAATGCGAGTGTGTTTTACTATAATACGCTCGCGTTTGCACTATTTCAAGATGAAAAAGTAAATTGGCCACAAATTTGCTACCCATCTTCATACACCCACCCAATAGAAGACTATGAATATCCTCATTAAGCACATTGAAGAATGTTGTATATAATTGACAACATCTTCTTTTATACAAATATCTGAGATTCAAAAAGGATTTTCAATGTAAAACAATTTCTTGTCACTATAAGAATAAAGCTCGATGTCTCACAACATTTTTCTTCACCATCACATAGAGAAATACCAAAAAAAACCCTTCCTAAATAGAAGAAAGATAATCTTTGTATACAGTTTTGAATAATTGTAAACCAACGTAGGTTAGGGTTACAAGAAAAAAAACCTTAAAGAGTTTTCAACTAACTCTTTCAAGAATCATATGTTCTCATGTATCTTCATCAGAAATTCAAGATTACAATAATTGTTTTCTTCAACCGATTGCTTTTTAACCCTTTATTTTTTTGCAAAGAAATAACCAAGGGTTCGAATAAAACTAATCATCGAACCTTCATTGTTAATATATTAACAAAATTCACTATCAAATCCTATAAAAATGTGTTAATTGTAATACATGTTTAGGGAGGAATGAAGGAAAAAAAAAATAGAGGAACCGTTTCAAAACCTCCAAACTGAAGATCTCCATCTATAGTCTTTCAACTTCCTTGGTCAACACTCTATCTTGTTCCACTGTCGAGCTCACAAACTACTATTACAACTTCATGGTGTCGACTAGGGTTTCGCAAATTTACACAATGGAACAACAATAACTTCGTCCTAAACTTTTCTTAAGTCTTTCAAAGACTTTTCAAACAAAAATCATCATTTGAAATCCAAACATAATGATACCTTTAGAATCTGTTGTCAAATATTAAATCATAATTTTTGTCGACTGCCAAGTCAAAACCCTTTATCAAAACATAATGCTCGATGTCAAATGCTAGGTATGACCAAAAACTATGCATCGAAACCATATTGTTGTTGTTGCCAAGTGACTTTATACAAAGTCAAAAAATTTATAATTATAATAGCCAATGTCACATGTGAAATTTGACCAAAGTATAAACACCAAAAAAAACCTCCACTTAAGCTTTTAAAAAGCTTTTAAGACTTCAAAATATCAACTCCCCAATACTTAGCATGCCTAACAAGGGATTTTAAACATAGACCAAATATATATATTAAGTGTTGGTTCCTTTGCACTGTTTTAAACATTGATCACATTTATCTTAAGTGCTCGATACCTCGAGGTCACATTATCTTAAGTGCCTAATACCTCCATGGTATAGAATATAAAACATTCAATATCTTCATCATAGGCCACAATATAAAATCAATCAATGAAGTCTTTAAAGCAAATACAATGTAATAATGGAGGACAAGCTGCCTGAAGCTATATGCTTCACAAATTTTTATATATGCTTCACAAATTTTTATACCTGAAGATTTGTAACCTGCATTTTCTTACAGCTTGTATGATCAACATAAGACTTCACATCATATTTGAATCGTCAACCACATAGAAATAATTGTGCTCAAATATATATATATAATAAAATGTATACCTTGCCCAAGTATATACCAGAGTATGTATGTCACTATCCATGGAGTCAAAAATGCCTAATCAAAACCAATGTTATCATGTAAAGTCCTGCCTTGTAGCTTCCTGAAAGATAATCATTGTCAGTACTAACATGCATATATTAAGAGTATCAAGAGCCCATAGTCAAATGAATCATGATACACACTGAGTCAAGCACTGTGAGAACTGCATATGAAAGATCATATACAAGAATGTATCCAAACCAAAGTTCAATATGTATCCATGTACAGGTATGTATCCAAACCAGAGTTATATCAAATTTTTGCCATAGTGAACACCAAAATGTCACCAAGACAATTACCCAAACTAATGATGCATAAACAAGTAAGATAGAGTCATCATATATACCATGTGTGTTGATGATAATGATGCAAAAGCAACTAAACTGATTCAAAAACTCAGTTATGAACATCACAACTCTAATCAAGAAACATTCACCAACCAACATCATCTACACCAATTTGTATAATGTGTGCTTGTCATCTCAAACAAAGAACCATAGAACCATTTTTTTCATCAAGGACAAATCAAGAAACAAACTGAAACAACTGAGAGCCAACAATACCTTATACCTTAAACCTTAAACTCATACATACATAAAAACTTGAATAGAGAATAACGTGACCATATTATACTGTGCTCACATTATGCTTTCTTTGACATAATGCGCTCACATTATGTTTTTCTATGACATAATGTGAGTGTATTATAACGTGATTGCATTATGTTTTGCTTTGACATAACCCGAGCACATTATAACATGCTTGCATATAATTTTCTTTTACATAACGCCAAAGCATTATAAAATGCTTGCATTTTTTCTCGCTTTAGAAATTTCCAAGCCTTTGGCTTGGATTTTCCTTGGGATTCCAACCCAAAGGATTGGAGTGACTTTCCAATGTCCAAATATGTGTTTTTATAGATTTTGATAAAGTTGACACAATCTCAAGCATGCTCCCCATCATGTTTGCAAGTGTTTCAATATCAAGTCAAAAAAACACCCCGGTAATGTTAAGCTCTCCTAGCTACCTAACCATGTAATATTTTTCACGTTTTGAGTATGTTAGGTTTTTCATATTTAATTTCTTTTGTTGGTGTATCCATTTTTTGTCAAAAATCAATGTTTGGAATTTTTCACTTTATTTTTTGAACTATTCATCAAAATTTTAAAATATTAATATTTTTAGAAATTAGACTCCATTCTACACATATTCAAAAATAAAAATCGATTAGTTTTCAAAAAATTTAGGGGTCGGCACACTCAAATTTATGTTTTTCAGGATGTGTCAACTTTGAAAATTAGTAAAAAACCATTATTCATTTAAAAAATAATAGAAAAATTACCTGGATAAAATTAATGGTGTTAGCTAATTTCTTACTAAAATGGTTTTTGAATTACTAAAAAAAAAAGTTAACATTTTAGGGGGCACTAGACACTATGTTATGTTTTTTAAAAAATAGAACCAATTTGTTTGGCCCCCCTTTTTGAACCCCTTAATCTCCTACCATTCAAAAATAATAATAGTTTCAAAAGTAGATTCAAAGCACTATGACTCTTTTTTTCGTTACATCTTAAAATTTTGGGTGTAACTATCTTCAATTATTTGTCGTCTAAGGTTAGTCTTTCTTGATTTCAAAAAAAAAGTGGCCACTTAAGACCCCTTTTGGTCCCCCATCTTTGTGCACTTACCTATAGAATCCATTTGTTGTTACAACTACAAAAGACTACTTGAATCATAAGTTGCAAAGAGAATATTCATCATATTTTCCATGAAATTTGGATACAAATTTAAATGGACATAAATCTATGGGTTGGACATGTGATTTGCTAAAACAAAGATATGATGTTTTACAATTAGCAAAGTTGTTGGGGGGGTTATGCATTCTCTTGAGAACTAATTTCCATATGATTCTCCACCAAAATGATAAAATATAGAACTAAAAGCTATTTAATATAATGAATTAAGATATTGAAGCCTTGGATTTTTCCTAGTAAGTGTGCTTAAAACTATCAGTGCTCTGATATTGTAACCATTTAATACCCAAGTTAGGTGCCCCTTATGCTTGTACCTTGCACCACACATGAAACACAACAATGGAAAATCCTACTGTAGTGTCATAAATGTCAACCCTGACAATTTCACACTATATGGACACCTTATTTTTCCTATACACTTAATTATATTAATAATTTACTCACTTCAAGGCCAAATTGAAAAATTAAAGTTAAAATCCTTGACAACTCGACAAAATTGGGCCTAAAGCACCCAATCAAGGGCAAGGGTACCCTTGACCTTGAAGGTCACCTATTTCAAATTTAATTCTTCGGTGTTAGTCCTTAGAGAATTAAAAAGGATCCCAAGTTGGCCTATATCCAAAAATACCAATCAAGACATGCATATATAAACAAGTTTTCTTCTTATTTGAACATTAAGAAACATTATCAACAAGAAGCTATTATGATCAATCATGCACTATATGTTGGTGTAGGTTTTTATTTTCCTAGAGGGTTAAATTATTTTCCCTTAGTCCTAGGTTTTTCCTACACTTTATTAAGCTTTCTTAAGATAATAAAGTGAGTTTATTACTAGGAGATAAGTGTGTGGTGTCCCCTTCCTTAAAGGGTGGAACATTTTCCACTTTTGGTGTCATCCTCCACTTTTTGTGGTTGATTCCTATTGGTTGGATTTTCCACCTACCTCCTCTCCTAAGTTATATATAAACTCACTACCTAGCTTGTATTTGCATTGAGTCATTCATACATTCTTTCATGTATTGATTCTAATTGGAAGCTCTCTTAATGCAATATTGTCACATCGACATTGCATAATCTCTTAGAGTCTTGGTTTGCATTCTTATGTTTTTCTAGTTTATATAACTTTGATTTTATCTTAAAATGTTCCTTGGGTTATTCAATCCATTTCAAATTTTTAACATGGTATTAGAGATTTTGTTTTGATAAATCTAAGTTCATAGATTTATGATTGAGAGATTGAGTTTTCTTGTAAATTCTCATATGCTCTTCTCTTGCATTTTGAACGATTTATAAACTGCTAAAAGTCAAGGGAAAACCACTAGCAGTCATCTAAATCACCACCTGTGCCCCACCAACTCACTACCAGTTTGTCACCCAACAGCCACCATTGGCGCCAGCACTAGTTGAGGACCACCAGGGAGCCACAAAGGCTCCTCCACTAGGCCAAATTGGGCCTTTTTTTCAAACTTTTTTTGCTTGGGTGTTCATTTTTTGAAAACAAGATATCGTCAAAAAGATGGAGACAAGCACTTTCCATCCATAGAGGTATTGAGAATATTTTTTTCCATTTTGTACCAAATATTTTAGGTTCAAGTTATTTTGTGGTACTTCTTCAATAGGCCATAGCTTTTTCCTCAGTGCCTCAATTTTTAGAAACAAATAGGAATTGGAAAGGTATTGAAGAGCACTACACAGCCATAAGGCTGATTTTTCTAGATTTTTCTCAAGTTCATTTTGTATTAGAATTTGTAATTTTGGCTATTTTGAGCCTATTAAGCATTTTATCTTGGAAAAGACTTTGTAAACACACTAAATTATAAAGTTCCAACCTTCTAATATTTGGGGGGTGATCTTTGATAGTAGTGAAATGGGTGGGGTTGTTCTTCCCATTCTTTTGTTCACTTTATTTTTGTATTTCCTTTTGAATTTCTTCATCATGAGTTCAAAAATAGTTCCTACTCTAACTACATACAACTATTTTGAGTGGAAATCAAAAATGAATGTTCACTTGAGAAGTCCTGGTTTGCATAGAATAACAATGGGACTTGAAACTGAACCAACTAAAGATGAAGATAAGCCTGAGTGGTTTAATAAAAGTGATAAAGCATATGGAGCATTGTGTTTGTATGTATCTCTTGATTTTCTCTTTCATATTGAATATTTGAATACTCCAAATGAAATACGGAAAAAGCTAGAATCTCTTTTTGGCACTCAAGATTCTATGAGAGATCATATGTTGAAGAATGAACTAATGAGTTTAAATCTAGGCAACTTCAACACAATTCAAGATTTCTTCACCAAATTGAAATCACTAAGGCTACAATTACAACAATGTGGAATCACTAAGAAATATGAACAAATGATTCTAAGCATTCTCTCAAATCTAAGTTTTGAGTACTCTATATTTGTTTCTACCTTCTATGCTACTAAGGATGCACTTGGGTCTCAATCCAAGATGTCATATTTGGATGATTTTACTACTTCTCTCACATAGGAGCAAGATAATCTAATTCAAATGGGCACTCTTAATTCATGTAAGTCACATGCCTTGGCTACCAACCTTAGCACAAATGAAAAAAGAGGAAAAAGTAGTACAATAAGGATAAGAAATAAAAGAATAGAAAGAGAAGAAGAATCAAATATTGGCTACTCCAAAAGCAAGTAATGAGACCTCATCTTCAAAAAGTGAAAATCCTAAGAAAGAGATGGTCAAATTTTCCTATTGTAAGAAACCCGGCCATGATGAGCACAAATGTTCGAAGAAAAAATTTGATCACTTGACGCAAATTCTTGAGAAGAATAATCTTAGTGTTTCTGATTCCATCAAATAGGGTTCAGAAGAAGGTTCTCACAAGGCAAAAGGAAATAGCAAGGGGAAAGGAAAGGGCAAGGCCCTTGTAAAAGTTGCTTCTCCACCATCCACATAGGTTCTTGATTCAAGTGCTTCACACCACATGGCTTCGACTAAGGATGAACTTGAATCTATGAAGCCAATATATTTTATGCCTTCCTTTTTTATGGGTGGTGACACTCCAATTGAGGTGTGTGGGAGAGGGTCCATTGATATGGAGGATAGCACATTTCAGGATGTTCTTTATGTACCCTCATTATCAACTAATCTCCTATCAATCTACCAAATCACTCACATAGATAGACGCAATAGATTTGAGTATACTCCTAATTTAGTGATGATTTGTGAGATGCACAATGATTCTACAGTTGTAGTTGGGAGAGCAGATCATCAATCTCAGCTTTATTTTTCTCTCACTTTGTTCTTGATCCTCCTTTGACTATTCTACTCACTTATTCAGATGATGTGAGTAATTTGTGGCATCAACAGTTTGGCCACTTGAACTACCACTTCTTGCAACAACTTAGCAAATAGTACATGGTTACAAGATTGCCTATAGATCACTTTTCTAAAGGTGTTTGTCATGGTTTCATTCTTGGCAAGCATCCTAAAGAGAACTTTGACAAAGGAAAATCTTGAAGAGCCTCACATCTTTTGGATTTGGTACAAAGTGATTTGGCAAGGCCATTTCCACAACCATCTTTTAGTAGAGTCTGATATGTTTTGACATTCACTGATGATTTTTCTAGGTACACCATTGTGTACTTTCTCAAACAGAAGTTTGGAGTCTTCAATTCATTCTTAGAGTATAAGGCTTTTGTAGAGAAACAAACTGGAAAACCTATCAAAGTTTTGTGCATAGATAATGGGGGGAATATGTCAACCACAAGTTTTTGCAATATTGTTCCTCAACGGGTATTGATTTGTAGCATACAGTCCCCTACTGTCCTCATCAAAATGGAGTTGCAGAATGGAAGAATCGGTCCTTGAAAGAGAGGGCTAATTATATGATTCACTCCAAGTCTTTAGCACCACCTTTCTAGGAAGAATCCATTAACTATGTGTGTTATATATAGAACCATGTACCATACAAATTTGTGAAGGGGGTAACTCCTTTTCAAGCTTGGACTAGTCAAAAATCGCCAGTTAAGCAATTTCGAGTGTTTGATTTAGTGCATCATCTCACATTTTATTGGAGAAATGTAAGGCCATGGATCCACAAAGAAATCCATATAGTTGGTTACCCAAATGATTTCAAAGGCTACAGGCTTCTTCATCCTACAACACATGAGTTGTTCATTGAGAGGAGTGTTCAATTTGAAGAGATTTCTTCCAATCCTTCTCTCGACACTTCTCCTACCACCATCAATTTGGAGTCATTATATCATGATGATCTAGTTCTTCAAAGGATCATAATCCTTTAGATCATGATGAGGAGTATTCTTCCTCCACTTCAGATGATGATAGTGATCATGAGGGTGCAGGGTGTGTGCACCAATCTGTGACACAAAAATGGCTTTTAAGATGACACTTTTTTTTAAATTAGCAAAGTTTGATGTTCACGAGGAAATGAAGATAGTTACGCAAAAAATTTGAAGATGCAATAAGAAAAAGAGTTTTAGTTCTCTGAATCTACCTTCTAAGCTGCTATTTTTTTTTTAAATAATGAAGATTAAGAGTTTCAAAAAGGGGGGGAAAAGTGGTCCTATTAAAAAATTAGCATAGCGTCTATGTGCCCCTCCCTTTTTCATTAACCTTTTTTTAGAATTTAAAAAATCTGAACGATGAGAAATTAGCTAACACCATGTAGTTTATCCTAGTTTTTTGGCTAATTTTTTAATGAATATATAATATTTTATGAATTTTTGAAGTGGACACATCCTAAAAATTTGAAATTAGAGCATGCACCCCCCTAAAAAATTTGAAAACTAATCAAAAATCATTTCTTTATTACGTATAGAATGGAGTCTAGTTTATAAAGATGTTTTTTTTTCAAAATTTGATGAAGTAAAAATCTATACCAAAACTAGCACTTTTTGTTTTTTGACAAAAAAAGGAGGCACTAACAAGAGAAGTTATAGATGAAAACCTTAACATAATCAAAACTTTAAAAAAATTATATATTTAGATAGCTAATAGAGAGCCTAACGTCATCACAATTTTTTTATAAACTTGCATTGAAAGACGTGCAAACTTGATGGAGAGCACGGCCAAAAATATATGAAATTTTGTTACCCTTTTAAAAAATCACATCCTTGGCATGAAATGGTTAGGTTGGATTCCAAGGAAAAATCCAACCCTTTGGGTTGATATTTTCCAATGCAGCTCATTTGGAAAGCACCAAATTTGGTGCTCACCAAATGAAATGCATCATTTGGCAAGCACCAAATTTGGTGCTCGCCAAATGGGAAGCATGGATTTTGGAATGCTATTTTGAACTCTTTATTTTTTTTCTTTCTCTTTCTTTGCCTCTACCAAGGAAACTATATACATGAAATAAGCATTTAAGCATTCAAATAAGGTTAAAAGCTTAGTCTAAAGAAGTTAATCAATAAGTATCCAATTTATGTGCATGAGGGGTTAACCTTATAAGTATGTGGTTACTTAATATTTTTTCTCTAGGAAGCATTACGTTAATACTAGGATCTATACATAACATAGGGTATGGTGACATAGACTAAGTACAAGGCGGATGATTTAGAAACCTATGGTACAATTTTAAGGTAATAATGGTGAAGGGAACTTCAATTTAGCTATCCAAATTTATCACTTCACCTTCAAGTGTATGGTTTCAATGATAAAAAGAAATTAATTAAGAGTTTAACATTTAGGTTACTTCTCTAAATAGATAAAGAATTCAGTAGCCATTAAATTGGGCGGGACATTTTCCTTTTTTGAGTAATCCAAAGTCTTGATAGGAATTGAAGGACCTCTCAACTTCTGGTGAGTAGGTAAAACTTGAGTCTTAATTTCCCTCAATCCTCACTTAAATTTTGGGTCTAAGTTTAATTTATGCTTACGTTCACTATTGATATTATAAGAATGAGTAAGTCATCCTTTAAACTTTTTGATCTTACTCTCATGTATGTGGAAGCTTTATAATTGCAATAGTTTGCTTATCATTTTCAAATGTTACCTTTTAACTAAGCCATAATATGTTTCTTTTTCTATTATTTTGAAGAGACAAATTGTAGTTAGGAAAGTTGGAAAATCATGGAACATGTAGTTTAAAAATTTAATAGTTCAACTGGGAATTGTTAAATCTAACTTTCTTTTAATGCACCTATAGTGCAAGTTAGGATAATGGAAATATTTAGGACCATTTAAATTATAATGGTGTATAAAATTATCTTTCAATTGCATTTTGAACATATAGGCTAGGTGAGGGTTCTAATTTTTAACATAGTTTGTTTATTGGGTTAAATTTCTCAATAATTAATTTTGAAACTATGTAATGGTATGTTCCTAATTGCTGCTCTAGAAGTACAAAATGCATTGGAAAATGTTCACTAAATTATTTGGACTAAAACTAGGATAGATTTTATAGTTGATAGAGTGAAATCATGTTGGGTAGTTAAAACAATGAAATGATATTGTAAACAATAAGTCATCAATTTTATGTTCTTATACTTTAAGTTATATTTCATGTATATAGTTTTGGGGTGTTTGAGAGTGGTTTCAAATCTCTTGGAGTTATAATATAAATTCTATTTTTTGGAAGATCTTATAATTTTTCAGACTTAGTCAAATTTTAGTAATCAGGAGGTCAAATTTCAATGATCAGCAAGTTGTATAATCTTTCTCTCTTTTTCTCTATCTCGTTCATTTTTTATCTCTTATACTCTAGAACTCTCACTATCTTCATCCCTTTATTTGACTCTCTCTCCCTCGAGCTCAAGAACTCTCTCTCTCTCTCTCTCTCTCTCTCTCTCTCTCTCTATATATATATATATATATATATATATATATATATATATATATCTTTCTCTCTCTCTCCCCACCCCTATCCCTACATACCTCTTTCTTTCTCCCTCCCTCCTTCCTTCACTCTCTCCACCTTCCCTCTCTACTTATCTATTGCATCTCTATTACCTCTCTATATCTCTCTATCCTTCTTTCTCTACTCTCTCTATCTCAACTCTATTTATCCCTACCTTTCCCTCTCTTCTCTCTTTATATCAACTCATGAAATATGGATAGAGGTAGGTAGAGAGGGAAGGAGAGAGATAGGGAGAGGTAGGAAGGTAGGGAGAGAGTTGTGAGAGAGAGGTGAGATAGAGAGAGTAGAGAGAGGGAAGGAGAATGAGACACAAGTGACAGAGGATAAAATATAATGGAGGAGGAGCATGATGGAGAGAAATAGGGGAGGGAGGGGAGAGGAGATAGAGAGAGCAGGAAGGGGAGGGAAGGAAGGAAGGAGGGGAAGGAGAGGGAGGGAATGAAGGAGGGAAGAAGGAAGGGAGGACATGGATGGAGAGAGAGGTATAGAGGAAAGGAGGAAGGAGATAGGGAGGATGGAGGGAAGAGGAAGGACATAGGGAGAGGAGACAGAGGAGAAGGAGGGAGGGATGCTGCGACGTGCCGCGCGCGACATATTACAGCGAGACTGATGACCGATGATGAGATATTACGGGAACCGCGACCGGCATATTATTAAGCGATAAAAGATGATGACAGGACAGCAGATAAGATTATTATTAAAAATATGAACACAGCCGACGGATGATATCGGCAATGATGATGACGTAAAATGACGTCAACGAAATGATCACGATATGACAGCCGAAAGAGATGGGATGAGGCAGGATGAGATAGATAAAGATGCAAAGAGATATATATAAAATTTACGTTATAATGAGGGAAACGGGGAGATATGATGGAATGATATATACATAAGCGATGATGCCATGGTGATGGAGAGGCAGAGAGTGAGGGAGTGGATGAGAGGGAAGGAGGAGGGAGGAGATGGAGAGATCCAAGACAGAGAAAACACAGAGGTAAGGAATGAGAGGTTGGAGGAGGTGAAGGGATAAAGAGGGAAAGATAATGGTGGAATGGAGGGAAAGAGGAATGGAGGAGGAGGACAATGAAAGAGGAAGGATAGGAAGGGGAATGGACGGAGGAGGAATGAAGGAGAGACAGAGGTGAGATATATATATATGAGTTGAGATAGACAAAAGATAAATTGAGAGAGAAAGAGGGGTGAGGGAGGGAGGGATAAAAGGGAGAGAGACTAATAGGAGAGACAGAAAGAAGGGGAGGGAGGGTGAGGTAGAGAGAGGGATGGAGAGGAGAGATAGAGAGAAGTAGAGAGGGAGGGAGGAAAGAGAGAATGAGATATGGAGGATAGAGTGGAGGGTAGGAAGATAACAGGAAGAGAGAGAGAGAGAGAGAGAGAGGTGGAGGGAGAGGAGAGATAAAGAGTAGAGAGGGAAATAGGTAAGGAGGGAGACATAGGTGAGATACAGAGTGATAGAGGGAGAGGTAGGTAAAGAGAGGGAGAGGGGAGATAAAGATAAGTAGAGAGGAAAGGAGATGTAGAGAGAGAGAGAGAGAATATGGAGAGAGAAGTAGAGAGGGGAGGGAGGGAGAAGATAAATAGAGAGTAGAGAGGGAAGAAGAGAGTGGGAGACAAATATGATACAACTTGCTAACTACTAAAATTTGACCTCCTAATTACTGAAATTTGACATGCTAATTACCAAAATTTGACTATCAAAATTATAAGATCTTCCAAAAACTAGAATTTGCATTATAAATCTAAGAGATTCAAAACCACTCTCAAACATCCTGAAACTATATACATGAAATATAACTTAAAGTATAAGAAATTAAATGTCCATATAGTCTCCCTAGCAAGGAAAGAGAAAAAGAAAGAGTTCACAAAAATGTATTGCAAAAATTCATGCTTCACATTTGGCGCTCACCAAATGAAGAGTGCCAAAATTATTTGAATTTTAAAATACCAAGCCTTAGGGTCAGTCATCCAATCCATTTGGTGAGCACCAAATGGTCATTTCAAGTAAAAAATCAAAGTGGCACCTTTTTCGTGTCATAGATTGGTGCACACACCTTACACACAGTTCATCTTTAGAGGATGATGATTCTCCTCCTTCTCTAGTTGTAGGGCCTCTTTGGGCTCGCCAGACTTTGCAGTCAATAGGTGATTGGGTAGGGGATCCTTTAGATCACGAGAGAACAATATCACAGTTCAAGATGCTCCACATGTCTTCCTTTCTTTATCATCTGATCCACATACTTTTTGGGAAGCTTTTGGTGTCCTCAAGTGGGATGCAATGATGCAAGAAGAGGTTAGTTCCTTGGAGACAAACCACACTTGGGATCTTGTCCCACTTCCTAAGGGAAGGAAACTTGTTCGATGCAAGTGTTTCTATCAAACAAAATATGGAGTTGATGGGTTAGTTGACAAGCATAAGGCTTGCTTGGTTGCCAAAGGATTCTCCCAAGTTCCAAGGATTGACTTCTCTGAGATTTTTGCACCAGTCGCCAAAATGAATTGCATCTAACTTGTTCTTGCTATAGTTGCAGCACATTGATGGGATGTTCATCAGATGAATGTGAAGAGTTATTTTCTTCACAGCGATCTTCAAGATGAGATATACATGGAGCAGCCATAGGGGTTCGTACAATATCCTTCACTTGTGTAACATCTTTAGAAGTCTCTCTATGGCCTCAAGCGGGCCCCTCGGGCTTGGTATGCCAAGATGGACTCCTTCCATTTGAAAGTGGGGTTCACTCGATACCATTCTAATCCTAATGTCTATATTTTGCAATAGGATGATATTCACACCTTCCTAGTTCTTTACGTCAATGACTTGTTGATCACATGAAGTCACTCATCCACCATTTGGGCAGTGAAAATCACCCTTCGTGACCATTTTTCGATGTCTAACTTAGGATTGTTGCACTACTTCTTAGGGATTGAGATCACTCATTCTTCCTCAGGTATCACTCTTGCACAGTCTAAGTACACACTTGATATGCTCCATAGGTTTCACATGGCTAATTGTAAGTCTGCACGAACTCCATTCTTATCAGGGGTCAAACTTGAGGCTAAGTGTTCTTCACCCTTGGTTGATGGCACTTTGTATCGATAGCTTGTTGGTAGGGTAGTGTCATCTATCTAACTCATACAAGGCACAACATTTCATATGCAATAGGCATGGTCTCTCGATTCATGCAGGAGCCACATGAGCTACACTGGAAAGCAGCTAAGAAGATTCTTCACTACATCAAGGGTACTTACAATTATGGGATTCATTATGCAATGGCTATGTATTTGACTTGGTGGGACACACATATTCAAATTGGGCAGGCAATTCTTAGGATCACAAGTCTACTTCAAGGTATAGCTTCTCCCTTGGTTTTGGCCTAGTTTGTTGGTCGAGCAAGAAGCGGTTTGTTATTGCTCTTTCATCTATAGAGGTTGAGTATCGAAGAGTGATTAATGCTACTATTGAGGCCATCTAGCTTCAAAACATTCTCACTAAGTTTGGCATTCCCTTCCAAAAGCCCACAGTTATCTATATATTGTGGCAACCAAAGTGTGATTCAGATCTCTTGTAATCCAATCCATCATCAATGGACAAGGCACATCGAGATCCACATGCACTACATTTGGGATTTGATTCAATCAGAGATCATTGATCTCAAGTACTATACGACATTAGATCAAACTGCAGGCATCTTCACCAAACCCTTCACTGAGAGCAAGTTCCTCCATTTGTGAGTTTTTCTTAGGGTGTGATTAGTGTCCTCTTTAGGGGGGGCTACTTAGTCCTTCTCATCTTCTCTCTCTATTTTGTGGGGTGATCTCTCTCTACTTGGGGTAGGGGGGGCGAGGGGGGGCTTCTTCTTCTTTGGGGTGGAACTTGATATGTACATGGGTACCTAACATGGCCTCATTGTTGAGACCCATCATCTTTTACATCCTCCTAAGCTATGCTTAAGGGGGTATTGGTGTAGGTTTTTATTTTCCTAGTGGTTTAATTTGTTTTCCCTTAGTCCTAGGTTTTTCCTACACTTTATTAAGCTTTCTTAGGATAATAAAGTGATTTTATTACTAGGAGATAAGTGTGTGGTGTCCCCTTCCTTAAAAGGTGGAACACTTTCAACTTTTGGTGGCATCCTCCACTTTTGGTGGTTCATCTCCACTTTTTGTGGTTGATTCCTATTGGTTGGATTTGTCACCTACCTCCTCTCCGAAGTTATATATAAACTCACTACCTAGCTTGTATTTGCATTGATTTATTCATGCATTCTTTCATGTATTGATTCATCTTGGAAGCTCTTAATGCAATATTGTCACATCGACATTGCATAATCTCTCGGAGTCCTGGTTTGGATTCTTATGTTTTTATTTTTATTTTATGTAACATTGATTTTCTCTTAAAAATTTCCTTGGGTTATTCAATCAATTTCAGATTTCTAACACTATCATGCTCTTATGAAGATGTATATGAATTATCCTCTACATGCTAACTATAGCAATCTATTATGTTTTACGAACTAACCTCTTGCAATTCTTCAAGCAATTCAAGCATCCATCAAACAACCTTTAGTGGCAACTTATGGTGTGAACATCACTTTGGAAAGGGTTTCATACCTAATGTAACATTATCCATTTTCATTTGTCATTTCAATCAATTATTATTATTTAGCCTCTACCCAACCTAGGGTAAGCCCTCTTGATCATCATTATTTGTTGTTTGTGGAGGTGGAAACACCAAAATGAGGCTTGTCTTAGGAAATTCCCTATACAGCACAACCTTTCCCCCTCTTTTCATGTGTGCAAGTTAGATCCAAAGGTTTCGTCAACCACATGCATAGGAAATATAGAGTGGACTATAACACAACAATTGAGTGTTGAAGATCTTAAAAAGCATCATTTCTAGTCTAGGGTGCCCATGCACTTGACCCTCAAATTCAGGATCATCTTTTATGTCCAAGCTTTGAACCCTATCTTCAATTCCTAGATCTATATATGTTTTGTCAATTTTCATTTTCATCTATGTGATAAATTACATTTTCAGATCTAAGGTTTTTGGCAAATAGGACTATTAAACACATCAATTTTATCCTCTTTGCAACTCAAAAGAACCAAACCCTATCATATTCGCTCTCCCTTGTGGCAACTAGCCAGTCATCAAACCCTAGTTCGTTTGTGTTCGAATGTGGGGTTAAAGAAAAAGAGTTAATCCTAGTCAATCTACTAGTTAGATCTAGGGTCACTTTTTCTACTTCACACCTGCAAATGATTAACATCAAGACACTGGATGATAATTAAGATTAAAATGGTGGTTTCTCATAAGATAGTCAATCAATCTCTCAGTATCCACAAATAGAGAAAGATGAAAAGGGAGAAAATATTTGAACTAAAATCCTAATTTAAAAAAGTCAATGTGCCAAGATTAAGAAAACATCTATGTGGCACAAGGATTACAAACGCATGGCCTAATAGTCAACAAAAATAACCCTCACAACTATTTGTAGCTCATAGCTCGTTTGCCCCTATATTCGAGACATATAGTTAGCCCTGGATTGCCAATCTCGAGAGCACACAAGATTCAAGGGTTCCTAGATGCTTAACCTCTCATACAATGTATGCAAACTATTTGATAGATAGAGGAGGGCCTCCACCGATCCAACCCCAATTCAGAGGCTATCCCCCCACCCCAATAGTGAGTTGGACAGGGAGGCCTATATATCTATATGGGTATGGACAACTATGGTGCCATCTACCGATCCCACCGACCCAATAGGGGCCATCTACCGATCCTAATAGGAGAATGCCCGGAAAGGCGCCTCCCCCCTATCTGGTCTAAAGACAGAGAAGGTGGTTCAGAAACTCAATCGACATGTGCTGCTTCAAGACAACTACTCCCTACTCGCAAGCAACCAAGCCCTGGTGTGGGATGGACTAGTTTGGCTGGCTAATTCAGTGAAGTGGCCCCGGTGAGTGAAGTGGCCCCGGTGAGTGCCATATATCTATAGGGGACCCCCACTTAGAACAACTGTCTGATAAATAGAGAAAATAAAGCATGCTTCTGTGGGTAGGCTACAGTTGGATGGATAACAGAATAAAAATAGTGAAAATAACACAAAAGGAAAGAACATGTCACACATTTATTTATTAGATTTGAAATAAAAGAAATACACTATCCTCAAGCCTGAATCTACACGGATCTATTCGAAAAAGGTTAGAATTATGCACACAAGATCTTTTCCTCTCTATTGAAAACAGCTCATTACAATATATAACCCAAGGGGGGTTGGGGAGTAGAGAGAAAAGGAAATGGAAGAAGTGGGAGAAACATAATAATAAATGCTCATGACCAATAAAATATGTAGTCAATCTTGCATGAGAAGTTTTGTCCAATCTATCTATCAAGAATATTTCATCATGCCTACAAATATAAATAAATGAACTACCTATTATTGTTGGCAAGCTCTTTGTCTCGAAAAGGATTTAGGATGCCAACATTAAATGGTTGTGCAAAACCTATGACTTCCCTATCATTTTTGTTGTAGAGGTTGCATGCACACAACTCCCTGCTTTCTCCTAACACCAAAAACCCTAAAATATTATTCATAGTCTCCCCTTTGATTTTATTTTCTTGTCCCTTATCTTTACTTCATGCATGCAAGCTCATTTTAATATTTAGGGCAACATTATGAAGTAAAACTCCCTTTAATTTATTGACACGAAGAGCTTTTCTCTTTATAATAGCAAGGTAAAGCTTCATGACTTTCATATTCAAAGCTTTAGCTTTAAAATAAATATTTTATTTTTAAAAACATGAGCCTTTAATCTTAAAGTCAGACTTTGATAAAAGATGCAATATCTCCTCATTCTGGTCATGTAAATTAATGGCCATTCATTCTAAAGATTAAAATAATGCAAGACAATCTAAGCTCATCCCTTTATATTTTCCTTCCATTCTAAAAATTCAAGAGTTGATGCTAGATGTTATGCTTGATAAGCTAGGGTTGCAACTACCTCTTGCTTAGTGGAGAGATAGACAATGGGATTTTAACACTCTTTTCAAGGATTATTCTCATTAGTTTTTATATAAATTTGAAGTCTTTTAATTCAATGTTTAACAAACTTAATAGTCAGAGGGGAGTTTAAATTATTTTCCTAACCTTCAACTTCACCACCTAAAGCATAGTTGGTAGGACCAAATCAAATCTAAGCTTGTTTATTTCCTTTGGTATCTAGATTATCAAGGTTTTCATGTAAGAGAAAGACTTCACTAGCTAAGCATTGCTCAACCTAAATGTCTACCTTGTGATTGGTTGAAAACCTTCAAGCATCTTTCTTGGATGTATTCTTATTCTCGAAGTGTCTTGAAATGAATGGGAAATCTTCTCTCCATATCATTGAAATCCAATCACAAAATCTAGAAGCTTAGAAACCTATGCTTCTGAGGGACACGTCCCTTGCCAAATGTGACCTCATCCCTCATAGGGGATATTTTGAGGATGTAAGATAATTAGGAAATTTCCCCACTCCATCCCTATTTTTGCAAAAAAAATTAGAAACGTCCATGTTGCGTACAAGTTTTTTTAGAGGCCAACTAACATACCTAGCACATTTTAGTTGCATTTTTAGAATAACTTACAACATTTCAATACCTATTTGGTTAATGGCATGCTATCTAAGGTTTACAAAAAAAAATTGGTGTGTGCCTTGTATCACAAGGAACATGCAAGGGGCACCACCCTAAAACCTTGCAAGTGGCACCACCCCTTGACTACATCGAGGGTTGTGCCCCCAAACCCTCATGAGGGGCCCTGCTCCTCAACCTTGTTGGGAGTACTCCCTCTTATCCCCATTAGAGGTGTTGCCCCCAAACCCTCATGAGGAGCCCTATTCCTTAACCTCGCTGGGAGTGCTACCTCTTGATCCCATTAGGGTTGTTGGCCCCAAACTCCCATCCAACTACAAGTATGACCAAGTAATAGACCAATGATTAATCATGATCACAAAATATACAAAATGCATATCTCCTATTGTAGATCTATGCATCTTCATAGTTGAAGTCATTGTCAAGGATTATCATGTTTCATACATTAGACAAACCTATTTGGTATACAAGAACTACCACAAAAAAGTTGGCATGCTTAGGAAATACAACCTTCATAATGCAAAAACCTATCTATCTTGTCCTACACAAACAACTCATAGAACAATCTCATTTATTAGTATCTCAATTGAGGTCAAACTCGAACATAACCACTTGTCTTTTTACTTATGTTCCTCTTTGTTAATGAGTTTGACAGTAAAACATGCAATCTTGAAGGCTTCAAGAAAACTTCAATAATAAATCTCTCTTTGAATATACACACTAGTCAAGCATGTCTTTATTAATTCAATTACCCATGCTCGTGAAGGTTCAATATGTCTAATTTGAATGCCTACCTAAACAATGTTAATCATATGAATATTTGAAATTTCCTTATATCTTAAAATTTCTCTCATTTTTTAATAATCGTCCCATAAAAAATGGCCTTAAAATAACCCATCCAAAAATGCATCCCCCCATCCCCATTTAGAAACTTGGGGGAGCATAGTATGAACTTGAAAATATGTTCTCTTTTCCATCTACGTTTTGGATTGCACTCCATGATCCATCATCAAAATGAAGAAAGTGAACAATAGATGAAGAATGCAAATCATGTTGTTCACTTTTTTCATTGTGATGATGGATCACGGAGTGTGATCTGAAAGATTGATGGGTAAACACTCATGTGATCAAATACAGAAACATATTTTCAAGCTATTATCATGGACTCTGAAAATTCAGACATTTTTTTGCCACCAATATTGTTATAGGATTCTTCTATAATGAAGAAGTGCATGTTCTCACTTCGCCTACTTTTCATGTGCGCACACAAGGACGAGGCAGTGCCACATTTTCAACATATCCAAGAATTGCTCAATCATTTAAGCAATGCACCCTATATTCAAAACCGCGTGCATGTTGAGAATTCAACCACTCACTCTCTATTAGTGAAGCCTTGACGGAAATATAGTTATTTTCATAGTCATCCACAATCAACAGGGTTTGCCCCTCAACGAGAAGGGTGGTATCCGACATATCGCAGGGAGCCTCTCCAACGTCAAAGGTGCCAAGTTTGGCTAAGCTTGCCCATCCACTCATGTTTTTGTTACTTTGACCTTGCTGGTCCAATTGAACGTGGTGCATAGTAGGCTCAAATCCTCTTCCATAATAACCTTTACTGTAGGTTTCTCTTCTCACTCAAGGATGATCCTTCTCCCAGTGCAGTTGTACGTTTGGAATTCTCTTCTAATATGGTTTAACATGGTCGTGTCTTGCGCTCAATATACAAGATATTCTTTTTCTTATCATTTTTGCAGACCGTCAATATTTATTAGTGACATTTATTGGAAACTTCTTTTAATTAATAAGTATTATCATTACTTTCCAGCTGAAAAAAGCATTACAAAGGATAACTTTAACCCTTCGATAATTGAGAACACCCTATATTTAGAGATCTATTACAACTTATTTGAGTATTAAAAATGTTTATCTGGCTTAAGGTAAGTAGCAATAATTGCTGTGATAAGGAATAGTTTCCGATCTTCATATATTACCTGCCAGAAATCACCATCATCTTTAATTAGTATATAATCAAGAAGGATATATCATCGTGACCCTTGTAAAGCTTCCTTAACCAAGAATAATAACTCGTTGCACTGATCTTCCATTCTGAACCCAAGGTAAGAGTGTTTTTCTGTAGTATAAACTATTGCCCTTCCAAAAGGTTTATAGTGAGGTTAGCCACCACTTCGCATGCTCCCAACAATTCAGATTGCAAAAGTAAAATTTTAACATTACAATCATTTTCATTTTTGTTAGAAGGATAGATAGATCTAATTGCTTAATGCGATGGAGAATTTACATGACTACTTTGCACTGATAACAAATTGCCACTATTCTCTGGGTGTGGCATGTCTGTATCTCTAACATGCGTATACATTCTGTATTTTAGGAGATGAAAGTAACCTTGTAGGTGTGAGTAATAGGGAAACAAAAATATCAAAAAAATTATCTAAACCCCAGATTTTGTACAAATGAGAGAACTCGTCGTAAGTTGGTAATGTAGAAATTCAGAAATATCAAAAAGAATTTTTTTTAAATAAATAATTAGATTAACCAAAAAAATGTACTACGTTATAAGGTTATAGATAATTTCAGATATCAAAACACGAGATTAAACTCCTAGCTATCTTGTCTTTGCATTGTTTGTACATGATCATTCATGTATTATGAACCAAACTCCAATTCCAGTGATTGGGAATGCCAGTTGTATTACCATACACATTAACCCAAGGGAAATGATAACATGCAGTATACCAAAAAAATGGGGACACAAACCAAGTGTGGGAGCTAATCTGCAACAGATTTGCAGATGTGAACAAAAAGAGTCAATTACATAAGTCAATGTTAACATAACATACCCATTATACAGAAACCAGCCTCATATCCTTGCTTTGGCAGCCTCTGGAACTGTGAATTGCTCATTAAATTGTTTTTTGAGCTTAAGTATACAAATGTGCACCATAATGTGCACAGGCATCATGTTCTATCTTATCAGCCGCATCCAGTTTATTTCCAAAGTACTCTTCCACAAAAGAAAACCATCTGTTTTATTCTATAACATACATTGAATGCCTGAATGCTATGAATAGAAAAAGAGTTGAAGTTTTAAGTTTCCTTGTAGATGGTCTTCTATAGATACAAATACTTCGACTTGGTAGTTAAATAATATCAACTCCAAACAAGCAATCTTCATTAATTTCTGTTTCTCAAAATATAACATAGCAGATCCAAAAATAAAGATGTGACTTCCAATGTCATTTCTCCATTCTAAAGGGCCATTTCTAATGGTGTCTCGTGCTGCACATCCAGTGGTGTTTGAAGTGAACTATTAACAGGAAACAACTCACACTGTGCATACTGCTGCATCAACTGATCGGCCAACACCAAAGCCACCATAGCCTCAACCATGGGCACAGCTGCATATCCAATCAATGAAGACTTCAAAAAATCTATTTAAAAAATGAAAGTAGAATATTTGTAGGAAATCTCAATGTTGCATGTGCGTTAAAAATACTTCTCCAGTACTGATTCAATTTCCACTCTACAATTCTATTTAGAAGTCAATAATATTCATTCCATAAAACTGATTTTTACTCTGAGAAAGAACTACTTCCAACTAGATTCACCAAAACCATTAATCAAATGTATATAATTTGAGAAAGGAGGTGCACCTCTAGGTACCACACATGGGTCATGACGACCGCGTGCTTGAAGTTCAGTCTCTTCCCTACCTCTGGTGACAGTCATTTGTTTCTTCTGAAAATGTATTAAAACAAGAAAAAGAAATGACAGTCATTATTTAGGAAATAATACATCCACAACTTTACTTTTTAAAACATAAGTTCAAACTGTTGAAAATAACAAATGGATCAAGTAAGAATAATTCATTCTTTTTTCATTCTCAACGCGTGTATTATACTTTGTAGTGCCCTTAAAATTATAGTTTCCGAACATTGGGAGACTTATCTCCTGTCTTGGAAGCATGTCCCATATTGGAAACCTATGTGGGGATGTCTCTAGATGTTAGGAGACTTTAGAAGAAGTTCTTTTGCATCTCTATCAATCTCCTAGAAGCAATCCTTTAAAAAACTTCCTATGGAGATTTCTCAAATATAACATATAATTTATAATGGGTTTTGCTAAATGTTAATAGGTAGTTAGCAAAAGCTAAAAGAACTAAAGGCCTCCCAACATTGAGAACATGCCACGCATGCCCACATGGACAAGCCTCTGCGATTTTAAATCTCTTATGCTTGTTTCCATCCCTCTCTCTGTGTTGAATGGGCACTAGATAATAAACAAGAAAAACCACCATAAAATAATAAACAAGACCACCATAATAAACAAAAACCATAAACTCTTGTTGTTTGTGGAAATAGCAAACAAAACCACCATAAAATTGCTGGCAAATGTTTCTGCATCATTATAGGTAGGGCACTTCTCTGTTCAACTGCATTTCCATAAACAACAAGAGTTACGATGCAAAAGAAGTTACAAGCAGTTGATTCTATCAATTTAGGTCCAGCAGATCCTCCCTGTTATAGAGTAGGGGCTAGAGATGTGCCAAAGATGGGAGTGGGATCCTTTGTTAAGGCAAGCTAGTAGAACCAACACAAGAAGTAGAATAGAGATAGAAGATAAATCGCGATCAGAAGATGAGTAGAATGTGGTTGGAACACCATTACTTTTCTGTCCAATGATGTCCAGGGAGTATGTGCAAAAAATGAGATTGTTTTAAGTGTTGTTATTACCTGTTGCATTTCTTTGTAGAAGGCAATAATTACTGGCTTCACATTACTATAAACAGCACCTTTTAAGTGTCCACCACATTGGGTACTTATAAATTGAAGTATGTAGCTATATATTTATAATATTATCTAATCTTATATATATAAGCATGTAGCTATATATTTATAATAGGTTGAAGATTTTGCTATATATATATATATTCAATCTGTTTCATCACATCAAGAGGCATTCTACAGTCACAGTGGGAGGTGGAAGTGAGGATCCATGTACATAAAAAACCAAAAATAGTTAATTAATTTTAAATAGTCTTTTTTAAAAGAATTGCAAATATGAAAAAAATCCTTTTGTCATCACAAATTGTAGTTTCACTGAATATAATTTTAAATATTTGGTAATTTAACCTTGCTAAAGTTATAATGAGGCTCTAAGATTAAATTAGGACTGGGGACATTTTAATTCTTTTAACGTTTTCCCTTTTCAAAGGCGCTTGTAGTTGTTTTTTGTTCTTTGTAATTTTGCGTTGTTTCAAATAAAAATCTATACATATTTTTTCTTTATATTGATAAGAAATTTTTCAATATGATCCAAAATTTTAATGTTGAAACCTGTGTTACCGGGTTTGCACCTACCAGCCCCTGGTTCAGGTTTGGTTCAGTCCCGGTTCAGATCCTAGGCCGGTTTGGCCGTGGGTTCAACCAAGATCTTGCAAAAAGAGGTCTAGTTCGCCCAGGAAGAACCCAAACGAACCCGGGCAGAACCCAAACGTACCAAGGCGAACCAAGGCAAAACCCGCACACCTAGCCGACCAAAAAGTGACTTTTTAAGCATTTTTTTAATGTTTTTTGGAGTTTGACTTTGACCCACGCCCAAGGGAACCCTAAAAGTGATCTCTAAATCACTCTAAACACCTAAACTACTTCATTCTTATTCATTTGTTTTGCAAACAAGCGTTTTCATTCCAAGAGACTAAGCATTCATTTTTGCTTGTTGGATTGACAAAAGGAGTTGAAGATTGATCATTGAAGCTTCTACAAACAATTGCATTGCCATTCCTACACATTAGCAAGTGTTCATTGGCTGCCTCAAAGATTGTCAAAGGATATTTTTGCAAAGAGATAAGTTTTTCTCTTCCTTTTTTGAGTTTTTTCATCCATTTTTTTGTTTGACAAACATGACACTTTGTTTTGTTTGATTTTATGATTTATCTATGTTTTTCCATTCTTCTATGAATGTATGAAAGATTCAAAAGAGCTAGGTTTTATAAATCAATATTTTGTTTTCAATATTTTTGTTTTTGTTTTGAAATTTTGAATGTGTTGTTTGCAAAAAAAATTGCCATAGGAATCACAATGTCAACTGGTTCTACCTCCGGCTCTGCAACTAAATCAAAGTTCAAAACAGATCCAAATTCTCCTCTATGGAAGTATGTTGAAATGATACAACCAGTTCCAGGTGGTGGTGGTTACATTTGGAAATGCAATGGATGTGATGTTCAATATTCTAGTTCATATTTTAGGGTGAAAGCACATTTGTGTGGCATACCTGGAAAAGGCATCAAGGCTTGCCCTGGAAAAGACAATGTACCTATTCCATCAGAGACAGTCATAGGATACATTATGGAGCAAGAAGCAACAGATGCACAAGAAGCCCAAAAAGGAAATCACCCTTTATTAAAAAAAAAAATTCAAAGGGAATGCAGCCCCCATCTAATTCCATTATTGTGGTAGAAAACCACCCATTTATGCCACTCTGGATCCTCAAGCTCAAAGTGTACAACCCATTGCAAACAAAAGAACAAAGGGGCCTTTGGAACTTGCATTTCAAAATGAGAGTAGAGGCATTGCCGACCAAAATGTAGCAAGATGCATATATGCAAATGGGATAGCTTTTAATGTTGTTCGTTCTCCATATTGGAAAGAGATGTTGAGAACAATTAATGAAGTTCCAAAAGGGTACAAGGGCCCAGGTTATGAGGTGTGTGGCACCTTATTGGAAAAAGAGGTCACGTTGGTTGAAGATTCATTGAAGCCCATAAGGGATTTGTTGAGACAAGTGTGACCATTGTTTCGGATGGTTGGAAGGATTCAAAAAATCAGCCTTTGATCAATGTCATAGCGGTGTCCCCTAAAGGGGCAATGTTTTTGAAAGTTGTGGATTGTGAGGGGCAAGTAAAAGATGGACAATTTATTGCTAATATTCTCATTGCAGCCATTGAGGAAGTGAGACTCCACAACATTGTTCAAGTTGTAACGGACAACACCAAGAATTCTAGAGTTGCAGGGTTGTTGGTTGAGGAAAGATATTCACATATCTTTTGGACACCTTGTGCGGTCCATTCACTCAATCTTATGCTGCAAAAGATTGGGAATAAAATTGCTTGGATCAAAGAATTGTATGCAGAGGCTGAGGACATTCAGATGTTCATCACCAAACACCATTTGTCTCAAGGGATCTTTAGATCATTTTCAAGATTGGAGCTATTGAAGGTAAGTGAAGTAATATTTACATTTTCATAATTTGATTGTGTATTCTAATTCTTCTTTAAAGTTTATTTTTAAATTTTAATTATTTTTTTAATTTGCAATAGGTTGCAGAGACCCGCTTTGCCTCTAACACAATTGTCTTGAGACAACTTGTGAAAGTTAGAGAGGCACTTTCTAGCATGGTGATTAGCAACAATTGGTCTATATGGAGGCAAAGCAGCCGAAAGGGCAACAAAAATTATAAGATGATATTAGATGACTATTCACAAGATTACAAAGGAATGTCCACCCAACAAGTCAACGAGAGATACATATTTTTCCAATTGATAGTTGTACAGCAAAGTTTAGAGGTTCACAACAGTGTAGGTGGGTAAACACACTCCCTGTTCATTAAACAACTGATTTTTGGGTAAGCAAGACTCTAAAACCTCCTTATTAGGTTGATATCTTCCAAATTGAGTCATAGAAAAAATTTGGGAAAATGTCACGAAGAATTTTTTGTAAGAGAAGAATTTTGAAAGAAACTCATGAAAACATTAAAATACAATTTTCACACGAATAAGGGATAGTCATTTCTAATTTGGTAAACTTTTGAAAATATTAAAATACAGTTTTCAAAGGAAGAAGCGATAGTCATTCCTACTTTCCCAAATTAGAATGTTATATGCAAAGAAGGGAAGGGCGTCCCTCCACCAATCTTTCACTAACTTCCCTTTCCCTTAGTGTGAACATCGGAGAAGACAGCAGGAGCGCACCTTCTTGACCACATTTCCATTTACACTCCCACTGCACCTCTCCAATGCTTCAAAACAGAGCAGGTCAAGAAACAACTTCCCCATTCATTAAACAACTGATTTTTTAGGGGAACAAAAAAGCTGCTTGTTGAGGAGGTATATTACAAATCCATTCAAGGAAAAAATTCAGGGAAGCCATTAGGAAGAGACTTTGGAAATTAAAAAAAATCTGGAATAGAAAACAGTTTCTTCAAGAAGGGAGAAACATCTTTTCTCCAAATTACATATTTCATATGGGATGAAGTAATAGGCATCCCTTCTTCGCCACTTTTTCACTCAATGTTTCAGAAATGCCAAGCATCTTAACCCTTCTTTGTCACACCTTTAGTTTTTGTCTGAAAAGAGAGTCACCATCTCTTCTCTGAGCTTACTGCATTTTCTTTCTCACAAGTAGAAAGGGCAATGTACGCTCCCTTTGACCTAACTTTGAATCCAACTTGGGGAACAAGTCACTTCTCAAAATTAAGATTTGGCAAGATGGTGTTTATGGCATGTGCACAAGTGCATTCAACTAAATTTGGGCCGAACACAACACTCAACTTGTTTATTTAGTCGTTAAATGTTTTTCCTGGCCAAATCCATGCATTTGCACACAACAGATAGCTGGATTGACCTGATCTATGACTGTCATGCTGTTTGGAAAATGTGTTTAAATTAGACAAGGTGACCAACCCATCACCCTACTTTTCAAGCCTGGCGGGGTCTTAAAGCTAGATACAGAAGCTCCACTCTACATGTATCGTGACTCGTAAGGAATAAAATATGAAAAACAAATGGATAAACAAAAGCATATCCTGCTTGGTCACCTTCTCAAAGATTTTCATCTAACTTCTATAGAAGTTGGAATGAATAACACAAGCAATATAAGTATTAATAAATATTAGAAGCGAATGAAATCACATAAATCTAAATGTTATGATGTTTAGAACATAATTATAAGCAGCCTGAGCAGATACCCATCCTCAGTTTCCTCAAGCTAGGGATTCCAAGCAATGGATCTCGAAAACAATTTACAAAGGGTACAATTTTGAAGCAACAGGGAACTATTTAAAGTTAACAAATACAGAAACTAACTTAAGAAAAGGGTAACAGAATTGTGTGTGTGTGTGTGTGTGTGTGTTATGACAGAACTCTTGAAATGAGCAGCCAATGAGAAAAAGTTGTACTTAAGGCTACTTTATTGCCATTCTTGAGAATATTTCTAACCTATTAACACATTTGCAGTATTACATACAGGAAAAGAAAATATAACGAAGCACAATATCTAGATTATAATTGCTTCCATGAGTAAAAGATAAATACAAGTTCATAAAACTGTTTCTCTAAAATAGTATATGTTTTTCATATTTCTTTACCAACAGCTTACCGTAATGGTTGATGTGGGCTTAAAGGCAACCCTCAATACTATCATTTCGCCGTTAGATATCCCACCCTATCCACAACCCAATAAAGACATGAATTTCAAGAATACTCCAAAAATAAAGCAAGACTACATTTTTGGCTTTAACTTCAATGGTAGCAAAGCAATACCTGTATACCGCCTGATCTATTAGTTCGGGTCCTAACATTTCCCATTTCATCCATGTAAAATTCGTCATTGTGTTCACTACCAGTACACAGAGTACCTGGCAAACATGACCGATCAAAACTGTAAGGTATGAGAAGATTAAAATGCATAAGCAACATAGTTTTCAGATGTTGTATAATGAACAGAAATCATGTTAGCTAACCACCTGAAAAACCACTGCCAATTTCAAATCCTTTGGTTGCAGGTAGGGACATAACAGCCTTTGCCAACTCTGCTTCAAGCTTATCAAATACCGGTGAACCAAGCCCCTGGGAAAAGCCAAGTTTAATAGCACCAAAAATATCAAAAAGCTATATGAAGGCTTATTTTGATAACATATTTGTCAAATGAATCAAATCATGGATAATTAAACAGATTTGACCAATATTAATAAATGAGATTCTAGCAATAACAATGAGACTTTGCATACCCTAGGCACATTCCTTGCAATGCAGGTAACAACTCCACCAACAGAATCACCTTTTATGCGAACAGCATCTATAGCATCTATCATTTTTTCAGCATATACAGAATCTGGGCACCTGACAATATTACTTTCAATCTGCCAATGATTTCAAATTGGAAAAGAATCAGAATTGAAAAAATGCGATTAACATAAATGAAGTCACATTTCTCCTATATTTGGAGATGATTCTGATCAAATAAGCTAATCAAATACAAAAGTCAGTCAAAATATTTTCCTGGCTATAACTAAAACTTCGACAACCAAGAATATTCCAGGCCCTTTCAGTTTGTTAATTGCATCAGAGATCAGAAAATTGACTAGTTGAAAATGTAAATCAATAAATTTATATTTCATCCATAACCTTCGCAAGGAACTTGAGAAAAATCCAAAGGCCAAAACCTTAGCATGCTAAACAGATTAATTTGCATATGCACCTTAGCCTGAGTCAACGTATCATGATCAACAGTTCCATCTGGGAGAACAACTTTATGAACTTGTGATACATATGCCAAAACCTGCAAATGCCAAAACAGAGGACAACCATAAAACTACCTTTCAGTCACTGTATCTTACCTTCTAAGAAATCCAAACCACCGTATCCATTCATTCTCTCAGCCAAAAAACTTTAACTACAAGTGATTTGTCGTCCGAAATCAATAATACATTCATCTTTCACCAATCATCACATTAAATATTAAACAAAACCTAATTTTTCAAAACAATTTCCTTAAAAGACAAGGCAGTATCTTCATACGAGCTTTATTATAAGCAGACCTGCAAAGAGCCCCATATAGAAATATTATGGTGAAAATCAGACTGATAATGGTTTCCAGGTTTTGTAGTTACCAAGAAATATAATTTCCACTTTTGTGCATAAGTTAAAAGCTTACACCATGGCACTGAATGTGGCACACAGGTTATTTAAAGTCATGAATGAATTGAACTGCCATGGAATGCATATCTTGAAAAAGAGACACCTTGATTCAATAGATATTGCATAAACTATCAGGTAGCAGTTAGTTACGTCAAACAATCAAAACTAAGATACATTCAATGGGAGGAAAAATCCAAGGTTTTTGTATGATTTTCTGTAAGTGGTTTATTTAAATAACTCAGCGGCATTGAGGACCCTAGTTGGTTGCATCAGATGATGGGAACGAACAGTGACAGGCACCACTAGAATATGAATACAAGGGTTTGGAACAATATTGCTTGAGTGCTACAACAAGAGAGTAGCCTGGGAGGAACCCTAGAGGATTGGGTGGTGTGCCTACTAGTAAGAGTAGTAGAATCCTCATCTTCTGTTCTTATAGGCTGAGATTATTTGAATCACCAACTGGCTTTGTGCATTGGAGCTGAGTGATCTATACATCGTCGCCTCTCTACTCTTAAATCTGCTACCTTTGTGCCTTTGATATTTGTCAAGAGGTTTCTAGTGACATGGACACACTTAAAATTGCAGTAGGCTCTCACCTTTTATAGATTTGGACAAAATTCATGAGCATTTCCTTTGCTGCATTATGATAATTGATAAACAATTTCTGTGCCAAGCCCTAAGAGGTCCACACAAAAGAACCTCTTGAAATGACTGCTCAAGGTGTAATATGCCTATTGAAACATAAAAATAAAAAATGGAATATATAGTCTCAAAGGTGGGCATGAATACCAATGTAATAACCCACCCTGATCTGGGTTATTTGAATTTTGCCAACAATACAAATGATAAAGATTTTTTGCAAAATGACAGTTCTAAACAGATGCAAGAGATAAATAACCAGATTTAATTAATGATTCAGAGGTTACATATGATTCATACCCAGAAACGTGCCAAGTAGGGCTTGTGCAACTGCTGGAAGTGACCTCTGTCTTATTCTAATCTGCTGATATAAACTAAAAATGCTGAATGAAACTTCAAAGTAAATTTGTGAATGCTTAGATGATGATTTGTGTGTGAAACCATCCAAACAAGAGACCTTGGGTGATCTTCCACACCTGTAGACTCTGTCCCAATCGAGGGTATCCATCCTCAGATCAGCTTGGGACTCCATACTTGCAAACCCTTGTTGCTCAGCTTTCTTTTTGTGTATAATAAACTTGGATCCTCAAAAATGATGTTCTTTTCTCCTTTTATCCTTCTCCAATCCCCACGCCCAATTTAGGGGTTTGCAAATTTTGAAATAATAAAATAATAATAATCCTCTCTCAAAAATCCACACCACTTTGTCCTTTTGCATAATTAATTAATATTGCCTTTTTTGAAAGTTGTGCCACTTAAATAAATTATAAACTTTTAAAATATAACATTTTAAAATAAAGTTACTTCATCACCTTATAATGTCATAATATAAAGTACTTTATAACATTAAATTATAAAGTCACTTAATAATATATAATTAAAGTGATGTGACTTTAATAATTTAATTAAAAATGCTCACTCTCGGCGAAGAACTGAGTATAACCTCCTGAGAGTGCCTTTGACACCAAACTACCTCTACTGGCATGAAACCAGTAACCACTTAATCTGGCATAACTTACTATAAATAGCAAGTTTGACTGCTAAGTTCTCGAACTACCTCTATAAGGCCTACCAACCAATATGCAAGATCATTGAGCTGAATATGTTGGAATGGAAACATCAAGCCCGCTGAAGTCCCCGAATCCCCTCCAAGGGTCCCCTAAATGTCTCATTAGCCTACAGGAACCAAATAGTAGGCTAACCACTACTTTGATATAGATCCCGAAAAAAAGGGGACATTACAGAATGAATAGTGTGATAGACTCTTTATCTACAGATCAAGGGGCACATTTGATAGGACATCTATTTTCAAGGTCGATAACATGCCCTCCCAGATTTTACAAGGCTTCAATTTCAAGCACCATTAGAATATGACTTTAATAAATATCTAGTTTAGTAATGCATGGGATCAGATTCGATCCATCTAAAATCAATATTGATAGGCATCAAGTACCCTTGCTAACTAACACTCAAATTGCATTTACTTAGTATTGTTGACATGAACTACAAGGGTTTCTTTAAGAACTTGGATTCAACACCCATAAGGATTTCTGAGAAACATTAGAGTATTCCAAACTTTGTCATGGAGGTAGAAACTTTCACAATAGAAAGGGTACCAATAGGGTTAAGCCTGCAGTTTCTTTGTATCTTGTTGATTGATATTCAGAACCTTCAAAACTTGGCAAATTTGGTTACATGTGATTAAATAGCTTCATAGTTTGAATTGCTTTGACAAAATATCAATCATTGGATACAAATCCATTTGTTTTAACTGTTTTCCTAATATTGAAACCTATAACGAGAATGGAAGTCTGTTTATCAGCATATCAGTTTCCTTTATGTTGCAATATGTTTTTCCCTTCCTTTAAACTCTAGCTTCTGTAAAAGAGTTTGATTATAATTACAAGAACACAAGCCCTCTCCATTTTTCTAGGTATGTTTTCTGAAGAGCACTTACTTTGTGCTTTTAAATTCAATATTGTCAACTTAGCCTTTCAATTTACTTTTTAACATCAGAATATCATGTTTAATGATATGTTACTTTGTCCATTGTTCTAGAAGGTTTGCCCAATTTCAGTCCATTTTAAATTTGTTTTAATTTTTCAAAGCTATACCTCCATCTGTGGGCCTTATTTTTATAAAAACTGTTCATGTTTATAGAGTAACTTTCTATAAAAATGCTCAACACCAAGGTTCACCATCTTCATTTCTTGTAAAAACAGGTAAAAGGTTAACCATGTCAGAAAACATAATTCTTTAAAATACTTCATGTTATTAAAGTGGACAAAAGTTCTTTGATTTCCAATTGCTTTACACACCCATAAATCTATTTATTTTGTTTGAAATTTTAACAAATAAAACTGATTCTTGTTTTCTAAACATTAAATGTCTTTTAACTTTCTATGGTTTCTTGTAAAGTTGCTCAAGTTTGGTGTTTGGTCATCCATGGTCTGATTGTTGAAAAATGTTGTCATTGATGTCAAAGAAATCGTTAGGGCCAAAGGCCACTAAATCACCCATTCAAATGCATATACACATGCTGGCCGACTATGAAAGAGAAATTAATTATATATTTTAACTTGAATTGTGTGGCACCTTACATTGGAAGAATAAATATTATGGCCAACCCTTTAGAAAGAGATGCATCATTCCATGCAAGCTGACCCTCTTGGGGAGTCGCCCCTTTTTGGGGGAAATTAAACTAAATTAATTAATTTAAGAAGTGGATGACTCATACCTAGGTCAGTGCCACCTTGGGAGAATTAAATAATTAAAATTGTTTTTACATGAGGCCGACCTCCTTGTGAAGGATCACCTCTTGGTGAAGAGATATATGAGATAATACATAATGAAGGTGAGATGGGAGTTATTTGGCAAGTAGAAAACATGATAAATAAGTCCAATTAAGAGCAGATTTCTGAGTATAGCAGCAGATATATGAATATGTTATAATCAGATTTGAAAGGGAGTTTATGCAGATTTGAAAGGCGAATATATGCAATTTTGAAAAGGAACTTAGGAATATTAAATATATGCAGATTTGAGAAGGAAAGTATATGTAGACGATTGCATCAAATTTGTGAAGAGTGTATCATCTACAAGATGTTAGGCAAATCAATTGATCATCATTCATTGAAGAAGTTCTTTTGGAGGTTGGTGATTCCTAAGAGAATAGATTGGTGTCTCTTGCTAAGTTGATGCTTAGCAGTGGGGATTGGTGTGTCCAGTAGGTCGGTGCCTACAAAATGTTTAGCGATGGTGATTGGTGTCTCCAATGGGTTGATACCTCCAAAACTATTGTAAGAACAATTTATTTCTCATGACTAGATTTGGACAGTTGATCCAAGCAGTCTTTTCATCGTGGTTTTCTCCCGAAAGGGTTTCCACATAAATCTTGTGTTGCATAATTGTTAGATCTTGTGTGATTGATATTATTGTGGTTGTTAAGTTTAAATTAAGTAAAAGATTATCTCATAAGTAATTGTTAGATCTTCTGTGATTGATATCATTTAGGTGCAAAATAAATATACAATATACTTACATTGAAATACATAATATAATAGCAATCAAATAGGTATTATTTATATACGAATCAAGGGGCACATTCAATGGGACATGTCCTGCCAAGGCAAGCATCTTCTATTGAAGCAGTGACTGATAGCTAACCAGGCATAATCAGGTATATAACACAAGTTATAGATTCTCTAATAATTTATGACTTAAGCATAGTGTCGAACACTTGTAAAAATTCATTTGATTTGGTGCCATAACCCTAATTGGTGAGAGATGGGGGCTTCCCTTATTTGCTCAGATTTTTCTCCTGGTTTTCTAACTTGGAATGAGTTAATGTATACATCAGCAGATTTGTCATCCACAGCTCACCATTATGCCTCAAAGATTTCCTTGCAGTTAATAAGTTGCCTCTTTACCAGAAAAGAGCACAACGAAGTAAGCCTGTTGAACATGAATACCCTGTTAAACGTGATTCCCAAGGCCACCTGCACTTAAGATCAGTGATATCCATATGGAACCCACTCCAATAATCTTGTTTGTGAAGAGGGAGAGTTAATTTGGACAGTAAAACAAGATTGAAGGGTGTGTCCAGGCCCGTAACAATTGTCTAGCATTTCTAGATGAAAATCAAATTCAAGCTACACAAGTATAGACTGTGGTTAGAAAGTTCCATTTCTAATGTAAAGGTGTTTTTAGCTAAAGAGCGGTCATAGGAGTACTAGAAAAAGTGAAATGGTAAAGGACGTGATCCATAGTGGGAGTATTAGGAGCCAAGAGCATGAGAAATAGCAAAGAAGATAATAAAATAGAAAATGACATGGAGCATGGAAGATAAGACAAAAAGTGAAAAAAAGTAAATTATGAAGTTTGATTCTTGAGAGGCATGGAACTTGGAGGATGATCATTGGAACTTGGTTTTTGGGGCAGCATCTTACTTATGGGTATAGCCCTACACATTGTTTCACAAAAACAGTTATCCACTTGATATTCTTTGGGAGGCTGCATGGGAATGCTTTCTAGAAGAGGGTTGTATTTATTGTAAACCATTAGTCTATCCTATCTAGTCATGGCTCTTTGCAGTAATTAGGATTTTAATATTGTGCAGCATTTCTTGGGAATTGCAATAGACTATTGGTTGGTTTCTGTTTGTTAGTTCACAAGAACATCACCAACCACATTACAACCTCTTTTCTACTGTTAGATTCTATAAATCACAAAGAAGGTTAGAAAGTTGTTGGATTAGTCAATGCTAGCTTTCCAGTTGGGGGGTTATTCAGTCCTGCTGAGCAATTGTGACCAGATGAATGATCAAACAGGAATTACCTTGTATTATAACATATAATATTTTGTTTTTCATTTATTTGCAGACTATGTTTAGGACAAACAGTTAAGCTATATTGTTGTTTGTCTTCTATTATTTTGTTGGAATACTTCTAACTAGTTTCCCTCATGAGTTCTAAGGGTTCCCCCAGTACCAGTCATCCCCGAATTAGTTTTGGAAGCACTGGCACAATACAGCTTGACCAGTCCTTCAAGAGGATGCTCCATTAGATTTTGAGGTAATTGCAATCTCCCCTTTTCAATAAATTCATGTTGTGTACCAGAAGTCCTTTCCCTTTTCTTTTTTAGAAGATAAGCCTAATCGATACTAGCCATCTTGGTCTTAATTTCTCTAATTATAGAGGGTTTTGTGTCCAAACTCCTACATGTGAGCGTTTTGTCAGGGTTTCAGACTTTTCCATCGCAACATATCATTCCACCGAACTCCACTCCCTCATTTTTCCTTATCAAAGTCTCGGAATTTTTCCTACGGGCATGCCTTCTTCCAACTCCTCGACTCCTGTGATGTGACATGCATTGTGCGATATCCCCAACCCCCAAACTCTGGCATTCCAATCTTTTTGTCCTAATATTCAAACCTACCTCCCTGCAAGGCACTAAGCACCATTAATTATGTGTTTTGAAGCTTCATCTTCCCTGAAGGGAATTTCCATGCCCAAGCAAACATTGTTTATATTTTATTGATCAGATTTAATTGTACTCATGGCATCAACAGTGAATGATGGTGATGCTTCATTTATTACAATGGTTGCAACCCATGCCCCCTTGGTGGTTGTGAATCTCAGCCATTATTTTCAGTTGCAACTCAATTTTGACCATGGATCTTTGTGTTATCAAAGGTTGGATGTGTTCCTAGGAAGATTCATTCTATTGTCTACATTGAAACCCTAGCAAAAATTGCTGAGAGCACATGTTGCTCAGAGTTATCAAATCTGGGGATGAAACCCATCAGATTTGAAAAGATGAGAGAAAGGAAACTCTTTGGTTTCCTTGGCACAAGGAGGAAATCCCTCTTACTTGGCAAACTGCTGACAACTTCACCCAGAGGTCGAGAGAAGACTTCTTGGTTACAGACCTGATCTGCATTGCATTAGTGCACCTTGCAAACTGTTGACAACTTCACCTGAAGATTGAGAGAGAAGAGTCCATGGTTACAGAATTGATCTGCATCACATCAGTACACCTGGCAGACTGTTGTAAGCAACCTGTAAGGCATTTTCAACATTATCTGCTGCTGTTGCAATCATTGTACTACCCATAGTTTGCGGACTCGGCCGACTCGCCGCGGACTCGCCGCGGACTCGCGAGTCCCTACCCTGGCCGAGTCCACTCGCCGCGGACTCGGGAGTCGAGTCCAGGCGAGTCCTGGGTCGGGACTCCCGAGTCCGACCCAGGACTCTCCTGCGCGGCTGAGTCTCAAAAACGGGTTAAAACCCATGATTTTTTTGCTTTTTTCTTTCATTTTTTGACTGTCACTCTTGAAAACCAGGTCTGCAAGTTGCTGTGGGATTGATAGAAGAAGGGAGAACGAACCAAAAAGGCCAAAATCGAGCAAGGTAAGTGATCTAACACTGCTTTTTGTTTGTTTTCTTCAATTTTTTTGCATTCAAAATTTAAAAAATCAAGAAAAATAAGGGGAAATGCTGCCAAATTTTTTTCTATTTTCCTTAATAGCCTAATTCTTATTGTTTCTACTTTCTAGCTTGGTTTTGCATCTTTTTTCTTTTGCAAATGTTTGAAACTTTGAAATTTTGAATCACATTTATTTGCTGTTTTTTTGCAAACCCTAGCTGATTTTTCTTTTCATTTTGAACTTGAAACAGCAATGTCGTCTTCAAATCCAAAGGGAGTAAAAAAAGACCCTGCATGGAAGTATGCAATTCCAGGAAATAAAAAAGGTGAATTGACATGTCATGAATGCAACAAATGGATGACAGGAGGAATAAACAGATTAAAATACCACCTTGCTAGAATCCCTGGGCAAAATGTGGAGGGATGCAAGAATACCACTCCTGAGATCATTAGAGAGATAAAGGCCCTTCTTGCTGAATATGAGCTTAAGCAAGAGGAAAGACAAAAAACAAAAGATGCCCTAACATCAGCGATGAGTGGATCTCAATCCCAATCTGCACCCTCTAAGCCCCATGGTGTTGCAAGTCCAAGCTTCCGTGCTCCACATTCATCTTTTGGGGAGAGTCCTGATGGTTCTTTTTCTACTGCTAGTCAGGGTCCTTCATCAGGACCAAATTATTTTGTTCCACGTAATGTTCCAGGAGCACAACCTTCACTTGAAGGTACAGGTTGGAATAAAGAAAAGCATCAAGAAGCTAGGATGGCTGCTGCAAACTTTTGGTATTACAATAATCTACCTTTCAATGTTGCAAACAGCCCATATTGGGAAGGTTTGGTGAATGCCCTTACAGTTGCAGGAAAGGGGTTTAAGACCCCATCATCTAAAGATTTGAGTGGGCCATTGCTAGAGGAAGCCGTAAAGAATACACAGTTGTGGTTGATGAGCAAAAAAAATTTTGGCGAAGAAAAGGTTGCAGCATTTTATCTGATGGGTGGACAGATGGACGAAATAGAACTCTCCTTAACTTTTTAGTGGCCTCTAATGGTGGATTGGTGTTTCTAAAATCAATAGATGCCTCCCATGAAGTTAAAAATGCTGAGACTTTATGCAATCTATTAGATGGGGTGGTCCAGGAGGTTGGAGTTGATAATGTTGTCCAAATCATCACGGACAACGCAGCTGCATATGTAGCTGCAGGTAGACTACTTATGGAGAGGTATCCCACAATTGCATGGTCTCCATGTGCTGCACATTGTTTAGACCTATTGCTAGAGGACATTGGGAAGATTTCATGGGTCAAAAGTGTGGTTGAAGATGCAAAAAGTGTTACAAAATTTATCTACAACCATACTTGGGTGCTTTCTTTGATGAGGAAATTTACAAATGGCAAGGACCTTGTGCGACCTGGAGTGACACGATTTGCTAGCCACTTCCTCACATTGCAAAGCATTCTTGGTGCCATTAATCATCTCAAACAAATGTTCGTGTCTGATGCTTGGAAGGAGTCCTCATTTTCCAATAGACCTGAAGGGGAGAGGATTGTTGCCATAGTTTTTGATGAGACATTCATCAAAAATGGAGAGGAGTTGATGGGGGTAAGTAGCAATCACACAAAAATAAATTATACATGATAATCTATTTGCTGTTTTTTTTTTTTAGGGGTTAATTTTGTTATGATTTAACATTTGTTTTCATTTTTTTAGGTGACAGAACCTTTGGTGAGGGTTCTTCGTATGGTGGATGGAGATGGCATGCCAATGGGGTTCATCTATGAGGCCATGGATAGGGCCAAAGAGGCCATATCACGTTACTATGGCGGAAACAAAAAGAAATATGAAATCATATGGCGCATCATTGATCGGAGATGGACACACCAACTCCACCAGCCGATCCATGCCTTTGCCTACTTCTTGAATCCGAAGTTCTACTTCTCGGACACATTTAAGGCGGATGAGGAGGTCATGGAAGGTCTTGTCATATGCATTGATAGGATGGTGCCTGATCCTGAGCTGAGAGATAAAGTGCTTGATGAGTTGGAGGTGAGATTTGTTACATCTTATTTATGAATTTGCAATGTTGAGCCTTGACTATCTATGAATTTTCTATATTTGATTTACTTTTTCTTTTATCTATTCAAGGTCTACAAAGGTGCAGAGGGGAGACTCTTTTCCTCCCAACAAGCAATTGAAAGGAGAGGAAAACAACAACCAGGTAAAAAATGAAATTAGAAACTTGATTCTTACATATAGATTGTTTAAAGTTTTAAACTTTACTTTATTCTTATTTCTTAATACTTATATTTTTTAAACATGTTTTTGTAGATCTATGGTGGGAGAACTATGGTGCTAGCACACCAAATCTTCAAAAGCTAGCCATACGTGTCTTGTCACAGCCATGCAGTGCTTCTGGGTGTGAACGGAATTGGAGTTTATTTGAGAACATTCACACAAAGAAGAGGAATAGGTTGACTCAGCAGCGCCTAAATGATTTAGTTTTTGTTCGATACAACCTTCGCCTTCGAACTAGAAAGGTGGAGGGTGTTTCACACGAGTCCATCGACTTGGATGACATTGATCCATATGGTGAATGGACTATTGATGAACAAAATGATGAGGCTGATGTCTTCCTTACTGATGAGGATCTTGTTGAATTAGAGAGAGCAGCAGCAGAAGAAGAAGCAGCAAGATTGGATGCCATGGAGGACGATGAAGACACATTCGAATATCATGTTTCCCCTTCTCGATCTCCTAGTCCTCGTTTGGATACTATAGCACGGGCACCTTCTAGTTCTAGGCCTCCAAAATTGAGTACCATTGGGAGGGGAAAAAGGAAGATGTAGATTATATGTGGTTGTTAATGTTTTCCTCTTTTTGACATGATTATATGTAAACATTTATAAATTTATGATGCTGTTCTACATTGAAACTATGAGTATTTGATGACTATGATTCTATGAATGATGAAATTTCAATTATTGAGTGTTTGATGATCATATGACATGTGTAATCTTTGAATTATAAGTGTTTGATAATCAAATTAGGCTCTTATGTTCTCTAAATGCATTAATTTGTTCTTGTTTTTTTGTAAAACTACGGTTTTTTTTTTTGCCGAGTCCTTGCCGAGTCTTTTCCCGAGTCCGTGCCGAGTCCCCGAGTCCGAGTCATATTTTGGGCTGCCGAGTCCGCGGCGAGTCCGAGTTTTCCAACTATGGTACTACCTACTACTTTCAGTTATCATTGCCATGTGCTTGTACATCATTTTGACTCTGTTACTAATCCAAAAGCTCTGTGAAAGTGTTTCTCTTTATCTTATGAAATCCAGGTTGTTAATATTTTATAAGCCCAAGGTGATTTGGATTTTTGTTGCACTTGGAATTAATATTAAAGATGAGAGTAAACTATCGAAGTTCAATATTATGATTAGGGAAACTTCTGGTTAATTTGAATCTGATTTAAAATAATCATAACCCTAAATATTATTAACTTAAATAACTGTTAGGGTTATTACAATAATTGTTACTTTGATGTACTAGAATTTATATAGGACTTTCCACTGTTGGGCAAGGTAAAGATCCATCATATTAGCCAATGTGAATCAATCCCCTTTTGTTCATGTGTAGGCCTTTCTTGTGTAATTAATTATTGCTTTGATTGTTTATTTAATGTCCCTATAGGTGTTTTCAAATATTCTTCTTTTTTGTTCTAGCCAAATGTTCCAACAGGTAAGGTCAAAATTTGAAAACAACTTTAAGTAATATTTTAATGAATTCCATGTTTGTCTCAACCCTTGTCCATTGTCATAGTCTAATGACTAAAGATTGCTCCAAAGAATTTCTCATCTGAGTTTTGGAGGCTAACTTGGACCAAACTCATAGAGCAAAGGGACAATATGAAGAGATGGTAGATGCTTCTGTGATTGGTAGTTTCTACTTCTTTATCTTTCTAGAAATTCTAATTTTGTAGATCCCCATATTCTAAAACTGAAATTTTTCACGAGTCCCTTGTGGAAGCTCAGCCTCCATGCTGAAAGGCAAACCTCAACTTTGCTGACTTTATTGTGTCTATAATTCTATTTAATATTAGCAGGGGCCCAAATCCTATTAATTCTTTTTTAAATTGTAGAATTATCTACAAAATATATACAAGATAATTTATTTATCACACGTACAAGGTAGAACAAGCAACAATACAGGAACCTTTTCTCGATGATTTTAGGAGGAGCTTCTGGATATTATAGATAAATTATAATTTTTTAAAAAAAATTTGCACTTTAATTTTCATTCTATTGCATGATCTGTCACACAATGCACTGAAGAGGTACAATTAATCACAAAACTCTCATTAACTCAATTTCCTTCATTAGATCCAATGAGGAAATGGTTCCCAAGAATTATGAAAATACAAAAAAAAGAAATCAGATCTAGATTCACAGTAGATTTAGAAGGAATCACTAAAAATGAAAGGTATTGCACTCAGAGAGATAATACAGAGACATACCAAATTGTCTTCTCAACCTAATCTCCCAAAGGATGGAGACAAAAGCAATGAGAAGCTTAACTAAGAATAGCAATGCCAATCATCAATCACATAGACATTCTACAGCAAGATTGAGAGCCTAAAAATCTTTTAAAAAAACTATAAATCATTTTGCATTAAAATATTTTCTTCCGTACTGCCAAGGACCAAATTATATCTCAAAAAGGGATGCCCTTATACAACTGCTCATATAAGCCAATAATGTCATCAGCGATGAATTTTCACTGAAATATCCCACTCACCAAGTATTAGCAAACAGCTTTTCCTTGGTCTGGATACAACTGACAGTAACTATTTAGCAATGCAAAATATCCCTGGATGTTGTTATGATTTTGACCATTTTTCGTTTCCTTGCAATTATATCAGTTCTTTGTGTAAGAATAATTAATGGATAACAATATCATGATATACTTAAAGAGTCCAATTTAAACCTCTAGTTTTTTATTGAAATATTACATTTTTTGTTGGCCAAGGCACCTGCACAAGGGTGTGTAAAATTCATGATTCAGTTCAATGTTGTCCACAGTTGCAGTTACAATAATCGATCTGAATGTGAATGATTTGTTCATTTTTATCACTTGTTCAGTAATAATGTAGATTCACATACTATAAAGATATAATTTGTCTATCAACATAAGAGGAAGAACCTCTTTGGTACAATAAAATCTAAATTATATCATACAACAGTAAAGGAAAAAGATGGGATTCAAATATTATCTGCAAATTATAATGCTCATAAGTAGTATGATCATACCTCAGTCCCAGCTTTTAGCTGAAGAATTTTTTTTGCTACAGCTCCAGCAGCTACTCTTCCTATTGTTTCTCTTGCCGAAGATCTGCCACCTCCCTACATATTTCAAATCAAATGTTGTCATAACATACCAATAGCATAGTTGAACAGATCATTAAGTTTGAATTTGAAATCAAAAGCCATTTCACATGATGAGTACAAATTACTTGGAAAATGGACCTGTTTTATGATACCTGAACTGAACGAACACCGTATTTGAAGTCATATGTAGCATCCGCATGGGAAGGCCTGTATGCTAATGCCATTTCACTATAATCCTGTCATAATTGGTTGAATGCAAACCTCATGAGAATGGATTTGATCCCTCAATCACTGAAACACTACAAATGCTATTCATTAACAGAATTATGTTGACTTACTTTTATTCTCTAACATAATGTAACGACTACACAACCTAGCACAATATTTATCGAGTAACCTAACCTGCCAAGCGTTTAGCATAACTTTTTGCTTAAATAAATGACAAATAATGATAGCAATAACCGTGATAGAATATAATGTCTATAAGAACTTTTACCCAAGGTATTGGCATACAACACTTAAATGTAAGGACTTAGCTAGGCAACTAGAATGGTATAAGGGGATAACCTATATTTCTGTCCTCAGAGAGTCAATCACAAGGCTTAAATATATAGACAAATCAACCTCAAATTGCAAATCAGTACCACTGTTAGTCCTTAACTAGATTCTCCCCCACAAATATAATCTGGATCTACTGACTAAAAATTTCAACTTTCTTCCTGCCTTTTAACTGCATTTCGTCTTAAAGATCTCCAAACAGCTTACGAATTGACATTGATTCCTCCCCAAATGAATTGGATAAGAATAAGCAGCTAGCTTCCACAAGACCTTGTGCTAATCATAAGCTTCCCCTGGTATGAAACAATAACAAGATACCACCCACAACATTTGATGTACTCAGAGGTTACTCAATTCATTTCATTCAACTCACAGACTTGGAAGAATTTGTCAAGTCATAAACTTCTTTAACTGAGTGTAAAAGGAATATGAATAATAATCAGTATCTTCCCAATCCCAATGTCACAGTGGATTATAATTGGTTCAAAATACTTGTTTCACACTACATCCTAAACACTCACTTCTTAAACCATAGGATTAGATCACAAACCAAACATAGTGTCAGATAAGATAACAAACCATCCAACATTCCAAAGCATGACTTGCCATTACTAATTAGTCTATGAGTTGCTATCTAGAAAAAATTTATCTGCATATACACATCCTTACTCAAGTTGAATTAGTACAGGTCTCTGTCTGCATTTTGATACAAATGTTAATTAACAATAAAAAGTTTAAAATAAGTTTCTGCATATCTACTTATGTGGAATCTATTACAAATTTAGAATCCTCCAACTTTTAGCGCATGCTAGCCACAACTGAAGCTCAAGATAAATTATAAGCATGTGGTAGGCAGAATAGCTTCAGCTACTTGCACTGGTATTAGATGATCTTAAACAGATCTACATAGCCTCTGAATAAGGGGGAATTATAAATGCAGTTTGATATCTCTATAAGTTCAGAACCTTTTGATAGTGGAACTGGAAACTGCTAATTGCCATCTCTGAAGTATAAATGTCAATCTACAAAATATCTGCTCCTTGGCAGGTTAGAGGAATTCAAACAGTAAGAAAATATTTTAAAAATATATGTTCTTGTACTATAATCTACATGTTACGGTTGGTACCCACAGGCCCCTCGAACCAGTTCAGTCTGCGCTTACCGGTTAGGTTTGAGAATCTCTGTGGAGTGCGATGCTGGAGTGCGCTGGGGTGCTTGACAGCGTGGGTTGCGCCGGGGGAGGTTGAACCTGAAAGCGAATGGCCCAGCGCACCCATAACGCCTGCTGAACAACACTAACCAAACCGAACCCATGGGCCAGGTTTAAAAAAAAGAGCCCAAAATTGCTAAGTAGCCGAATCGCCATTTTTAAACATGATGCGGCAAATCTGGATCGATTCTGAGCGTCATTTTCCTCATCGCTTTTTCCCTCCGCCACCGATGTCAATGCGATTAGGGGCACGAAAGAAAGGGCAGGCAAAAAGACAAAACAGTGCGATGATATTTCTGCATTCCGCGTCATGAAGAGTCTAGGGCACAACGGGTAGAGTGCGACGGGCAGAGCAGAAGTAGCGACGGACAGAGAAGGCATTCGTTTTTTTCTGCAATTTTTAACCTAGTCTTCAGTTCGAATATTTAAATATTTTAATTTATTGATTAAAACTAAAACATTTAAATATTACATTTATAATAAAAATTATATATTAATATATATAAATGAATTAATAATAAATACATTCAATTGTATTATATTTCAAATTTGAAATATATTTAAATCATATATATAAATATATAAAATATAAATTAACAATAAATGATAAAATGTAAAATATTAAATATTAGTTATTACTATTCGAAATTTCAAATTGTAAATTATAAATTTAGAAATAATATATTTATATTAGATTATATATTTCATTGTTCAATGTTTCATTAATTTCTAAAATAATAATATAAATACATTAATAATTTAATTAATATAATTTAAATTAACTTTTATATTTCATTGTTTTATAATTTTATTAATTTTAGTTTTACAATTATCTATATTTCTCTTATTTTTTTTTATATATAATACATATATATAGATTTATAATATATTAAATTTTATATATATATATATATATACACTGCGTTACCATCACGTTACCCAAACCCTAAAAATTTTTGCCCGTTACTTACGTGCGGGTTCTCGTACCGAACCAGTCCCCGAACCGAACCGGTAACTTAGACTATAATGAAAAGTCATATAGCCTCTGTGCAGTCATTTCTGGTCCATAAACCCCTCATAGATCAATGTCAGGCAGCTTCATTTACCATGTCTGAGGGTCATTTTCAGTGTTCACAATACGGCAATTAATCAATACAAGTGATCAACAGTCATCAAACATTAATTTTTCTTCAACAAACTTATTTAGGAAAGCATCAAATGTTCTTTGAAATGCCTAAAGTTTATGGATTCTAAACTTTCTTTTCAGGATAAAGGTGATTGATGGAATATCCACAACTTTATTTAGAAAGATTAAATTTCCCACATCTAGCGCTTTATGACTTTAACTTTCAAGTTTCAACCAATGGCCACGTAAGCATCTATCTTGAACTGCTGCATTACTTCATGGATTTATACTTATCATGTAGGCATTTATGGATTGAGTTTGGTATCAATTTGGTCCTAATCAATTAAGAATGTCCCAGCAAAAACCATCCAAGTTTTCCCACAAAAATATACTAGCTTCCTTGTTTTTGTCTTTCATCAAAATTCTCAAAGAATTTACCAAGTTGAATCAGTCACTCATGCAATGTGTCCAGATAAAAAGTGCAAATGATTCATGTCACAGCTTCGTTTCAATTTACGCACATCATTTGAAAGCAATCCTCTATAAGCCATTATTTGGTTATTTTCTTCTCTATAGTTTTTTCTCACTGTCACCCACATATAATTTTCATGACATGAGTAACTTTATTGGTTGACAACTAAGTTTTTAATAGGTTTACTGTCAGAAGTGTGTGCTTCATATAGATCCATTAGAGTTATAATATTGTTAGTTCTGATAAGTTTTTGACAGTAAAATCAATATGAAGTTAATCATCCCAACTCCCACTGCCAGAGTCATGTAGGAACTATGGGATGAATGAAATAGAGCTAAAATCTTCCAGAATACCTGGTTAGAACCTAGTGACACAATGCTTGATCTAGTACACTGAGACCATCTCAATCACAAGTTTCCCTTTACATTCTCACATTATTTCCTTGTGCCCTCACTCATTTCTTACACATAAAGACATTTCTTAAGTCTACCGAAAAGGTCTTAGATTGCATTCCCCATGTTCTAGTCTAAACTTGAATCAAATAACTTTCTTCTTATTATTATTCTATTATCTTTTTATCTCCTTTGAATCCAATACCTCTGTTGTAATGCTTGTCCTATTTATTTGACATCTTATTGAATTTTTCAATTATTTTTCCAATAACCCCTTCCCTTGTAGTTATCTTTAATTGGCAATAAAAGTCAATGGCATATTTCTGGCCTCAGTTGAAGAGTTAGATATTGATGTTCTCACTTAACTTCTTTTGGAGCTTCTTTTCACTCCATGTTATTTCTGCTGTACTGTCAAGTCCCCTTGACTGTTTTGGTCATCTGTGGATATAAACATCATTTATTTCAGCCTTTAGATCCAGAAAAATATCATGCAAATGATAGTCCCTCAATACCATGAATAATTTCTCTGGAATCAAGAACACTTAGAATAAGATGCACATGCTCCTGGCCTAACACAGCATAAACCAATCTTTTTGGAAACAGTTTCAACTAAATCATATCGATGACACATTTTCAATGCACTTCTAATGTGTCAATGTTTCTAGATCTTGCCCACCATATCCATTATAAATTAAATAAAAATATAGTGAGTTTCCACCCTGAAACCTTAATGCTCTTTCTTAGGATTCAGGAAGAAAACAAGAAACTATTTGTAGAATCAAAAGTGAAACATCCATCAACTATATTAAAATAATATCTCTCTAGATGAGGCCATGGTTCCTATTCTGCATTATAGCACAAATTATTTGCCAGGTTTTGCCTCAGCCAGAGTCTTCAACCAAGTTTATCTTATTTAGTTACAAATGTTTCTTTTAGACTATGTTACCGGATTCGCCTATATAGGCCCCGGGTTCGGTTCGGGTCCAGAATTCGGGTCCGGTCCGCCCGAATTCGCCTGTATGTCCGAAAATGGGCCTGTGGGTTCGGCCAGGGTTCGGACCCTGACTATGGGTCCGGCCAGGGTTCGAAAATTTCGAACCCAGGCAGAATTTCGCGCCCAGCGCGATTTTTAACACGTTTTTTGAATTTTTTAATATTTTTTTGACTTTTTTTTTTACTTTTAAATAGTTTTTTATTCTTTCTAACCCTAATACTTGCCTCAAAAACATGAAATAGGTAAAGTGAAACTCATTTTACCAATTTGTGAATGAGAAAAAAGGATTTTTTGCCTCCATTGCTGAACTTACTCTTTTGCTTGCACAAGCTGGAATAGACTTGAAGGCTGATCGTAGATTGTTCAAAGTTGATTGTTG
>VDFB02000015.1:532965803-533010198 GCA_007258455.2 Sequoia sempervirens | reverse complement strand
AGAGAACTTGAAACACACTAACGGTTTGATTGCAGGACGCGTGACAAAGACTTGAAAACAAACACTTACGCTTGTCAAAGATCTTATTTAAAAAAACATTGTGTTTGTTTTCCTGCTTTTCAATTCACATAGTCTAATTAGGGTTTCGTTAAAATTCTTAGGAGTTTCGATAGTGAGTAGGGAATTTGGCTCTTTGTTACATGGAGGTGATGACCATGGACAAATCCAGGCTCCTGATGATCTTACTAATATGACGAACTCTTAGGGAGCGAAGCAAGGTAGTGAATCTTTAGCACTTTCACTCGTCAGGGGATTATGCTCTTCTCTCATTGAGAGAATCAGAAACCCAAAAGCGTGTGGATTTGGTGAAGTGAAACTAGCTCGGTGATTAAGGTTGTTTAGCGTGTTTGGGTAAAGAGACGGGCTAGAGAAGTATGCTCTTCTCCTTTTGGGAGAATCAAAAAATCAGAAACCCGAATCCGAGCCATGTCCAGTGTCACCTTTAGAGGGCCTGCCGGAAGTTGAACCTCTGGGAACGACCCAAGTGAGTACACACCTATCGCCGGTGATTCCACCTCACTATAATAAAGAGCGTCTTGTTGAGTCTAAAGACTCCAAGACCATAGTAACTTCTTTTCCATGACTTGGACGATCATCATGGAAAAGCTCTGTTTATTGCACTGAGCGGCGCCGCTCCGAGCCCTGCTTGCGGGGGTGTGTGATTTTCAGGTGTTGGTGTGGCTGCGAGGCCCAAGCTCTGTATCAGAGGCACCGAAGGTTATTGTGAACGGAAGCCAAGTAAAAAACCTCTTAGTTAGTTTCCTACCTGGTTCACCTCCGAAAGGAGTCATAATCTTTGCGCAAGGAGGGGGAAGAATCTCTCTGTATGTTGATCATACACAGATTCCCATCATAGGCATACACTGGGCGTTTGGAAGTTCGCGACAGCCCCTACTACAAAGGGTAACCTTTGAGCATACCTTTGTTGAGTCTCTTGGAAACACCAAAGCTCTGGGTGCCCTCGAAGAGTGACAGTGTGTGGGAATACTGCGTGTCGCATATGATAGGGCAAAGGTTTTGACTTCTCACCATTTTCTTTGGTAGGGATAGCTATGTGTTTGTTTTTGAGTCTTAAACATTGTCCAAACATCTTCAAACAAGACTCCCCGATACTATCAAGTTGCTTTGTCCTTGATAGATCTGTTATTGACTACTTTTTGTATCACAACTTGTCTGATTGAAACCTATGTGCTTGATCAAAATCTGTTGATATACTTGCTTGATCTTTGAAAACAAACAACAAACTGAAATACTGAGTTCTTTGATTAGGTGACTTGTCCCAGTTTTAGAGACCTGTTCTGTATTTAGGGTTTATGTGTCCTTGACCTTTTGAATTAGTGATCCTTGATCTCATAAGCGATTTTGCTTGAGATTGGCAAATTAGGAATTGTTCCTGTCAAATAGATAAATTTTTAGACTCTTTGTTAACACACTTGGAGAGTGCTAGTAGTCTCCTTGTCCACCCATTTTCATACAATTCAAACTCAGTACACTTTATGTAAGTCATCTCGTCCATGTATGTGCTAGGGTGTTCACCCAAGAATTGAGCACCTCTGTGGCGGTGTTGGTTTGCACCTATTTTGCTAGCAGTTCTATTTCACCATCTCTCTCGGACAAGAACTTTTTACTATCCTAGATGCAGGTATTGGCGTTTCTTAGAGGTGTCTATTTACGAACTCTCCCTTTCATGTCAGTCTGGCAACAAGATATCAAGTAGGCAAGAGCTGACCTCGGATAGTCTTTAACCAACTACCCCGATTCAGTTGTCAAGAGAAAGGAAAATGAACCAATATTTGACCAGTCACCTAGGAGTCAGTCTGAAACCTATTTTGACCCAAAGAGCCATTTTAGTGACTTGAGTACCCCCTCAACACCTTCCCACTTAGGTATGGATATGAGTTATACTGTCACTCGGCGGGAGAGGGAAGCCATGGATCAAAATCTTGATGATATCTATGAACAACACAGAAACAACATGATATTTGGAAATTCTTCTCATGATGATCAACCTGGTTCACCCCTCATTCATACAAGATATTTGGATGCCCATCAACGGGATGAAAGGTATAAGAGACGAGCTCAACAAGAAAAATGGTCACAATATGAAGACCAAGACAATGAACCTCGTGATGCTCATGTCAATACAACGTATACCAATGACTTGTTCAAACAATCTAGACCAAGCTCACCACTTCAACATACCTCAATGTTCACAAGTGATAGGCTTAGAAGAATTGAACGCGAAAAGAAAGCCTTTCTAGACGAACAAGCTGCAAAGCAAGAAAAGTTTAGACAACTTGAGGAAGAGAGCCAAGCTTTATTGGAAGTACAAAGGAAACTCGCTCAAGAGGAGCAAGATAGGCAGTTAGCCCACCAATTAAACAAACAATATAATACAAGGGGTGCTAAGAGTGGACATAATTCTCCTCCCTCCACCCCTTCCAGAACACCAAGAAGTAGAAGGTGGTCAAGGACCCCTTCTAGATCTCCTAGTCCTAGAGGAAGAAGGGCCTCTCAGTATGCTCACTATAGGAGGCAAACTCCTCCCAGAAATTCAAGACCACACTCCCAACATGTACATCCTGGTTCCCAACATGGAGGTGGTAGCTCACATTATGACTTTGATACTCAAGACTTCATGCGAATACAACAAGAGCCTATCTTCCAATGGTATGTGGAGAGGTATTTGGAACAAAACAAAGATAAGTTCTTGGAAAGTCTAATCAACAAGGGTGCCAGAGTCCCTTATAATTTTGATGTGGACAACAAAATACAAAAGCAAAATCCCTCTCAAGAGGAAGAAATCTGCCAAATGAAGCAAATGATGGAAAAAATGATGCAACCTAAGAGCTCATTCTCACTAGACTCAATTTGTCCTAATCCATTCGACAAGAGTGTGAGTATGAAATATTTTCCAAAGAGGGTGGAATTCCCACAATACGATAAATATGATGGTAGTGGTGATCCACACGACCATGTGCGTCAGTTCTATACTATGAGCTTTGAATTCCATCAGGATGACTCCTATTTGATGAGGTTGTTCCCTAGGAGTCTTAAAGGACAAGCAATGGAATGGTTTACCAATATCACTCCTCCTGTCAAGACTTTTAGAGAACTTGTTCATAGATTCGTTCAACACTTCGCATATAATCTGTCAAGACCTGTTACTATGTTGGACCTATACAACTTGAAACAAAATCAGGGGGAACCCTTTGTTACCTTCTTGCAAAGGTTGGAGGAGACAATGCTCTCGGTATCCTAGGACAATCCCTGAGGATAAAAAGATTGACATAATTATTAGTAATTTGGTGCCTGAAATGAGATATGAGATCAAAAAGATTGTCTTCACTTCCTTTGATACCATGATTGAAACTGCATGTCACATTGAGGATGTTCTAAAATAACAAGGCATTTTGACCAGACATAACAATAATACCAACAATGGTCAACACAACAATAAGGATAAAGGGAAGAACAACAATTGGAACAAAAACAAACAAGTTGTCAATGTTGGAGTTGTGGATTCTTCCCAATCAAGAGATCAAAGTGTTCTTAATTTGACTAAAGAATTTTGTGCAAGCAATGAAGCTTAATGCACCTCCACAACAAGAAAGTAAACCAAGATGTCGAAGGCTAAAAGCGAGCTGATGAATTTACCAATTGGGTGACTCATATGGGGATATTCTCAAAACTCTCATTGCTAACTTGGCACATCCTCGGGGATCACGCAAATTTCACATCGAGGATCACAGCCACATTGGTGGGATGACAAGGCATTCTGTAAATTTCATAATGGCCCCGGCCATACTGTTGAAAACTGTTGGAAATTAAAACATATCGCCCAAGATTTTATAGAAAGTGGAAAGCTTCAAGTTGATGGCCTAAATACCAATGTTGATCATAAGGCTTTTAAGGAACCTTTGCCTAATTACGACAAGGGGGAAACCTCTAAATCACAGAATGGCAAAGCTGCAATCAACTACACCTATACAGTGGCAGAAAATGTGATAAACATGCTTGAAGTTGTGGAGCCAAGTGTTAATATGATAAGGAGTAAGGACCCGCATGGTTATGACTCTCCTCCTATTTTTGACAACCAACCTGTTGTGGTGCTGAGAGGTCCTCATTCTAGGTTATCTTCCCAATCCCTTAATGCTGTTACCAGGAGTCAAGCCCCTATTATTCTCAGAGGGCCTAGTTCAGGTCCATCCAACAAATCCAAGCAAGTGGCATCCAAGAATGTCATTATAAAGTCTGCCACTGCTCTCAAACCAAACTACAATCTTGTAGATCAGTTACAGAAAACTCCAGCACAGATCTCAATCTTAGAGCTTCTAAAGTTGTCCCCTAGACATAAGTAGATCCTTGAGGACGCTTTGTGCATAGCAAATGTCCCCAACAACATTGATATAGACCAATTCCAAGGCTTGGTGAATCACATTACTAGCCCACATTACCTTTCTTTCTCTGAAGATGATGACAAATCCCTAAGCCATCCACACAATCTTGCCCTTCACATTGAAGTCATGATTCATAAAACCCGTGTCAGGCACGTGTTGATTGATGGGGGTGCTGGGTTACCGATTCCAGACTTTGAATTTGTTAAAACTTTGGGCTATTTAGAGCAAGTGATCGACACTAAAAAGAAGATCACCATAAAGGCCTATGATGAGGCAGAATGAAGTTCTAAGGGATTGGTTGTCCTTCCTATCAGGATTGGCCCAGTTGAAAAAGATATCTTGTTTCAAATTGTTGATACTGGACCCCTTGCATACAACATTTTACTGGGTAGACCATGGATTCATGATATGCAGGCAGTGCCATCTACCTACCACCAGTGTGTTAAGTTCCCCTACAATGGAACAGAAATTTGCATACCAGGGGATAACACCTTATCAATTAACTCAATCTCAGCTAATGTTCATGTCCCTCTTAACCGAGCAGCAGAGGATTATGAAACAACTTTAGCAGATTGTCAAAACAAATTTAAGTCAGTAGACCTTGGCATGGGGGGGTATCAACTTGAATCTTTTGCAAAGATGCCTGTTTCCCCTAGGACATATGGAAAGCCTTCACAGGAGATGAAACCATCATCTTCAGCAATGACAATATTTGACAAGTTTGTTGAATCCTCAGTACCAATACAAGATGAAAAAGAGGAAGTAGTTGTTCGAGATTGGATATACAAAGAGGAGAAATACCAGCACAATGAAAAATTCTCCCCTCCTAAGTCCCATGGAAGTGATATACTTTTGTCAAGAAGATGGGTTATCCAGATGGTCTCTTAGTTGGCTGTGTTAGATGCTAGACGAACCACTCAATCATGATCTTTTGCACTTAAGTCTAAGAAACCGTTGGCCTAGGCTTTATGAACAACAATAAAATGCACCGGCCCCATTTCTGATAGGCGGGATAGTAAAGATGACACAGAATATGTACCAGATTTGATCAATCAACAAGACATAACAGATGATTGGATACCTTCAACAAATCTCCTTTGGGAAGATTCAAGAGATTTAATAATTGATAGTCCTCCTATCTCATTTGCAATAGATAGTGACTATATGAATGCAAGATTGACTATGGATAGTGTCTCCATCCCAGCTGCAATGGATGGTGATAATTTAGATAATTTTGTGATTGAGCAAATTGCTAGAGGAGAGGAGCCTCTTCCAAATCTTGAGGCTTCTACATCACGAGGCTCCAACAATAATTCAGAAATAGACTCTCATGAGTTTGAATGGGATTCACTCTCAGATGCAATAGTTGACTTGGATATGGATGTTGTCCACACTTATAGTTCTCAACCTGATGTAACTGACAAGTCATGTGTTAGATTAGAAGATTGGAACCCACATGTCGCATTAGTAGATGATTCTTCGCTTGCTAGGATAAATTCTAATTTAGACACTTTAGAGGGAAACTTGACAGATTCCAATTCTACAGTCACCAGAGATGACACCACCTATATCCTTAATCTTGAACCAGTCATCAACCTACCCCTTGTTCACCCCAACCTTATTGATTGGTCTCAACGTTACCAAGAGCCTCAACTCTTGACATTTCACAATGACTATGAGATCACCTGCTATCTAAATGCCATTGAACCTGTAGTCTCTTCCACCAGTGAATCGGCTACCAGTATGACAGAACCTGACATTAAGTACCTTAGTCACAAGATAAAAAGAAAAGAAAAAAGAATAAGAGTTATGATGGTGAAAACCACTATGTGGCGGTGTCAGAACCAAAAAAAGTAAAAATAAAAGACGTATCCAAAGGTGAAAACCTCCCAGAGGCACCTACGGATGAGGTACTTGATAGTCTTCCAAGCTATTTCCAGGATAGATCATTAGTATTGGTTGAACCTACAGAAGCTGTTAATTTGGGCATAGAGGAAGTTCAAAAAATTGTACACTTGGCTAAATCTTTATCACCTGAAGAAAAGAAAGCCTATACCGAGTTCCTCCAAAAGAAGGAAATTAACTTTGCATGGACATACTCAGACATGCCAGGGTTGGACACTAATCTCATTATGCATCATTTATCCATAGCTCCAGGTGTGAAACCAGTCAAACAGAAGTTGAGAAAATGCACCCTCATATAGCTCTTTTAGTGAAAGCTGAATTAGAAAAGCTCCTCGGAAAGGTGATCTTAATAGAGCCATAGAATATGCCGACTGATTTCAACATTGTGCCCGTTTCAAACCTCGATAAAACCATTTGAATTCAGTACGTACTTTAGAGATCTTAACAGAAAGATGCCCAAAGGATGATTTCCTACTTCCTAACATAGACATGATAGTGGACATGACAATGGGATATGAGATCTATTCTTTGATGGATGGTTTTTTTGGGTATAATCAGATCAAGATAGCTCCTGAGGATCAAGAAAAGACTGCATTCACATGTGCCTGGGGTACTTATTGTTGGAATGTCATGCCCTTTGGATTGAAAAATGCAGGAGCTACTTACCAAAGAGTTATGACAACCATCTTCCATGACATGATGCATAAGAATATGGAAGATTATGTGGATGACACCCTGGCTAAGTCTAAGAGAAGAGGAACACATTTGGCTGATTTAGAAGTGATTCTAGATCGCATGGAACAATTTCAACTAAGATTAAACCCAAAAAAGTGTGTATTTGGTGTTACTTCTGGCAAATTATTGGGATTCATCATTTCAGCTAAAGGAATAGAAGTGGACCCTGAAAAGGTTCAAGCCATTATAAACATGCCACCTCCCAAAAATGTTAGCCAAATGAGGAGTCTTCAAGGGCGCCTTCAATCCATAAGGAGGTTTATTTCACAATTGGCAGATAGAGCACAACCTTTCAACAAAAAATTGCATAAAGGTGTTCACTGTGTCTGGAATGAGGATTGCCAAAAGAGCATGGATCAAATTAAAGAATACTTGGCAAATCCTCCCATTTTAATGCCTCCCATTCCAGGAAAACCTCTCATTTTATATGTCTCAGCTACTGAATCTTCACTGGGGGCATTGTTGGCTCAATTAGATGAACAAGGGAGAGAAAGGGCCATATATTATATTAGTCGCACTCTTGTTTCTTATGAGGTTAATTATACTAGTATTGAAAAAGCTTGCCTCGAAGTAGTGTTTGCTTCTCAAAAATTGCGACACTATATGCTCGCGCACACCATACACCTCATAGCAAAAATTGATCCTCTCAAATACTTGCTCGGTAAAGCTGCTCTCACGGGTAGACTTGCTAAATGGATGATGATTCTTTCTGAATTTGACATAGAGTATATTGAGCACAAAGCAACCAAAGGCCAAGCTATTGCAGATCAACTGGCTAATTTCCCTATTCAAGATAATATGCCCATTCAAGTCAACTTTCCAAATGAGCATCTTATGTACATGACTGAAAGATCCTGGAAACTATTCTTTGATGGTTCCTGCATGCAAAATGGTTCTGGAGCTGGTGTGTTGTTTGTTTCTCCTCATGGGTATACTATTCCTAAATTTTACAAGTTACTCTTTCCATGCACAAACAACATAGCTGAGTATGAGGCTTTGACAAATGGACTAAAAATGGCTATAGAGTGGAATATCACAGAACTACATATCTATGGGGATTCTCAGCTGATCATCAACCAAGTCAATGAACAATACCAAACAAAAGATGACAAGTTGGTACCTTACAAAAAAATGGTTGATTCATTAAGACGGTATTTTACTTTTTTCACCTTTCAGCAAATCCCTAGGGCTGAGAACAAAGCAGTTGATGCTATGGCCACCCTTGCTTCACTTCTTCAGTTAGAGGAACATGAGTCCAGATATGAATTCCCGTGGAAGAGCTACTTATATCCCATATTTGACTCACCCGAAAGCCATGTCATTTGTACCCTTGTCAATCATGAATCCTCCCGCTATGGTGCTATTTACTCATATCTTCGTGATGGCATCATCCCCGATACATTTAACCGATCCAAAAGAAGAAACCTTATCTGCAACGCCTTTCGCCATTCCCTCATCTCTGGTGATTTGTATAGGAGGGGTCTAGATGGAACACTTCTTAGGTGCTTAGAAAAGGAAGAATCTGATCAAGCGCTAATTGACATCCACGAGGGCATATGTGGAGGACATTCTAATGGTCTTTCCATGGCTAGAAGGTTGCTTAGGGCAGGGTACTATTGGCCTACAATGCAGATAGATGCAGTAGCATTTGCTAAGTCTTGTGAAAAATGTCAGAAACATGGACACCTGATACATGCTCCAGGTAGGGAGCTAATTCCTTCTATATCTCACTGGCCATTTCAGAGATGGGCCTTTGACCTTGTTGGGAAGATTCATCCCAACTCATCAGGTGGGCATAAGTTCATTATCACTGCTACTGACTACTTCACAAATGGGTAGAATGCTCCATCTTTCTATTGCCTCGTGCAAGAAAGTGTCTTTATTATTTTAAACCATAATATCCTCGGCCGACATGGAGTGCTATCTCGAGATCACCTACAATGGAGGTCAGTTCAAAACAAGGACCTTAAAGAACTCGCCAAAGATTCAAGATAAAGCAACATTGGTCCTCCATTTACTTCCCACAAGGAAATGGTCGTGCAGAGGGCTTCAAACAAACCATTCTCAAGATTTTGCAATGTAATGCTTCATAAGAATGGTAGAGACCTGCACCCATGATAACTCTACCAGGCCTATAGAAGTAGTGGTATTCAGATCTAACCGGGCTACTCCTTTTGCCCTCACATACGGCGCTGAAGCAGTTTTACCTTTAGAGGCTGAGATTCCATCACTTCGAGTCTCTCTCAAAGGTCTAGTTACAGATGAAGACTATCGCGCCATGAGATTGCAAGAATTGGAACTTCTTGATGAGAAGCGTAAAGCATCATTTGACCATATGAGGGTCTATCAAAAGCGGATGTCCAAAGCCTTCAACAAAAAGGTTCGCCCTAGAGAATTCCAAGCAGGAGATCTTGTCCTGTGAGAGAATTCTAAGAACCAACAGAATCGAGAACAGAAGGGCAAATTCGAACTTAATTGGCTTGGACCCTACATCATCACAGCAGCTTTTGGCACAGGTGCCTATCTACTATCTACTGAAGAGGGGGAGCAGCTCCCTGAGCCTATCAATGTTTTGCACTTGAAGAAGTTCTATCCTTGATGCCCGTTCTGTCTGGGGGCATCCTTTGTATATAATTATGACCCTGAAAAAAGTTCCAAAAAAATTGATATATGGTACTGAAAAAATTACAAAAAAAAATTGATATATTGTCAAAAAATCCAAAAAAATTCAAATATGATAAATAAAAATACAAAAAATTCAAAAATTCAAAAAAGAAAAAAGTGCCTTGGTGAAAACCTGGAAACAGGCGCCTTGGTAGCAAAAATACAAAAAAAATAAAAAATATAAAAAGTCCTAAAAAAAAATTCTTCCAAGTGGTGAAAACCTGGAAACAGGCGCTACTTGAGGCCTTTGCATCCCTATTTCTTAGCATGCATCCTCGACACTTAGCCTTTCTCCATCATGCCTTGTCCTTATTGCCTTGATTTGGAATTGGTCTTTGTCTTTCTCTAGGGGCATCACTGTGTTAGCTTTGGTCTCTTGGATATGCTTGTCTTTAGGACACCTCGCAAACGGTGTTTTTCAACACTAACCCAACTGTGTTTTTCAACACAACCCTTGACATCGTGTGTTTTTCAACACTTATTAGTTTGGTCTTATCCAGTTCGGTCATGTGATCTTACCTACTTGCAAGCATTCGATCCTTATCCTCGGAACTCAGTATCAGTTTACACACTTAAAAATTTTTAATTGCAACACTTAATGCTTGAGATACGCCATGATATTTTCTTTGTGTGCTGACTGATATTGATTTTCGTTGAGTGTCCTTGTCTAATAAGTCTCTCCGTGATGCATAGCTAGAGGACTTGGGGCATGGGGGCATGTTTTTATTTGCTTTCTGCTTGTGGGTGTTGTCTTGAACGTCTTCAGTGTCTCTTGTTGTCTCCTTGACACACTTAAGAGATTTATGGCATCATCCTTGAATGTTTTTGCACAACCATTCTCATGGTAATCCTGGCGTTTATGTCTTGATACGAGCATGGTTTTGCTACATTAAATTGGGTAAGCTAACATTGTAGTCATCTTGACTTTCATGTCTTTGATGCTCATGTTAGAATCTTTCCACATTCCAAGCTGATATAAATCACATTCATATCTTCATAGTTGCATTTGTGACTAGTGATGATTGTGTGATTGTCCGATGTCCGGTAATAATGGCCCAATGATGAAAATAAGTTCTCTTACATTCTCTAATGAATGATGAACACACAAAAACCTATGTTACCCTATTGCAAGTACACCTTTGCATTTTCATGTAGCCTGCATTATTTAGACTTCATGTTAATTTGCACTTTTAGGCTGTATTATGGGTTTGAGAGGGTTTTCTTCATCTTTCTTGTGGATTTTTCATCAACTATGATCACGTTCTTCATTTCCTTATCTTCTTTCGTGATCTCAATCAAAATTCCCTATCTTAAACAGTTGATTGATTTTGATGCATCCTCTTTATTGAGGCAGATTCTCTTCCTTCTCTCCATTTCTTTCCATTTCTTCCAAACTTCTATCTTCCATTCAATTTCACCCCACTTCTTTTCTTCTAATTCAACCTTAGGGCATAATTTTCTTGCTGATCTACCTGGGTTCTGTGATTCTTATATTTTTCATCTTACATCAAGAACCTTATCTTTTGTTTGATTTGATCAAATTTTTCAATTTTCGATTTTGATCACGAGGGGGCAATACCTATCAAACTTCAATCCTGGATTCAACTTTATCAATTCATCAATTGCTTCTCTTGGGGCAGCCTTGCTTGAGATTCTTATCTCTCACTTTGGATGTGATCCCGAATCGACCTCATGTTCAAAGGCCTTTTGTTTATGTTTGTCTAGATGTGATCCCGAGTCGACCTCACATCTGAGTTGTTTTGTGATCCCACATCGATCTCACATTGCAACTTCATTCTTTGACTGCATGTGATCCCGAGTCGACCTCACATTAGTCAAAGAGGGGCAAATGTATGCAACCCAAAATGGTCACCTAGACTTTGGGCCCCATTTATTTAATTTGTCAACATCAACTTTTTGAATCAATGATTGTCACATTTTCAAATCAAATTTCTTAGTCAATTCATAGCTATTTCAAATGTTTCAATTTTCCCTAAGGTTTGAATGTTTCATTAATTTTATTTAATCAAAAGAAATAAATCCCTTTTAATAAATAAAATAATGTTATTTAATTGAAGTTATTATTACTTAAATAAAATGATGCTATTTAATTAAATCTATTTTTAATTAAATAATTTTATTTTATTGGTTATTCATTCTAAATTACATAATCTTATTTTATTTTTATTAAAAGATATTATCATCTTAAATTAAATTAAATAAAAATGAAATATCCTCTCAAGAATATCCTCTGATGAAAAAAAAGGAAACAAATCAGTTAAAAGGGAAATAAACTAAAAAAGAATTCCAATCAAGATTTGTTTCTATTTTTCTATTTATCCTACATTGCTTCTGAATTTGCCTTCAATTCCACTTTCTTTGCCTATAAAATGAGCCTCTCATTCTCATTTCAAAAGATCGCTAATTTTTACATCGTGACTTATGCTGTAAATTTGAATTTTACTACTGAGATTACATTAGTTTGATTATATAAGCATCTTATTTTTGTTATATAGTTTAATATTACATTTTAGCTTAATCTTCAGATTAATTTGCAAAATAATTCATTTATATATTGCATGTAGATTAATTTTCATTTGGTCAAGTTAGTTTGGTTTTAATATATTTTACAGCACTTATAGATTAGTTTCATTGTTGCATTGCAAGAACAGGATTCATGGAGATTGGCATTCTTGCTTCTCCTCTTTGAATCTCTCGTTTCGAGATTGTATTTGCAGGGGTAACAGGGTTAATCTGAGGGCCACAATATCAATCCCTACTCTTCTCGGATAGAGAGCTGTGAATTGATTTGCAAGGACTCATTATTGAGTATCCTTGCATGCAAGGATTCACATAAGTATAACATATTTTCAGTTATACAGTGAGCTCTCCTTTTAAGATTAAGATTAAAGATGTTTAGGCAGAGGGAGTACAGGAGGCTAAAAAAAAAGAAATCCTATTGCAAAGAAAAGGAGACACATTTCAAGGACCAAGAATCTAGCAAAATATGAAGCCGAAAAGGAAGACAAAGAAGTTATTGCTTCTGTTCCTAAGAGGAGAAGGATAGTAATATTTTCACAGAAGGAAAAGGAAAGCTCCAAGGTAGGGGAGGAAGTTAGTCCACCAGTAATAAGTGTGGAGAGGTGGGGAGAAAGATATTTGTGCGAAAGCGTCTTAGCTTGGAGCAGTTGAGAAAATGGTGGCAAGATGTGTATTCTCCTCTAAATGAAGGTACAGTCACTGAACATTAGTTAGATGATGTAGCTACCTACATTGCAGTGATTGATAAATATCAAACCAATAAGGTAGATTTGGACAAAGTGGTGAAACAGTCAAGAGATCATATCAAGTCCATTGAGAGAAGAGTTAAGATTTTACCTATGCCTCCTGTGGCCGACTTGGACAAGGTATTTTTGATGGTGCAGGATAAGGTGGAGCACGCTAAGGATAAAGGGGGAAGTAGTTAATGCAATGCTACATCAAAATTTGTGCTTCCCCATTATTCTCCTTCTCCTCTACATGCATTGGTCTAGATTATGTTGGAGATTCCAAGCCGACCTGAATGGAATACATGCATTTAATGCATATTTCACTTTATTTTGAATTCCTCTTGGGCCGACTTGTTTGTGGCCATTTTTTATTGTAAACCCTAATTGGGCCGACATATCTTGGGGGGTTTCTATAAATATGGCATTCTGCCTCATTTGTAAGGGCTAGATATTTTTGATATTGAAGCGAATTAAGTAGTAGAGCAAGAGTTAGAGTTAGAAGTTAATATCAATTCAAGCAAGTGTTTTAACAGAAGATTGGAATTGTTTCCATTGTGGGTGATTTAATGCAAGCAAAGACATTGTGATTTGGTTCCTTCCTTGTGTTGAATTTTATCTGGCATGGTTCCTGAGATTCTATCTTTTGAAATTGATTAAGTTTATTTGATGTGTTAAATTAATGTTAGATGGTTTGATACTTTAAGTGTTTGCAACAATCTCTAGTCCATACTTTTTGTAGCTTGTTGACTGCTAGTTGCTTTGCAAAGTTAGCTTGGACTTTTACATTCATTGTGCTTAGTTTAATTGTGATTATTTGTTCATTGCAGTTGCAATAAGATTGTCTTGGATGAATGTTCATGATCTGAAAATCTTTAATACCTTAGAAGATTGCACTATTTCTATAAGATTGTAGATTTATCTAGGTTAAGTAGGAATTAGTTTATGAGGGATTGGTCCATTTCAAGTGTTTATCATTTGCATTGTCAATCTTAGAGTTAATGTTAAAGTTAGAAGTCTCTTGAAACCTTTGTATTTTTCTATTTATTTATCATTCAAGTTAGATTTAGGATTGAAAGTATCACCATATTGCTAGATCTGATATATTTAAGGATTCACTATTTGCTTGTAGTAAGGGCCCTTTGTGATTACCATCTTTTTCACATTTATCACTGAGTTGTTTATGCATTGTAAAGACCTAACATTAGAGACCTTGGGGTTATCTCTTGAGGCTTGCTAATAGAGATTTACCTTTTAAGAGAGATAGGATTTCCATATTCTGTCTAAGTTTTTCTTGTGTAGAAAACACCATCAACAAGGGGAAAGGTGCATTGAAGAGTTTCAATCATATATATGACCATTTTTTTGCATCCCTAGATGATTATTGCACTATTATCACCATCAAAGGAACCCAAGTTTATTGTGGAGTCACCACAAGAGGTGGAAAAATTACCATCACAGGGTCATCTCAGCCTCCCAGAGCACCTACTTCCAACCCAAGATTAATTCGTAGTGGCTATAATGTCCTTGATCAGTTGAAAAGAACCCAAACTCATATCTCCATCATGGAGTTTCTAAAGATTTCATTGACCCAAAAAAAATCCTTGAAGAAGCATTGACTTCATCCACCATCTCTATAGATCTTGATGCTGAACAATTCCAAGTTATGGTCGAAAACTTCATTACCCCAAATCTTCTTACATTCTTTGATCAAGACTTTCACACCCAACCATATCACAATTTTGCACTCCATATAGAGGTCCTAGTGCATAAGAACAAATTCAAGAGAGTCTTGGTGGATGGAGGTGCAGGTTCAAACATCTATTCCCTCAAGCTCATAAAGAATCTAGGAATCTTAGAGGATTCCATTGAAAAAGGAAAAGGCATCACAATCAGGGCTTATGATGATCAAGAAAGAGTGTCTCAGGGCACTATCCAACTCCCTATTCAAGTAGGGGAAACAGTTATGGAAACCACCTGTCAATTCCTTGACCTCAATTTTCCTTACAACATCCTCCTAGGGTGTCTGTGGATCTATAAGATGCAAGCAGTGGCATCAACCTTCCACCAATGTGTCAAGCTCACATACTAAGGCCAAGAAGTCACTATCCATGGGGATACTCATCCTTTTTCTTACTACAAGAGCCTAGAATCCAAATATTACAAAATCCCCCAAGTACCAAAAAATGATGAAGGTCCCTCAACTCCATACATTGATCCAGCTACTCTCACCTCCACTTCTGTGATAGAGACACCTACCATCCCTACCATCTCTGATATTAAGGTCATTATCTAGGACAATGGGTGTGGACACTATACAATCCAAAAAAATGATGTTGTGGTAGGAGAGTTACCACAATCTCCCAGGTCACGAGGACAACCACAATCAAATGATGCTTCCTCATCCCAAACCTTCACAATAGGATCTTCCAGCTTCAAAAGTTGGGGAGATCTCAGCTAGGAGATAATAGAAGAGGACCCATCCCATCTCTTATACCAATATAATAGATCAAAAATTGATCTACCTATGGATGATAGTTGTAAAGGTTTACAAATGATGCTCACCATGGGCTATGACAAAAACATAAAGCTAGGACAAAATGACAATGGGCTTCTAATACCCATCATTCCTGAGATGTGAATGAAAAATATTGGCCTTGGATGTACCCCTCCAAGTATAACAATACGTGGCCGAAATCCCCTGGTTAAGAAGGTCAATCTCCTCAACAAATGACAGCCACCCTTCAATTACTCGTATCCACTGGTCTGCCCTTAGACAATTTCACATTTGACATAACCGATGTTTGCAGTAGTAGTGATGAGGAAGATGCCATAGCTGACTTACCTAGGATTTTCGATAATTCCTCTATCCTCATGATTATTACCATTACATTTAAGTCAACTAGTCAAAACCATGAAATCAACCTAGTTTACCCCCAGCTCATCGATTACAACCAACGAGGACCGCCAATTCTAGACACTTTCAAAAATGATGAAGCACTCTAAGAATTCATGGGACTGCGAAGCATAGTACCATGTAGAGATCACAAGGTTTGGTTTGATATCATCCTGGACACACAAGCTTACTACGGGGAGACGATTGAATCCTTTAGTCACAAAAGAAAAAACTTGAGAATAATCTCAAGGTCTTTGAGTGAAAACCACACTATGGCACTCTATGACCCTAAAATAGTAAAAACAAAGGATGTATCCAATGGTGAAAACCTCTATGAGGCACCCGAGGATGAAGGATTCAATCTTCCTCTTAGTGCTTTACATCAGGAAAAGTCAGTGGTTCTAGCCAAGAAGTGCAACCTAGTCAACTTAGGAATAGAGAAAACTCCACATATCACATTTTATGCTGAATCATTGATGTCAAAAGAACAAAAGCTTCTAGTTTCCTTCTTAAGGGAGAGAAAGGTTGAAAATTTGTATGGAGCTATGTTGACATGTCCGGGCTTGATCTGGAGATTGTGGTCTACCATCTAGCAGTATACGCTAAAGCAAAGCCCGTCAGATAGAAACTCAGAAAATGCATCCCCAGATAGCCTTGCTAGTTAAAATGGAATTGAAGAAGCTACTGGAAGTAGGGTTCATATGACCAATTGACTATTCCAAGTGGGTATCAAATCTAGTTCTTGTTTCAAAGCTCTATGGGGGCATGTGTATATGCATAGATTTTAGAGACCTGAACAAGGCATGTCCTAAAGATGTCTTCTCGCTTCCTAACATTGATATGATTGTAGATATGACTGTGGGACATGAGATTCTTTCACTAATGGATGGATTCTCTGGATATAACCAAACCATGAGTGCTAAAGAATACCAACATAAAATGGCATTCACCTATCCATGGGGAGGCATATTGTTGGAATATGATGTTGTTTGGCCTAAAGAATGTTGGAACAACATATCAAAGGGCCATGGCCTTGATCTTTCATGAAATGATCCATAAGACTGTGGAAGATATGTCGATGACATATTGGAAAAATCTAGAAAGAGAAGGGACCACATAGCAGCATTAAGTGTCATCTTTAACAGACTGGAGGAATACAAATTTCGCCTTAATCCAAAGAAGTGTGTCTTCGGCATACAATCAGGGAAGCTATTGGGATACATCGTGTCTATGAGAGGGATTGAAATAGATCCCACTAAAGTAAAGTCAATCCTCAAGATGGAGGCACCTAAGACATTGAAACAATTGAGAGGCTTACAAGGCAGGCTCCAATCAATCTGTCAGTTCATAGCTCAGCTAGTAGACAAGTCAATCCCATATTCCCACCTACTCCACAAGGGAGTAGCGTACAAGTGGGATGAAAAGTGTGATCAGACCTTTAAAAAAATCAAAGAGTATTTACTCACATCTTCAGTGCTTATGCCACCAATCCCAAGAAAGCCTCTAATCCTCTACATATCAGCAACAATAGCATCTCTCGGTGCTCTCCTAGCTCAACACGATGGAAACATAATAGAGAGGGCCATCTATTACATTAGCCAAACCATGGTAGGACATGTGTTAAATTATTCCTTCATCGAAAAAGCTTGTCTATCAGTGGTGTTTGCCTCACAAAAGTTCAGACACTACATGTTAACACAAAAAATAAAGCTCATTTCCAAGATTGATCCACTCAAGTACCTACTTTCCAAGGCAGTGCTTAAAGGAAGGATGGCCAAATGGGTCATGATCCTATTAGAATATGACATCGAGTACGTGGAACGCAAGGCCATCAAAGGGCAAGCTATTGTAGACCAATTGGCAGAAGCGCCAATGTATTTAGTGAATTCACTAATTTTAGATTTCCCTAATGAGTCCATTTTCAACTTAAGCATAGTATACCACTAGAAGCTATACTTTGATGGCTCATACACACAACATGGATCAAGAGTCGGGGTCTTTTTCATCACTCCATAGGGAGACTGCATACCAAGGTCCTACAAGTTGGCATTTCCCTACAAAAAATAATATCGTAGAGTATGAGGCTCTAACCATAGGACTCAGAATAGCAGTGCAGTGGCATATCATGGCTCTCAAGGTATGCAAAGATTCACAGCTAATAATCAATCAAGTGAATGATGAATATCAGACTAAGGATGACAAGCTAACTCCATACAAGAAATTGATGGAGAGTTTTAAGGATTCCTTCATTGATATCACATTCAAGTAGATACCCAGAGAAAACAATAAAGCAAAAGACACTATGGTGACAATTGGATCCCTATTGGATATCCTTCACAATGTCCCAAAGCATGAATTCCTAGTAGAGCAACTTCTCATTCTTGCATTCGAGGTACCAGAGTCAAAATTTGTGTGCAAAATCCTTGGTCTCGGTGATCCCTAGTACCATGACATATACACTTATCTAAGAATAGGAGTCCTCCCAGCTGACATAACCTCAAACCTTAAGAAAAAAAATTTCAAGAAAGCATCCTAGTTTTTCATCCTAGGAGAAACTCTTTACCGTAGGAGCATAGAAGGAACCCTATTACATTGCTTAAACACTGAGGAGGAATTGACCACCTTAACTGAGGTACATAATGACATATGTGGTTCACACTCAAGCAGTATGACCTTGGCCAAGAAACTATTGAGGACGGGGTATTATTGGCCTACTATGGAAAGAGAAGCACATGACTATGTTAGAAGGTGTCTACAATGTCAACAACATGGGGACCTCATTCATGCACTAGCTCAAGAGCTTCATCCCATCATCACACAATGGCCCTTTTCACAATGGGGGCTTGATCTCATTGGAAAAATCACCCCTACCTCATCTAGTGGCCACAAGTTTATCCTTACCACCATTGAGTACTTTACAAAATGGGTGGAAGCCATACCAATGACATACATAACCAAAAAAAATATCAAAGTTCATCCTGGACTATTTAATATTCCACTACAGTGTCCCACAAGCCATTATCTTAGATAATGGGACACCATTCAAAAATCAGGATGTCTGTGACCTTTGTGACAAATTCAAAATCCAAAATTGCTTTTCCACTCCATATTATCCCCAAGGGAATGGCCAAGTAGAAGCCACAAACAAAACCATTCTAAAAAATACTCAAAAAGACAGTCAATGATGCAGGTCGTGACTTGCATTTGCAGTTAAATCCTACCCTTTGGGCCTATCAAACCAACATCCACGCACCAATAAGTGCCACCCCCTTCTCCTTGGTCTATGGATTAGAATCCATATTACCCATCAAGATCGTGCTCCCGTCATTAAGAATATCACTGTAGAATATCATCACTGATGAGGAGTACTGGGTATCAATATTGAATGAGCTAGAGTTATTGGATGAGTGGCGTATGGAAGCATTGAACCATTTATAGGTCTATCAAAACTGACTCAAATGGAACTATGACAAGAAGATCAAAAGCAGAACCTTCCAATTCAGAGAATTGGTGCTAAAGGAGAACCAAAAGAACGTTCCAAATCCAAATGGAAAAAGAAAATTTGAATCCAACTAGTTGGGGCCATTTTTCATCACAGCAAGCTATAAGTCAATGGCATAATAGTTATCAACACCCTAAGGGGAACCTCTGTAGGAGCCCATGAATAGCTCCCATCTCAAAAAGTTTTATGCCTAAATTTTTCAAGGTATAGAGCCAAAAATACAAAAAAAAATCAGAAAATTTCCTAAAAAAATGGTCACCCTAATGAAAACCTAGTAAACAGGCGTCTTGGTGACAACAAAAATATCAAAAACAAAAAATAAAAAAAAATTAAAAAAATGATAAAAAAATAGTAAAGAAAAAAATCGTCCTCTAGTGAAAACCACTTCGGTGGCGCTTTGGGCAAGTACCTTGTTTTGCATCATTCATCCATCACACTTCCATCATCAATTGCATTCCATATCTTCGTCCATCATCCATCCATATCTGCATCCTAACTTGGTCATGTGTTCATGTCATGATCCCTCCTAGTACCACTCGACCCATTCTTAAGGTCAGTTTGTCTTACCTTTATCAGAGTAGTCTATTGCTTCACACTAGGAGCATGTTCTCATCAAATTAGATTCATGTTTTCATGAGGTCCTTAAATCAAAAAATTCAAAAAACATAAAAAATTCCAAAAAATCCAAAAACATCAAAAAATCCAAAAATCCCAAAACATTCAAAACAGTCAAAATCCAAAATAGCTCAAAAGTTGTTCAAAAATTCAAAAAAAGAGTCATCTTGTCAAACTATGGGTCTCTAAGCCTTGAACATAGGAAAGGTTGATCTTTGATCATCCCCCGAGACACTTAGATTAGTCCTTTAGGTGTTTGTCATAATAAACTAGAAATCCATCTATTCATATCTCATCAATAATCGAGTCTGTGTTACTCGAACTACGCGGTCTCTACATGTATAATGTAGGCAAGGCTAATCTAGTTCATCAGCCCCCAAGGCCCCTAGGATAGGTCTTTAGGTTAGTCTCTTGGTCAAAATCTTAGAAAACCCCAAAACATTTGCAAAATCTCAAAATACCAAAAAATAGCCTCAAAATAGTCCAAAAAAATAATAAACATCCAAATATTTGAAAAAATCCATCTGTATCATCTCGCTTTCATCCACAATAAACAATTGTCATTCTCAACCTTTGGTAAAATAGTTAGAAACAAGTCTAGTAGTTTGAAAGTGAAAACTCAAAGCGTCAAAGTCTCAATTCTAGGTTAGCATGTAAACAAGTTGGTCAACTCTTTGTGTCAATAGCCTATCATCCAATCAGTCCCATATCAAATCATCTGATATCATCATGTCCTAGGATGCATCCTTCCTACAATGGACATCAACATCAAGCATCATCATAGTTTAGTCCTGGCTAGCGGTATTGAAGAACATTAACTTGTTTGCTTACTTTATCTGTCTTCTAACTTATCCTTTTGCGCTCATTTCAATGACCTCTTGATGATGTCCCAAACGAAGGGATTTAGAGAGATAGAAATGGCACAATGATCATGATCTATTTATTTGTTGTACTTGTTGGATATTCTTGTAATATAACTTGGTTATGCATGCTTTGCTTGGTTTGTAGAGAAGATGTTTTATATTTCTTGTTGACCACATAGAAAGGCTTGCTTTTCTATGTTTTGGTTTGAGATATCTAAAATATCCAAACTACATTCTAAATAGGGGTTCCTAGGGCCGGGGTGAATAGGAATACTCCTATTTGATTGTCGAGTCAAAGTCCATCACATTAGGTGCAACATGATCCTAGTTCTGTATACCTTTATGCATCATGCTTACGTGTGTAATCAAACATAAGATAATTGGCCCTTTTAAAATCCCAACTCCTCTGCAAGTCATCATCATCATCATCATCTTCTGTCTTGTTGGAATCTCTTTCTTTCTTCTATCTCCTTTCCTCTCTAACATGGTTTCATGACAGTTAATCGCAAATCATTATCGTCATTGCATTCATCCTGCATCCACAAACCGTCAGCATATTGCGTATTGCATACCATATCACATAGAAAACATTAATCATAACACATGCATTGCATTTTTGTCCATATATAATATAGATTGGTTATTCTAAGCATCTCATAAACCATACATATGCATCCATTATATAAGCATAAAAGCAATCATCCCATAGCATTATAAAAATCATACACCATTACCCTAACATTTGCATCATCATAACATCATTTGCATTTATCATATCATAACATTGCATAATCATCCCATATCACATATAAGCATCCATTATTCCATCACATATACATCACATATCATATATCAAAACATCCATTTTGCATAAATATCATATCACAACACATGCATATATCGTTTCATAAAACACCATTACATCATGTCATCATCATAACATCATAAGTGCATATCATACATGAGAAAATTAAGTACATCCTATCATCCATCAATGCATAATATAAATACATTAGTCTAAGAATTTGCATGTCATAACATTTTTCATACATCATAAAAAATTCATAAGAAAAGATACTAAAAAAGAAATGCATCCATAAACCATCACATTACATCATCACATAAGCATCATATAGTATCATCATCATAGCATCATATAGAATCATTTCATAACATATAGAAATGAGATCCATCCATAATACATCAATGTAAAGATAGGACATATCACATCATATCGGATCAAAATTATCATCTCATATATCATCAAAATAACTACACTGTCATGGTACAAAAGAATCTGATCAAGTGTATCAAGTACATAAGTACAAAGGGCCCACTGGGCTATCAAAAATGATCCCATGGGGCACAAAAAGAATCCTATCTCTAAATAAAAATGAAGGCTAGCCCTGCTGGTTACTACCCTCACCACCTGCTCTCTCCATGTGATCCTCTACGTGTCTGTGGTCTATCCTCTGTGAAAAATATAGCACTTGGGCTGCCCTCGACACAACTTGATAATAATGCAACTATAGTAATCAACCTCTTGAATGGCCTCCCTATATGAAAAAATTGGCACCATGCTCTGGGAGGAGGATGCATACATACTCTTTATTTGGTGTCATCTACCCATCTCTGCCACTGCCTGCAACTCTGCAACCTATCTCTGTCGGACCGCCTAATCCCTCTCTGCTCATAGTTGATCTCTCTTAGCTATAAGTGCCTATACCTAAGCTTGTAGTTACAAAATCTAGCCATCTCTAGGGTTTGGTTGAGGCCCTAGCTGCACGAGTGGCTGATCTTGATCCCCATCTCTAGGCGGTGTCTGGACCCTATCCTGGTGTTCGTGATCTTGGTGTGCCTGGTCCTGGTCTTGCTGAACCTGATCCTATGGCCCCCCATCATAAATTGGCTAATGTGATGGTGGCCCACCACCTCCCTGATCCTGGTCCCTGTCCCCTCAGCCTCATCTTGCTCCTTGGCCTTTGGCCTTCTACTGTATGGGAGGTTTCCCTAACACTGTCAATTGAAGAGGTGTCCAAAACCAATCTTTGTATGCCTAATTCATTCCTAAATTTTCCTAACCCTAGTCATACGGCCATGGCCTAGCCACCAACTACATAAAACTATACACTGCCTAATGTGCAGGTATATAATGGCTCTAGGAGCTCTAGCTCATCGTTTGTGCAAATATGGCCGCATACTGATCATCTGGCCTATCCTATGGCTCATCGAACTACTTCTGAACCTTTCCTAGCAAGTACATCTCGAGCATTGTGTGCTCCTTTCCCTGCATCAATCTGTCTTGGTGAGAAAATAATTTGTTTTTACGTCATCGTACCATGCAAGCCATCCAAGGTATGGCCACCATGTGAACACTTACATATCATCCAAAACTCTCCTCCAATGAGGAATGTTAGCCTCTACAGTGAAAGTAAATGAAACACCACCTCTGTATTGCCAGACCACTAGATCATCTAGCTCCATATTTATAGGAACAACTCTTGGATAGAGCACAACAATGTGCTCCTAGGCCCAAATATGAAGCAATGTAATGCCACCCTCAAGAGCTCGGTCATCTAGGTATGAAAACTCATGCAGATCTCTATATAGCGAGGCCAACAGGATTGGCCCCCAAGTGAAGCAAACTCGTCTTCAAACCATGCACTCCCAAGTGATCCCCCATCCAAGACTGAAATACCGATGTCACCGATCTGGTGCAACAAGACTTGATATAATAGCTACAATAACAAGGTGGAAGGGTGACAGAGAGATGCTATAGCTCTCTAACTCAATCTGACCTTCACAGAATATGAGCTCGTCCTGGCCCATAACATTGTAGTACATCTCCCTCCTAGCATCCACATCGTAAATCACATGCTCTTTGTGGATGGGAAATTTGTGGATTCACCACACGTCCTCTAGTGTGTCTGTTGCCTCACCTGGTAGGAGGTGGAAAGAAGATGTCTCGTTGTGCCATCTCTCAGTGAGTGCCATCTCTCAGTGAGTGCCATCAGCATACCCAAGTGCGTCCAAATGGGAAAAGCATAAGCGATATACCAAAGTCCAATGGCCCCTAGATGCTCCTGTTGTTGCTTGGGCATACCCTGCAAAGTGCTAAATAGTACCCTATAACTATGCTCGCGGGAATATAGTATTGTCACCTCCTCCTGCATCAGGAATGTCACCATGTTAAAATTCATCAAAAAATTGTGAACCTAATTTGTCTCGGCGTACCCCAAGAACTTAAGTGTCACTGTCTATGGGTGCGGTGTAGTTTGAAAGTTTCAAACTATGTCGCTAGGAGTCTTTGACCCTCAAACTCCACTGCAGCATCGCAACTTGAGTATGCAGCCCAGTTTGACCTAAACCCTAAATTGCAAAAAGGACTATTGTGGTGCACTTTACATATGCAGTTGGGTTTGGAATTTAAACCCTAATTCCAAACTGCATCATGGCGTCGCTACTTGTGACTGTGGCGTAGTTTGAGGTTGCGTGGTGCTGATTTAAACTTTCCAGCGGTGCAATACAGGACCGCTCCTAAAAACTAAGTTTCCTAGTCTAATAAATGTGCACAAAAAATCAAAAAATGAAGTTGGATCAAGTTGACTCACCGGTGGTCTAGTGCCAGGAAGCCTCTGGTGTGTCCATACTTTGTCAAAAATGTTCCAGGGAAGCTATCGTTGCACCATCTCACGAAGGTGTCAGAGCTCAAAATTGAAAAATCTCTAAAGGATGAATGTGAAAATGAATTGGAAGTGACCCCTCAAGGCCTATTTTAAGCTTAAAAATTAGGGTTTTTTTAACCCTGTTTAGCCGTCCAACTAGGGTTATGGTACCCCAATCCCATTTTCACCCGACCGAGGGCCGTTTTGCATCATTTTTTGCGTTCTATCTCATCTTTTGGTGTTCTGGAGCCTTTCTAGACCTGTCAGGCACCTTGTCCCTCTTTTTGCGAGATCACCCAAAAAATTTGAATTTTCATCTCATCTCTTAAGGCAGTAGTGTGGCAATATATCGACATGTTTTCTCTTGCCGAGGTAGGAGTGGGGCAATTTTGAAAATCATAAAAAATTTAAATTCTGATTGAGACGGTTTGTTCTTTGAACCAATGTAGTGAGTACTTTGCTTCAAAGACGGGAAAAAATGTAGACATGGAAAATATATCAACATACTTGATCCCAATTTGTCCTGAATCACCTTCTTAGCTTATCATCAATCTTCGTCCCTTAATTAAATAAATAATCATTTATCTAATTAAGTCATTCTCTCTTGTTAATTAAATTAATCAATTTGATTTAATTAACCTTGGGTCTCTATTTAATTAAATAATTCATTTTATTTGATTAAATCTCTAAATTCATCTTATTAAATTAAATAAATTAAACCTTATTTGATTTAATCTAACATCATCCTCTTTAATTAAATAAATCAAAATATTTATTTAATTGGTCTCTAAATCACATTATTCTCATCCTTTGATTTAAATCAACCCATAAATCTAAATCAAAAGTCACATAATCTAATCACTCATTAAATTAATTAACCCTTGATTAATTTAATCCTAATCCATGTCCCATCCTCTATCTTTTGCCACTTGCACATGAAAATACATTTAATTCATTTATTAAATCTCTATTTTGTCTCAACTTGGCATCTTTAGAGGAATATTCTTCCAAATTTGAAATCCCTCCAATTGGATTTTCCCTTCCAACAAGACATTCATTCCCTCTTACATGTCTTTGTGCATTGAGCCAAGTGGCATTTAATTCATTCTTTTTCCCTCTTGCATGTCATTTCAATATTTTCAAATTCCACCTAATTCCATTTATTGTGCACATTCATCAAAATGTGCTCAAGCTTCCTCCATTCACATCTTGACAAGTGGCACTTTCCCATTTGGTGTTGAATGATCCCACATTGCTCCATTTTTCTCATCCTTTCACCTTGTCCTTCTATAAATAGAAGGCTCATCCTTTGTTTTGATCATCCACAATTTGAGTAAACTTACTATACTCAATTTCATCTTCAAGCACATCCATCTTCATCCATTTTATCAAGTTTATAGCTAGGTTATGCAGGTTTTTCATCATGGAGTTCAATTGAATCAACATCAAAGTGCATCACTCATCAACATTGCATCATAGGAGTTGGGAAAGGGCCAATTTCCACATCAAATTGGCACCAATTCCCCCATGGGATCAAGAGTTTGATTTACATTGAATATGATTTGATAGTTTTTATTTATGTTTTCTTATGTTCTTCATCTCATTTCTTGTTCTTTGCAATTTAAATAGATTTATTATGGAATGTTGATTCTCACTTGCATTTGATCTAATTATATGTTTGTTTATTTTGTTTATGTAGGTCTAGGATCTTGGTTCTACATTTTAAATACAAAATCAAACTCTTATATTTTACCATAACAACTATTTTTTTGGTTAAAATTAATATGAAATTACAAAAAAACATCAAATGAATTTTTAAGTCTTTGTAAATAGGACAAGACAAAAAATAAACAAATTAGTCAAGTGAATCAACAAAAAAAGTAAGGCAATCGAACAAAAGATTCAAACTAGCACAGGAATGCATGCCTTTCCTATTTTTCTTGAGAATGGGTGTCTTAAACTTGTTGGTGTAAAAGGCTTCATGCTTTGGTTTATTGGGCTGACAAGCACAAGTCAATGGGATGGAGTGATAATTCTCCTCAACAAGCGCTTGGCTTATCTCTAGGTGTGTTTGAAGTTTTACATTCGGCCATACCGCCACCTTACAATGGTCCATGATATGGTTGGCGGGTGTGTAGGCCATCCCACCACCCCACGAATATGGTTTGAGATGGCTTACAATGGTGCGATATAGATCCCATTGTCCCACAATGGTCAGATGAGGTGAACAGAGGGTTGGTGGTAAAGCTTCATCAGGGAGACGAACGCATATTGGAGGGAGTCATGATAGAGTCTCTTCAATATCTTGATGGAAGCTGCAAGCTACAGTATAGCAGTAACTTGTGACCCTGCGATATTCAATTGGACAAGACTGTGGTATAGCGGTGAACCCACTATCCCATAAAGGTCAGTCTAAGTGTTTGTGGTGGTTAGACAAAACGGTAGAAGCAAACAACAATCTTGTGGCTAGTCAAATAAGGCTTTGCGGTATTGCGGTTAAGACTAGGAATGATGAGTAAAGTTAGTTGAGTTTGTTTGTGACCGTTTGTTTGTTATGGAAGTTGGAATGATGGTTTCCTAGAACACTTGGGATGTATGTATGAATTCCATAGTGAATTGTAAGATGGTGATGAGAATCAAAGTGAGTGTAATGTTGTCAATTTCACTTTGGAAAAGCACTTGAAAGAGCATAGATCTGTACTTGTACATGTAATTTATGATTTAATGTAATACAAAAGACCTCTACTTTGGTGTGTGGGTTTTTTCTTGAAAGGGTTTTCCCACATAAATTCATGTGTTGATGTTTTATTGTTTATTCATGTTATTCATGTATGTGCATCTTTATGTTATGTAATTGTAAGTTTTGAAAAAAAAAATTGTATCTCTCTCCTAAAGATTAGTATTTGGAAGGCGTTTTTGCATATTTCTTTCCTTTCAGTTGGTATCAGAGCTTGGCTAGATTTGCTGTCCTTGTGGGTAAGACAATTTTTTTGTGTTGATCTTTTTCAATGGGAGTTATGTAGAGAAACCTAGTTGTAATGTTATTGTAGATTTAAGATGGCGAGCACATCTAAAAAAATAGAGATTGAGAAATTCAACAGTGGCAATTTTGAGTTGTGGAAACTCAAAATGGAAGATTTTCTCATGGATTGATAGTTATGGGATGTGGTTTCCTCTAAAAAACCATCGACAACCTCACAAAATGATTGAGATATAAAGAATTAGAAATCCAAGGGTCTAATTAGACTGTGCTTGGCCGATTCAGTTCTCTTGAACATCCATGAAAAGGAGAAAATGAAACTCTTGTGGAAGAAATTTGGTGACATTTATTAGGGAAATGTTTTGGTAAAGAAGTTATTCCTAAGGAATAAGTTATAATCTTTGAAGATGGAGGAAGGAGCATCTATTGTAGATCATTTGAATGCATTTAACATTATCATTTCTCAGTTGGGGTCTGTTGGTGTGAATATTGATGATGAGGATTGGTGCATTCTCCTATTGTGTTCATTGCTTGACACATGGGATCACCTGGTAATGGCTATTGGAAGTACAACAACCACTTTCAAGATGGAAGATGTGGTTGCTTCATTGTTTTCAGAATAAATGCAAAGGAATTCTTTTGAGATGGTCAAGGAGGCCCTTGTTGTTCAAGGCAGATCAAAGGAGAAAGGTAAGAAGAAAGACAAAAAGTATAAATCCAAGTCAAAGGGGAGATCAAAGTCTCTTGGTTAAAAGTACAAAGTGAAATGCTAGAACTGTGGGAATATTGGACACATATGAAAAGATTACAAAGAGGAGAAGAAGAAGAAGAAGAAGAAAAACAACTCTTCAAAAAATGAATCTTCTCAGAGTGATGTAGATTCCTTCATAGCATCCTTAGCATCTTAGGCATCAAATGATGTTTGGATGATCGAATTAGGTGCATCCTTTCACATGACCTCTCATAGAGGTTAGTTCTCAAAGTACAAAAAGTATGATGATGGAAGGGTGTATCTGGGTGATGATTCTCACCTAGAGATTGTTGGTCATGGAAGAGTCAGAATTTAGTTTCCTGATGGAAGAATAAAGGGAATCGATGATGTGATGCATATATAAGGTTTGGCTTGAAATTTACTTTCTATAAGTAATCTTAATGATTATGGTGTGCAAGTCTCTTTCTCAAATGGTGTTTGTAGAATGATGAGAGGCTCTATGGTGTTGGCTAAGGGTGCATGAATTGACACTCTATATAAGCTAGATGCATGTGCAGTACAGTGTAATAGTGCTTTTGCAAAGTCAAGTAAATTTGATCATGTAGAGAAAGGAAGTGTTGTTCCTAAAAGTGAAAACTCTTTAGAGATGAAGCTCCCAACAGAGAAAATGATGTTGTGGCATCAAAGGCTGGACTACATTGGTGAAAAAGGCTTAAAAGCCTTGAAAAATAAAATCCTAGTTGAAGGGCTTGATGATTGTAATCTTGAGTTTTATTTTTACAAATATTACATATATGGAAAGCTACACCGTGTTTCACTTTATTCTAGTCCTCATAAATCTTCTGGAATTTTGGATTATATTCATGTTGATGTGTTTGGTCCAGTTAATGTTCCTTCACTTTTGAAATCAATGTATTTTGTTTTTTTCATAGATGATTATTCGAGAAGGGAATTTGTTTATTTTCTCAGAAGTAAAACTCAAATTTTCATTTGGTTTAAGGAATTTAAAAACTTGGTAGAGAATCAGATTGGTAGAAAGATAAAGTGTTTGAGGATGGATAATAGTGGTGAGTTTTGTTTAGCATATTTTGATAAGTTTTGCAAGGACCACAAAATTAAGAGGCATAAAACCACTCCTTACACTCCACAGCAAAATGGAGTTGCAGAAAAGATGAATAGAACACTGATGGAAAGGGAAAGAAGTATGTTGAGTAGTATTGGCCTAAAACAAAATTTATGGGCTGAGGCTATAGCTATGACATGTTATCTAATAAAAAAATATCCAACTTCAACGCTCATGGAAAAGACACATATGGAAGCATGGCCTGGTAAGAAGCCCTCGAGACATGTTAGAGTCTTTAGTTATGAGGCGTATGATTATGTTCCTAGTGAAAAGAGATCTAAATTGTAGAAAAAGGTAGTGAAGTGTATCTTCATCAGTTATGGCATCGGTGTGAAAGGGTACAAGATTTGGTATCCAATTATAGAGGTGTTGTATAGTAGAAGTGTGATCTTCCATGAGCTAAAACTTTCTATAGTTGATCTATAGCTAGAGGTGAAAGAAGCAGATAAGGAGGTAGTTGAAATTCCTCTTACACAAGATAAGGATGAACTTTGTACTCCTAGTGGACCTGTTAGTGAGGAGAGCTCAAGCAGCTCTGAAAGTTCTAAACAAGATGAATAACCTCAGCCTCATCCTATGAGGAGTACTACACGTGCTAAGTAGAAATATAAAAGGTTTGTTTATTCTATGTTGGATTCTAGTTGTGCATATACTTTGATTGCTAACACTAATGAGCCTAGGATTGTTAGAGAGGCTATGGGTATGTCTGATTCAGATTCCTAGTTGGATGCCATGAATGAAGAAATGGCATCATTGAAGAAGAATGAAATGTGGGATTTGGTACCTTTTCCTAAAGGTCAAAATATTTTTGGATGTAAATGGGTGTTCAAGAAGAAGATTGGTCTTGATGCCAATGTTGAGAAGCATAAAGCAAGGTTGGTCATAAAAGGATATTCCCAGGTAGAGGGGATTGATTATGGGGAAAAAATTTCTCCTGTAGCTAAGCTGACATCTATCAAATTTTTATTGTCACTTGCAACTGCATATGACTTAGAAATCGAGCAAATTGATGTGAAGACAACATTTCTTCAAGGTGATTTGAAGGAAGAAATTTACATGTCCCATCCAGAGCACTTCATTGAAAAAAGTAAGGAAAATCTAGTTTACAAATAAAATAAATCTTTGTATGGTTTGAAGCAGTCACCTAGAATATGGTACATGAATTTTGATACCTATGTGTTGTCTTTTGGGTTTGTGGGATCAAAGTATGATCATTGTGTTTACTTTAAATATGAAAAATGGTCATCTTCTTATTATTTTCCTGTATGTGGATGATATGTTGTTCATTGGGAATAGTAAGGGTATGATTTCTAAATTAAAATCTCAATTGTCAGCATAGTTTGAAATGAAGGATCTTGGTTCAACAAGGTATATTTTTGGGATGGAAATAAGAAGGGATAGGGGAAATAGAAAACTTTGGCTCAGCTAGAGCAAGTATTTAAATTCTATCCTAGAAAGGTTTAATATGGTGGATTGCAAGTAGTTAGTTGTTCCAGTGTTTCAGGGAATGCAAATTTCTATTGAATATTGTCCAAAATCTCCTAGTGAGATGGAGGACATGACTAGGGTGCCTTATGCAAGTGCAGTTGGCAGTTTCATTTATACAATGGTTTGTACCAGGCCATACATTTCCCAAGCAGTGTGAGTGCTTATTCATTTTATGGATAATCCAAGAAGGCCATATTGGGATGCTATGAAAATAGTTTTCAAGTATTTGAAGGGTACTTCAAAGTATACATTATGTTATCATGGTTAGTATATTGGATCTTAGAGTTCAATTAACATTTGTGGATATGTTGGTTTCGATTGGGTAGGGGACATTGACAGTAGAAGATCCACTAGTGGATATGTATTCACATTGTTTGGTGGTGTAGTTAGTTGGATGAGTAAGCAACGAGATGTAGTCACTTTATCCACTACTAAGGTTGAGTACATGGCAACAACTCACACCTACAAGGAAGCCATTTGGCTTGGAACATTGTGTTTGGATGTTATTTTGATGCATGATAGATTGCTATTTGTTGTGATAGTCAGAGTGCCATTTTCTTGGCAAAAAATCCAGCCTTCCATGTTAGGACAAAACATATTGATGTGCAATACCACTTTGTTCATGATATGGTGGAGGATGGAAAGGTTAGTCTAGAAAAATTGATACTCTGGTGAATTTTGCTGATGCATTGACAAAGCCTATGAGCAAAAATATGTTCAAATGGTGTGCTAGTTTGATGGCCCTTAGGGCCTAGAATATTCAGTGACTTCAAGCATTGGAAGGAGGTAGCAAGTTCTTTATCAAGTGGGAGAATGTTGAGAATGGGTGTCTCAAACTTGTTGGTGTAAAAGGCTTCAAGCTTAAATTTATTGGGCTGATGGGCATAAGTCAGTAGGATGAACTGACAATTCTCCTTGACAATTGCTTGGCTTATTGCTATGTGTGTTTGAAGTTTTACATTCGATCATACTGCCACCTTGCAGTAGTCCATAAAATGGTTGGCAGGTGTGCGGGCCATCCTGCCACCCCATGACTCTAATTGGAGATGGCTTGCAGTGGTTTGGTATAGATCTCACCATCCTATGATGGTCAAATGAGGTGAATGGTGGGTTGGTGGTAAAGCTTCATTGAGGAGATGGACACATATTGAAGGGAGTCATCATAGAGTCTCTTTGATATCCCAATGGAAGGTGCAAACTATGGTATAGCGGTAACTCGTGACCCCACGATAATTAATTGGAGAAGATTGCAGTATGGTAGTAGGTTGTGGTATAGTGATGAACCTGCTATCCCGTGAAGGTCAGTCTAAGTGGTTGTAGTGTCATGGTGGTTAGATGGAATGGTATAATCTAATCGTATTCTTGCAACTAGTCAAAAAAGGCTTTTCAGTATTGTGGTTAAGACTAGGAACGATGGGTAAAGTTAGTTGAGTTTGTTTGTGACTTTTTTTTAATGGAACTTGGAACGATGGTTTCTTGGATTTCTTGAGATGTATGTAAGAATTCCATAATGCATTGTAAGATGGTGATGAGAATCAGAGTGATTGTAATGTTGCCAATTTCATTATGGAAAAGCACTTGAAAGAGCATAGCTTTATACTTGTATGTAATTTACGATTTACTTTAATACAAGAGATCTCTACTTTAGTGTGTGGGTTTTTTCTCAAAAGGTTTTTCCCACATAAATTATTGTGTTGATGTTTTATTGTCTCTTTGTGTTATTCATGTATATGCATCTTTATGTTGTATAATTGCAAGTTTTGAAAAACAATTGTATCTCTCTCCTGAAGATTAGTATTTGGAAGGCGTTTCTACAATTTGTTTTCCTTTCAATTTCATTTCCCATCACTATTAGGTACATGTGTCATAGGGTTAGGGAAGATTGGGTGGTCTATCTTAAATTAGCTTAGAGAAACTTAAAAAAATATTTAAGTGGTTTATCATGAGTGAATCTGGGAGAAAAATTTTATATTAAAAATACAAGCATAGAACTAAAGACAATGAATATTAGAGCAACTTTCTCTCTTAGTGAAATTACTTGAAATAGAGAAGCATTGCTTGGATTTTATTTCCTTCCTAATTCTCAATAGTATTTTATGTAAACCATGTAAACAAAATACAAAATAATATAAGAATTACCATCATAGAACCTCTTCAAGGTTTTGTTAGAGAAAATACCTACATTTCCACCACCATATCATGAATAAACACTACCATCCATCACCAAAAACTCATTTCTCATGAAGAGGGTGATTAAATTAATTCTAAAGCTCTCCCAAGAGACATTTTCCACTTTTAGGATATTTCTTCCTTGCAAAGAGGGTAGTCCTATAGACACTCCCCCATTCCATCAAATTTTCACATAAGCAGTAGAAATTTATCTATTTCCAAGATATGCATGAGAAATTTTTGTTACTCCACTTTTGATTTACAGATAGATGAGTGAGTAAATTCGGATTTCCATATATTTTGGTGAAACTTACATGAAATAAAATCCTTCTAGGGCACACTCTCTCACATTTTCACATTCCATTTCAACATATCTTGTATTCCTCTATCATTATAATTACCTTGTGGTACCTAATATGACCTAGAATTTGTTTATAAAAAAAATACCACAAGAATATATTGCCTATAAAAAACCTCATACACCCTAATTCAATCAATATATTTTTATTTATTCCATGAAACATCTTTCAAATAGTTATGATTATGAGGATACTAATTTTTATGGTGCACACCAATAAAATAACCTTTACACATTAATTATCCAAGATTACACTACCTTTGATATCCCCATGTGCATTAAATATCAAAGGAAATCTTTGTAATGAAATTTAAACCAAACAAGATCCTATCATTTTTTAGTTAGGTCTAAAATCTATAATAAATAACCTATTTTGTTACCTATAATAATCCATCCACTTAAATTAATAGTGATGTATATCACATTGAAATAGACTTGTTGGATTTCCAAGTGACACAAGGATCGATTGAAATAGTCCTTCAAAATGACCAACTCTCCACATAATGGTGAGGCATGAACACCCAACCAAGTTAAAAAAAAAAAGCCAACACACCCCAAAACATAATCCATAATAGAAACACCAAAAAAACCCACCTCATAATGGTGAAACATAACATATAAATTCTATATAAGGAAAAAACCTAGAAGCACTCATAGCCACTCTAGTGGAAGGAATCAATATACTTGAGGCATTGAGTGGCTACTCAAAAACCTTATAAAATACATATATCCACATCAATTCTTTCATTCTTATCTTAAATGATCTAGTATGTGGGTTACTCAATTACTCCTATAACCCAAATTTTACTAGCATAATGTAGAAATTAAAGCCTTTATTCCTCCCATATGCTCCATTATATGAATATATACCAGCTAGGTTTGTTACCTACACCGTAAACTATAAACCATATTATTATACTAGGATTTTAACCCATGAGTGTGAATCCCAAATATATTTAGTATCCCATAAAATTTAACAACAAAACATGCCTTTTAAATTTAATTTGGATAGAAATCCCCCCATAGGACTCATGTTTGGAGGGATCTCTCCTTCTATTCATCACCTCCTTTATAGAACATACCTTGAATATCTAAATTTACGACTAAATCATACCATACATAATGCAATATTTCCATGATCTCTCCCTAAACTCCTCATATTCAAAGGGGAGGAGACCCTATATTCCATATAAAATCCTACACCACTACGCAAAATTCTTTCCAAAAAATTCTAGACGTAATTTCACTATAATGGTATTACAAGCTTCTTAGGGAATCATTCACTCTTTTTACCAACTCAATGATTTAACTACTACCTTTGATATGAATAAAATAGTAAATATTGGAATCCAATAGTTCCTAAGTGTCAATGAATGTCCCAATGAATTAAGAAATAATTTCAAGAAGTTGTGGAGATAATTTTTCTACTCACCCATGAGTATGCCAAACATGGATGATTGGGAAATTTCAATATTTTATTGCATTCCTTATATATGAATACATGAGAGGAGTTACAAAAAACATCTTATAGATCATAGAATAAGCTATTGGTAGTGCCCTAAGAATTTAATCAAGACAAAATCAATAATAAAAGGAAGGTATAGGAATTCAATTGGAGATTGACCACTTAAAATGCATCCAATAGTAAAAATAACAATAGAAACCTATTAAAACCAAGAATATTGAAAATTTATTAAAAAATTACAACTAATGGAGTTAGAAAATCCTCACCAACTAATAATGAAAACAACAATCATAAAAATATTAATAAAATCTTACTATTATCATAGGTATTTCTTGCATGATTGAGTAAAAAATCTCTTACCTTCATGTTTGAATGCTTGTTTTAGTTGATTTGTTGATATTTTGTGCAATGTAAAGAAAATAAGAAACACATTTCTATCTTGGTGTATCACCTTCTTTCCATTTTATGTTATCTTTCTATAGCTTTTCCTCTATGAGTTAGATTAGAAGTAGTGATAGGATTCATGTGTTGGGTCAGACCAACACATTTGCACTAAGTTTGAAAGAGGAATTCGACCTTCTCCAAAGATTCAGCTTCATTGTAGCACAAGGTCCCACAACCTCAAGGTTGTTTCCATTGTTTCATTAGAACACTAAACTCTTGTCAAGTAAGGTGCAGTTTTATGTGACAACACTTCCCATGCAAGGCACAAGAGTGGGAATTGAGGATGCTACTCTGGGATGAGAATAAGAAGTAGGTGGAGCAGAAGATGCAGAAGGAGAAGGATCTAGAGCATGTGCAAGCTTCCCCTTCGCTTTTTATAGGGCCAAAGAAATAACTTGCTATTGCACTATCATAGAGGCTTTTACAGAAGCAACATAAGGAGAGATAGGATAACTAACCTTAGGTGTCGAGCCCCTAGCCTTATATTTAATATAAGCCTTATATAGAAAATATCCCCTCAAAGGGAGAGGTCTGACTAGGGCAAGCCATCAGTGATCCAAAGAGAGGCCCTAATGTGACACTAATGATTTATAGCCAATGTCATGCACCATGTGTATAGCCTTCATGGGGTAATTTTAAGAATTTGTTGATTATAGAGGAAACACCCTTCATAGAGGCTAGCCATGGGATGTCTAGCCTAACTTAAAATAGGTCAGACTCTGGGATCACAACAAATGAAACATCAACAACCTTGGGTCCTACCAAGACTGATAAAGAAATAGTGCCCATAGGAGCAATAGAAAGTCCATCATGGCTATGGAGAGTATTATGTGACTCTTCATATCTCTCCTTATGTAAATTGTTTATGAACAAATTTTTTGTTAGATCAACCAAGATGTCAATTATGATGTTTCCATTAATCTGAGCAAGAATGTAAAATGGAAAAGACTCCTTATTTATTGGCTCATCATGTGAGGTGAAATTTATATCAGGAATTGCACTCACATTCTCAATAGGATGGGTACGTGTGAACGAGACCATGTTGACTTACTCAGATGGTACTAGCTCAGAAGATGTAGAAGATTGTGTGATTAAATTTGTAGAGTGAGAAGGGAATGGATTAGTATAAATTTTTAACTCACTATTAGCCTTAGCTATAAATTTATTAGAATCATGTTTCTTCCCATTAAGATGGATAGTCCCATCATGAATTTTGGCTTAAATCTCATGATGTAGGCACACACATCACTCAGTGTCATGTTTGTACAATCGGTGGAATTGATAGAATCGTTGTGTCATACCACTCAAGATACAACTCAAATAGAGGTCAGGGTTCTAGAAATTTCATAACTTCATCTTTCAACAACTTTTTTAGAATGAGAGTATAAGATTCAAATAATTTTTTAAAATATCTATTGCATCCTAGGTATTTGTCTTTAGATGTAGAGACCACATTCTCAATAGCCTTGTTCTTGCTAGAAATCAATACTATTGATTGGTTATCAAAATGGGAGCACGAGGATGAACCCTCAAACTGAGTGATGATCTGTTTGTATTCACATGCAGTGTTGCACACATAGGTGTGCAAAGGAAGGATACTTCATCAGGGAAAAATTCTCTTGCCACTATTTTTGCAAGTTCCCAATGAAGACCTCCTGAACATTGGAGTTTGGTAAAGGATAAGAGATTTGTGAAAAATAGAACTTAATAGCGAGTGATGAAGTCAGCTACATTTTTGTGGTCTCCTTTCTTGCATCAGATGAGATTATAGAAAGCCATCTTCGGTTTGATGTTAGCTTGGAACTACCTTAGGAATTGATTGACCAAATGATCAAATGAAAAGACAAAATTATCTAGTAAATTTCAATACCACTCAAGGGTGGCATCCTTAAGGGATAGAAGAAAAATATTTTCCATCAAAGCATCATGGTGGAAGAAGTCAATGCACATAGCGTTATATGTCAAAACTTGTGTCTAAGGGTCTCCACGACGACCATACTTTTCAAATTTTGGAATCTCCATCCCCTGAGGGATAGGAGTGTTCAAAATAGCAATGGAAAAAGGATTGCAATGAAAGAAAGGTTGAAATATAGGTTAAGAAGAAGAGGTCGAAAGGTTCACAAACTGGTTTTGTATCTATCCCATATTCTATAATAAAGCATTTAAGACAAGGTTAGAGGATGAAACAAGACTAGTGGAAACACCACTAGAACCACTAGAGCCACCAACCTCCATGCAAACAGATACCCTGCCATCAGGACCAGTATGGGATTTAGGATTACCACTAGGAGCATCAGGAGTGGCAGAACTAAAACCCAAGTGTACCTTACTTGCTTTAATGGTAGGGGCCGATTGAGGTCTAGAGGTGATGTTAATAGAAGGGCCAATATCGGTCATACAAATTGACACCCTAGGGATCAAGAACTCTGGCTATCTCTCAACAATCTTAGAGTCAAGGTCTCGAGCGATGCCCAAATTAGGATTGTAGGCTGGGATGTGAGTGTCCACAATGTCCACAAGGCCCTAGAGAAATTGTAGACCTCTTTAGTCTTTTTCCAATATAGCTTTGAATCTATTAACAACTATAGTAGCTTTAGCAAGAGTTTTTTCTTTCTGCAAGTACTTCTCAAACTCCTCAATTCTTCCATCAAGGGAAAAAAAATTCTTTGCAGGGGCCTCAAGAGCATCATCTTCCTCCACAAACAAAGCAGTAGGAGAAGCAAGAGGGATAGCAATTTGTGTAGAAGCTTCTCTAAAGGGGTTGGGGAATCCAATAGACATCCCTAAAATTACTTCCTCAAAGGTAGGATCGATGAAATTCTCAGATTCCATCCCTATATGTCACAAAATCCTTCTAACCATGTTCCTGGATGTTGTAGACTAAATTTTAAAACTCATAATGCTTCATGACACACAAATCTACAAAGCACCCAAGACATGAGAGAAATATTTCTGACACAAAGAAATGAAAATAAGAACTTCACATCAAGTTCTCCAAAAATGTAGAGAAGGGGGATTTGGCCCCCCCAAGGCTCTTAGGTCATGAAAGAGCCTAAGGGAATGAATTTCCCTAAACTACCTCAAACTACCTAATAATTTAAAGAAGAGAGATCAAGCTGAAAAGGAATGGAAAAAAATGATTCTATTTCCTTTCATATTATGATAGGTGTTTTTAGGAAATGGATGAGCAGATTGCACAAGTCTCGAATTATGAACCAAATAGCTCTCTATTAGAGGATGATAACACAAGAGTTGGACTTTAGCATATACCACATTGAAGTCTCAGATACATGCTAGAATCCTACATGGATAGAGGGTCAATCAACAACCAAAAACTCATGGAGTCTATTGATGACCTAAATATTATAGTTTTGCAATTTGAAAAAAAAGTAAAGGAAATATGAAGTACAACAAGAAGAATACTATAAAAGCTACTCTAATAGAAAAATGACAAATAAAGAAGAATTCCAACTTACTCAAGGTCTAGTTCACTAGCTAGCTCTAAGAAAATGAACAACACCTACACATAGTTAGGAAAAAAAATTGGGCTATGTTTGGAACTTACCTCAACCAAGTCCTTGTTTTGGTGTTCCCACCTCCATGAATAGAAAAATATGCAACAATATAAAGAAAGTGATAAAAATATAATAGAAATGAAAAAATGAAGTAGAGAGCAATGAAAACTTGAATGCTACTCTACAAGAATGATAATGCAAGAAAATACAAGACACAATATCAACTTCCTTTCTATGAGCACTCAAGGCTGAGAGAGGAGGAAGAAGATATAGGACACCACTCCAAGGAGATAGATCATTGTGAAATTGCAATGAAAATGGTGTTGGATCCAAAAGGTGTTGTAGGAGCCAGGTAAGAAGATGGTAGCAACAAGAAAGAGTGATAATCAAGCAAGAATGTTGCAAGAATGATCAATAAGTGTTGCAATAATCAAAGAAGTTTCATGAGAGTGATAGAATGAATTGCAAAATGGATAAATGGAGGAAAATAGTTGATATTTTTTTGGTCAAGATTTAGTTGGGAACATTACACTAGCATGAACCCATGAATCATAACACTTTTTGAACACCAGAAATATTGAGAGGGGGGTGAATTAGTATTCTATTAAACCATCCAATTATTAACCATCAAATTATCAAAGCATACTTAACAGTTATAAGGAATGAAAGTATGAACAACCCATAACTCACACAACACATGAACACTAGGATTTTTACATGAAAAACCCAAAAAGAGAAAAACCACAGTGAGGATTAACTCACAATATGTTATAACCAGTTGTAATATATTGCAAAAAGGCTCACTGCCAAGTGGACTCACTTTCCAAGTGAGCTCACTGTTCATAGAGAAAAGAAAGATAAAAAGAAGTGACTTCACAACCAAGATTTGAACTGATAAAAGTGCATCTAACATATGTTGGATTAAGTTCCCTTGAAACAAAATACACTGATAATACTCTTTATTCAACTTAGATTAAATTTTTTTGCTCTTCTCTATATTCACACACCTTTTCTCAACACTCACAACTTATTCACTTAATTCTATAAAAAATTTCATCACTACTTGCATTCAAATCATGTACACATTCATGTTCTCTTATCAAAACTTAAATCATCCTCGTATATATACTAAAATCCATCAAAAAAATCAATTAGGTTGGCCTAATTGGATGTAACCTCAAATCATACAAAATGTGCCTTTTTAGCACCTAATTCAAATAAAAATTCCTTCACACCCAAACACATGCAATATAGGTTATCATGGACCTATAATAACTTCCTCTTCCATTCGCATCACATATTTATTCTCCACAACTCATTACAAACAAAAGGTTGGCTAGGCATAAGACCTAAAAGCAAAAATACTCCAACTAATCATCACCATAGGATATGTGGACCATAAAATGTCACACCAATTGGAGGATACAATTCTTTGACACATGTTAACATTCTCCCAAAACTGTAAAGACTAACTCAAATCCATGGAGTGCGGACCAGTTAGGTTATAGCCAATACACAAAAAATTGTGTAAACCATATATGCCAACCTTTTGTTACTTGCAACTTTTGACCCACTTATCAAAATTAACTAAAATTATGAATTAAGATGCTATTGAAGTCTATGAACAACATATTATAATCACAAAAGTAAATATATATGGGAAAACATATGTGAAAGAAATTATTAGAGGGCACTGTGTGTTCAATCTATTAGTGTAGACACTTAGCAAAAGTACTTAACTGTTTCAACAAAATAACTCTTCTATAGTCATCCTTCATATTATTTTTACATCCACCATGTAGTTTTGACATCAATGAAAATAAATTAATGAAAAACTTCATCATTCTTTCAAAAATCTCCCCCTTTATCATCAATGGCAACATGTGTCAAAACAAAACATCTCCACAAATATCTCTCCCCCTTTGACATCAAGGGAAAAGGGTACTCCCCTTAGACATATATACAAACTAAACTAGCTCCCCCTGAGAAAGTTGAGAAAAACTCCTAATACATGCACATATGCACAAATGAATCTAAAAGCATGAAAAACTAAAACTTCTATAGAGATAGAAATGGTCAACATGAAGATGTTGACCCTTGAAGCTTCTCAAGAATAGCCTGCCAAGCAGATTTTCCTTGTACCCAACTCTTCTTCACTAATGCAAGCATTTTGTGTAGAGACTCAAGCTCCATCAATGTTTCCTCTCCTTCCATAGTGCCAAGGGTAAGATTTAACTTTGAGATTTTGTCAGTATTGGCAAGGGAACTTGAGATAGGTATGTGCTTTGTTTTTACCAAGTCCCTTAGCTTCCCAAGCTACTTGATAATCTCTTCCTTCTAGCTCTGTAAAGTGAAGGATTTTTCATGCAAGTCCACTATAGTAGTCTAGGTATTATCATCTCTATCTAGTGTCGGATCATAAGCACCTGATGCATTAGCTATCTGGGACTCAATCGAGTCCATTTCATTTTTTATTCCTTGTGTGGCATCTGACCACTTCATGCAATATAAAAACAATTTTTTTGCTCCTTCCTCATAGGCTAGTACTTCCTTCAAATATTATTCAATTTTGGTATGTACAGATGCACATTTCTTTGTGATATCCATCATCTTCTTCTCTAAAATCCTTGTCTTAAATCCAAAGGAATATTCCTTAAAGGAATCAATTAGCAATTTGAATTTTTCCACATTAGATAAAGATGTATTAATGTTAGTTCCTGGTGTGACTTCCTATAATGCCTCTATAGCTTCATCCATTAATTCACTACTCTTTTGATATGTTTCAATGACTTCCTTTCTTGTTGATGCATTAAACACATCACCTAGCTACAACTTGTGTATAAGAGATATCTTGTCTAAACCAACATTGTCATTCTACATGGGAAACTACAACAATTGAGAAGAAACAACTGGTTAAAACATTAACTATTTAGACAAAAGACCTTTTAAAGGATTATCGAAAGAGGATTCACTAGAGGGCTTAGGTAAATCCTCAGACTTATTTGCTTCTTCATTCTCTTTGATATCATATTCTTTGTCTTCCTCTACCTTTTCTTCTTCTTCACCAAAGATCTTGTCTTTATCTTTGTCTTCATCTTTGTCTTCATCTCCTTTGTCCTTATCCTTCTCTCCTTTCTCATTATCTTTATTTTTATCTCCTTTTCCTTCCTTCGCACAATTATTCTCTCTTTCCTAATTCTCTTGATTCTCATTCCTTTTCTCATTAACTATATCATGCTTTACACCTTCACCTATGTTTTATTTTATATCTATTGGAGAAACAAATTTCTTTGGGTTGCCTTGATAAAAAATCTCCTGAGTTACTAGAGGAATAGGAGTGTCATCCTTTGTGGTTTCCTCTTTGGTCATAGAAACATCCTCATCTTTTTAATTTCCTTGCATTTGTTCATTTGTATCTAGAGGAGTATTATCTATATTTTATTTTGTATCAAAATCTCCTATGTTTTCATTTACCGTATCTTGTTCCTTGTTGGTAGAGGAAATGGGAATCATTACATACTTTTGTGCTATATCAATAATATTTTCCTCTATTTCCTTTTGAATTTTCTCAAATTGATCTTGATATCTTCCCATCAGAAGAGTAACCCTTTGTTTTGTTCTAAAATTTTGGCTAAGAACTTGGGCCAGTGTGGCCTTGTCAACATTAGATAGGGAGAACCTAATTTTCTCCACAACATTTGATCTAAGCTTCTCTTCCTTTTCATTGGCTTCTTTTCTTCTCTCCATTAAGAATTTCCACACATCATCAGGAACCTTCATCCTAATGAACTCCATGTCTACTTCCATAAACACAATATATTTGATGGTTGCCTCTAATATGGTGGATTTTTCCACCTCATTTACCTTTTTGTATAAGGAATTCATTTCTTCCAACATCTCTTGATGCAACATACCTTTGAACAATGTTTCCAACTTCATTGGACTGAGTAGTCATTCCAGAGTTGTCTTCTTTTTCTCCTCTAGTTCAAATGAATTTGATTTATTTTTCTTCCTTTCCTTCATTCGCTTATGCATGTTTATCCAAAAGGCTTCCTTTTCCTTCTTGACACTCAAAATACTGAGAGGGGGGTGAGTCAATATTCTATTAATCCATCTAATTATTAACCATCCAATTACCAAAGCATGCATAGTTTAGTTATAAGGAATGAAAGAATGAACAATTCATAACACACACAACACATGAACACCAAGATTTTTATGTGGAAAACCCAAAAAGGGAAAAACCATGATGATGATTAACTCATAATATGTTATAACTAGTTATAAGTTATTAAAGAAAGGCTCATTTCCAAGTGAACTCATTGTTCACAAAGAAAATAAAGATAGAAGTGGATTCATAGCCAAGATTTGAACTAATAAAAGTGCATCTAACATGAAATACACAAATAATACTCTTTATTCAACTGAGATTACAAATCTCTACTCTACTTTGTATTCACATACATTTCCTCAACACTCACAACTTATTTGCTTAATTATACAAAATTTCACATCACTACTTGCATTCGGATCATGTGCACATTCATGTTCTCTAACCACAAACTCAAATCAACCTTGTATATATAACAAACTCCATCGTAAAACATCAATTAGGTTAGTCGATTTGGATGTAGCCTCAAATCATACAAAACATTCCTTGTCGGCACCTAATTCAAATCAAAATTCCTTCATGCCCAAACACATGCAATATAGGTCGACATGGACCTATAATAACTTCCTCCTCCATTCACATGACATATTTAGTCTCCACAAATCATTGCAAACAATAGGTTGGCTAGGCATAGGACCTAAAAGTAAAAATACTCCAACTAATCATCACCATAGGATACGTGGACCAAAAAATCGCACACCAACTAGAGGATGCAATTCTTTGACACCTGTTAAAATTCTCCCAAAACCGAAAGTACTTACTTAAATATATGGAGGAGTGCGAACCAGTTAGGTTATAGCCAATACATTGGAAACTATGTAAACCATATATGTTGATCTTATGTTACGTGCAACTTTTGAACCACTTATCCAAATCAACTAAAATTATGAATTAAGATGCTACTAAAGTCCATGAACAACATATTAAAATCATAGAAGTAAATATATATGGGAAAACAAATGTGAACTAGGTTATCTGTGGGAACTATGTATTGAATCTTATGGTGTAGACACTTAACAAAAGTACTTAACTATTTCAACAAAATAAATCTTATACAATCATCCTTCATACTATTAATGACAACCTTCTTCATTCTTTCAACAACACTTCTATATATTCTAGAGGTTTAATCTTTTTCAAGATGGTAACATGGTATGTGCACATCCTTGACCAAAAATCCCTCACTGACACAAAGTAGGATAAAAGCAACAAGTATTTATAATATCAGACTTGTAGGCTTAAATGAGGGAACATTAATGGGAATTTTTCCTAGGTGAAAATTTATGCCATTACAATCCCAAATAAAAAATCAAACACCTCTAACTTGAAATATCACAACAAATAACACACCTAGAAACTTTAATCATACACTTGTAAGTGATCATAATGCCATATCTAA
>VDFB02000015.1:532796201-532965703 GCA_007258455.2 Sequoia sempervirens | reverse complement strand
GGATTAAGGGTAGAGGGGAGAGAGAGAGAGCCCTGAGAGAGGGAGAGGGGGTAGGATGGAGTGAGAGAGAGAGAGGGTAGAGGGTAGAGGGTTTAAGGGTTTAAGGTTTAAGAGTTAAGAGTTGAGGGGAAAGAGATAGAGGGAGTGACTCATAGAGAGAGACCTAAGAGAGGGAGAGTGGGTAGAAGGGATAGACTTGAGAGAGAGAGAGAGAGGGAGTGGGAGGGAGAGAGAGGGCATATAAGGTTAATGGTAGAGGGTAGAGGGTTTAAAAGTTTATACGGTTTAAGGATTAAGGGTTTATGGTTTAGGGTTAAGGGTAAAGGGAGGGAGTGAGTGAGAGAGAGATAAATACTTGAGAGAGGGAGAGGGGGTAGGAGGGAGAAAGAGAGATGGGATAGAGGGTTAAGGGTAGAGGGTTTAAGGGTTTAGGGTTTAAGGGTTAAGGGTAGAGAGGAAAGAGGTAGAGGGAGTGACTCTGAGAGAGAGACCTGAGAGAGAGAGAAGGGGTAGGAGGGAGAGGGAGAGAGATAGAGGGTATATAGAATTAATGGTAGAGGGTAGAGGGTTTAAGGGTTAAGGGTTTAAAGTTTAGGGTTAAGGGTAGAGGGAGAGATATAGAGGAAGTGAGAGAGAGAGCTGAGAGAGGGAGAGAGGGTAGAGAGAGAGAGAGAGATGGGGGGTTTAGGGTTTAAGGGCTAAGAGTAGAGGGGAAAGAGATAGAGGGAGTGACTCTAAGAGAGAGACCTAATAGAGGGAGATGGGGTAGGGGGGAGAGACTTGAGAGAGAGAGAGGAAATGGGAGAGAGATAGAGGGTATATATGGTTAATGGTAAAGGGTAGAGGATTTAAGGGTTTAGGGTTTAAGGGTTAAGGGTTTAGGGTTTAGGGTTAAGAGTAGAGGGAGAGATATAGAGGGAGTGAGTGAGAGAGAGAGACCTGAGAGGGAGAGGGGGTAGGAGAGAGAGACTTGAGAGAGAGAGAGAGTAGAGGGTAGAGGGTTTAGGGTTTAGGGCTAAGGGTAGAGGGGAGAGAGATAGGAGTGATTTAGTGAGAGACTTGGGAGAGAGAGAGGGGGAAAGAGAAAATATTTAAATATTATACATAATAATATAATATATTATATATTAAATACATAATTCCATAAGAACTTATCATAAATTTTATATTATATATTAAATTATAAACTATATTGTATATTCTAAACTAGATATATTAAAATAAACTATAAACTATTTATTGCATTTTTTAAATCATATATTATAAATTGTATAACTTTTTTTAAAATCATAATAAAACAAATTGGATATCCGATATTTTTGACACAAACTTTACTGCCTAGGGATTAGCCTCAGGCTTTCTTTGGAATTTGGCTAGGACATGCCAATCCTAAGAAGTCAACACAAAAATGTGTTTAATAACTTACCTTGCTTTTCTAGACTTCACCCATGTGGCTAATGACTTTTTATTTAGCCAAAATGGATGAAACAAAAAGGGTTTGTAAAAGAGATTCTTAGCTTTCCACCAATATAAATTATGCTGTACTTTGAATTTAATAAATAATTATATTCATTTTCTATTAGAATTACAACTAAAGTCCCGATTGATAGGCTACTTGAAAAACATCTATAGCTTTCAAATGGTATCACATTTTTTGAATCCAAAACATATGTCACATTCTATTCTTCGCATACCATAGGATTAAAAAAAAAAATGAATTTCATGAAGTTTTGACCAAGTTAAGGTGGTCAGACATACAAGTTTTTATATTTTTTAAAAGTTGTAATAAAAAATTCATAATTAATTATTTACTTGGAAAAAAATTACAAAAATATTATGTGTCACATCTGGACATGAGTCCTCTACTTATATCTAAAATCTTATAAAAAAATATTATCATTTTATTGTGGTTAGGGTGGTCAAACAAACACCTACTTATTTTTTCCTTGAAATTTAAGTACTACATTGAAATTTCAAATTTATACCAAATAGATTTTTCTTTTTAAATAAACCTAGTAGTTTAGAAACTACATTCAATTTTCCATAGATTCTATTCTTACATATTTTTGAAATAATATAGATAACTTATTCAATTTTTTACGTCAAGTTGCTTAACTCTGCTTTTTCTAAACTTTCATTGCCACTTAAGGCCCTGTTGTTTCCATAATGATCCTGCACATACCTAGATGCCTCTTGAAATGCTATATAGAATTATTTAATATGATATCTAAGATCTCCTTTCCCATTGTATTTACTAAATTTGGTTATTTCAAAAATTTGGGAGAAGGGTACCATAGTTATATATTTGTCAAAGGGGGTAAGGACATATGTATTCACATATATTGTGACTTATGATATCTAATTTAGAGTCCTTTGATCATGTATCTTACTTATTGTAGCTTGTGTGCCAAGAAATATTTAGGATTTTTCTTTTGTATGAGGTTCTAAATGGGTTGATGCATTGTTGATAAAAGGGTGGTTGTGAAGTGTTAAGATAATTTTGGTGAAGGGGTGGTTTTTGTTGTGATGTAGATGGGCATGAGTGTTTTATGTTTTGATAGAAAGGATTTCATTGGGTATATTGATAATATATTTGTGGGTTAGAGGTTTGTGTGATGTATGTTGTATTTTGAGGGATGGATGTTGAAATATGAGGTGAACGAATGGAATTTTTGATTTCTTGGATTTATTGGTTTAGATATACTAATAGGTTTTGGGTAGATGGGGATAGAACATGTGTGTAAGGATGGGTTGTATTAATTGGTATTTTATTTTTTATTATGGAGTGGAAGTGAGTATGATTTGTGAAATAAAAATATGGTTAAAATAGGATTGAATGTTAGATATGGCATTATGATCACTTACAAGTGTATGATTAAAGTTTTTAGGTGTGTTATTTGTTGTGATATTTCAAGTTAGAGGTGTTTGATTTTTTATTTGGGATTGTAATGGCATAAATTTTCACCTAGGAAAATTTCCCATTAATGTACCCTCATTTTAGCCTACAAGTCTGATATTATAAATACTTGTTGCTTTTATCCTACTTTGTGTCAGTGAGGGATTTTTGGTCAAGGATGTGCACATACCATGTTACCATCTTGAAAAAGATTAAACCTCTAGAATCTATAGAAGTGTTGTTGAAAGAATGAAGAAGGTTGTCATTAATAGTATGAAGGATGATTGTATAAGATTTATTTTGTTGAAATAGTTAAGTACTTTTGTTAAGTGTCTACACCATAAGATTCAATACATAGTTCCCGCAGATAACCTAGTTCACATTTGTTTTCCCATATAGATTTACTTCTATGATTTTAATATGTTGTTCATGGACTTTAGTAGCATCTTAATTCATAATTTTAGTTGATTTGGATAAGTGGTTCAAAAGTTGCACGTAACATAAGATCACATGTATGGTTTACATAGTTTCCAATGTATTGGCTATAACCTAACTGGTTCGCACTCCTCCATATATTTAAGTAAGTACTTTCGGTTTTGGGAGAATGTTAATATGGTGTTAGAGAATTGCATCCTCTAGTTGGTGTGCAATTTTTTGGTCCACGTATCCTATGGTGATGATTAGTTGGAGTATTTTTACTTTTAGGTCCTATGCCTAGCCAACCTATTGTTTGCAATGATTTGTGGAGACTAAATATGTCATGTGAATGGAGGAGGAAGTTATTATAGGTCCATGTCGACCTATATTGCATGTGTTTGGGCATGAAGGAATTTTGATTTGAATTAGGTGCCGACAAGGAATGTTTTGTATGATTTGAGGCTACATCCAATTCGACTAACCTAATTGATGTTTTACGATGGAGTTTGTTATATATACAAGGTTGATTTGAGTTTGTGGTTAGAGAACATGAATGTGCACATGATCCGAATGCAAGTAGTGATGTGAAATTTTGTATAATTAAGCAAATAAGTTGTGAGTGTTGAGGAAATGTATGTGAATACAAAGTAGAGTAGAGATTTGTAATCTCAGTTGAATAAAGAGTATTATTTGTGTATTTTGGTTCAAGGGAACTAAATACAACATATGTTAGATGCACTTTTATTAGTTCAAATCTTGGCTATGAATCCACTTCTATCTTTATTTTCTTTGTGAACAATGAGTTCACTTGGAAATGAGAGCCTTTCTTTAATAACTTATAACTAGTTATAACATATTATGAGTTAATCATCATCATGGTTTTTCCCTTTTTGGGTTTTCCACATAAAAATCTTGGTGTTCATGTGTTGTGTGTGTTATGAATTGTTCATTCTTTCATTCCTTATAACTAAACTATGCATGCTTTGGTAATTGGATGGTTAATAATTAGATGGATTAATAGAATATTGACTCACCCCCCTCTCAGTATTTTGAGTGTCAAGAAGGAAAAGGAAGCCTTTTGGATAAACATGCATAAGCGAATGAAGGAAAGGAAGAAAAATAAATCAAATTCATTTGAACTAGAGGAGAAAAAGAAGACAACTCTGGAATGACTACTCAGTCCAATGAAGTTGGAAACATTGTTCAAAGGTATGTTGCATCAAGAGATGTTGGAAGAAATGAATTCCTTATACAAAAAGGTAAATGAGGTGGAAAAATCCACCATATTAGAGGCAACCATCAAATATATTGTGTTTATGGAAGTAGACATGGAGTTCATTAGGATGAAGGTTCCTGATGATGTGTGGAAATTCTTAATGGAGAGAAGAAAAGAAGCCAATGAAAAGGAAGAGAAGCTTAGATCAAATGTTGTGGAGAAAATTAGGTTCTCCCTATCTAATGTTGACAAGGCCACACTGGCCCAAGTTCTTAGCCAAAATTTTAGAACAAAACAAAGGGTTACTCTTCTGATGGGAAGATATCAAGATCAATTTGAGAAAATTCAAAAGGAAATAGAGGAAAATATTATTGATATAGCACAAAAGTATGTAATGATTCCCATTTCCTCTACCAACAAGGAACAAGATACGGTAAATGAAAACATAGGAGATTTTGATACAAAATAAAATATAGATAATACTCCTCTAGATACAAATGAACAAATGCAAGGAAATTAAAAAGATGAGGATGTTTCTATGACCAAAGAGGAAACCACAAAGGATGACACTCCTATTCCTCTAGTAACTCAGGAGATTTTTTATCAAGGCAACCCAAAGAAATTTGTTTCTCCAATAGATATAAAATAAAACATAGGTGAAGGTGTAAAGCATGATATAGTTAATGAGAAAAGGAATGAGAATCAAGAGAATTAGGAAAGAGAGAATAATTGTGCGAAGGAAGGAAAAGGAGATAAAAATAAAGATAATGAGAAAGGAGAGAAGGATAAGGACAAAGGAGATGAAGACAAAGATGAAGACAAAGATAAAGACAAGATCTTTGGTGAAGAAGAAGAAAAGGTAGAGGAAGACAAAGAATATGATATCAAAGAGAATGAAGAAGCAAATAAGTCTGAGGATTTACCTAAGCCCTCTAGTGAATCCTCTTTCGATAATCCTTTAAAAGGTCTTTTGTCTAAATAGTTAATGTTTTAACCAGTTGTTTCTTCTCAATTGTTGTAGTTTCCCATGTAGAATGACAATGTTGGTTTAGACAAGATATCTCTTATACACAAGTTGTAGCTAGGTGATGTGTTTAATGCATCAACAAGAAAGGAAGTCATTGAAACATATCAAAAGAGTAGTGAATTAATGGATGAAGCTATAGAGGCATTATAGGAAGTCACACCAGGAACTAACATTAATACATCTTTATCTAATGTGGAAAAATTCAAATTGCTAATTGATTCCTTTAAGGAATATTCCTTTGGATTTAAGACAAGGATTTTAGAGAAGAAGATGATGGATATCACAAAGAAATGTGCATCTGTACATACCAAAATTGAATAATATTTGAAGGAAGTACTAGCCTATGAGGAAGGAGCAAAAAAATTGTTTTTATATTGCATGAAGTGGTCAGATGCCACACAAGGAATAAAAAATGAAATGGACTCGATTGAGTCCCAGATAGCTAATGCATCAGGTGCTTATGATCCGACACTAGATAGAGATGATAATACCTAGACTACTATAGTGGACTTGCATGAAAAATCCTTCACTTTACAGAGCTAGAAGGAAGAGATTATCAAGTAGCTTGGGAAGCTAAGGGACTTGGTAAAAACAAAGCACATACCTATCTCAAGTTCCCTTGCCAATACTGACAAAATCTCAAAGTTAAATCTTACCCTTGGCACTATGGAAGGAGAGGAAACATTGATGGAGCTTGAGTCTCTACACAAAATGCTTGCATTAGTGAAGAAGAGTTGGGTACAAGGAAAATCTGCTTGGCAGGCTATTCTTGAGAAGCTTCAAGGGTCAACATCTTCATGTTGACCATTTCTATCTCTATAGAAGTTTTAGTTTTTCATGCTTTTAGATTCATTTGTGCATATGTGCATGTATTAGGAGTTTTTCTCAACTTCCTAAGGGGGAGCTAGTTTAGTTTGTATATATGTCTAAGGGGAGTACCCTTTTCCCTTGATGTCAAAGGGGGAGAGATATTTGTGGAGATGTTTTGTTTTGACACATGTTGCCATTGATGATAAAGGGGGAGATTTTTGAAAGAATGATGAAGTTTTTCATTAATTTATTTTCATTGATGTCAAAACTACATGGTGGATGTAAAAATAATATGAAGGATGACTATAGAAGAGTTATTTTGTTGAAACAGTTAAGTACTTTTGCTAAGTGTCTACACTAATAGATTGAACACACAGTGCCCTCTAATAATTTCTTTCACATATGTTTTCCCATATATATTTACTTTTGTGATTATAATATGTTGTTCATAGACTTCAATAGCATCTTAATTCATAATTTTAGTTAATTTTGATAAGTGGGTCAAAAGTTGCAAGTAACAAAAGGTTGGCATATATGGTTTACACAATTTTTTGTGTATTGGCTATAACCTAACTGGTCCGCACTCCATGGATTTGAGTTAGTCTTTACAGTTTTGGGAGAATGTTAACATGTGTCAAAGAATTGTATCCTCCAATTGGTGTGACATTTTATGGTCCACATATCCTATGGTGATGATTAGTTGGAGTATTTTTGCTTTTAGGTCTTATGCCTAGCCAACCTTTTGTTTGTAATGAGTTGTGGAGAATAAATATGTGATGCGAATGGAAGAGGAAGTTATTATAGGTCCATGATAACCTATATTGCATGTGTTTGGGTGTGAAGGAATTTTTATTTGAATTAGGTGCTAAAAAGGCACATTTTGTATGATTTGAGGTTACATCCAATTAGGCCAACCTAATTGATTTTTTTGATGGATTTTAGTATATATACGAGGATGATTTAAGTTTTGATAAGAGAACATGAATGTGTACATGATTTGAATGCAAGTAGTGATGAAATTTTTTATAGAATTAAGTGAATAAGTTGTGAGTGTTGAGAAAAGGTGTGTGAATATAGAGAAGAGCAAAAAAATTTAATCTAAGTTGAATAAAGAGTATTATCAGTGTATTTTGTTTCAAGGGAACTTAATCCAACATATGTTAGATGCACTTTTATCAGTTCAAATCTTGGTTGTGAAGTCACTTCTTTTTATCTTTCTTTTCTCTATGAACAGTGAGCTCACTTGGAAAGTGAGTCCACTTGGCAGTGAGCCTTTTTGCAATATATTACAACTGGTTATAACATATTGTGAGTTAATCCTCACTGTGGTTTTTCTCTTTTTGGGTTTTTCATGTAAAAATCCTAGTGTTCATGTGTTGTGTGAGTTATGGGTTGTTCATACTTTCATTCCTTATAACTGTTAAGTATGCTTTGATAATTTGATGGTTAATAATTGGATGGTTTAATAGAATACTAATTCACCCCCCTCTCAATATTTCTGGTGTTCAAAAAGTGTTATGATTCATGGGTTCATGCTAGTGTAATGTTCCCAACTAAATCTTGACCAAAAAAATATCAACTATTTTCCTCCATTTATCCATTTTGCAATTCATTCTATCACTCTCATGAAACTTCTTTGATTATTGCAACACTTATTGATCATTCTTGCAACATTCTTGCTTGATTATCACTCTTTCTTGTTGCTACCATCTTCTTACCTGGCTCCTACAACACCTTTTGGATCCAACACCATTTTCATTGCAATTTCACAATGATCTATCTCCTTGGAGTGGTGTCCTATATCTTCTTCCTCCTCTCTCAGCCTTGAGTGCTCATAGAAAGGAAGTTGATATTGTGTCTTGTATTTTCTTGCATTATCATTCTTGTAGAGTAGCATTCAAGTTTTCATTGCTCTCTACTTCATTTTTTCATTTCTATTATATTTTTATCACTTTCTTTATATTGTTGCATATTTTTCTATTCATGGAGGTGGGAACACCAAAACAAGGACTTGGTTGAGGTAAGTTCCAAACATAGCCCAATTTTTTTTCCTAACTATGTGTAGGTGTTGTTCATTTTCTTAGAGCTAGCTAGTGAACTAGACCTTGAGTAAGTTGGAATTCTTCTTTATTTGTCATTTTTCTATTAGAGTAGCTTTTATAGTATTCTTCTTGTTGTACTTCATATTTCCTTTACTTTTTTTTCAAATTGCAAAACTATAATATTTAGGTCATCAATAGACTCCATGAGTTTTTGGTTGTTGATTGACCCTCTATCCATGTAGGATTCTAGCATGTATCTGAGACTTCAATGTGGTATATGCTAAAGTCCAACTCTTGTGTTATCATCCTCTAATAGAGAGCTATTTGGTTCATAATTCGAGACTTGTGCAATCTGCTCATCCATTTCCTAAAAACACCTATCATAATATGAAAGGAAATAGAATCATTTTTTTCCATTCCTTTTCAGCTTGATCTCTCTTCTTTAAATTATTAGGTAGTTTGAGGTAGTTTAGGGAAATTCATTCCCTTAGGCTCTTTCATGACCTAAGAGCCTTGGGGGGGCCAAATCCCCCTTCTCTACATTTTTGGAGAACTTGATGTGAAGTTCTTATTTTCATTTCTTTGTGTCAGAAATATTTCTCTCATGTCTTGGGTGCTTTGTAGATTTGTGTGTCATGAAGCATTATGAGTTTTAAAATTTAGTCTACAACATCCAGGAACATGGTTAGAAGGATTTTGTGACATATAGGGATGGAATCTGAGAATTTCATCGATCCTACCTTTGAGGAAGTAATTTTAGGGATGTCTATTGGATTCCCCAACCCCTTTAGAGAAGCTTCTACACAAATTGCTATCCCTCTTGCTTCTCCTACTGCTTTGTTTGTGGAGGAAGATGATGCTCTTGAGGCCCCTGCAAAGAATTTTTTTTCCCTTGATGGAAGAATTGAGGAGTTTGAGAAGTACTTGGAGAAAGGAAAAACTCTTGCTAAAGCTACTATAGTTGTTAATAGATTCAAAGCTATATTGGAAAAAGACTAAAGAGGTCTACAATTTCTCTAGGGCCTTGTGGACATTGTGGACACTCACATCCCAGCCTACAATCCTAATTTGGGCATCGCTCGAGACCTTGACTCTAAGATTGTTGAGAGATAGCTAGAATTCTTGATCCCTAGGGTGTCAATTTGTATGACCGATATTGGCCCTTCTATTAACATCACCTCTAGACCTTAGTTGGCCCCTACCATTAAAGCAAGTAAGGTACCCTTGGGTTTTAGTTCTGCCACTCCTGATGCTCCTAGCGGTAATCCTAAATCCCATACTGGTCCTGATGGCAGGGTCTTTGTTTGCATGGAGGTTGGTGGCTCTGGTGGTTCTAGTGGTGTTTCCACTAGTCTTGTTTCATCCTCTAACCTTGTCTTAAATGCTTTATTATAGAATATGGGATAGATACAAAACCAGTTTGTGAACCTTTCCACCTCTTCTTCTTAACCTATATTTCAACCTTTCTTTCATTGCAATCCTTTTTCCATTGCTATTTTGAACACTCCTATCCCTCAGGGGATGGAGATTCCAAAATTTGAAAAGTATGGTTGTCGTGGAGACCCTTAGACACAAGTTTTGACATATAACGCTATGTGCATTGACTTCTTCCACCATGATGCTTTGATGGAAAATATTTTTCTTCTATCCCTTAAGGATGCCACCCTTGAGTGGTATTGAAATTTACTAGATAATTTTGTCTTTTCATTTGATCATTTGGTCAATCAATTCCTAAGGTAGTTCCAAGCTAACATCAAACCGAAGATGGCTTTCTATAATCTCATCTGATGCAAGAAAGGAGACCACAAAAATGTAGCTGACTTCATCACTCGCTATTAAGTTCTATTTTTCACAAATCTCTTATCCTTTACCAAACTCCAATGTTCAGGAGGTCTTCATTGGGAACTTGCAAAAATAGTGGCAAGAGAATTTTTCCCTGATGAAGTATCCTTCCTTTGCACACCTATGTGTGCAACACTGCATGTGAATACAAACAGATCATCACTCAGTTTGAGGGTTCATCCTCGTGCTCCCATTTTGATAACCAATCAATAGTATTGATTTCTAGCAAGAACAAGGCTATTGAGAATGTGGTCTCTACATCTAAAGACAAATACCTAGGATGCAATAGATATTTTAAAAAATTATTTGAATCTTATACTCTCATTCTAAAAAAGTTGTTGAAAGATGAAGTTATGACATTTCTAGAACCCTGACCTCTATTTGAGTTGTATCTTGAGTGGTATGACACAACGATTCTATCAATTCCACCGATTGCACAAACATGACACTGAGTGATGTGTGTGCCTACATCATGAGATTTAAGCCAAAATTCATGATGGGACTATCCATCTTAATGGGAAGAAACATGATTCTAATAAATCTATAGCTAAGGCTAATAGTGAGTTAAAAATTTATACTAATACATTCCCTTCTCACTCTACAAATTTAATCACACAATCTTCTACATCTTTTGAGCTAGTACCATCTGAGTAAGTCAACATGGTCTCGTTCACACGTATCCATCCTATTGAGAATGTGAGTGCAATGCCTGATATAAATTTCACCTCACATGATGAGCCAATAAATAAGGAGTCTTTTCCATTTTACATTCTTGCTCAGATTAATGGAAACATCATAATTGACATCTTGGTTGATCTAACAAAAAATTTGTTCATAAACAATTTACATAAGGAGAGATACGAAGAGTCACATAATACTCTCCATAGCCATGATGGACTTTCTATTGCTCCTATGGGCACTATTTCTTTATCAGTCTTGGTAGGACCCAAGGTTGTTGATGTTTCATTTGTTGTGATCCCAGAGTCTGACCTATTTTAAGTTAGGCTAGACATCCCATGGCTAGCCTCTATGAAGGGTGTTTCCTCTATAATCAACAAATTCTTAAAATTACCCCATGAAGGCTATACACATGGTGCATGACATTGGCTATAAATCATTAGTGTCACATTAGGGCCTCTCTTTGGATCACTTATGGCTTGCCCTAGTCAGACCTCTCCCTTTGAGGGGATATTTTCTATATAAGGCTTATATTAAATATAAGGCTAGGGGCTCGACACCTAAGGTTAGTTATCCTATCTCTCCTTATGTTGCTTCTGTAAAAGCCTCTATGATAGTGCAATAGCAAGTTATTTATTTGGCCCTATAAAAAGCGAAGGGGAAGCTTGCCCATGCTCTAGATCCTTCTCCTTCTACATCTTCTACTCCACCTACTTCTTATTCTCATCCCAGAGTAGCATCCTCAATTCCCACTCTTGTGCCTTGCATGGGAAGTGTTGTCACATAAAACTGCACCCTACTTGACAAGAGTTTAGTGTTCTAATGAAACAATGGAAACAACCTTGAGGTTGTGGGACCTTGTGCTACAATGAGGCTGAATCTTTGGAGAAGGTCGAATTCCTCTTTCAAACTTAGTGCAAATGTGTTGGTCTGACCCAACACATGAATCCTATCACTATTTCTAATCTAACTCATAGAGGAAAAGGGATAGAAAGATAACATAAAATGGAAAGAAGGTGATACACCAAGATAGAAATGTGTTTCTTATTTTCTTTAGATTGCACAAAATATCAACAAATAAACTAAAACAAGCATTCAAACATGAAGGTAAGAGATTTTTTACTCAATCATGCAAGAAATACCTATGATAATAGTAAGATTTTATTAATATTTTTATGATTGTTGTTTTCATTATTAGTTGGTGAGGATTTTCTAACTCCATTAGTTGTAGTCTTTTAATAAATTTTCAATATTCTTGGTTTTAATAGGTTTCTATTGTTATTTTTACTATTGGATGCATTTTAAGTGGTCAATCTCCAATTGAATTCCTATACCTTCCTTTTATTATTGATTTTGTCTTGATTAAATTCTTAGGGCACTACCAATAGCTTATTCTATGATATATAAGAGGCTTTTTGTAACTCCTCTCATGTATTCATATTTAAGGAATGCAATAAAATATTGAAATTTCCCAATCATCCATGTTTGGCATACTCATGGGTGAGTAGAAAAATTATCTCCACAACTTCTTGAAATTATTTCTTAATTCATTGGAACATTCATTGACACTTAGGAACTATTGGATTCCAATATTTACTATTTTATTCATGTCAAAGGTAGTAGTTAAATCATTGAGTTGGTAAAAAGAGTGAATGATTCCCTAAGAAGCTTGTAATACCATTATAGTGAAATTACGTCTAGAATTTTTTGGAAAGAATTTTGCGTAGTGGTGTAGGATTTTATATGGAATCTAGGGTCTCCTCCCCTTTGAATATGAGGAGTTTAGGGAGAGATCATGGAAATATTGCATTATGTATGGTATGATTTAGGGGTAAATTTAGATATTCAAGGTATGTTCTATAAAGGAGGTGATGAATAGAAGGAGAGATCCCTCCAAACATGAGTCCTATGGGGGGATTTCTATCCAAATTAAATTTAAAAGGCATGTTTTGTTGTTAAATTTTATGGGATACTAAATATATTTGGGAGTCACACTCATGGGTTAAAATCCTAGTATAATAATATGGTTTATAGTTTACGGTGTAGGTAACAAACCTAGTTGGTATATATTCATATAATGGAGAATATGGGAGGAATAAAGGCTTTAATTTCTACATTATGCTAGTAAAATTTGGGTTATAGGAGTAATTGAGTAACCCACATACTGGATCATTTAAGATAACAATGAAAGAATTGATGTGGATATATGTATTTTATAAGGTTTTTGAGTAGCCACTCAATGCCTCAAGTATATTGATTCCTTCCACTAGAGTGGCTATGAGTGCTTCTAGGTTTTTTCCTTATATAGAATTTATATGTTATGTTTCACCATTATGAGGTGGGTTTTTTTGGTGTTTCTATTATGGATTATGTTTTGGGGTTTGTTGGCATTTTTTTGTTAACTTGGTTGGGTGTTCATGCCTCACCATTATGTGGAGAGTTGGTCATTTTGAAGGACTATTTCAATCGATCCTTGTGTCACTTGGAAATCCAACAAGTCTATTTCAATGTGATATACATCACTATTAATTTAAGTGGATGCATTATTATAGGTAACAAAATAGGTTATTTCTTATAGATTTTAGACCTAACTAAAAAATGATAGGATCTTGTTTGGTTTAAATTTCATTACAAAGATTTCCTTTGATATTTAATGCACATGGGGATATCAAAGGTAGTGTAATCTTGGATAATTAATGTGTAAAGGTTATTTTATTGGTGTGCACCATAAAAATTAGTATCCTCATAATCATAACTATTTGAAAGATGTTTCATGGAATAAATACAAATATATTGATTGAATTAGGGTGTATGAGGTTTTTTATAGGCAATATATTCTTGTGGTATTTTTTTTATAAACAAATTCTAGGTCATATTAGGTACCACAAGGTAATTATAATAATAGAGGAATACAAGATATGTTGAAATGGAATGTGAAAATGTGAGAGAGTGTGCCCTAGAAGGATTTTATTTCATGTAAGTTTCACCAAAATATATGGAAATCCGAATTTACTCACTCATCTATCTGTAAATCAAAAGTGGAGTAACACAAATTTCTCATGCATATCTTGGAAATAGATAAATTTCTACTGCTTATGTGAAAATTTGATGGAATGGGGGAGTGTCTATAGGACTACCCTCTTTGCAAGGAAGAAATATCCTAAAAGTGGAAAATGTCTCTTGGGAGAGCTTTAAAATTAATTTAATCACCCTCTTCATGAGAAATGAGTTTTTGGTGATGGATGGTAGTGTTTATTCATGATATGGTGGTGGAAATGTAGGTATTTTCTCTAACAAAACCTTGAAGAGGTTCTATGATGGTAATTCTTATATTATTTTGTATTTTGTTTACATGGTTTACATTAAAATACTATTGAGAATTAGGAAGGAAATAAAATCCAAGCAATGCTTCTCTATTTCAAGTAATTTCACTAAGAGAGAAAGTTGCTCTAATATTCATTGTCTTTAGTTCTATGCTTGTATTTTTAATATAAAAAATTTCTCCCAGATTCACTCATGATAAACCACTTAAATATTTTTTTAAGTTTCTCTAAGCTAATTTAAGATAGACCACCCAATCTTCCCTAACCCTATGAAACATGTACCTAATAGTGATGGGAAATGAAATTGAAAGGAAAACAAATTGTAGAAACGCCTTCCAAATACTAATCTTCAGGAGAGAGATACAATTGTTTTTCAAAACTTGCAATTATAGAACATAAAGATGCATATACATGAATAACATGAAGAGACAATAAAACATCAACACAATAATTTACATGGGAAAACCCTTTTGAGAAAAAAACCCACACACTAAAGTAGAGATCTCTTGTATTAAAGTAAATCGTAAATTACATACAAGTATAAAGCTATGCTCTTTCAAGTGCTTTTCCATAATGAAATTGGCAACATTACACGCACTTTGATTCTCATCACCATCTTACAATGCATTATGGAATTCTTACATACATCTCAAGAAATCCAAGAAACCATCGTTCCAAGTTCCATAAAAAAAAGTCACAAACAAACTCAACTAACTTTACCCATCGTTCCTAGTCTTAACCACAATACCGCAAAGCCTTTTTTGACTAGCTGCAAGAATACGATTAGATTATACCATTCCATCTAACCACCATGACACTACAACCACTTAGACTGACCTTCACGGGATAGCAGGTTCATCACTATACCACAACCTACTGCCATACTGCAATCTTCTCCAATTAACTATCGTGGGGTCACGAGTTACCGCTATACCATAGTTTGCACCTTCGATTGGGATATCAAAGAGACTCTATGATGACTCCCTTCAATATGTGTCCATCTCCTCAATGAAGCTTTACCACCAGCCCACCATTCACCTCATTTGACCATCATAGGATGGTGAGATCTATACCAAACCACTGCAAGCCATCTCCAATTAGAGTCACGAGGTGGCAGGATGGCCCGCACACCTGCCAACCATTTTATGGACTACTGCAAGGTGGCAGTATGATCGAATGTAAAACTTCAAACACACATAGCAATAAGCCAAGCAATTGTCAAGGAGAATTGTCAGTTCATCCTACTGAATTATGCCCATCAACCCAATAAATTTAAGCTTGAAGCCTTTTACACCAACAAGTTTGAGACACCCATTCTCAACATCCTCCCACTTGATGAAGAACTTGCTACCTCCTTCCAATGCTTGAAGTCACCGAATATTCTAGGCCCCAAAGGCCATCAAACTAGCACACCATTTGAACATATTTGTGCTCATAGGCTTTGTCAATGCATCAACAAAATTCACCAGAGTATCAATTTTTCTAGACTAACCTTTCCATCCTCCACCATATCATGAACAAAGTGGTATTGCACGTCAATATGTTTTGTCCTAACATGGAAGGCTAGATTTTTTGCCAAGAAAATGGCACTCTGACTATCACAACAAATAGCAATCTATCCTGAATCAAAAATAACATCCAAACACAATATTCCAAGCCAAATGGCTTCCTTGTAGGTGTGAGTTGTTGCCATGTACTCAACCTTAGTAGTGGATAAAGTGACTACATCTCATTGCTTGCTCATCCAACTAACTACACCACCAAACAATGTGAATACATATCCACTAGTGGATCTTCTACTGTCAATGTCCCCTACCCAATCGAAACCAACATATCCACAAATGTTAATTGAACTCTAAGATCCAATATACTAACCATGATAACATAAGGTATACTTTGAAGTACCCTTCAAATACTTGAAAACTATTTTCATAGCATCCCAATATGGCCTTCTTGGATTATCCATAAAATGACTAAGCACTCACACTGCTTGGGAAATGTATGGCCTGGTACAAACCATTGTATAAATGAAACTGCCAACTGCACTTGCATAAGGCACCCTAGTCATGTCCTCCATCTCACTAGGAGATTTTGGACAATATTCAATAGAAATTTGCATTCCCTGAAACACTGGAACAACTAACTACTTGCAATCCACCATATTAAACCTTTCTAGGATAGAATTTAAGTACTTGCTCTAGCTGAGCCAAAGTTTTCTATTTCCCCTATCCCTTCTTATTTCCATCCCAAAAATATACCTTGTTGAACCAAGATCCTTCATTTCAAACTTGTGCTGACAATTGAGATTTTAATTTAGAAATCATACCCTTACTATTCCCAATGAACAACATATCATCCACATACAGGGAAATAATAAGAAGATGACCATTTTTCATATTTAAAGTAAACAAAATGATCATACTTTGATCCCACAAACCCAAAAGACAACACATAGGTATCAAAATTCATGTACCATATTCTAGGTGACTGCTTCAAACCATACAAAGATTTATTTAATTTGCAAACTAGATTTTCCTTACCTTTTTCAATGAAGTGCTCTGGATGGGACATGTAAATTTCTTCCTTCAAATCACCTTGAAGAAATGTTGTCTTCACATCAATTTGCTCGATTTCTAAGTCATATGCAGCTGCAAGTGACAATAAAAATTTGATAGATGTCAGCTTAGCTACAGGAGAAAATATTTCCCCATAATCAATCCCCTCCACCTGGGAATATCCTTTTATTACCAACCTTGCTTTATGCTTCTCAACATTGGCATCAAGACCAATCTTCTTCTTGAACACCCATTTACATCCAAAAATCTTTTGACCTTTAGGAAAAGGTACCAAATCCCACATTTCATTCTTCTTCAATGATGCCATTTCTTCATTCATGGCTTCCAACTAGGAATCTGAATCAGACATACCCATAGCCTCTCTAACAGTCCTAGGCTCATTAGTGTTAGAAATAAAAGTATATGCACAACTAGAATCCAACATAGAATAAACAAACCTTTTATATTTCTACTTAGCACGTGTAGTACTCCTCATAGGATGAGGCTGAGGTTATTCATCTTGTTTAGAACTTTCAGAGTTGTTTGAGCTCTCCTCACTAATAGGTCCACTAGGAGTACACAATTCATCCTTATCTTGTGTAAGAGGAATTTCAACTACCTCCTTATCTGCTTCTTTCACCTCTAGCTATAGATCAACTATAGAAAGTTTTAGCTCATGGAAGATCACACTTCTACTATACAACACCTCTATAATTGGATACCAAATCTTGTACCCTTTCACACCGATGCCATAACTGATGAAGATACACTTCACTACCTTTTTCTACAATTTAGATCTCTTTTCACTAGGAACATAATCATACGCCTCATAAATAAAGACTCTAACATGTCTCGAGGGCTTCTTACCAGGCCATGCTTCCATATGTGTCTTTTCCATGAGCGTTGAAGTTGGATATTTTTTTATTAGATAACATGTCATAGCTATAGCCTCAGCCCATAAATTTTGTTTTAGGCCAATACTACTCAACATACTTCTTTCCCTTTCCATCAGTGTTCTATTCATCTTTTCTACAACTCCATTTTGTTGTGGAGTGTAAGGAGTGGTTTTATGCCTCTTAATTTTGTGGTCCTTGCAAAACTTATCAAAATATGCTAAACAAAACTCACCACTATTATCCATCCTCAAACACTTTATCTTTCTACCAATCTGATTCTCTACCAAGTTTTTAAATTCCTTAAACCAAATGAAAATTTGAGTTTTACTTGTGAGAAAATAAACAAATTCCCTTCTCGAATAATCATCTATGAAAAAAACAAAATACATAGATTTCAAAAGTGAAGGAACATTAACTGAACCAAACACATCAACATGAATATAATCCAAAATTCCAGAAGATTTATGAGGACTAGAATAAAGTGAAACACGGTGTAGCTTTCCATATATGTAATGTTTGTAAAAATAAAACTCAAGATTACAATCATCAAGCCCTTCAACTAGGATTTTATTTTTCAAGGCTTTTAAGCCTTTTTCACCAATGTAGTCCAACCTTTAATGCCACAACATCATTTTCTCTGTTGGGAGCTTCATCTCTAAAGAGTTTTCACTTTTAGGAACAACACTTCCTTTCTCTACATGATCAGATTTACTTGACTTTGCAAAAGCACTATTACACTGTACTGCACATGCATCTAGCTTATATAGAGTGTCAATTCATGCACCCTTAGCCAACACCATAGAGCCTCTCATCATTCTACAAACACCATTTGAGAAAGAGACTTGCACACCATAATCATTAAGATTACTTATAGAAAGTAAATTTCAAGCCAAACCTTGTATATGCATCACATCATCGATTCCCTTTATTCTTCCATCAGGAAACTAAATTCTGACTCTTCCATGACCAACAATCTCTAGGTGAGAATCATCACCCAGATACACCCTTCCATCATCATACTTTTTGTACTTTGAGAACTAACCTCTATGAGAGGTCATGTGAAAGGATGCACCTAATTCGATCATCCAAACATCATTTGATGCCTAAGATGCCAAGGATGCTATGAAGGCATCTACATCACTCTGAGAAGATTCATTTTTTGAAGAGTTGTTTTTCTTCTTCTTCTTCTTCTTCTCCTCTTTGTAATCTTTTCAGATGTGTCCAATATTCCCACAGTTCTAGCATTTCACTTCGTACTTTTAACCAAGAGACTTTGATCTCCCCTTTGACTTGGATTTATACTTTTTGTCTTTCTTCTTACCTTTCTCCTTTGATCTGCCTTGAACAACAAGGGCCTCCTTGACCATCTCAAAAGACTTCCTTTGCATTTATTCTGAAAACAACGAAGCAACCACATCTTCCATCTTGAAAGTGGTTGTTGTACTTCCAATAGCCATTACCAGGTGATCCCATGTGTCAAGCAATGAACACAATAGGAGAATGCACCAATCCTCATCATCAATATTCACACCAACAGACCCCAACTGAGAAACGATCATGTTAAATGCATTCAAATGATCTACAATAGATGCTCCTTCCTCCATCTTCAAAGATTATAACTTATTCCTTAGAAATAACTTCTTTACCAAAACATTTCCCTAATAAATGTCACCAAGTTTCTTCCACAAGAGTTTCATTTTCTCCTTTTCATGGATGTTCAAGAGAACTGAATCGGCCAAGCACAGTCTAATTAGACCCTTGGATTTCTAATTCTTTATATCTCAATCATTTTGTGAGGTTGTCGATGGTTTTTTAGAGGAAACCACATCCCATAACTATCGATCCATGAGAAAATCTTCCATTTTGAGTTTCCACAACTCAAAATTGCCACTGTTGAATTTCTCAATCTCTATTCTTTTAGATGTGCTCGCCATCTTAAATCTACAATAACATTACAACTAGGTTTCTCTACATAACTCCCATTGAACAAGATCAACACAAAAAAATTGTCTTACCCACAAGGACAGCAAATCTAGCCAGCTCTGATACCAACTGAAAGGAAAGAAATATGCAAAAACGCCTTCCAAATACTAATCTTTAGGAGAGAGATACAATTTTTTTTTTCAAAACTTACAATTACATAACATAAAGATGCACATACATGAATAACATGAATAAACAATAAAACATCAACACATGAATTTATGTGGGAAAACCCTTTCAAGAAAAAACCCACACACCAAAGTAGAGGTCTTTTGTATTACAGTAAATCATAAATTACATGTACAAGTACAGATCTATGCTCTTTCAAGTGCTTTTCCAAAGTGAAATTGACAACATTACACTCACTTTGATTCTCATCACCATCTTACAATTCACTATGGAATTCATACATACATCTCAAGTGTTCTAGGAAACCATCATTCCAACTTCCATAACAAACAAACGGTCACAAACAAACTCAACTAACTTTACTCATCATTCCTAGTCTTAACCACAATACCGCAAAGCCTTATTTGACTAGCCGCAAGATTGTTGTTTGCTTCTACCATTTTTTCTAACCACCACAAACACTTAGACTGACCTTTATGGGATAGTGGTTTCACTGCTATACCACAGTCTTGTCCAATTGAATATCGCAGGGTCACAAGTTACCGCTATACCGTAGCCTACAGCTTCCATCAAGATATTGAAGAGACTCTATGATGACTCCCTCCAATATGCGTTCGTCTCCCTGATGAAGCTTTACCACCAACCCTCTGTTCACCTCATCTGACCATTCTAGGACAATGGGATCTATATCACACCATCATAAGCCATCTCAAACCATATTTGTGGGGTGGTGGGATGGCCTACACACCCGCCAACCATATCATGGGCCACTGTAAGGTGGTGGTATGGCCGAACGTAAAACTTCAAACACACCTAGAGATAAGCCAAGCGCTTGTTGAGGAGAATTGTCACTCCATCCCACTGACTTGTGCTTGTCAGCCCAATAAACCAAAGCCTGAAGCCTTTTACACCAACAAGTTTGAGACACCCATTCTCAACAAAAATAGGCAAGGCATACATTCATGTGCTAGTTTGAATCTTTTGTTCGATTGCCTTACTTTTTTTGTTGATTCACTTGACTAATTTGTTTATTTTTTGTCTTGTCCTATTTACAAAGACTTAAAAATTCATTTGATGTTTTTTTCTAATTTCATATTAATTTTAACCAAAAAAAATAGTTGTTATGGTAAAATATAAGAGTTTGATTTTGTATTTAAAATGTAGAACCAAGATCCTAGACCTACATAAACAAAATAAACAAACATATAATTAGATCAAATGCAAGTGAGAATCAACATTCCCTAATAAATCCATTTAAATTGCAAAGAACAAGAAATGAGATGAAGAACATAAGAAAACATAAATAAAAACTATCAAATCATATTCAATGTAAAGCAAACTCTTGATCCCATGGGGGAATTGGTGCCAATTTGATGTGGAAATTGGCCCTTTCCCAACTCCTATGATGCAATGTTGATGAGTGATGCACTTTGATGTTGATTCAATTGAACTCCATGATGAAAAACCTACATAACCTAGCTATAAACTTGATAAAATGGATGAAGATGGATGTGCTTGAAGATGAAATTGAGTATAGTAAGTTTACTCAAATTGTGGATGATCAAAACAAAGGATGAGCCTTCTATTTATAGAAGGACAAGGTGAAAGGATGAGAAAAATGGAGCAATGTGGGATCATTCAACACCAAATGGGAAAGTGCCACTTGTCAAGATGTGAATGGAGGAAGCTTGAGCACATTTTGATGAATGTGCACAATAAATGGAATTAGGTGGAATTTGAAAATATTGAAATGACACGCAAGAGGGAAAAAGAATGAATTAAATGCCACTTGGCTCAATGCACAAGGACATGTAAGAGGGAATGAATGTCTTGTTGGAAGGACAAATCCACTTGGAGGGATTTCAAATTTGGAAGAATATTCCTCTAAAGATGCCAAGTTGAGAGAAAATGGAGATTTAATAAATGAATTAAATGTATTTTCATGTGCAAGTGGCAAAAGATAGAGGATGGGACATGGATTAGGATTAAATTAATCAAGGGTTAATTAATTTAATGAGTGATTAGATTATGTGACTTTTGATTTAGATTTATGGGTTGATTTAAATCAAAGGATGAGAAGAATGTGATTTAGAGACCAATTAAATAAATATATTTAATTAAAGGGGATGATGTTAGATTAAATCAAATAAGGTTTAATTTATTTAATTTAATAAGATGACTTTAGAGATTTAATCAAATAAAATCAATTATTTAATTAAATAGAGACCCAAGGTTAATTAAATCAAATTGATTAATTTAATTAACAAGAGAGAATGACTTAATTAGATAAATGATTATTTATTTAATTAAGGGACGAAGATTGATGATAAGCTAAGAAGGTGATTCAGGACAAATTGGGATCAAGTATGTTGATATATTTTCCATGTCTACATTTTTTCCCCTCTTTGAAGCAAAGTACTCACTACGTTGGTTCAAAGAATAAATCGTCTCAATCAGAATTCAAAATTTTTATGATTTTCAAAATTGCCCCACTCCTACCTCGGCAAGAGAAAACATGTCGATATATTGCCCACTACTGCCTTGAGAGATGAGATGAAAATTCAAATTTTTTGGGTGATCTCGCAAAAAGAGGGACAAGGTGCCTGACAGGTCTAGAAAGGCTCCAGAACACCAAAAAATGAGATAGAACGCAAAAAATGATGCAAAACGGCCCTCGGTCAGGTGAAAACAGGATTGGGGTACCATAACCCTAGTTGGATGGCTAAACAGGGTTAAAAAAACCCTAATTTTTAGGCTTAAAATAGGCCTTGAGGGGTCACTTCCAATTCATTTTCACATTCATCCTTTAGAGATTTTGCAATTTTGAGCTCTGACACCTTCATGAGATGGTGCAATGATAGCTTCCCTGGCACATTTCTGACAAAGTATGGACACACCAGAGGCTTCCTGGCACTAGACCACCGGTGAGTCAACTTGACCCGACTTCATTTTTTGGTTTTTTGTGCACATTTATTAGACTATGAAACTTAGTTTTTAGGAGCGGTCCTGTATTGCACTGCTGGAAAGTTTAAATCAGCACCACGCAACCTCAAACTACGCCACAGTCACAAGTAGCGACGCCATGACGCAGTTTGGAATTAGGGTTTAAATTCCAAACCCAACTGCATATGTAAAGTGCACCACAATAGTCCTTTTTTGCAATTTAGGGTTTAGTTCAAACTGGGCTGCATACTCAAGTTGCGATGCTGCAGTGGAGTTTGAGGGTCAAAGACTCCTAGCGACATAGTTTGAAACTTTCAAACTACACCACACCCATAGACAGTGACACTTAAGTTCTTGGGGTACACCGAGACAAATTAGGTTCACAATTTTTTCATGAATTTTAACATGGTGACATTCATGATACAGGAGGAGGCGACAATACTATATTCCCGCGAGCATAGTTCTTGGGTACTATTTAGCACTTTGCAGGGTATGCCCAAGCAACAACAGGAGCATCTAGGGGCCATTGGACTTTGGTATATCACTTATGCTTTTCCCGTTCGGACGCACTTGGGTATGCTGATGGCACTCACTGAGAGATGGCACAACGAGACATCTTCTTTCCACCTCCCGACAGGTGAGGCGACAGACACACTAGAGGACGTGTGGTGAATCCACAAATTTCCCATCCACGAAGAGCACGTGATTTACGATGTGGATGCTAGGAGGGAGACGTACTACGATGTTATGGGCCAGGACGAGCTCATATTCTGTGAAGGTCAAATTGAGTTAGAGAGCTATAGGCTCTCTCTGTCACCCTTCCACCTTGTTATTGTAGCTATTATATCAAGTCTTGTTGCACCAGATCGGTGACGTCGGTATTTCAGTCTTGGATGGGGGCTCACTTGGGAGTGCATGGTCCGAAGACGAGTTTGCTTCGCTTGGGGGCCAATCCTGTTGGCCTCGCTATATAGAGATCTGCATGAGTTTTCATACCTAGATGACCAAGCTCTTGAGGGTTGCATTACATTGCTTCATATTTGGGCCTAGGAGCACATTGTTGTGCTCTGTCCAAGAGTTGTTCCTATAAATATGGAGCTAGATGATCTAGTGGTCTGGCAATACAGAGGTGGTGTTTCATTTACTTTCACTGGAGAGGCTGACATTCCTCATTGGAGGAGAGTTTTGGATGATATGTAAGTGTTCACATGGTGGCCATACCTTGGATGGCTTGCATGGTACGATGACGTAAAAAGAAATTATTTTCCCGCTAGGACAGATTGATGCAGGCAAGGAGCACACAATGCTCGAGATGTACTTGCTAGGAAAGGTTCAGAAGTAGTTCGGTGAGCCATAGGATAGGCCAGATGATCAGTATGCAGCCATATTTGCACAAACGACGAGCTAGAGCTTCTACAGCCATTATATACCCACACATGAGGCAGTGTATAGTTTTATGTAGTTGGTGGCTAGGCCATGGCCATATGACAAGGGTCAGGAAAATGTAGGAATGACTTAGGCATACAAAGATTGGTTTTGGACACCTCTTCAATTGACAGTGTTAGGGACACCTTCCATACAGTAGAAGGCCAGAGGCCAAGGAGCAAGATGAGGCCGAGGGGACAGGGACCAAGATTAGGGAGGTGGTGGGCCACCATCGCATTAGCCAGTTTATGATGGGGGGCCATAGGATCAGGTTCAGCAGGACCAGGACCAGGCACACCAAGATCATGAACACCAGGATAGGGTCCAAACACCGCCTAGAGATGGGGATCAAGATTAGCCACTCATGCAGCTAGGGCCTCAACCAAACCCTAGAGATGGCTAGATTTTGTAACTACAAGCTTAGGTATAGGCACTTATAGCTAAGAGAGATCAACTACGAGTAGAGAGGGATCAGGCGGTCCGACAGAGACAGGCTGCAGAGTTGCAAGCAGTGGCAGAGATGGGCAGATGACACCAAATAAAGAGTATGTATGCATCCTCCTCCCAGAGCATGGTGCCAATTTTTTCGTATAGGGAGGCCATTCAAGAGGCCGATTACTATAGTTGCATTATTATCAAGTTGTGTCGAGGGCTGCCCGAGTGCTAGATTTTTCACAGAGGATAGACCACATACACGTAGAGGATCACATGGAGAGAGCAGGTGGTGAGGGTAGTAACCAGCAGGGCTAGCCTTCATTTTTATTTAAAGATAGGATTCTTTTTGTGCCCCATGGGATCATTTTTGATAGCCCAGTGGGCCCTTTGTACTTATGTACTTGATACACTTGATTAGATTCTTTTGTACCATGACAGTGTAGTTATTTTGATGATATATGAGATGATAATTTTGATCCAATATGATGTGATATGTCCTATCTTTACTTTGATGTATTATGGATGGATCTCATTTCTATATGTTATGAAATGATTCTATATGATGCTATGATGATGATACTATATGATGCTTATGTGATGATGTAATGTGATGGTTTATGGATGCATTTCTTTTTTAGTATCTTTTCTTATGATTTTTTTATGATGTATGAAAAATGTTATGACATGCAACTACTTAGACTAATGTATTTATATTATGCATTGATGGATGATAGGATGTACTTAATTTTCTCATGTATGATATGCACTTATGATGTTATGATGATGACATGATGTAATGGTGTTTTATGAAACGATACATGCATGTGTTGTGATATGATATTTATGCAAAATGGATGTTTTGATATATGATATGTGATGTATATGTGATGGAATAATGGATGCTTATATGTGATATGGGATGATTATGCAATGTTATGATATGATAAATGCAAATGATGTTATGATGATGCAAATGTTAGGGTAATGGTGTATGATTTTTATAATGCTATGGGATGATTGCTTTTATGCTTATATAATGGATGCATATGTATGGTTTATGAGATGCTTAGAATAACCAATCTATATTATATATGGACAAAAATGCAATGCATGTGTTATGATTAATGTTTTCTATGTGATATGGTATGCAATACGCAATATGTTGACGGTTTGTGGATGCAGGATGAATGCAATGACGATAATGATTTGCAATTAACTGTCATGAAACCATGTTAGAGAGGAAAGGAGATAGAAGAAAGAAAGAGATTCCAACAAGACACAAGATGATGATGATGATGATGACTTGCAGAGGAGTTGGGATTTTAAAAGGGCCAATTATCTTATGTTTGATTACACATGTAAGCATGATGCATAAAGGTCTAAAGAACTAGGATCGTGTTGCACCTAATGTGATGGACTTTGACTCAACAATCAAATAGGAGTATTCCTATTCACCCCGACCCTAGGAACCCCTATTTAGAATGCAGTTTGGATATTTTAGATATCTCAAACCAAAACATAGAAAAGCAAGCCTTTCTATGTGGTCAACAAGAAATCTAAAACATCTTCTCTACAAACCAAGCAAAGCATGCATAACCAAGTTATATTACAAGAATATCCAACAAGTACAACAAATAAAAAGATCATGATCATTGTGCCATTTCTATCTCTCTAAATCCCTTCGTTTGGGACATCATCAAGAGGTCATTGAAATGAGTGCAAAAGGATAAGTCAGAAGATAGATAAAGTAAGCAAACAAGTTAATGTTCTTCAATACCGCTAGCCAGGACTAAACTATGATGATGCTTGATGTTGATGTCCATTGTAGGAAGGATGCATCCTAGGACATGATGATATCAGATGATTTGATATGGGACTGATTGGATGATAGGCTATTGACACAAAGAGTTGACCAACTTGTTTACATGCTAACCTAGAATTGAGACTTTGACACTTTGAGTTTTCACTTTCAAACTACTAGACTTGTTTCTAACTATTTTACCAAAGGTTGAGAATGACAATTGTTTATTGTGGATGAAAGCAAGATGATATAGATGGATTTTTTCAAATATTTGGATGTTTATTATTTTTTTGGACTATTTTGAGGCTATTTTTTGGTATTTTGAGATTTTGCAAATGTTTTGATTTTCAAGTTTTCAAATGTTTTGGGGTTTTCTGAGATTTTGACCAAGAGACTAACCTAAAGACCTATCCTAGGGGCCTCGAGGGCTGATCAACCAGATTAGCCTTGCCTAAATTATACACGTAGAGACCGCGTAGTTCGACTAACACAGACTCAATTATTGATGAGATATGAATAGATGGATTTCTAGTTTATTATGACGAACACCTAAAGGACTAATCTAAGTGTCTCGGGGGATGATCAAAGATCAACCTTTCCTATGTTCAAGGCTCAGAGACCCATAGTTTGACAAGATGACTCTTTTTTTGAATTTTTGAACAACTTTTGAGCTGTTTTGGATTTTGACTGTTTTGAATGTTTTGGGATTTTTTGATTTTTTGATGTTTTTGGATTTTTGGAATTTTTTATGTTTTTTGAATTTTCTGATTTAGGGACCTCATGAAAACATGAATCTAATCTGATGAGAACATGCTCCTAGTGTGAAGCAATAGACTACTCTGATAAAGGCAAGACAAACTAACCTTAAGAATGGGTCGAGTGGTACTAGGAGGGATCATGACATGAACACATGACCAAGTTATGATGCAGATATGGATGGATGATGGACGAAGATATGGAATGCAATTGATGATGGAAGCGTGATGGATGAATGATGCAAAACAAGTTGTGAAGATCCTTGTGGATGGAAAGTGCTTATTTACATAAGGCACCTATTTTCTAGGTTTTCACCAAGGTACTTGCCCAAAGCGCCACCAAAGTGGTTTTCACTAGAGGACGATTTTTCTTTTTACTGTTTTTTTATCATTTTTTGGATTTTTTTGGATTTTTTGTTTTTTTGATATTTTTGTTGTCACCAAGATGCCTGTTTACTAGGTTTTCATTAGGGTGACCATTTTTTTAGGAAATTTTCTAATTTTTTTTGTATTTTTGGCTCTATACCTTGAAAAATTTAGGCATAAAACTTTTTGAGATGGGAGCTATTCATGGGCTCCTACAGAGGTTCCCCTTAGGGTGTTGATAACTAATATGCCATTGACTTATAGCTTGCTATGATGAAAAATGGCCCCAACTAGTTGGATTCAAATTTTCTTTTTCCATTTGGATTTGGAACATTCTTTTGGTTCTCCTTTAGCACCAATTCTCTGACTTGGAAGGCCCTGCTTTTGATCTTCTTGTTATAGTTCCATTTGAGTCAGTTTTGATAGACCTATAAATGGTTCAATGCTTCCATACGCCACTCATCCAATAACTCTAGCTCATTCAATCTTGATACCCAGTACTCCTCATCCGTGATGATATTCTGCAGTGATATTCTTAATGACGTGAGCACGATCTTGATGGGTAATATGGCTTCTAATCCATAGACCAGGGAGAAGGGGGTGGCACTTGTTGGTGTGTGGATGTTGGTTCGATAGGCCCAAAGGGTAGGATTTAGCTGCAAATGCAAGTCACGACCTGCATCATTGACTATCTTTTTGAGTATTTTTTAGAATGGTTTTGTTTGTGGCTTCTACTTGGCCATTCCCTTGGGGATAATATGGAGTGGAAAAGAGATGTTGGATTTTGAATTTGTCACAAAGGTCACAGACATCTTGATTTTTGAATGGTGTCCCATTATCTAAGATAATGGCTTGTGGGACACTGTAGTGGCATATTAAATAGTCCAGGATGAACTTTGATATTTTTTTTGGTTATGTATGTCATTGGTATGGCTTCCACCCATTTTGTAAAGTACTCAATGGGGGTAAGGATAAACTTGTGGCCACTAGATGAGGTAGGGGTGATTTTTCCAATGAGATCAAGCCCCCATTGTGAAAAGGGCCATTGTGTGATGATGGGATGAAGCTCTTGAGCTAGTGCATGAATGAGGTCCCCATGTTGTTGACATTGTAGACACCTTCTAACATAGTCATGTGCTTCTCTTTCCATAGTAGGCCAATAATACCTCGTCCTCAATAGTTTCTTGGCCAAGGTCATACTGCTTGAGTGTGAACCACATATGTCATTATGTACCTCAATTAAGGTGGTCAATTCCTCCTCAGTGTTTAAGCAATGTAAAAGGGTTCCTTCTATGCTCCTACGGTAAAGAATTTCTCCTAGGATGAAAAACTGGGATGCTTTCTTGACAAATTTTTTCTTAAGGTTTGAGGTTATGTCAGCTGGGAGGACTCCTATTCTTAGATAAGTGTATATGTTATGGTATTAGGGATCACCGATACCAAGGATTTTGCACACAAATTTTGACTCTGGTACCTCAAATGCAAGCATGAGAAGTTGCTCTACTAGGAATTCATGCTTTGGTACATTGTGAAGGATATCCAATAGGGATCCAATTGTCACCATAGTGTCTTTTTCTTTATTGTTTTCTTTGGGTATCTACATGAATGTGATATCAATGAAGGAATCCTTAAAACTCTCCATCAATTTCTTGTATGGAGTTAGCTTGTCATCCTTAGTCTGATATTCATCATTCACTTGATTGATTATTAGCTGTGAATCTTTGCATACCTTGAGAGCCATGATATGCCACTGCACTGCTATTCTGAGTCTTATGGTTAGAGCCTCATACTCTACAATATTATTTTTGCAAGGAAATGCCAACTTGTAGGACCTTGGTATGCAGTCTCCCTATGGAGTGATGAAAAAGACCCCAACTCTTGATCCATGTTGTGTGTATGAGCCATCAAAGTATAGCTTCCAGTGGTGTACTATGCTTAAGTTGAAAATGGATTCATTAGGGAAATCTAAAATTAGTGAATTCACACAATACATTGGCGCTTCTGCCAATTGGTCTACAATAGCTTGCCCTTTGATGGCCTTGCGTTCCACATACTCAATGTCATATTCTGATAGGATCATGACCCATTTGGCCATCCTTCCTTTGAGCACTACCTTGGAAAGTAGGTACTTGAGTGGGTCAATCTTGGCAATGAGCTTTATTTTTTGTGTTAACTTGTAGTGTCTGAACTTTTGTGAGGAAAACACCACTAATAGACAAGCTTTTTCGATGAAGGAATAATTTAACACATATCCTACCATGGTTCGGCTAATGTAATAGATGGCCCTCTCTATTTTGTTTCTATCGTGTTGAGCTAGGAGAGTACCGAGAGATGTTGTTGCTGATATGTAGAGGATTAGAGGCTTTCTCAGGATTGGTGGCATAAGCACTGAAGGTGTGAGTAAATACTCTTTGATTTTTTTAAAGGTCTGATCACACTTTTCATCCCACTTGTACGCTACTCCCTTGTGGAGTAGGTGGGAATAGGGGATTGACTTGTCTACTAGCTGAGCTATGAACTAATAGATTGATTGGAGCCTGCCTTGTAAGCCTCTCAATTGTTTCAATGTCTTAGGTGCCTCCATCTTGAGGATTGACTTTACTTTATGGGATCTATTTCAATCCCTCTCATAGACATGATGTATCCCAATAGCTTCCCTAATTGTATGCCGAAGACACACTTCTTTGGATTAAGGCAAAATTTTTATTCCTCCAGTCTGTTTAAGATGACACTTAATGCTGCTATGTGGTCCCTTCTCTTTCTAGATTTTTCCAATATGTCATCGACATATCTTCCACAGTCTTATGGATCATTTCATGAAAGATGAAGGCCATGGCCCTTTGATATGTTGTTCCAACATTCTTTAGGCCAAACAACATCATATTCCAACAATATGCCTCCCCATGGATAGGTGAATGCCATTTTATGTTGGTATTCTTTAGCTATCATGATTTGGTTATATCCAGAGAATCCATCCATCAGTGAAAGAATCTCATGTCCCACAGTCATATCTACAATCATATCAATGTTGGGAAGCAAGAAGACATCTTTAGAACATGCCTTGTTCAGGTCTCTAAAATCTATGCATATACACATGCCCCCATAGAGCTTTGAAACAAGAACTAGATTTGATACCCACTTGGAATAGTCGATTGGTTGTATGAACCCTACTTCCAGTAGCTTCTTCAATTCCATTTTAACTAGCAAGGCTATCTGGGGATGCATTTTTTTGAGTTTCTATCTGACGGGCTTTGCTTTAGCGTATACTGCTAGATGGTAGACCACAATCTCCAGATCAAGCCCGAACATGTCAACATAGCTCCATAAAAAGTTTCAACCTTTCTCTTCCTTAAGAAGGAAACTAGAAGCTTTTGTTCTTTTGACATCAATGATTCAGCATAAAATTTGATATGTGGAGTTTTCTCTATTCCTAAGTTGACTAGGTTGCACTTCTTGGCTAGAACCACTGACTTTTCCTGATGTAAAGCACTGAGAGGAAGATTGAATCCTTCATCCTCGGGTGCCTCATAGAGGTTTTCACCATTGGATACATCCTTTGTTTTTACTATTTTAGGGTCATAGAGTGCCATAGTGTGGTTTTCACTCAAAGACCTTGAGATTATTCTCAAGTTTTTTCTTTTGTGACTAAAGGATTCAATCATCTCCCCGTAGTAAGCTTGTGTGTCCAGGATGATATCAAACCCAACCTTGTGATCTCTACATGGTACTATGCTTCGTAGTCCCATGAATTTTGAGAGTGCTTCATCATTTTTGAAAGTGTCTAGAATTGGCGGTCCTCGTTGGTTGTAATCGATGAGCTGGGGGTAAACTAGGTTGATTTCATGGTTTTGACTAGTTGACTTAAATGTAATGGTAATAATCATGAGGATAGAGGAATTATCAAAAATCCTAGGTAAATCAGCTATGGCATCTTCCTCATCACTACTACTGCAAACATCGGTTATGTCAAATGTGAAATTGTCTAAGGGCAGACCAATGGATACGAGTAATTGAAGGGTGGCTATCATTTGTTGAGGAGATTGACCTTCTTAACCGGGGGATTTCGGCCACATATTGTTCTACTCGGAGGGGTACATCCAAGGCCAAGATTTTTCATTCACATCTCAGGAATGATGGGTATTAGAAGCCCATTGTCATTTTGTCCTAGCTTTATGTTTTTGTCATAGCCCATGGTGAGCATCATTTGTAAACCCTTACAACTATCATCCATAGGTAGATCAGTTGTCGATCTATTATCTTGGTACAAGAGATGGGATGGGTCCTCTTCTATTATCTCTCGGCTGAGATCTCCCCAACTTTTGAAGCTAGAAGATCCTATTGTGAAGGTTTGGGATGAGGAAGCATCATTTGATTGTGGTTATCCTCGTGACCTGGGAGATTGTGGTAACTCTCCTACCACAACATCATTTTTTTGGATTGTATAGTTTCCACACCCATTGTCCTAGATAATGACCTTAATATCAGAGATGGTAGGGATGGCAGGTGTCTCTATCGCAGAAGTGGAGGCAAGAGTAGCTAGATCAATGTATGGAGTTGAGGGACCTTCATCATTTTTTGGTACTTGGGGGATTTTGTAATATTTGGATTCTAGGCTCTTGTAGTAAGAAAAAGGATGAGTATCCCCATGGATAGTGACTTCTTGGCCTTAGTATGTGAACTTGACACATTGGTGGAAGGTTGATGCCACTGCTTGCATCTTATAGATCCACAGACACCCCAGGAGGATGTTGTAAGGAAAATTGAGGTCAAGGAATTGACAGGTGGTTTCCATAATTGTTTCCCCTACTTGAATAGGGAGTTGGATAGTGCCCTAAGACACTCTTTCTTGATCATCATAAGCCCTGATTGTGATGCCTTTTCCTTTTTCAATGGAATCCTTTGAGATTCCTAGATTCTTTATGCGCTTGAGGGAATAGATGTTTGAACCTGCACCTCCATCCACCAAGACTCTCTTGAATTTGTTCTTATGCACTAGGACCTCTAGATGGAGTGCACAATTGTGAGATGGTTGGGTGTGAAAGTCTTGATCAAAGAATGTAAGAAGATTTGGGGTAATGAAGTTTTCGACCATAGCTTGGAATTGTTCAACATCAAGATCTGTAGAGATGGTGGATGAAGTCAATGCTTCTTCAAGGATCTTTTTTTGGGTCGATGAAATCTTTAGAAACTCCATGATGGAGATATGAGTTTGGGTTCTTTTCAACTGATCAAGGACATTATAGCCACTACGAATTAATCTTGGGTTGGAAGTAGGTGCTCTGGGAGGCTGAGATGACCCTGCGATGGTAATTTTTCCACCTCTTGTGGTGACTCCACAATCAACTTGGGTTCCTTTGATGGTGATAATAGTACAATAATCATCTAGGGATGCAAAAACATGGTCATATATATGATTGAAACTCTTGAATGCACCTTTCCCCTTGTTGATGGTGTTTTCTGCACAAGAAAAACTTAGACAGAATATAGAAATCCTATCTCCCTTGAAAGGTAAATCTCTATTAGCAAGACTCAAGAGATAACCCCAAGGTCTCTAATGTCAGGTCTTTATGATGCATAAACAACTCAGTGATAAATGTGAAAAAGATGGTAATCACAAAGGGGCCCTACTACAAGCAAATAGTGAATCCTTAAATTTATCAGATCTAGCAATATGGTGATACTTTCAATCCTAAATCTAACTTGAATAATAAATAAATAGAAAAAGACAAAGGTTTCAAGAGACTTCTAAATTTAACATTAACTCTAAGATTGACAATGCAAAAGATAAACACTTGAAATGGACCAATCCCTCATAAACTGATTCCTGCATAACCTAGATAAATCTACAATCTTATAGAAATAGTGCAATCTTCTAAGGTATTAAAGATTTTCAGATCATGAAAATTCATCCAAGACAATCTTACTGCAATTGCAATGAACAAATAATCACAATTAAACTAAGCACAATGAATTTAAAAGTACAAGCTAACTTTGCAAAGCAACTAACAGTCAACAAGCTACAAAAAGTATGGACTAGAGATTGTTGCAAACACTTAAAGTATCAAACCATAAACATCATCAAACCATCTAACATTAACCTAACACATCAAATAAACTTAAGCAATTTCAAAAGATAGAATCTCAGGAACCATACCAGATAAAATTCAGCACAAGGAAGGAACCAAATCACAATGTCTTTGCTTGCATTAAATCACCCACAATGGAAACAATTCCAGTCTTTTGTTACAACACTTGCTTGAAATGATATTAACTTCTAACTCTAACTCTTTCTCTACTACTTAATTTTCTTCAATATCAAAAATATCTAGCCCTTACAAATGAGGCAGAATGCCATATTTATAGAAACCCCCCAAGATATGTCGGCCCAATTAGGGTTTACAATAAAAAAATGGCCACAAACAAGTCAGACCAAGAGGAATTCAAAATAAAGTTAAATATTCATTAAATGCATGTATTCCATTCAGGTCGGCCTGGAATCTCCAACATAATCTAGACCAATGCATGTAGAGGAGAAGGAGAATAATGGGGAAGCACAAATCTTGATGTAGCATTGCATTAACTACTTCCCCCTTTATCCTTAGCGTGCAACACCTTATCCTGCACCATCAAAAATACCTTGTTCAAGTCGGCCACAGGAGGCATAGGTAAAATCTTAACTCTTCTCTCAATGGACTTGATATGATCTCTTGACTGTTTCACCACTTTTTCCCAATCTACCTTATTGGTTTGATATTTATCAATCACTGCAATGTAGGTAGCTACATCATCCAACTAATGTTTAGTGACTGGACCTTCATTTAGAGGAGAATACACATCTTGCCACCATTTTCTCAACTGCTCCAAGCTAAGATGCTTTCGCACAAATATCTTTCTCCCCACCTCTCCACACTTATTACTAGTGGACTAACTTCCTCCCCTACCTTGGAGCTTTCCTTTTCCTTCTGTGAAAATCTTACTATCCTTCTCCTCTTAGGAACATAAGTAATAACTTCTTTGTCTTCCTTTTCGGCTTCATATTTTGATAAATTCTTGGTCCTTGAAATGTGTCTCCTTTTCTTTGCAATAGGATTTCTTTTTCTTTTAGCCTCCTGTACTCCCTCAGCCTAAACATCTTTAATCTTAATCTTAAAAGGAGAGCTCACCATTCCCTTACCCTTAGGATCTTGTTCATTTGAATCCTCAGAGGTGGAATGGGACTCCAAATCTCCCATTAGATCATAGGTGCATTGCACACCTTCAATTTGCAGCTCCCATATATTATGCTTAAGCCACAACTTTGTATATTTAATCACTAGAGTCATAAGTTGCTCTAACTCTATTTTTTCTTCCTCCAACCAGTCTGTTTCTCCCACTAGTTTATCCTTCACAGCCTCATAATCAGGGCCCTAAATCAAATCTCCATCATCTTCAACTTGATCTGGAATGGCCTTCACATTGTATAGCTGAACCAAGTTAACATGTAGCCTAGAAAACTTCTTCCTTCTAATCTCAAATTCATCACTGCAATTGGCCCAATAGTCCTCTATATCATCATTGTGACTATATTCTCTATTAGCCTTCTTTTATGCTTCTCCAGTCCTATCAAACCTAGATCTCTTGGAATGAAAGCAAACCCAAGAGTGCTTGTTTCTTCTTCAGAAGCATAGGCCAAATTAATATAAGGGCATGCATCACTAGTGCCTATCCTCAGAGGAAAATCTCCACCTAATCCAGTCTTATGCTTATCCTTCTTCACAATTGCATCAAAATCACATATTTTCCTTGTGACCTCCAGAAGTATATTGTGATATGTAGGATACCTAGGAAGTCTGTATGGAGCCATCTAATAACCATCTATCCTTATATATATGAAAATGTGGGAAACTGTATGAACCAAGCCCCGTACCTTTTGATTAACTCCTTGGCATTGTCAGATATCCTTACATGCTTTGCACCTTGGAGCAACCTGCTGATGTACATGGCGAATGCATCATTCAACCTCCTATAGCTTGAGTTACCCAGGTGTAGTTGTGGATAAACCTCATAAATTACATCCTATCGAAACACACCCCTTGTACTTAGTCTTTTGTATGGATGAAATCTTGCAAGTGTATAAACCAAGTAGGAGGTCATTATGAAGGTCTTTGTCTACAAGGCATTACACATTTGTTCATGAATCATGGAACTTATAATGCCTGCCCAATGATAACTAAAATTCTACTCCATCCTCACAATGACATGGAGCATCCAATTCTCAAATACTCCTGCACTCTTCAACCCTACCACCCTACTAAGAAGGGTGATAACATCATAGTATTCCTTCTTAAATTTGGCTCTGAATAGCTGCTTGGGTAGCTTGGAAAAGTGGGACTTAAGCTTCTCTAACCAAGAATTGATGACCTGTTGGGACTTGATGGTATCTTCCTCATAGAACTTTGCCATATCCATATCAAAAGCCACCACATGAGACCTATCTTGCATGTCAAAGGTTTGGGCTATAAACACAGTATTTATATTTTCCACAATTCTCCCTTGGGGACCAACTATCCTTTGTGTACCCCTATCATAGTGTCTAGCACATTCGAGCACCAATTCATAACACTGCATTGTAGGAGGGAATCTAGCTACATGTGCCAGCCCTGATTCCAATGTCCTTTTGGCTAACAAAGGAAGGTTTTGTGCTGCCATCCTTGTTTTGAACTCTTCATAATACCACAATCCAACATTTGTATCAGTTACCTCTTACCAGATGGAAGTCAGTTTGCTCTCAGGGATTCTGCTCCTTATATCGATCTTCATTCTTTTTGCCTCAAAAATAGAAGACACTTTTACACTTGGATCCATCACTCTACCCTTGGTTCCACTTGTCACTACCTTACTAGACTTAGCCTGCATTCCAAAAAGAAACTATAATAAAGATCACATGAAACCCAAGTTAATTAATCACAATTGACATATTCATCCTCAATATAAGTCCCAAGATAAGTAAAATGCTCTAAAACCTCATAAAAATTAATCATCTCAAAGTTAAGGTTTTTAGTCCTCCCATGGAATCCAGACCAGAGAGGAATTTCAAAAAATTACCAATCAGGCAGATTTTAGTGAAATAAACATAAAAGCATCTGCTAATCATTTAATCCATTGTCATTAACTAAAAAACAACATGATACATCTTTAAATAATTCAAATTGATCATACAATGCATAATCACCAGCTAATAAATCATGCTACCACTTAGTTCTTCATTTTCAACAAAGTTTCAGAGAATTCCACCTAGGACGGAAATCCACAAAAATAGAAATAGTCTACGAATTCCAAGAAAATGAAGGATCAAAGGAAATTTCAGTAAAATCTGGAGGGAACGGAAATCCATGAAGCAGGCATAACTTTGAATTATTGTACATTTCAGAAACACGAAGAGAAAATGGAAAATTGGGGAATTCTTGAAGCTAAGGAATTCCACCAAGACTTTGAAATACCGAATGCCAATGTTTTCTCACAACTTCACTCAAATGTATCAAACGATCATAAATTTGAGGATCCTGGGCTTGAAAGCAACTTGATTTAAACCTCCTACATATCATCTTTGAATTCAAAACTCATCCTAAAGTAAATCGAGAGGAATTGGTGCTACCCTAAGTCCAAAACCCTAAAATTCTACCATGAATGGGACAAGCGTGGGCTCAACTTACTTGTCTGCTAGGTTTACAAAAGGTTCTTTATGGCCTATAGAAGCAAGCTACCTCATGATGAAACTAAATGACAAGCTCAAAAACTCACTTGGGGATCATCAATCAAATAGAATCAAACAACCCTAGCTTCCAAATGCTCAATGCCCAAACATGCAAAAATTCAGACTCCAAGCACACTTAAGATGCCAAAGAATTGCTCACATTGAACAATCAAAAGCAAGGAAATGTGTACATACCATTGATGAAGTGATACTCAATTACAACAATGATAGGTAACAATCTTTAGTGCCCTAGCAAACAACAAATGACACCAAGGAAAATCACCACCAAATCCAGTAACTCACAAATCCAACACACCATATCTAGCCAAGCACTCAGGATCAAGCACTCTAGATCAATAGAAAGCAAATGATGACAAAACTTAATGGCATAAAACTCCCCAAAACCAATTTAATACCTGTCGTAGAAATCATACAAAGAGCATTAATGCAGTCGACAAGACAACCTCGACCAAAACCCGGGAATTCGATAGGAGAACAGATATTCAGAGAAATCCCAACACGGAATTCCATGAGACCTTGACATTTATGGATCATAGTTTAAAGCAACCACCACCAGGTTGTTAGATTATTCGGGGAATTTTTCCAAGAGTGGATTTTCCTGAGAGCAGCGAAAAACCTGAAATGAGTCTAAAACTTGAGGTTTTCAATCAATATCATAGAGGGATCACCAATGTAGGTAAAATAAACATTCAATCTCATTCCAAAGCAAGTAAATCCCCAAGATCAAAGGACCAAAACACCAAGAATGAAAGAAAAAAGGGGGTCCCTGCTTTCAGTAGGGCATGTGTGCGAAAAATTGCACAACAAATGACGACTCTATTGGTAAAATGCTCCAGAGCATTTCAATGACAAACTAGAATCAAGAACCCAAAATCTATGGTTTTAGTCCCTACATTAGGTCATCAATCTGGCATAGTTTCAAAACTCAGAGGTAAACAAAGCATTCTTGTACTAGGTTCAAAGTGTGTGCATATTTGTTCATTCCTGTTTTCCTTGGTTACAATGAGGATCAAATTTGGTTTGACTAGGCTACATAAAGGTTTAAACTCCAAAATCAACCTAGATAGAGGCTCGTTGCCAGTCAGGAATCCATAGACCCAATGAGGTTATCATTGTGATTCCCCCCAGGCATAGCTCTACTACTAGCTAGGTGTCCATAGCCCTGATAGAGATACTTGGATACTCTTGATAAGTTGAGCTTATTCTTTTGATTTTCAAAATTTTCTCTTTTTCTTCTTTTGACATTTCTTTTCTTTTCACTTTTGTTTCAACCTGTGAACAATGAATTTCACACTCAGGGCTAGGAATCACAGTGGCTCTGAAGTAGAATATAAGATTTTTCACCTAAACAGACTTCATAAGAACCCCTTGCAACCTTGTAACTTTAAAAGATCTATGTAAAATGTGATACCCAAATACATTTCAGATTTAACTTAATCCCCTAGATTATCCACTCAAAACACTTAATACATATGACACCAAATAGAGGACTTTCACCAACTGACTCTGAAAAAATTATTGATGTTTGTAAAAGAAATATTCAGAACAATCCTAGATAATAATATGATTGCCATGTAGGTGCAACACACACAGAAGAAAACAAGAAAACCTCCAAAGCAAGAGCAGAACAAAAAAACAAACCAAATTGCAAGCAAACCCAAACAAAACAAACCAAAAGCAAAGCAGAAAAGGAAACCTACTCTAACCAAAGCAAACCAAAGCAAACCAAACAGAAAAGAAAACCTATTCTAACTATGTATAAGGAAAGAGCTATAAACAACTCAGGATTGGAAGTAATGCTCCAAGTACTGCCCATTGATAGGTAGTGGGATATCTTCCCTAGTGAGGGTTTTCAAGCGAAAAGCATTATCTCCCAAGATCTCTGAAATCTGATAAGGGCCAAGCCAGAGCTTGTCCAATCTACCATGCTCCCATTTTCAAACATGTGAGTAGAGAACCAAGTCAGAGATCCTAAAGGATTTTACCTTAGCTCTCCTATCAAACCATCTTTTAACTACACCCTGATGCTTAGAAAAGTTTTCTAAAGCTTCATCTCTTCTTTCTTTAAGGTGTAACAGCTCTGCCAGGTGGGCCTCATGCCTGTTCTCTTCATCATAATATTCATTAATAAAATACAAAGTAGGGATCCTTAATTGAATAGGAAATACAGGTTCCAGGCCATACACAAGGTGGTAAGGAGAGGTCCCTAAGGAAGTCTTTTGCCTTGTACAATCTGCCCATAGAGAAAATCTAAGCTGAGTGTGCCAATCCTTGGGATTCTTCTCTAATAACTTACAGATTACTATTAAGAGGTTTTTACTGGAAGACTCAGCCAAACCATTACCTTGTGGATAATAATTGGATGAAAATTTTATTACAATTCCATGATCAAAGGCCCAATTAGAAAACTTCAATGATGCAAATGTAGGACCATTATCACAAACTAAAGATAGAGGACATCCAAGTCGATTAATAATCCCCGATTCAATGAAATTGATTACCACTTTAGAAGTACATTGTTTGCATGCAAGAGCCTCAGTCCATCATGTAAAATAATCAGTAACAGTGAGAATATACCTGTGTCCTGCAGAAGAAGGTGGATTGATTGGACCTATGAAGTCCATTCCCCACTATGCAAAAGGTTTTACCTCAAAGACTGGTTGAAGTGGAAGAGTTGCATATTTTTCCTTGGTTGTTGTAGTTTGACACACATGGCAAGTTTTGACATGATTGTGTGTGTCCTTGAACAATGTGGGCCAATAATAACCAGACCTCAGAATCAAGTTTGTAGTGGAAGGTGCAGATCCATGGCCAATACCATATCTGTCATGAAATTTTTCCATGACCCTTTCGATCTCTTGTTGTCCCAAACATCTTAAATATACACCTTCATGGTTCCTTTTGTATAAGACAACTCCCTTCAGCATGAAATTGTCACTCTTCAAATGTAATTCCTTTCTTTGTATTGCATTAAGATGGTCAGGGCATCGTTGATTCAAAAGATAGTAAATGACATCATCATACCAGTCCCCTAGAGAAACATCTTCAAGATTGTAATGCTGGGCTGCAAGGTCAGGGCCCATTTCTACCATTGTTCTTGTAAGCCCTTGCCCTCTCACAAACTTCATGAGTTGAATCTCAATATTGTATTCCTGCAACATGGTCACCCACTTCGCTCAACATTCTCCCAACTCATTTTGCATCAACAATAGCTTGACTATAGGATCAAGAACTATTGCAAAGACTCTGTTCCTGAGAATATAGTGCCTGAAATTATTCATAGCTCTGACCAAGGCATAGGCTTGTTTCTCCACACTTGGATACCTTAGTTCTACATCTTTCAATGGTGCACTCATAAATGCTATGGGGTGCTCATTCCCTTGATCAGACTTTTGCGTCAACATGCCAACACATGAGTGATCAGAAGCAAATGAATATATGTAAAATGGCTTATCATAATCAGGACTCACCAAAATTGGAGCTTCAGTAATGGCCCTTTTGATTTTTGCAAATGCTTCTTTAGCTTCTGTACTCCATTCAACTTTAGCTTCCTGCTTCAGCATTGCATTCAATGGCTTGACTATTTCTACAAATCTTATGATAAAATTCCTTACAAAATTAATCTTTCCAAAGAATGACTTCATTTCTTTCTTGCTAGCTGGTGGCTAAATCTTATGTATGGCTTCCACTCACTAAGGGTCAATTGTAATGCCCTTCTCTAAGATTACATGTCCCAGCAACTTTCCCTTAGTAACCCCAAAGATGCACTTCTTTGGATTAAGAGATATGCAAAATTCCTTGCACCTCTGAAATACTCTGCATAAATTGGTTATGTGATCACCTCACTTTTTAGAAAAGACTGTCAAATCATCCATATAAATAATTATGCATTTACCGATTATATCTTTTGTAGACATCAAAAATATACATATTGATATCACATGCTTGATCCTAATCTACTAACATCACCTCATCTTGAATTATCCCTCTATCTAACCATTTAATCGAATAGCCTTATTTGATTAAATTCATCATAATTCTCCTTTTAATTAAATAAATCCCTCTGTTTAATTAAATCATTGTCTCTGTGTAATTAACTAGGTCATTTCATCTTCCTGTCTTTATTTAATTAAATAATCCATATTATTTGATTAATTCTCTAAAGTTAATCTAATTAAATTAAATAAATCAAACATTTATCTAATTTAATCTAACATCACCCCCTTTGGTTAAATAAATCAAAAATATTTATTTAACTAAGTCTTAATCATTTTCATCTCTTTTTGATTTATTTCAACCCACAAATCTAAATCAAATGGTCAAATCAGCTAAATTTCCCCTTAAATTAATCAAATCCTGATTAATTTAATCCTAATCACTCAAATCCTCTAGATTTTGCAACTTGCACATGAAAATCAATTTAATTGATTTATAAATCATATATTTTCATTCAAAAAGGCATCAAAGGTGGAATATTCCTTAAATTTGAAATCTCCCTCCAAAAGGACTTGTCCATCCAACAAAGCATTTAAGGCTCTTACATTGTCTCTTACATGTCTCCCACTTGGCATTTAACTCATCTTTCATCCCCCCTAAATATGTCATCTCATCAAATTCAAATTTCAAACTTGCACATGGATCAAAATGTGCTCAACCTTCATCCTATCAAATGTTGACAAGTGGTACCTTGCCATTGGTTGAATGTTAGTCCCACATTGCTTCATTTTTGACATTCATCCATCTTAGAATTCTATAAATGAAGAGCTCATTCTTCATTTTATCCATCCACAATTTGAGTAAAGTTACCATGCTCAAATCATTAGCAATCCTCATCCATTATCATTGAATCTTAGCTAGGTTATGTAGGTTTTTAGCTTGGAGCACTCATCATTCTTCATCAAAGTGGATCACCATCACCATTCATCATCAAAGCTTGCAAAGGAGTTGGGAAAGGGCCAATTTTCACATCAAATTAGCACCAACTCCCCCATAAGAGCAAGAGTTTGCATATTCTCAATAGGATTTAGCTTATTTTCATCTTCTTTCATTGTGTTCTTGTCTTATTTCTATTTTGAATATGGTTAAATGGATTCTATGGGGAATCTCTATTCTAACTTGCATTTGATCTTATAAATGTGTTTGTTCATTGTGTTTTGCAGGTATCAGGATTTAGGTTCACATTTTGGCACTAGAAGGAGGGAAAACCAAAGTTTAAATCACATTTTTTTCATCAAAATTCTATGCTTTTCTGGTTTTTTATGCATTTACAGCAAATATAGCCGTTGACAGCCCAACGGTGCCATATAGCACTGCTTAAAACTCTAAACAGCGCTGCTTTTGGCTCCAGTGTCACTGTTTGAGCTCTAGCGTCGCTGTTTGAACCTAAACATCGCCGCTTTTGGCTCCAGCATCGCTGTTTAAACTTTAAACAACACCGTTTTTTGCTCCAACGTTGTTGTTTGATCTCCAGTGTTGTTGTTTGAACCCAAACAACTCCACCATCACAAACTACACTGCTTGGATTTCTTGCTTTTTCATGCAAATTTAAAATGGCCATATCTTGGTCATTTTTTGGTCTTTTTCAAAGTTTTTTTTTGAAATGGGGTAGAATTTCATAAGCTATCCAATGGTGTAGGTTATTATTAACTGTGGTAGAGTTTAAATTTTCAAATTTTCACTTAATGTTAAATCACAATGAAACATGATCTAAATTTTAGGGTTTTTATGCTTAATCATTTATCTAACCTTCATATCTTTTTGTTCCTTGATGTAATCTAACATTTTGATCTTGTATTGTAGGTTTTAAAGGATCATGGAGCATGGAAGTAAAAAAAAAATCATTATCACATCATTGTAACAAGTGTTTTTAAACACTATAGTGTTTGTTTAACACTTTTTGAGGATTCATTATTCTTCTTAAGGAAAAGTTGTCATCATTTTCATGCTTAGGATATAATAAATTCATTTGGGCTTTAAAAAGAACTTTTGAATTCTTGTTGCAAAGGGTTTAAAATGAACATTAGGACTACAACTTACTAGAGTTTGTTTTTTATTTGTTAACAATTGAACAAGACAACTCTCATTTGTCCTTTGGTGCTTTAAAATGAATTCATTATTGCTTTGTGGGATCTAAAATGAACATGTGCTACATTGTTTTGTGAGAGCTTACTTGAACTAACTTCATTGAAAAAGGACGTATGCGCTTCTCTCGCGCTTTATAGCGATCTTGAGAATCAAAAGGCCTTTTTCATGATTTTAGGATAATACAAAGCAATCACCTCCACACTTCATTTTTGGGGTTTAAAATTGAACAAAATATTGTGCGAGTGTGAATGAATTTATTGCATGTGTTCTCCCTTTTTTTCTAAACAAGGGTTGATCAAACTATGAATAAGTTTATTCGCTTTTTTCTATCTTAGAGGGCCTTCCTTGGGGAAAAAGTACTCACCCAAGGGAACGACTCACCGGTAACACTCTAAAGCCAAGAGTATTTCCAATCGGGATATAAATGTGGGTATTGGAAGAAACGCTAGTATCACGCGGTTGATTCCGACAAGATGGATCCGAAAGGGGACTCTTGCCGTATGGGTCAATCTCCACAAATGGAAAGTCTGAAATAGAACCCTTGTTTTATAGTGACCAATTGATCCATTGAGCGAGTTTATCAAAGTGGTGCATTGGAACTTAGATTCCAATAAGTTACTTGCCATGTCTGATCTTGGTTGAAATATAGAGGTTAAGACTTCATTCTTAACATACCTTTATATTTTGTCCTTGGTTGCATGTAAAATAATATCTTCTACAAAGGGCATGAGGCAAGCCCACCAAGAAAAACGTACCAATTGAGCTAGGATGTCATATTGCTTGTGGTTTGAAAACATAGTGCTTTTATCGAAAACATTTGAAAACCAACATTCAATGAATCATCAAAATTGCAAACCCTTTAGGAGAGGCAAATATCCTTGAACAAATTCACATGTTATTGCTTGCCCTTGGGATTTGTATCCTCAGAGGCATCTAAACATTTGGGATTTATTTCAATTTGATTCTACTAAAGTTAACTTTAGGTAACTCTTGCCTCAAATTTCCTTGGTTTCTGCATAATACACTTTGTGGGATAAGGGGAAAGTTGAGACATTATACATCTAGATTCAAAATCTAATCAAGAGTGTGTTTGTGGTAAAAAATAATCCATTAAGCAAAGATTGAATCAAGTGGACCCCACATATGTGCTTGGCATCTTTTGTTCATATGGTTTTCATGCAAACATTGGTCTTTTGATTTTGAGTTACTTTTAGAGAAAGCATGTTCTTCACTATCTTGGCCTAGTAAACAAGTCCTTCCTAGGCTCATTTAGAAGCAACTCAAACACTTCATCCATCCAAACATTTATCATCCCATCCCATCAAACAACTTTAGAGCTTTTGAAAACATCATTCTAGACTTGGGTAAAGCATCACAATCAAAATCACCTTATTTAGTTAGGTGTATGGGAATACATCCTTTCTCATACATTTAATTGAATTAGAAATCCTTTGAACAAGTTCATCCTAAAATCACATCCAACACCTTAGGGTTTACAAGTTCATTATCCAATCAAACTAATGAAAATCAAACCCTAAGTCTAGCATTGATCCAAAATCCCTAAACGTTCAACACTCATATCATTCACCCATCGGTCATCTCATCATTGGTCCTAAGAACCTTAGAGGTCACTTTTGTAACAAGGTCAAAACACAAGAGGAACATGGAATATAGACTAGATCCATACATCATGAGTAATCCAAATCAATTAAACTTTCAAAGCCTTACAACATCGATTGATTATCAAAACTCACACTTATACAATCTATACATGGGATCATTACCTTCTACAAATGTCAATGGCATAACAAGTGTGAGTATCCCCAAATCAAAGATTGGAACACATTTCTCGATGGTAGATCTAAATCCAAACCTACAAGTATGTCAACCAAACAATCAATGCATGAGCCTTCAAGCGAACAATGTCATCCCACCAAATCCCTACAAGCCAAATGAGAATGCACCAAGCACAAGTCTTTGAAACATGAATCTGGAAAACTTTGGGATGGATACATTTGCAAATCATACGAATATTCCAAATATGAACAACGGTCAATTTCAACCTATCATGCCAAATTTGAACATCATCCCAAATCAGAACATTGTCCAAAATCAAACACAAGTACACACTCCAAATCTACTTAAACACAAGCCAAATCAACTATATCAAGGGAGTCAAGATCGAAATCAAGAAAAAATTTGGCTAGATCAAATTGCTACACTTACCAAAATAGTTGAGTCATTACGCCAAGAGACATCTCCACCCCCATTACCCATATCAACATCATTCCTTGGTTTAGGGATTCCCCCCTTACCTAGCACCAATCACTCCATCCAAATCAATCCATCACATCAAATCCTTTGAATATACCATCGACATCGCACCAACATATGGTATCTAATCAAATGACAAAATCAATCCTAACAAATCAAAATATGGTCTCCCAAGGACCTATCACCTCGGTCATTCCAATCATCACTATCCCTTCAATCATTCCAACCACCACTTTCACACCAATCACATCTCAACCCCTCAATACCATGATCACTCCGAGCATATCTCAAACACTTGTCACTACATCCAACATGATTTTGAATCCACCACCACTACCAACAAAACCAAGTGCAATAAGTCAATATTGTAACATCACACTAAAAGCACATCAAGCCTACCAACAAACGCTTCAACAATATCAGGTGGCTCCACAAGCCACTCAAGCTACCCAACAAACACAAGCACAAGCACAGAAAATGACAATAGTTGAGAGCAATGGTCAAGATCTATCCATCAAAGAGCACATTGAAGATGTTTCTATCTAGTCCAAAGATCAAATCAACATACATCAAGAGTCACTTTTCAATCATGATCAAAATCCACCAACAATAACCAACAATGATCCAATTCAATAAATGTCAACATCATTTGACCCTATGGTTGAAGACATTGGAAATCCCTTCATCACAATTGTTGAAAAAAATGATCAAGATCCCTCCATCGATGAGCACCTTGAAGATGTTTCCACTCCATCCGATGATCAACTCACCATATATCAAGAGCCACTTTTTAGTGATCTATTTCAAGGAGTGCTAGGATTGTTTGATCCTATCATCATAATGCATGATCCATTGACCTATGATCATGTTGAAAATTTCTCTACATTACCTTATGGGTTAGAGGACATATCTAAAGAATTTTTCCCAAAGCATGATCAACATCTTTCATTAAGGTCTAGCAATGGTCCTTCCCAAGACATGATGACCCCCTTTGACCTCATGGTTAAAGATATTGAAGGAATCCTCAACTTGACACTTGATCCAAGTCCACTCAAAGATCAAAAGGATATTGAGCCATTCTCCATACCTAATGATGACATCCAAGAACCCTTTGTAAGCAATCCATCCTTTGAAACTGACCCATGTCAAGAACTTGATCCAAAGCATGTCGAAAGCAACTCTGAAATCATTCAAGATCAAGAATTTGTATCTTCAAGATACTACAATAATCTAATGGACACTCTCCTATCTATGCAAGATGAACATATCCATGTAGCACACACTCCTCCATCTACCCATGAGATGCTTTCTATGGATGGACACGTAGATGATCTTCATCTAGAACAAGAATTTTCCACACAAAAAGAGCAGATTATTAATTCCTACAATCAAACTAAGTTATCAACATTAGGATCAAATATACCTTGAATTTGGACTGAGAACAACATGTATGAAGATATCTAGCATTATCCACTCAAGGAATCAGGTCAGATAGAACAAGATATTTCAGAGTCAATAGAGCATCCAATCGAAATAACATCATCTACGATGGTCATTTATCAGAGAATGCACTCTAAACAGGAGCTCTTAGAATAGGCAGAATCAAAGCATGAAGGTACTACTACCACAATACTGGGGGCAACTTCGTCTCAAGCAAACATCAACATAGGAAGCACGAAGAATCCTTATGATGAAACCGATGTCAATACTATAACCAGCCACATCATGAATCTTCATCCACCCATCACCCCATCCATGAATTGGGACCAACTTCGAAAGAAATAATTGAATCAAAGTACAAAGAAAATTATCAAAGAAAAAGAACTTGGAAAGCATAATGGAAAAATAAAATACAAATGGATACCAAAAAATACAAAGAAAGATCATCCCTATCAAACTCCATCAGTCAAAGAGACTATGGAGCAAAATAAAAAAGGGAAAAGTATCCAACAAAGATGTCCACAAAAGAAAAAGCAGACTTTTCAAGCAATGTACAAAGTGTATCAAGCAGTTGGTCCTAATTCCATGCACACTTTCGTATCCACCCATCATTGCTCATCTTCCCAAGTTTGGAAAGTCAAAGATTCCAAGCTGTCAACCAATACATCTCTTATCCCTAAACACACTCCATCCACACCTCCACGCATGATATCCAATTCTCAAATTGACCATGTATTGGCAATGACCCTTCATTATAAGGATTCTAAAGGCACTCTATCACGATGTACGCACAGAGAGAGAGTTAACCCTAGTATCAATAAAGCAGATCAAGAATCCCAAAAGTTGCATTCAAGTGCACGTATCTTAGCAAAGCAGCTTCTTCAAGTAGGATATTGATGGCACATTATGACAGGGGCATCTGCATCAACGACACCTTGTGATTCAACATGAGCTTAAAATATTTTAGGAAAAACCAAAAATAAATAAATAAATAAATAAATATGAAAATCCAAAAAACTCAAAAAAAGGATTGGAAACAATAAAGAGAAAAAGTCGTCCTCTAGTGAAAACTGCATGTGTGGTGCATTGGGCAAGACCATGATGAAAACCTAGCAAACAGGCATCATGTGTAGAATCGAGCATCTACATGCGCTAGTTCAGTTGAAATCATCTCATCCCATCCATAATAAATCCAATATTCCATCCATCTCAGCCATAATAATTCCATTTCATCCATGAACTATATATCCAATCCATTTTTATCCACTACGTCCATTATCCAAGTTATCTTGATCTTGATGAAAGTTTGGGGCACACTTTACACTTGCTTATGGTAAACATCTTGACATGGGCCATTTTCATTGATCCTATCCTATCCAACGTTATCTAAGCCATGAAGCATTATCCAATGAGAATTCATTATCTTAACACCTTATCTTATCACAAGATAATCTTTGGCATCATGTGCATGCTTACCATATCCATCCATTCGTACACCTATCTGAGCGTCTACACATCGCATTCCATACATTGCTAGACATTAGGGGCAGATATGTACATCTTGCTTCAGGAATAAATCTTGATCTATATCCTCCAACTTATGTGGTGATCCAAATATTGGTAAATGTGAAATCAAATTGGTCAAAGCATTTGTGATCCAAAATCCAAATCACTAGCCCATGGCATATTTTGAAGAGAAGACATTCCTTATCAGTCTTCATCTTTTATTGAACATTGATCCAAACAATCACTATCAGTTTCATCTAACTACACTTCAAGCATTACATCAAATCATTCGAACAACTTTTGTTCCAAATCAAGCTTCATCAATCATGATCAATCAAATCCAATCAAGAAATCATCAGGATATCCTTGTGTTTCTTAACACTATCCTTGCTTTGTTGTGCATCCTCAACAATGTTATCATCATCAATCTTGATCAAATCATCATCAACCCATCATCATCTCAGGATATCATTCCCAATCATTGTGTTTCTCAACACTATCCTTGCATTGTTGTGCATCCTCAACAATGTTATCATCATCAATACTGATCAATCAATCCTTGCATTGTTGTGCATCCTCAACAATGTTATCATCATCAATCCTGATCAATCAAATCCTTGCATTGTTGTGCATCCTCAAAAATTTTATTATCATCATCAATCCATCAATTCGATCAATCAACCTTAGCTTTTTTTTAAAAAAAATCCCAAATAGAGCACTAATTCCATTACACACATATCAAAATTGTCAAAAACATGAGAAAATCCAAAAAAATTCAAAAAAAGTTAGAAAAACATCAAAAACATTGGAATCTAAACTACGTCATCTCTGAGCTTAAACGTAGGCAAGGCTAATCTTCGATCAGCCCACGAGACATCAAAATCCAAAAAACACACAAAATCCAAAAACATTTGAAAAATCAAAAATCAAAACATTTGAAAAATCCAAAAACCCAAAAAATAGCCTCAAAACATTCCAAAAATATCAAAAAAATCCAAATATTTGAAAAAACATCCATCCATCTCATCTCGATTTCACTCGAAATAATCAACCATCCATAATAAACTAATCATCACCTTCATCCTTTGGCAGCGCAAACAGAAACAATCACAACAATCAGCAAAAGCAAGCTTCAATCGTAAAATTAAAAGCAAACAAAAATATTTAAAACAAAATCAAAGTCTTGATCATTTTCAAACATGTCAATCAACTTTATATCAAAATCCTATCAATCAACTTATCAACCCATCATAATCCTATACAATGCATGTCCTAGGATATATCGTTCTGACAATGGGCATCATTTTGGATATCACCTTGGATTCTTATCCTATCAAAACACATCCCTTTGGCTGAAGGTATGAAGAACATTGGCTTGTTTGTGTACTTGATCTTTTCTTTTGGTTTATCTTATTGTGCTCATTCCAAGGACCTCTCAATGATGTCCCCAATGAAGGGATTTAAAGAGATAGGAATGGGGCAATGATCATTATCTTTTTTATCTGTTGTGCTTGTTGGACGTTCTTGTAATATAACCTTGGTGAATACTTGCTTTGTTAGGTACATCCTAGCAAGGTTTCTGTATGTCAAGTGTGAACAAGAATACTCCTATCTATTTTTCAAGTCAAATTCCATCGCACTAGGTAGAACGCCATTCTGATTTTCTATACCTTGATGCATTGTACCACGTGTGTTATCAAACATAAGGTAATTGGCCTTTTGAAAATCCCAACTCCTTGGCAAGTAATCATCATCATCATCATCATCTCATGTCTTGTTAGAATTTCTTATTTTCTTCTATCTCTTACTTTTCGCGCTAACATGGTACCATGACAGTTAATCATAAATCATCACAATTGCATCCATCTTGCATCCACAAACCGTCAGTATACTACATAATGCATATCATATCATATAGAAAGCATTAATCATACCACATGCATTCATCCCCATCATTGCATAATATAGATTAGTTATTCTAAACATCTCATAAACCATACATTTATCATCTATTTGCATAATCATCCAAGCATCATCATATCAAATCATGTGCATCCATCATATCATCCATGCATCATCATATCATCCATTACATATAAACATCATAATCATCTCATCATCAATAATGTCACTGTCATGGTACAGATCAGGATCAAGTGGGTGTAATATATCAAAATAGGCATGAGGCTAGCCATGGCTGATGATTGTCTACATCATCAAATCTGTCTACATCAAATATTCGAGTTGAACTGATCTTGAACCTCTTTGTCGAGATATCGACCCTCAAATCGAACCTCTTCCCCCAATCTCTCAAGGGGGCAGTATATCGGCGTAATTCTTCATTCGCTAGGGCAGTAGTGGGGCATCCGAAAAAAATCAAAGAAATTTTGACTTTTGATCATGGCAAGGTTATTCTTTGAACCAATGCAACAAGTACATTGCTTCAAAGAGGGGCAAAATGTAGACATCGAAAATATACATATTGATATCACACACTCGATCCTAATCTACTAACATCACCTCATCCTGAATTATCCCTCTATCTAACCATTTAATCGAATAGCCTTATTTGAATAAATTCATCATAATTCTCCTTTTAATTAAATAAATCCCTCTATTTAATTAAATCATTGTCTCTGTGTAATTAACTAGGTCATTTCATCTTTCTGTCTTTATTTAATTAAATAATCCATATTATTTGATTAAATCTCTAAAGTTAATCTAATTAAATTAAATAAATCAAACATTTATCTAATTTAATCTAACATCACCCCTTTGGTTAAATAAATCAAAAATATTTATTTAACTAAGTCTTAATCATTTTCATCTCTTTTTGATTTATTTCAACCCACAAATCTAAATCAAATGGTCAAATCAGCTAAATTTCCCCTTAAATTAATCAAATCCTGATTAATTTAATCCTAATCACTCAAATCCTCTAGATTTTGCAACTTGCACATGAAAATCAATTTAATTGATTTATAAATCATCTATTTTCATTCAAAAAGGCAGCAAAGGTGGAATATTCCTTAAATTTGAAATCTCCCCCCAAAAGGACTTGTCCATCCAACAAAGCATTTAAGGCTCTTACATTGTCTCTTACATGTCTCCCACTTGGCATTTAACTCATCTTTCATCCCCCCTAAATATGTCATCTCATCAAATTCAAATTTCAAACTTGCACATGGATCAAAATGTGCTCAACCTTCATCCTATCAAATGTTGACAAGTGGCACCTTGCCATTGGTTGAATGTTAGTCCCACATTTCTTCATTTTTGGCATTCATCCATCTTAGAATTCTATAAATGAAGATCTCATCTTTCATTTTATCCATCCACAATTTAAGTAAAGTTACCATGCTCAAATCATTGGCAATCCTCATCCATTATCATTGAATCTTAGCTAGGTTATGCAGGTTTTTAGCTTGGAGCACTCATCATTCTTCATCAAAGTGGATCACCATCACCATTCATCATCAAAGCTTGCAAAGGAGTTGGGAAAGGGCCAATTTCCACATCAAATTAGCACCAACTCCCCCATAAGAGCAAGAGTTTGCATATTCTCAATAGGATTTAGCTTATTTTCATCTTCTTTCATTATGTTCTTGTCTTATTTCTATTTTGAATATGGTTAAATGGATTCTATGGGGAATCTCCATTCTAACTTGCATTTGATCTTATAAATTTGTTTGTTCATTGTGTTTTGTAGGTATTAGGATTTAGGCTCACATCTTTAAAAGAAATGTCCATAGCTCTCTGGAATGTGGTTCCTGCATTGATCAAACCAAAAGGCATCCTTCTATAAGCCAAAGTACCCCACTTTGTGGTGAAAACAATTTTATGCCTGTCTTCATATTGTACCATAACTTCATTGTATCCAAAGTAGCCATCCAGAAAAGACATCATTTGAGACCCATTGACAATCTAAAGTACCTCATCGAGCAAAGGAATGGGATAACTATCCTTTTCTAACGCTTTGTTAAGATTCCTAAAATCCACACATTCTGATTTCACCATTCTTCTTTCTCACAAGAACCAGGTTCACAACCCAGGTTGAATGCCTGACTGGGAATATGATTCTGGCAGACAATAGCTTATGCACTTCCTTTTGAATTATAGGCTCTAGCAGGGCATTAATCTGTCTTTTCCTCTACCTGAAGGGTTTTACTCCTGGCTTTAGAGGGATAGTGTGAGTTATAATTGATGTGTCATAGGTCTTCAAGTCCTCATAACTCCAAGCTATCACATCCTAATATGTATGTAATGCATCAATTATTCCTTTCCTCTCTTCTGGAGTACACACTTTGCCAATGAAGACATTCTTGACATCATCTTGAGTCCCCATATTATACGTTTCACATTGTCCACTGATGGAATCTTTCTTGGAATCTTGTTCTTGATCTTTGACCTTATCCAGATCAAAAATAATTTCTAACTGCACCATTCCTTTGGGAATAGTATTAGTCTTCAAATTGAATACCCCTTCCAAATCCATCTCTGCTTCTTGAGGTTCAGTTTCATCAATAATCTAAGAAGCAAAGACATCTGAACTTGTGATAAAATCCAAAATATGCTTATCTTCAAATACCTAGAAATTGGTAGCATTGTCAAGTACTGAAGGCACCGGGGTCAATTCCACTGTAAATTTCTTCAATCTAGAAAGAGACAAAGGTTGCAATGTACTAGATGCCTGAGCAAGGGAATCTATGGTTTGGTTCTTATTATGTGGTATCAACTGAATGTTGAAGGCATCAAATCCTTCGATAAGGTCCCATACTATGTGCCTATAATTGGTCATCCTCATGTCATGACATGAGTACTGCCTCCTAACTTGCTTAACCACTAACTCAGAATCCCCAAAGACTTGCAAAATATTGACCTTTTTCTATAGTTCCATGAGCAACCCATGAATCAAAGCCTCATATTCTACTACATTATTAGTGCAATGAAACTGGAGTCTATGAGTAGCAAAGAAAGTTTTACGTTTTGGACTGATTAACTCAAATCCTGCCCTAGCTCCTTGCTTTGATTTAGATCTGTCAAATCCTAAGGTCCAACAACCAGCAACTGTAGACTTCCTTGTTGCATCCCTTGCACTATTACTACTAGAGGGATCCTCATATAGCATCACTTTCTTCCCTCTAGGGTCCTCTTGAATATTATGAGTACTAATTTTGATTGTTGGAATAGGGTTGATACATTTTTGCACTTGTTCTACTGCAGTCTGGCACAAGTAGAAATCTAGTTTATAGTGGAAAGCGTTATGAACTCTACACCAATTTGGTAGGAGTAATTCTCTGAAATTCATTTCCCTACCCAACTGAATCTGATCCTCAATGCACTTCTGAATGAATTCCTAGAAATTATCCAACAAGCTGATTTGATGATCCTCATGAACATCATCATTTTAAACTAGTTCCACCAAAACTCCGGTACTACTAGATTTTGTTGTGAGATCAACATGCATTGTATGCAGCATAAGGACCTCTTCTACATCGGATTCCTCAAAACGGGTTGCAAGTATGTAACTACCCATACTCACCTCTGATATCAATATTTCATTGGAGGTATTCTGATATTCTATGATCACATATTTCATCCTAGGTTCTCTTTCAATCCTAATCTAATTTGGTACTCCCTTCTAGGGAAGCCACATATGAGACTAATCAGTTGATACATATCCATTTAGAGCTCTAGTAAAGTCACTTCCCCAAAATTAGACCGTAATTATCCAATATATCTGCAACCTATATATTAATAACTTGTTGAATTCCAGGGTTAGAGGCAACCTGCATATGGATCATGTTCAGTTCCCCTACAACGTTAACTTCAGTTCTATCCAGTTGAGTAAATTTCTTTTGGGAATCAACATGAGTAATACCTAGGGCTCTATAGACACCAAAAGGGATTACATTGGTAGAATCACCTAAATCCAACAAAAAATTGTGCAAGTTCTTACCGAATATATGAACAAAGATCAGAAATGGAGGAGTGTTTGTTTTCCCCTAGAACAGAGTCAAGGGAATATCCACCTGAGCAACTTGAGTTTTATCTTTCTCTTTCCCTTTATCTCCAAGTGGTATGAATCTGATTGTAAATATGGTTTTGGCCTTTTATTGGTTGAGAACTAGATGCTTTATTGACACTCTCACTAGCTGATTTATCTTGTGATACTGAATTTGCATTGTACGCTCCTATAACTACATTTCTAATAGTTGGAACTCTCAATAATTCAAATGCAGAGAGACTTAGCTTTAGCTTCTTTAGTTCTTCTACAACATATATGGCCAGTTGTTCTGCATTCAGATTAGCAAGAGCCTCCTTTGGGAATTCCACCACCTTATCCTTACTTGTCTCAAGATTCCTTCCTTTTGATAGATCCATTGGTCCTTGATCTTTAGAGAAGTACTGCCTAGACATCTAAGGATATGTTGGATTATTGTTGGTATTAGGATCTAGAGGAGTAGTAAAGTTGTTTGGTGGAATAGAGGTAGTGAAGGGGCCTCCAGCCTATGGACGCCTATGTGGTTGGTCCCTCATATCATATTTTTTAACAGGTTGCTAGAAAGTCTGCATCTCTTCAATATAAGCTTCTTCTTCATCCATGGGGCCATTTTCATTCACTGGATTTTCATTGAATAGCTATGTAATCTCATCTCCATTGCATGCCTAATCTGCCTCTTCTTTAAGCTGGTCTGATTCTTCCTCAGGCACATTCTCCTTGATCTGTGGAAAAGGAGCATGATTGAGTACCAACACTGATGAATCATAGGGAGTAGATAGCACCATCTCCTGACTACTTGCATTGTTCTCCACCTCATACTAGAAGATTGAAGCTGCTGTCTAAAATTCTAGATAGTCTAACTCATAATGCTAACTTGTTTTATGGGCCTACAACATCCTGATAAAGCAGCCTCAGCTAAATATACACCACTTGGAGTCTTTTCTTGATTGACTGGTTGATCCAATGGGGTGGGGACACCTCCATTGTTAGGCCTTGTATTCCAAGTTCTGTTCTATTTGGACAGTTGTCTTCCATCAAAACCTTGTCCACCAGCCTGGCCTCTATCAAAGTTTTGGCCTAAGATTGTTCTTTATCATAATTTTTTCCTCTATCATTATTATATCCTCTTTTAGGATGATGACCTCTATCAAAATGTTGTCCTTGTTGAATTTCTCAATTTTCTTTCCTACGATTGGACTACATACTTCTTTGAGTAGCTTGGAACTGATTGTTCTAGTTTCACAAATAATTTACCTCCATGTTCAGCTTCTTCACTTGTTTAGTTAGTTCATCCAATCTCTCCTTGTCAGGATTTCTATATGGGGGCCGATTTGCATTATTTTGAAGATATCCTATTGTAGTACTGGCATTCAATGACTGGTTCAATACTTCATAATTTTGCAGATATGTAGCAAAACTAGCCTAGGCTTGTGGATGAAGAGGCTAATTCAAATTTTGTTGAGGGTAACTAGTTATAGGTGGAACTTGATTCATAGGAGGTCTTGGGTGAGGAACCATAGGCAACTGAGGTACTAGATTCATGATTGGAGTGTGATTGGTGAGAGCCTAATTAAGGGCTGGGACCTACTCGGGGTGAGCAGTGGGTCCTAGGGATGGTAAAGGCCCAAATAAATGTTTTCTTAAAGTAGTGCTAACCTTCACAGCCTATGCGCATGCATCAAGTAAGGTGGTAGGAGGGTTGTTTCTCCACTTCATGAAGGTAGCAGTCAGACTGTCAAGACCCTCATAATAGACTTCTAAAGTAGTGGCCTCATCAATAGCATAAGGGGCCTGTAGTCAGGTATAGGCATGATGAAACCTATTGTTAAAGGATTCTATGGGCTCATGGACTTCTCTCTTAACATTGGTGAACTAAATATAAAGCTCATTAGGACTAATGGGAATCCTAAACTTCTGTAGAAATGTAGTCTCCAATTTAGTCAAATTCTGAATAGACCCATCAGGCAAATGATTGTACCAGTAGAATGCATCTTCTCCTAGGGAATAAGGAAAGAGCCTACATGCTACATCCTCATGATTGATTCCTCTATCTTTAAGGCAAGTTTGAAAGATCCTGATGTGTTCCTCAGTAGTTCTATTGGGGTCGTTAAAATGGAATTTGGAACAAAAGTGTTCTGGGTTCTTAGGCATAACATTATAATTATTGAAGGTCAAGGGAGATGGATTGTTGGCAAGGAAAGCCATTGGTGGAGGTGGGGGCAGTAATGGCTGATTTATGGCTTGCTGAGGTTGAGAAATATGAATGGATTTCAAATCAAATGAGGATGGACTTGATGAAGATGAGGATGATGGAGAGGATGGAAGTGGTTGGGTGGATAAAGATTCTCCACTTCTTCTCGTCCTCCTAGACCTAGTGAGAGCTTGCAATTCTTGAAATTCCTCTTCCCCTAGAGTAGATCTAGTTCTTCTTCTAAATCTTTCAGGACAGATGGCAAACAAAAATCGATCCAGCTTGCTTATATAGGACCTCCTTCTAGTGCCAATTTGTTGATGGTGCTTTCTGCATAGTAACAACTCAGACAGAATATGGAAATCCTATCTCTCTTGAAAGTTAAATCTCTATCAGCAAGCCTCAAGAGATAACCCCAAGGTCTCTAATGTCAGGTCTTGACAATGCATAAACAACTCAGTGATAAATGTGAAATTGTTGGTAATCACAAAGGGACCTTACTACAAGCAAATAATGAATCCTTAAATTTATCAGATCTAGAAAAATGGTGATACTTTCAATCCTAAATCTAACTTGAATGATAAAGAAATAGCAAAAGACAAAGGTTTCAAGAGACTTCTAAATTTAACATTAACTCTAAGATTGATAATGAAAATGATAAACACTTGAAATGGACCAATCCCTTAGAAACTGATTCCTACTTAACCCAGATAAATCTGCAATCTTACAGAAATAGTGCAATCTTCTAAGGTATTAAATATTTTCAAATCATGAACATTCATCCAAGACAATCTTATTTCAATTGCAATGAACAAATAATCACAATTTAACTAAGCACAATGAATGTAAAAGTCCAGGCTAACTTTGCAAAGCAACTAACAGTCAGCTAGCTGCAAAAAGTATGGACAAGAGATTGCTGCAAACACTTAAAGTATCAAACCATAAACATCATCAAACCATCTAACATTAACCTAACACATATCAAATAAATTTAAGCAATTTAAAAAGATAGAATCTCAAGAACCATGCCAGATAAAATTCAACACAAGGAAGGCACTAAATCACAATGTCTTTGCTTGCATTAAATCACCCACAATGGCAACAATTCCAGTCTTCTGTTACAACACTTGCTTGAAATGATATTAACTCCTAACTCTAACTCTTTCTCTACTACTTAATTCACTTCAATATCAAAACTATCTAGCCCTTACAAATGAGGCAGAATGCCATATTTATAGAAACCCCCTAAGATATATCGTCCTAATTAGGGTTTACAATAAAAATTGGCCACAAACAAGTCGGTCCAAGAGGAATTCAAAAGAAAGTGAAATATGTATTAAATGCATGTATTCCATTCAAGTCGGCTTGGAATCTCCAACATAATTTGGACCAATGCATGTAGAGGAGAAGGAGAATAATGGGGAAGCACAAATTCCGATGTAGCATTGCATTCACTACTTCCCCCTTTATTCTTAGCGCACTCCACCTTATCCTACACCATCAAAAATACCTTGTCCAAGTCAGCCATAGGAGGCATAGGTAAAATCTTAACTCTTCTCCCAATGGACTTGATATGATCTCTTGACTGTTTCACCACTTTGTCCCAATCTACCTTACTGGTTTGATATTTATCAATCAATGCAATGTAGGTAGTTGCATCATCCAACTGATGTTCAGTGATTGGACCTTCATTTAGAGAAGAATACACATCTTGCCACCATTTTCTCAACTGCTCCAAGCTAATATGCATTGGCACAAATCTCTTTCTCCCCAGCTCTCCACACTTATTACTGGTGGACTAACTTCCTCCCCTGCCTTGGAGCTTTCCTTTTCCTTCTATGAAAATATTACTATCCTTCTTCTCTTGGGCACAGATGCACTAACTTCTTTGTCTTCCTTTTTGGCTTCATCTTTTGCTGGATTCTTGGTCCTTGAAACATGCCTCCTTTTCTTTGCAACAGGCTTTCTTTATTTTTCAGCCTCCTGTACTTCCTCTGCCTAAACATCTTTAATCTTAATCTTAAAAGGAGAGCTCACCTTGCCCTTACCCTTAGGATCTTGTTCATCTAACTCCTTAGAGGTGGAATGAGACTCCAAATCTCCCATTAGATCATAGGTGCATTGCACATCTTCACTTTCTAGCTCCCACATCTTATGCTTAAGCCACAACTTTGTATATTTAATCACTAGAGTCATAAGTTGCTCTAACTCTTTTTTTTCTTCATCCAACCAGTTTATTTCTCCCACTAGTTTATCCTTCACAGCCTCATAATAATGGCCCTAAATCAAATGTCCATCATCTTCAACTTGATCTGGAATAGCCTTCACATTGTATAGCCAAACCAAGTTAACAGGTAGCCTGGAAAACTTCTTCCCTCTAATCTCAAATTCATCACTACAATTGGCCCAATAGTCTTTTATATCATCCTTGTGACTATATTCTCTACTGGCCTTCTTCTGTGCTTTGCCAGTCCTATCAAACCAAGATCTCTTGGAATGAAAGGATAACCCAAGAGTGCTTATTTCTTCTTCAGAAGCATAGGCTGAATTAATAGAAGGGAATGCCTCACTAGTACCTATCCTTAGAGGATAATCTCCACCGAATGCAATCTTATGCTTATCCTTCTTCACAATTGCATCAAAATCACATATTTTCCTTGTGACCTCCAGAAGTATAATGTGATAAGTAGGATACCTAGGAAATCTTTATGGAGCCCTCTAGCAACCATCTATCCTTATACATGAAAAGGTGGGAAATTGTATAAAGGAAGCCCCATACCTTTTGATTAACTCCTTGGAATTTTCAGATATCCTTACATGCTCTGCACCTTGGAGCAACCTAATGATGTACATGGTGAATGCATCATTCACCCTCCTATAGCTCAAGTTACCCAAGTGTAGTTGTGGATAAACCTCATAAATTACATCCTGTCCAAACACACCCTTTGTACTTAGTCCTTTGTATGGATGAAATCTTCCAAGTGCATAAACCAAGTAGGAGGTGATTGTGAAGGTCTCTGTTTGCAAGAAATTACACATTTGTTCATGAATCATGAAACTTATAATGCCTTCCCAATGATAATTAACATTCTACTCCATCCTCACAATGACATGGAACATCCAATTCTCAAATACTCCTACACTTTTCAACCCTACCACCCTACTGAGAAGGGTAATAACATCATATTATTCCTACTTAAATTTGGCTCTGAATAGCTGCTTGGGTAGCTTGGAAAACTGGGACATAGGCTTCTCCAACTAGGAATTGATGATCTGCTGGGACTTGATGGTATCTTCCTCATAGAACTTCTTTGCCATATTCATATCAAAATCCACCACATGAGACATGTCTGGCATGTCAAAGGTTTGGGCTATAGACACAAGATTTAGATTTGCCACAATTCTCCCTTGGGGACCAACTATCCTTTGTGTACCCTTGTCATAGTGTCTGGGACATTTGAGCACCAATTCATAACACTGCACTATAGGAGGGAATCTAGCTACATGTGCCAGCCCTGATTCCAATGTGCTTCTAGCTAACAAAGGAAGGTTCTGTGCTGCCATCCTTGTTTTGAACTCTTTGTAATCCCACAGTCCAACATTTGTATCAGTTACCTTTGACCAGATGGAAGTTAGCTTGCTCTCAGGGATTCTACTCCTTATATCGATCTTGATTGTTTTTGCCTCAAAAACAGAAGACACTTTTGCACTTGGATCCATCACTCTACCCTTGGTTCCACTTGTCACTGCCTTACTCAACTTAGCCTTCATTCCAGAAAGAAACCATAATAAAGATCACATGAAACCCAAGTTAATTAATCACAAATGACATATGTATCCTCAATGTAAGTCCCAAGATAATTAAAATGCTCTAAAACCTCATAAAAATTAATCTCAAAGTTCGGGTTTTTAGTCCTCTCGTAGAATCCAAGCCAGAGAGGAATTTTGAAAAATTCCCAGCCAGGCATATTTTAGTGAATTAAACATAAAAGCATCCACTAATCATTTAATCCACTGTCATTAACTAAGAAACAACATGATACATCTTTAAGTAATTCAAATTGATCATACAATGCATAATCACCAGCTAATAAATCATGCTACCACTCAGTTCTTCATTTTCAACAAAGTTTCAGAGAATTCCGCCTAGGACGGAAAACCACAAAAAATAGCAATAGTCTACAAATTCCAGGAAAATGAAGGAACAAAGAAAATTTCAGTAAAATTTGGAGGGAACGCAAATTTGTGAAGTAGGCATAACTCTGGATTATTGTTCATTTTGGGAACATGAAGAGAAAATAGGAAGTCAGGGAGTTTGGACAGCTAAGGAATTCCACAAAGACTTTGAAATACCAAATGCCAATGTTTTCTCGTGACTTCACTCAAATTGATCAAACGATCACAAATTTGAGGATCCTGGGCTTGAAACTAGCTTGATTTAAACCTCCTATAGATCATCTTTGAATTTGAAACTCATCCTAAAGTAAATCGAGAGGAATTGGTGATGCCCTAAGTCCGAAACCATAAAATTCTTCCATGAATGCATAGGACAAGCTTGGGCTTAGCTTACTTGTTCTGTAGGCTTGCAAAAGGTTCTTTATGGCCTACACAAGCAAGCTACCTCATGATGAAACCGAAAGACAAGCTCAAAAAATCACTTGGGGATCATCAATCAAACAAAATTAAACAACCCTAGCTTCCTAATGCTCAATGCCCAAACATGCAAAAATTTAGACTCCAAGCACACTCAAGACGCCAAAGAATTGCCCAAATTGAAAAATAAAAAGAAAGGCAATGCGTACATACCATTGATGAAGTGAGACTCGATTACGACAATGATAGGTAATAATCTTTAGAACCCTAGAAAACAACAAATGACGCCCAAGAAAATCACCACCAAATCCAACCAAGCACTCAGGATCAAGCACTTTAGATCAATAGAAAGAAAATGATGACAAAACTTAATGGCATAAAACTCCCAAAAATTGATTTAATACCTATCGCAAAAATTGTACAAAGAGCATTAATACAGTCGACAAGACAACCCTGACCAAAACCTAGGAATCTGATAGGACAACAGATATTCAGAGAAATCTGACCAAAACAGAATTTTGCGAGACCTCAAAATTTCTAGATCACAGTGCAAAGAAGCCACCACCAGGTTTTCAGAGTATCCGGGGAATTCTACCAAGAGTGGATTCTCCTGAGAGCAGCGAAAAACCAAAAATGAGTCTAAAACTTGAGGTTTTCAATCAATATCACAGAGGGATCACCAATGTAGGTAAAATAAATATTCAAGTTCATGCCAAAGCAAGTAAATCACCAAGATCAAAGGGCCAAAACACCAAGAACGAAAGCAAAAAGGGGGTCCCTACTTTAATCGGGGCGTGTGTTTGAAAAACTGCACAACACCCCTTATCATTGTTATTGTTCCCTTTGTTGTTATGATTGGGCATCAGATTCATGTAGATTTTGAGATTCTAATTTCTCACTAGTTGCTCCACATTTATTATTTTTACATCAATGAGGTCTTGAATGAATCTTTTCAACCTCATACAGTTGGCAGTATTGTGTCCCTTGATCTTATGGAAATCACAAAGGTTATTTTTATTGTACCATAGTGGTTTCACCAAGGGATCTTGATAATTATCATAAGTGGGGATTGTGGTGAGTTTTTCCACTACCAACCTCTTCATGATGGATTCAACTAATTCTCCAAGGGATGTGTACTTCTGATTAGGGGAGTTTTTGTTTCATTGTGGTGGCCCCCTTTTATCATTCACATTGTTGATTGTTTGATTGTTTGGTTGTTGCGTCACAATGTTAGCTTGACAATTGTTCTAATGGTTGTTTTGGGGTTGTTTTGGGTTGTTGGTGTGTTTTGTCAAGGAGCACTGATGACAACTTTGACATCAACAACACCATCATTGGTAATGTTTATATTTTTCACCCATGTGTGAGGTTTGTCATTATAGCTGGTGGATGGGCGATTGTTTTGCTATTCAGGATATGTGGGTGTCCCTCATGCAATAAGGGCTCATTCAATTTTAAGCACTTTGGAGATCAATTGGTCATATGTGGTGATCCCTTGCACCTTGAGATGGAATGCCAAGGTTCCCTCTAGATTGGAGATGATAGTGCAAATTTGTTGTTCTTTTGGCATGACCCGTTTGCTCCTATTGACCTTGGATTGCCATTGTTGTAGGAAGGAAGCAAATGATTCATTTTTACCTTGTTTAAGAGCTGATAGTTCCTCTAGACTGACATCCATACTAATATTGAATGCATAATTTTTTATGAATGCGTCTATTATCTCTTGGAACTTTTTGATGCCAAGAGGAAGGCGAGAGAACCACTACATGGCATGGCCAACCAAACTTCTAGAAAATAGCCACATCAGATGTGTATTGTCATATGTGACTTCCATGCAATGAACTTGGAATTCCCTGATGTGATCTTCAAGGTTTCCCGTCCCTCAGTATTTATCAAATTTGGGGATCTCAAATCCCTTTGGGAATGGTTTCATTACAAGACTCCTATCAAATGGATAGGGACACAAGTTACTGGGTGTCTTTATGGTTTTCCTTGTTGAAGATCAAGCACTTGTGAGAATAACTTGATTTGTGTTGCTACATCATTTTGCAGATTAGGGGGTGGGATAAAGGTGTTATGTGGTGGTTCACTTGTTGGAGGGATGGGTGGATTGGTTGGTGTGTTGGTGGATGGTGCTTGCACATTTTTCTGTGCCAAGTATGTTTTTACTTCTTGTTGTATCAACAACACTTATTGTTGGTCCTAATGTTATTGTGCTAATAGTGCCTATTGTTGAGCTTGCTACTATTGTTGCACCAACAGTGCTTATTGTTGGGCTGCTAGTTGGGATGCTTCTTGTTGCTCTTGGTATTGCTTCAGTGCTTGCTAGTATGCTTGTTGTTGGGTTGCTTGTTGTGTGAGATATTGTGCTTGTGCCTAGGCTTGTTGAGCTTGGTATTGGGCTCGATCTTGCACTTGTGCCTAAGCTTGGACTTATGCTTGTTGGGCAGCTTGTGCAATCTGTATAGCTTGTGTGGCTTGTGCAACCTGCATGACTTGTTGTTGTTGTATTAGGGCTTGGGCTTGAGCAACCTTCTATTCTTGTTGTGCTTGTTGTGCTTGTTGTGAAGCTTGAGTAGTGTGTGCTACTTGCTATGCTTGTTGTGCAGCTAATTGTGTTTGCGCTTGTTGAGCATCTAGTTGTGCAACTTGTTAGTTTTGTATTTGTTGAAGTTCCTTTTGATAGGAAACTTGTTGAGCAACTTATAATGCAATGCTATATTGGCTTGACGTATTTGTGTTTGGGGGTGGAGGTGGTGGTGGTGGCAGTGGATTGGGTATGGTGTTTGTTGCTGTGATGAGAGGAATTGTCATATTGATGATTGGGATTGTAGTGGATGGTGTGATTAATATGTTTGGTCCTTGAGAGACCATTTTTTGGGGAATGGTTGATGACATGGTGGTTTCTTGTGTTATTGGGATGGTTTCCATCTATTGTTGTGATATCGATGGCAAGATGGGAGGATTTGGTATGATGCTCTGATTGATGATTGGGGGATTGTTTTGAATGAGTGGTGACAATGGTAGTAACCCCAAACTGAGAGTTGATGTTCATGTTGGTGGTAAGGGTGGAAGTGGTGGAAAAGTGAGTGGCATACTTCCTTGGGGAAATGATGAAGATGAAGTGTCAAAGATTCCCCCTAGTCCAAATAAGTCCCCTTCTCCTTGTGAGGTCATAGGGAGAGAGGTTTGTGTATTTAATGGGTATGCCGGTGTTGTGTGAAATGATGATGATGGGTCATTCGAATCATGAAAGGTGAGGGGGACATATGGATGTGATGGATTTTGGGGTATATATTTCCCTTAGATCGTGTTTGCATCCAAATCTCAGATACTCACAAGGGGGTGAGTTTGTAGTGCATTGAGAAATTCACTCCCTTTGTTAACAATAGGTTGAGTTGGAGCTATGGATGATGTAATTTGGGGGATGGGTTGGGTGATGCTTTGGAATGGAGGTGTAGATGAGATTGGGGGAATGGATGAAATTGGAGGCATGATCCCAAAAGGTTGTTCAACAATGGTGCTCACATCATAATTCCAAGGGAGTTTAGCCCCTTGTTTTGCTAATTCAAACATGTATTGTGAGGGATGGAGCTTCATCATGATGTTGACAATTCTATAATTCTCAGGATTTTGGACCATTTCGGTAATCTCATCTTGTGTCATCCCAAAGGAATTATTGGTGATATCCTCTACTTGACTTTCCTCCTGTGGATTTTGTGATGATGAAGGAAAATTAGTTAGGGGATTGCTTGATCTAACAAGATTCATTTCAGAGTTTTTTTGGCTTAGGTCACTTGAAGTTGATGTTTCTTTGTTGGTCTCCATGTTCTTCTTGTGTTGAAATCTTGTTTGAACCATAAAATGAGGCTCAAAAGAGAAGATCTAGGATGATTAAGGATCAAAGGTGTGATGGTGAAATGCATGAGAGGTGGATGATATGGATGATTTAAAATTTTAGAAGATCTTGAGAGGGGATGCTAGACTTTTGGGACTTTTTGGATTCTTGGATTTTGATTTTGGATTCTTGGAATATTGAATTTTATTTTGGCCTTGACTTAGATTTGGATTGCTTTGATTTTTGGATAATGAACAAATGGATCCCAAGATGTTGGATGTTATCTATGGGATAGACTTTCTCACAAGATGATAATTTGACTAAGTGTAGGGAGAAGGATGCATCTACCCACACCTAATCAAATGAGATGATTTGATGATAATTCAACTAAGCATGTGGAGAAGGATACATCTACACATACTTAACTAAATGAGATGATTTTGAAGTTTTTATTCAAGGATTTTGATTTGTTTCAAGGATTTTTGATTCATGGATTTTCCAAAAAGTTGAGCATGAAGGATGATTTCAAGATTTCAAGAGTTGGTGAGATGATCTTGGTTTGATGTTTGAAAGATGGATGAAGATTTGACTTTGATCCTATGTGTACCTAAAAAGACTCTTGATTACAAGACCTCAATTTTGAAGAACATGCTTTACTCTAAACAAGGTGTTCAAATTCCCGAAAAAGATTTGGATTTTGACAATAATAGAATGAGTACAAACTGAGATTATTTCTTGAAGCTCTTCTGTAAAAGTTGAAAAGTAATATTTGTCTGAATTTGTAGAGTGTTGAGAGATGCTTTTGATGATCTTTTGGACTAAGAACTTTTGACTTTGGTTTCTGGATTTTGATCTTGCGTGAAATCATTTGAGACACATGTGTGGGATTCAATTGTTCTTAGCTTTTCTTAGTGAGTTCTTTTTACCACAAACAATTCTTGATTAGGTCTTTGAGCTAGATGTCTAATGTCTTAACTTCTTCTCATCCCACAAAGTATATTATGTGGAACTTCAATGAAATCAAGGAAAAAGCTACCTATTGTTGACTTTAGCAAGCAAATTGAGATATAATCGAAATGTTTAGAAACCTCTAAGGATAGAATCCCTAGGGAAAGCAATAACACTTGAATTTTTCAAAGATATTTGCTTCCTAAAGGGTTTGAAATTTGATGAAAATGCTTAATGTTTGTTTTCCTAATGTTTTGGATCAAGCAAAGTGTTTTGTTTCTAAGAACACGCACAACCCTATGGCTATGAAAGACTGTATTTGTTGAATCCCCACTTGGAAAAGTCCATCTATGCTTATCCTTAGTGAATGGTTAGATGCTTGACCACATAGGCTCCCCCTTACAGTGCACTTGCTTCTTAGGTCAGCCAAGCATCAGTACCCATGAATATCCCATGGCATACTTTCCATTTCTACTAAAAGCTATAAAAGTGTGGCGGCTTCAGAATGACCGTTCTTGTACCAACAAATAGATCAAGGATTTTGGCCTTTTCTAAACAAGGGTTTTAATGCGGGCATTTCATTCATGGGGGACAATCCATGTGGTGAGTGATCATTTTTTCCCTTCTCGTTGGAATAATCCTCATGATATTGGCCTTTGTTCCAATATCCACACTTATATCTTGAGTGGAAGTTGCTTGGATTTATAATGTTCCCGGTTGGGTCATTCCCTTGGGTGATTACTTTTTCCCACAAGGCAGGCCCTCTAAGATAAATGAAAGCAAGCAAACATATTTGTAACTTGATCAATCTTTGTTGCAAACCAAAGAGAGAGAATGTACGCAATATGCTTCACTCACACTTGCAAGATTTGTTTAATTTTAAAATCCAAATTGAAGTGTGTGGGTAATTACTTACACAACTTAATCTCACCAAAGGATTTTTGATTCTCAAGATCGCCATGAGGTGCAAGAGAAAAGCATACATCCTTTTAATGATATTACTTTGAGTAAGTATTTACAAAACAAAGAAACACTTGTTCATTTTTAATCCACAAAGCAATGGTTTGATTCTTTTTAGAGCACCAAAAATGAAATATGGAGATTTCCTTGTTCAATTGTTAATCCTCAAACCAAATCTATTGAGTTTGTCCTAAAGTTCTTTTTAAGCCCTTTGTAGCAAAAATTGAAAGCCTTTGTAGTGTTCTTTTTAGAGCCCAAAAGAAATTTAGTATATCCTAACCACATGAAAGATAACAAACTTTTAAGAGAGATTATGAGTTTTCTAAGAGTGTCAAACAACACTAAAGTGTTCAAAAACACTTAATGTAATGAGAGAATGATTTCATAATGCCTCTTTCAACCTCGTTTTTCTCCTTCACCTTGATTAGACCAACCTGTAAAAACTGATTAGAACTACAAAACAAGGGTTAGAAAAGCCAATTAGTAGTTCCTAAGACAATCAAAATAAAAAAGCACATGTTGAAATTCAACTAATTTAAACCTTTTACTTGACTCCAGTGGCACAGTCTACACATGTGGTGCAGTTTGAGGAGGTTCAACAGTGTTGTATGGCACCGCTTTCTAGATAGCGACTCTCTGTAGTAAAACTAGAGAGTGTGATTATGCTGGAGTTTCACCCAATGGTTCTGTTTGAAGTTTGGAAATTCTAGCGCCCGTAAACTAACCTAGCGACAGAGTTAGAAGATTTGAATTCTATGGGGGAAAGACAAAGTAGTGCGATTTGAAGTTTGAAGCAGTGTTGTCTGGCGACATTGGACTGGTAGCAACATTGTATGGCATCGCTGAACTGATAGCGGCGTTGTTCTCTATAGACACCAAAAATAGAGAAAAGCATAGGAATTTGTTGAACAACGTGATTAGAACTTGAGATTTTCCCTCATTCTAGTGCCAAAATGTAGAACCAAGATCCTAGACCTACATAAACATAATAAACAAACACATAATTAGATCAAATGCAAGTGAGAATCAAGATTCCCCATGAAATTCATTTAAATTGCAAAGAACAAGAAATGAGATGAAGAACATAAGAAAACATAAACAAAAGCTATCAAATCCTATTCAATGTAAAGAAAACTCTTGATCCCATGGGGGAATTGGTGCAATTTGATGTGGAAATTAGCCCTTTCCCAACTCCTATGATGCAATGTTAATGAGTGATGCACTTTGATGTTGATTAAATTGAACTCCATGATGAAAAACTTGCATAACCTAGCTATAAACTTGATAAAATGGATGAAGATGGATGTGCTTGAAGATGAAATTGAGTATAGTAAGCTTACTCAAATTGTGGATGATCAAAACAAAGGATGAGCCTTCTATTTATAGAAGGAAAAGGTGAAAGGATGAGAAAAATGGAGCAATGTGGGATCATTCAACACCCAATGGGCAAGTGCCACTTGTCAAGATGTGAATGGAGGAAGCTTGATCACATTTTGATGAATGTGCACAATAAATAGAATTAGGTGGAATTTGAAAATATTGAAATGACATGCAAGAGGGAAAAAGAAAGAATTAAATACCACTTGGCTCAATGCACATGTACATGTAAGAGGGAATGAATGTCTTGTTGGAAGGAAAAATCCACTTGGAGGGATTTCAAATTTGGAAGAATATTCCTCTAAAGATGCCAAGCTGAGAGAAAATAGAGATTTAATAAATGAATTAAATGTATTTTCATGTGCAAGTGGAAAAAGATAGAGGATGGGACATGGATTAGGATTAAATTAATCAAGGCTTAATTAATTTAATGAGAGATTAGATTGTTGTGACTATTTGATTTAGATTTATGGGTTGATTTAAATCAAAGGATGAGAAGAATGTGATTTAGAGACTAATTAAATAAATATTTTGATTTATTTAATTAAAGGGGATGATGTTAGATTAAATCAAATAAGGTTTAATTTATTTAATTTAATAAGATGACTTTAGAGATTTAATCAAATAAAATGAATTATTTAATTAAATAGAGACCCAGGGCTAATTAAATCAAATTGATTAATTTAATTAACAAGAGAGAATGAATTAATCAGATAAATGATTATTTATTTAATTAAGGGACGAAGATTGATGATAAGTTGAGAAGGTGATTTGAGACAAAATGGTGTTAGTAATCGGGATCAAGTATGCCGGTATATTTTCCATGTTGTAACACCCCGTCGCGCAAACCCCAAAGGAACTCTAACCACACAACAATTTTTTTTTTACATAAAGTAGAAGTACTATGTTATCAATTGCCACTAACATAATTACGAATACAAACTAAACTCCTAAGTCCCTTGGGGTACACGAGGAGACATTACGTTAACTACCCATTAACAAACTTAACTAATCCAACATTCATTCCACGAATATGAGCTCTCATATAAAAGTGATAAACGCTAAGCATTAAAATAAGAATGAACCACATATGCTAAACAAGATTACGTAACCAATAAAACTTGGAAATAATGAGAACTAATTTACTCAACATATCAACATCAAATACATATATAATTACATCCGTGAATAATGTTTTGAATTACAAAGTGTGATATTACAATACATCATGTTACAAACTAAATACCAATAACCATATATCCAAATTACAAGATACAATATCCCAACACATGGGCGAGTTACAATACAATTTACATGATATGAATAAAGTATAAATGTATACATTTGAAAGTACATAAATCTGATACAAACTGTCACCACAATCTCTACATTGAAGGTATGACTGCATAATGGGAAACCCAACGGGGTGCGAAGCACGTTCCACCCGACCACCCCCGTGCTAGGAGTAGTTAAGAAAGGATTCCCGACCAAGATGTCAAAAGTAACACATATGACTCAACACCAATCATGGAAAAGAAATTCATACACAAAGGAGATGTGACAACAAAGGTCTACTAACATAACATGACAACAAATGATTCCAAAACAAAACAATAAATTACTTCCAGAGGATTTCAGTTAAAACGACTAAGGGAGAGGCTAGAGGAGAGTGTCATCGCATGGCCTTCATGGATTATCCTGACATCCTATCACAAGGTGTCGCCTCCATCTATGGTTATCCTGACTGCCTATTTCAAGGCGCCGCCCCATAGGGTGACTCATGTGGAATCGTGCATTACTCGTGGAAATGAGATCACGATTATGCCAACCACGGCCTTCTCATCCACCTTTAGTCTTTGGAAGCCCTAACAGGTGAGCGAGGTATCTATCATTATCTTTTAGTGTTTAACTACCCATCCCCTAATTAATCAGTTAGGTTTTCACTTTTTACACTAACTCTACTGTGGGTTATCTTGACAGCCCCTTTGTGCGTCGGTGCCCACATAGAGCCACTCTCCCTAGAATTCTCTAACATACCACAAAACATGAGGAATTGAACTCTCAAGTTCACCAAAACACAAGATAGAGATTCACGAGGCAAAACCATCTCGCTATAATCTAATGACTCAATTATTCAACAAATTGACGCAAATCAATGTAAACATACACTACACCCACCACGAAAGTGGAATAAAATACCCAAAATAAATATACCAAATTCTCTAACCTCTGGAAGTTCAACGACAACCCTATCTCCTATAATAATTTAACCAAATAAACGAACACTCATGTGGTTAACTCAACTCAAAAATCTCTATAACGAAATCCATAAGATAAACCAACTATTTACTTAAAATCAATAAATTGATTAATAACATATATTCATAAGTCAAAACAATCATCATTGCACACAAGAATTTCCTTTACAAAATCAAATCAATAATTTTCTCAATTAACTCCTCTAATGAAAGACAATTAAATAAATTTAATAAATCGTTCATTTCAAATTTCACCAAAATAAAATGTACAATCATATTTAAATAATCAGTAAAATATAATACCCCTCGATTAAAATATATATGTATTTGTATATGTACATATCACTTAATAAATATATACATATACATATTCATATATATATATTAATTAACATAAATTAATTTAAATAACTCTAAATTTTGAATTTATAAATTAAAATAGAATGTACAATGAAAATTCATAATTTTTATTTTTGTTTAACAAAAAGATTTAATAACAAAATAAATAATAGCAAGCCCACTTGGGAGCGACGTACCTCCCATTGGGGAGGACGCAGCCCCCAAAGGACTGCGTACAACAGTCCTTAGACTGCTGTACAACAGTCCTTCGACTACTGTGCGCGGCCCTTTATGGGCTGTGCGTGGGTACGGCTGTAGCCGTCCCCACCCCACCTCTTCATAAATATTTTTTTTTTTAATTTTAATTTATTTTATTATATTTTTTTAAAAACTTCAAATATATATATTTTATATGAATTCTGACGAATTTCCGTAGTACGGAATTTCGTCAGATTTTATATATGTATATTTAAAAAAAAAAAAAATTCACAGACAGGAAAATAATTGTTTCAGAATAGCATAACATATTTACAGAGAATTTCACTAGAAAATCAAAAGCTAAACAATAATTTTTTTTTAAATTTAAATGAGTTTGTTCACTTTTTTTTGAACAATTTTTTCTAAATCTCTTCTATTCAACAATGGGGTTTTTGAATTTAAAAATCAACAGAAGTTCTCTTTTTTCTATTGTTTCCTCAGAGCTTCTCACACAGGAATTCTATTTAACTGGTTCACTAAATTTTGCCGTGAAATTTTTCTACAGGAAAAATATTATACATAAGTAACAATGTTATAACGGCATATCCCTACAGCCGAGAATAAGTTTTCTATAGAAAAGAAAATTCTAATACCTACAGAAGTACAGGCAAGCCTCATGCAAAACAAACAATCTTTCATAACAGGAAAGAACTTAAAACAAAATATAAACAAAAGGGAAGAACCTGTTTCCTGTAGGCTGTAGAAGTAAGAATTGCACCAAACTTTGCCACGAAAACCTCCAGTCGTAAATCTCTTTCCTCCAGAAGATTTCTCCTCCACCCAAAATCCAATTTCAAGAAAACCCTGCAGCTTTTTCCAAAATTCTTTCCCCAATAATCAACAGAACAAAAACCAAAATCCCATCACCCAGCCAAAATTTCCTGTGAACCACTTCTATTGCCCATGCCTCTTTTTCTTCCGGGAATGATTTCCTTAACATAATTTCATTATTTCCCACTACTTCCCGTACAATACCAATAAATAAAAATTAATAAATTTAAAAATCAATTTTAATTAATTAATTTATATTTCATATTATTTATTTTTCTAATAAAATAATATAGCTTTGTAAGCTATTTAATTAACCCAAAATTAAATGGCAAATTTAACATTCAACAAATCAACCAAACACTTATATTTTATTTTATTTAATTTATATTTTTCTTTTATTAACATTATAACTTAATAAACTATTTAATTAACTCAAAAATGCAAAAGCAATAAGACTTTTAAAATATCAACAAGGTAAAATTTATTTTATTTAAACTATTCCTTTAATAGAGAATATAACTCAATTAACTAAGCTACAATTAACTTAAAACTCCATCAATTAAATATATAATAGATCACACATACCCAACATTAATTAAATCACACTTAATTAAAAATTAATTAAATCCCAAACTACAATGTTAATCAACACGAAAACATTTACAAACAAGGACAAATAGAAACAACGGCAACAATGGACTCACAAAAGACGAACTTGGGATGGGAATTCTTTCCTAACCACTCCTTTTTTCAACATCAATCCCGTTGAGTTTATTTTGATGCTCGCCCTGTCCTGCCGAAGCAGGTGGAATCGAGACTCTGTACCTGCAATCCCTGCAAACAACAAGGTCGTGTACATGTCCACATATATATATAAATAATTAAAACATTACATTGTGAGAAGAATTTGCAGCATAGCAGGGCACTCGTAAACGAGTGGTGCTACACTGTCTTCTCACCAAAACTACACTAGTAATTATGAAATCAATAATGAAATAACATTTCTAACTAATTAATCACATTGTAAAATAAATTACAAAATCACTGCATCAAACTATATTACTGAATCAAATTAAACATCACAATCCAATGTAAACTTAATGTCATAAATTGAAGTAACATAATCCTCAATCAATCTAACTATGCATCCACACACCACATAAGAGTAACAATAGTAGCAAAAGTATTAGCCACATGGGGGTATTACACATGTCTACATCCCTAAATAAAGAATTAATATAATTGGTAATTTAATCAAATAATTGACTAAAAATAACTATAATTAAATGAAAAATAAGGTAAACTCTAATTCTTGGTTTTGCATGTGTCTTCATCTTATTTTATATTTTATCAAATGATGAAAATGATATTGATATAAGAATATAACAATTCAAATTAAGCTAATTTAACTAAAATAAGGAAATTATATGCAACTAAATACTAAATTTTAGATACACTAATGGAATGTTACAAATCTAAGAAAGGTAGAAAACTTATTAGTTGTTACTCTTTATATTAATATACACTCTAATATTTCAAAAGAAAACTATTTAAAATTTCATGAAAAATGATAACCTCACACTAAGAATCTGATAACTTGAGATGCTGATGAAATGATTTTTGTATGTGTGTCCTTGGTGATTCAACTTCTACATTCTTCTCTTGTCTCAAGCCTAGGGTGATCTACTTGATGGAAGAAATAAAGGACATGAAAACTACAAGAGTGTTGTAGATATTCTAGTAGAATGGAGGATTAAAAAATGATGATTGGAAGAGACTAGGGGTTGTATAAAGTATATGAGCTATGAGAGTAACTTAGGATTTTATTTGGATACCTCTAGGATATGAATTCTAACCTATTATACTTGTATAAAGGAGGAAAAATTCAAAACTATTTGCAAGATTTAACTACCTTTCCCAAGTAGCCTATTACAAACAAAATTTGAGAAGTATAATAGAAAATATGTAAGATGGAAGGCCCCCCAAGATGGTTTTATAAAGTTGAACTTTGATGGGGCCTCGAAAGGAAACCCGGGGGAATAAGGGCCAGGTATTTGCATGCATGATTCATAGGGTAAGGTGTTAGCATTATGTTCAAAATATCTTCACAGAGGGTCTAACAATCTAGTTGAATCTAAAGCTTTGCTAATAGGAATTGAAATGGCTTTGGAGATGGGTATTAAGAACCTCCACATTGAAGGAGACTCCCTACTGATAGTCAACATTTTTAAAGAAAATAAAATACAAAATTGGGGCCTTCAATACATTCTTCAAAGAGTATGGATCTTCTATAAAAGTTTCAAAATTATATGATTACACATACTTATAGAGAAGGAAACAATTTGGTAGATTATCTAGCTAATTTGGGTAGCTTAAAGCAGGAAATATATATTTTAGTTGATCTCTTTCTGATTGTAGATTTTCCCATATAGCACATCTTGTTGATCAGGATGTCCTTCATCTCAAGAAAGGGACAATATCTTAACTTTAATGAAATGATTTTATATTGTAAAGCATGGATGGGCAAATAAATATCATGTTGAATAGGAAAGGGCATCATAAATAATTTGGTTTGATATCAAATTTGGCATTACCATGTTATATTTTCAACCTGGGCTATCATATTCCATTCCTTTGAAAGGTAATGATTATGCCTATCACCTGGAGGTGCTTGTGCTACCCTCATTGGTACCTCTATGGTATCGTTATATGCTTGAAGTGGGAAATGTGAAATACTTTTGAATGGGTGATGGGACAGGTCATATATTACATTATAATTCATTGCCTTTTCTATTTTTTCCACCTCTCTAGCAAATGATGGTGCTTCCCATGATGGTGAGCTTCATGGTACTTGCAAATGTGTGGAAGTACTTCACATTTATCTTTGGCAGAAGATTGAATCAAATTTGTACAATTCGACATATTACAAAGGATTTCTTTCAATAAATCTTACATACTTCCTTCAGCTATCATTATGCCCTCCAAAAAATGTGCATTATTATCATTGAATTTGTTAGGCTTTAAAAGTGAATTTCAAGTTTCATTTTATTCATATAGTGTCAAAGTTTTCTAGAAGCATTGTCTGCTAGTGTGCTTCGTATTGGGCCTTTTCTACATTACTTAGAGACAACATGGCTCTCCTCCCATGGAACTTCATAATTAAATACCCTATTTAGCCTTGGGAAAGACTATTTGAGAATGGCCTTTCTCAAGAGGATCTCAGCCTAGTATTTAAAGTGGATTGTTTGAGGGCTGAGGATTTGGTAAGGTTGGTGCTTGGCTTGGAGGTCACCAATCCAAGAGCCTGCCGATTAATATTTCCATCCTAGGTTTTATCGGTGTTCTTATCTAACATCATGGATTTGCTTCAATCATTGAAGAAATTAGAGATAATTGTAGAAAAAATTGTGAATCCCCAGTTTCTTGATAAAAATTCTTTGCTTACAGTGGTGCAAGATTACAATTTATTTAATGAGGAGGGATATATTGGAGACCTGCTTCCTCATGAATATATTAATTTGAGGCTAGGGTTCGAAGAAATATTTGAAGCCATCAGATTGGCTCTTCAGTTTAGAAATGATTATTTTCTTTTAAGAGCTTTAAAGAAACACTGCAAAAGGATTTGTGTGTCCATAAACATTGATATCAAAGAAACGTTTTATGATGTGTTTCATCTTTGTGATCATGTTTTGCATCCACCTTTTAATTCTCTTACTAGAACAAAGGAAAAAATATATCATGACCCAAGGGTTCAAGCCTCAGGAGAAATTCGTGGGTGACCAGAAAGCTCAAAAGATGTGAACCAGGGTTTAATTGCAAGGGCTCATATAGAGAATGTGGTTCATACTGAAAAGAAGTTGGCTTGATTTGTTGGGTATGACTTCTTTGCTAAATATCTACCTCTCCTTGGTCATGTTGCAACGCAGATGGTCAAGTTGAAGCGCAGGATGAAAACTCAATCTGTGCAAAGCGTATGGAGGAATAATGCCAACTCATATTTTTTTGCCAAGTTGATAAAAATTGAATTATGCTGAAATTGAATTTTGACATAGTCATCTCAATTTTGTAGAGGCTTGATGTGCGTATACATGAAAATTATGCCTCATTATTGAATCAATTGTGTATTGGGTATTTCTGTAGGGTAAAATCTAGGTTGGTGACACTGTAGCTAGTTAGATTTTTTTTTAAAATCTAATATGGGTCCCCATTTTGGAATGAATTTGAAATATTCTATGGGACAATTTTGCAATCTTTTGGAATGGTTCGGATTATATATTTTTTGTAACGATTTGGGCTATAACTGGGGGTTTTCTTCTTGGTTCTTTCTTGCTGGTATGCCCTCTGAACTAGGATTATGTATAAAGTAATTATATATATATTAATATATTATAGTGGCTTGCCACGTTTGTTTAAAAAAAAAAAAAAACTAAGAAGCAACATAAGACCACTTTGTGAATTGATTTGAGGGAGCATAAATAGGTTTGAGTTCATAATTAGGGGAGAATTTAAGGATTGATATGCGTAGGTGCAATAAAGACTAAACTAGGCTTGAGATCAAGGAAAAATTGTATGTGTTATAGGTAGAATGTAGAATTTTAATTTCAATTTTTTTTTGGATAGAATTACCTCTTTTGCTAGTGAAATTTATCCCTTTTTCTAGTTGAATTCACCTAGGTAACTCAAGGAAAAATGGGAAACCCTACCACTTAATTGGTAATCATGTAGTTTTTGAGGATTGATAAGGTTTGTGTGAAAAGTGGAAGGCTGAGAACCAAACAAGAGCTATGTCAATCATGAAATGAACTATTAGGTCATTGAACTACCACGTGGATGATCTCACAATAGTATTTCCCACCTTTTGATCTAAGCGAGATGCTCAAAATTATCTTCTTTACATTTTTAATTTGTCTCAATTATAGAAAACAAATATCCAATAATTTAAGAATATATTACTTTATAAACATATTTAAATCAAACATAACATATTTAAATATATTAGTTATTGATATAATTATTATATTAAAACATTCCATCATAATTTAGGAATATATTACTTTATAAACATTTAACTTAAATATTATTATAAATATTGTTGGAGCGTGCTAAATGATGGCATACTAGTTGTTCGTGTCCCCCAATTCCTAACGATACATTGATTTTTTTCAAAAGTAATACCAACTTTTGGTAGAAACTCTAAAAATTACATATACTTAAAAGGAGAAAAGCAATAGCATTTAGCTTTTTGGAAAGCAAACTTAATTTTTAATTTAAATAATACCTACCCTAATTGACCTCATATAATGAATGCTTAAGAAACATCAATTTTTAAGTAATGCCCCTTCCACTTTAACCCAAAAAAAAAAAACTTCATGGTGTAGAATTAAATTTAAAAGATTATCATGGGTGCTTAGGATTGTGATTGTCATAGTCTATGGAATGCGATGCAATCACTAGGTATATGGAAGCTTCTTATTTAAGGAATATTTTAATATAAAATATTTAATTTTATGTGATATTTATTAAGCTAGTATAGTTTTTGAGTTAATCTATATTTATTTTGTAAATAATGATTTTTAAAAAAAAAAAATAAATAAATATGAATGATTTATTTGTCATTTAGTATATTTAGATAATGTTTATGGAAGTGTAGTATTTCAAGTGTTAATTTTTTTAAGTATATTTGATTATAATGTTCAAGGAGTTGAGCTTAATTGGTTAAAGCGTCAAATTCTTAATGTGGAGACCCAATTTCAAATTTCAAAAGGGACATTTAAGATGGAATTCTAAGTTGTGTGACTTTTGGTCTTTCAGAGTTGGCTTCAAATGTGGAAGTGGTTTCTAAATAAGTGGATTTCTAAGTTGTGACTCTTGGTCTTCCATTGGTTATTTCTAATGCACTTGCTTGAAAGGGGCTAGTATCAGTTTCATGGTTGTGCTTAGAATGAGCTTGTGTTGATCTCATGTTAATCCTTGAATAAATAAATAAAAATTGTAAACGATTATCAATATAAAAAGTATATTTAATTATAAAATTTATTTCAATATATTAAGTCTATTTAACTTGTCTCCATTTGAAAGTTTGAACTTGATCTTTAAAAAAAATTACAACTAAAAATACTTTTATTAGAATAGTAATAAAATAAATAATCTTTCAAAAAATCTTAATACTTCACCTTTTAAATAAATTAGTTATACTCATTAATTTTTTTTTATAAATCATTATATATCAAATTAAAAAACAATAAAAATTAACTTAAAAAACTACAAAATTAAATTTTACAAAAATATCACAAAAATTTAATACATTATAAAGCACCATTCTAAAGAAGATTTTGTTTTCCTTCTCATGCGACCCCCACTCCCTTTGAAAACAATGTGATTTAGTATTGATGAATAAGTTTTTAAATATTTTTTTAATAAATATATTTCTTTGATGTTTGTTTTATTTTACATAAAGTACTAGGGATACATTGTGCTTTTTATTTTAAGAAGAAAAATATCTTGTCTCACTAGGGAAACACCACTTTGGTATATACTAGAGTTCATCTTTACCACTAATAAAAAGTTATTTATACTTTTCATGTTTTGGGTATAAAACATTAAATGTATAAATATTATTTAACATTTAGTATGTTTTTTTTTATTATATTGTTTTTATTTGTATTTTTTAGAATGGGTTCATGTATTCTTCTTGTTAATAGATCATTTTTAATCTTTTATAGACATAAATGTATATATTAAAATAAATTTTATTTTATTTTTTCATACAAATTTTCATGACTTTAATAAGCATTTAATTGTTGGTGTGATGAAGCTAAATATTATGATAAAGAACATATATTGTAAGAAACCTATAAGAGAAGTAAAGACAATGCATATAGATATACATAGAAGAGAGCAATAAAATGTTTTATACTATCGAATCATAATGTCACTTTGACAAGACAACCTCTCAATAGATCATACACACTAAGTATAAATATTCAAGATACCTTCAACTTGGAAAGTTATTACAATATAAAGAGTCTTGTCAAAGGCAAGTGATTGTATCCCATGCATGTGGAATAAATACTTTTATTCTAATTTACCATATGAGAAAATTACAAAGTATATGCACCCAATATAGTATTATCTACTAACTAATACATATAAAGAATAAGGGTTTATAACATTTCCTTCCATTTCAAAAGGTTTATTCTCAATAGTTGATATAAGGAAATTTAGAGAGAAATTTGGTTGGATCTCATGTGTCATCTTTAGATCAGAGACTATACCATTAGACTAAAAGATTCTCAATAGAATGAGTGTGAATTTTCTTGGTTATTTTGTTCAATATAACCTTGGGTTCTAAAATATAGGTAGGTCTTTAGAAATTTATTAACAACCTCAATTTAGAAATATGTTTGAGGACAATAGAAATAAATCATATTCAATTGATTTCCTTACAACTTTAACAATTCTTATCAATAGTTTCTAGTGAAATCAAGATCATGATCATTGACAACAAAGTGAGGCATACTATGAAGCTTCATGATTGAGTCCAAGAAGTGTAAAGATATAATATAAAATATTTATGGGTGGAGTAAGGAAAATAATTATTCAAATATTCAACAATGTCTTAAATGACATGTTTACCATTGAAATTTGAAATCCCAACAATGAAATCCATGAAATACTATCTACCCATGTCATGTTGGGAGTAGGAAGGGGCTATAGAGACCATATGAATTTGATTGTTTCCCCTATTTTACATTGATGTGCATCACATTTTATCAAAATGGTTCTTAAACCCTTCTTAATGCCATCCCAACATAAATATTTCTTGACACTATCATGTGCCTTCAAAAGGAATAAGTTAATTACAGTAGGGAAGGAATGAAGTTCCATGAAAATTTGAGGCTTTATCAAAATTTTAAAAATAAATAAATTTACTCATGATATTTTTCACTTTTCCATACCATTGAAACTATGGAATAAATTGACAACCATGTTCCAACTAATGAATGATAGCTAAATGTTTGGATTAAATGCTCATTCTCTACTAAACTCTTTCATTTAGGTGTAAGATTAGAAATTTGATACATTATGATTTTATTTACTATGTTTTTCACCCATTTTAGTTGTCTTGTTGCATGTTTGTTTTCACCCCATTGGACCCTCTTTTTGTCTTCCCTAATCTTGTCCCAACTTTCCAATGTCTTACCGTTTAATGTGTTAGTCATTTTTATTTAACATTATTTTGATTTTGTTTCCTTGCCTTAAGAATTTTACCTTCCTTGTGCACCATCACCCTTCTTTCCTTACCACCTTTCAATCTCTTTGATAAAATTTAAAGGAAACATAGGTGAAAAATATAGTTCCCACACTAATCTATATTGGAGGAGGTATGAGAAAAAATCACATAGTTCTAAGAAAATAAACACTAGAGAAATATACATAACACAATGATTTATGTGGGGACAACCATTGAATATAAATATTCCACACTCCAAAAAAAAAAATGTATTATTTAGTAATCAAAGATTAAAATACACTTATAAATTCTAAGTATTTATAGAAGTATAATCAACTAGAGATCTAAAGTAATATTGGCAAGATAATGATACCTATAAAACTCAAGTTATCTAAAATTTCATCTCAAACATTCAATAAAATAGTATAATAAAGACATGAAACCATCAAATAGTATTTATGAAACCATGAGATGAAACTACTCAAAATGTGGCACCTAATTCCCTAGTTAAAATTCTAACACCCAAGTCCCAAGATGAGTCCACAGGCTACAAATAATAAATTTATTCCACTTTACATAAGTTCTTAATTAACCACTAACAAAATTTGGAACTCAATTTATTTTTCATTATCTCTAACAAAATATATAGATTATGATGTGCCATAAGTTGGTCAGCATGTGGAGCTCCTTCTTACAACTTTTTTTACATGTCATAGATGTTTTTTCATTTTCAATGTCAGGGCCTCAACTTCTAGGGGCCATAAATTTTGATGTGTGAGACCATTTTTCTCCATTCCATTTTAAAATTATAGATCTCAAAGAGATAAAAATTATAGGAATTAGAGAACTAATTCCAGATAAACAATCATGTTTATTTTGATAAAAAAATAACCTCTATAGCCTAGAAATTGAGTTTTCTATTTTATATCCCAAAAGTAGATTTTTATATTATTGACATTAGGAGAAAGGGTTGTACACCTTTACTAACATTCTTTCACTTTTAAAATGCCTTGAAATATTAAAGAGAATACCAAAACACAAATAATTTAAATAGGGACCAAGAGCACTATAGACTCACAACAACACATTAACATTTTTGTGCTCACTAGCTCCATCAATGCATCTACAATATTTAAAAAAAAACTTTCTCTAGCATTACCTTCACTTTATCTACCATGTTATGAGAAAATTAGTACTATACATTAATTTTCTTCACCTCTACATCAAAGGTTAGGTTCTTTGCCAGATATATGACACTCTATCATATAAAACTATAATATATGTTGCAAGAATGAAGGTGTTATCATTGATGTCAACTGGTTAACTAGTTATCAATTGGTTGTTGTTGTCATTGATGTCATGGATGCAATTTGTTGGTTGTATATGTTGAGGATATTGAGAAAATTGTAAAGGAAAAAGTTGTAGGTGTTCAATGGTTGCTTTGGCTTTTGCTTCTATGTTTGTGTGGTTCAGATATTTTGATCATGGTTGTTGGAAGCTACTATATCTAGATTTTTGGCTTCTGATTCATCATACAGTGCGAGTTATGTTCACCAATTTTGAACTATGGTTTTTTGTGTATCTCGCTGAGCTCCCAAAGAAATGTTGTTGGTCTGGATTTCATTTTGGTTGAGTCTTATGACTTTTGGTTCTCAAGTTAAGTTGTTATGATTGTGTTGAAGATAATTTTGGTATCTAGAAAGATTGGATCATGCTAAGGGTTGTGTGTGCTTAAATTTTTCTATGTGTTTTACACTGGTTTGGTTGACCTTGTGTTAAACACAACCTTTGAATTTCATGAAGCATTTTGGGACCTATTTGGGTCCTCATCAAGCATGTGTTTGGGTCACCCTCATTCTAATTCCACCCTAGAATGTTTTGGGGCCAACCTAATTTGAATTTAAGTGATGGATGGTTGAATTTGATATTTTTCAAAGTTAAAGATGGTGTAAATACAGGATGAGATGTTGGTGAAAGGTGTATGAAGAGACAAGTGCAAATAAATATAGTAGATATATGCAAAATAGATGCAAAACAATGTTTATGTGATGCGAGTGTGGAAAATTAGTTCAAAATCTAATTGTTGAGTTTTCGGAAGTAGTGAGCTAAAGGTGTACTCTATCATTCATGCATGTCTGCAAGTGTTTGAGCGAATTGTGGTGGAGATATCTATTGCATTGAGATTATCTTCTCTTTGTGACATATCTCTTCTATCTTCTCTGTATCTTTGTGGCAGTGAGACCTCTGGGTGGTTGACCCTTGTTGGATAGTGAGTCTGGATCTGGATAGTTAGTCCTATTTTGGCAGTGAGCCTTTTCTGGTAGTGAACCTTTTTAATCAATTTTGATATTCTTTATATTGTGAGCTAATCCTCACCATGGTTTTTACCTCATTTGGTTTTCCACAAAAATCTGGTGTTACTGTGTTTGTGTGATGGTTTTTAGTTTATGCCCTTACATTTAATGTTTAATCATTTTAGCAGAGTAAATGATTTGTGATTGATCTTAGTTTCAGTGAATGTTTTAAAGATTAAATTTGCTACAAATGATCCCCCCCCTCTCAGTTGTCTTGTTAAACCATTGGTATCATAGCTTAGTTCCTTGGAGAAGATCTTAACCACTTAAGGAAGGTTCAAGATGGTTGGAAAAATCACTTTTGAGTATCTAAAGTTTGGTGGAACTAATTATGCTATCTGGAAAATATTGATGGAAGAATATCTGGAGTATTGTGGATATGATGTGGAGAAATTTTACATGACTACTTACACTTCTCCTACTAATGGTCCAAGTACTGCTGATGAAATCAAGGAATATGAAGTGAATAATAAGGCGAAGTTAATTTTGAAGAATAGTCTTGCACATTATGAGTTGATTAAAGTTCAAAATCTAAAGACTACTAAAGAGGTTTGGGATGCTTTAGTGAAGGCACATGAAGGAGATGAAAGGGTCAAGGAAGAAAAGTTGTAGAATCTGGAGACATAGTTTGAGCTCCTGCATATTTTTGAAGATGAGAATGTTAATACCTATGTACAAAGATTGGATGAGGTAGTAGTTGGAATTCGAGGAGTTGGTGCTACAATAGATGAATCTAGGATTGTAAAGAAGATTCTTAGAACTCTTCTTGATGCATACAATGAAAAGGTATGTGCTATTAAAGAACATATAGATTACAAGACTTACATTAAAGATTAGTTATTGGGAACTCTGACATCTTATGAGATGAGAAATCCAAATTTGAGAAATGGATCCAAATAAAAAACTACTTTTAAGGCTACAAGAGTTGAAGATTTGAATGAAGAAAATCTTGATGAAGTATAAGCTAACTTTGTGAGAAGAATGAAGAAAGGATTTGAAAAGTATGAAGGTAAGCTACCCTTTAAATGCTTTAGTTGTGGAGGAATAGTTCATTATGCTTTGAGATGTTCAAAAAGAGCCAAGAGTAATAAACAAAGATTTAACAAGGAAAATAAAGGAAAGAAGATAAAAAAAGCATATTATGTGAATGAGGATGCTAGTATTTCTTTCTAATAAGGAATTTGATTATGGAGATCCTGATGACAATGAATGCTTGTTCTTGGCTATAAGAGATGAACCTACTTGTGCTAATTCTAAAAGACAGGCGAAGGAATACCCTCCGGAGAAAGAGAATGATGAAGGTACTGTAATATCTACCCTACATGCTAAACAAGAAAAGAACTATTGGGTTATTGACAGTGGTTGTTCACATCACATGACCAATGATAAGAGTAAGTTTTTTAAAACTGAAAAATATGATGGAGGCTTATAAGTTATGTCTGGAGATGATACTATTGCTAAGATTTGTGAGATAGGTTCAGTAAGTTTTGATGGAAATCATAATATTGATGATATTTACTATGTTAAGGTCTTAAGGAATAATATTTTGAGTGTTGGATAGATGTGTAGTAAAGGATATGATCTTGTATTTAAGGATGATATATGGGAAATCAGGAAAGGATCCAGAACAATGATTATTGCACGAAAGAAGTATGAACAAAATATATATCAACTTAAGGGTGTTGATGGATGATGCTCCATGACTCAGATTAATGACAGTTGGTTATGGCATCAAAGAATGTGTCATATGGATTTTGATAATCTGGCAAGGATTAGTGTAGTACAAGCCATGAGAGATTTACCAAGGATTACAAAGCTTGTTAATACTATTTGGAGGAATTTTCAGTTTGGAAAGAAAGCAAGAAACAACTTCATATCAAAGGAACAATCTACTAATAGACTACTAGATTTAATTCATACAAATCTCTTTGGTCCTACAAGAGTGAGAAGTCTACAAGGTGAAAGGTACTTTATGCTTTTGATTGATGATTACTCTAGGTATACATGGGTTACATTTGATGTATTAAATAGATTCAATACATTCAAAGCTATGGTTGAAAATGAAGTAAATTTGAGGATAAAATGCTTAAGGTCTGACAAAGGTGGTGAATTCACCTCCCATGAGTTTAATATGTTTTGTGAAGTTCATGGAATAAAAATATAGTTATCTGCTCTAAGAAATCCTTAGCAAAATGGAATTGTTGAAAGGAAGAACAAAATGATTCAAGAATCTACTATATCAATGATTATTGAGGCTGGTCTACTAGAAGCTTACTAGAGAGAAGCTATACACACTGCTATTTATGTGTTCAATCAAGTTCAAGCAAGAGAAAACAATACTATGAACCCCTATGAGCTATGGTGTGGAATACTTCCTACTATTAAGTATTTCAAGGTATTTGGAAGAAAGTGTTATGTTAGACAAAATGAAGAAAATTTAGGAAAGTTTGATGCTAGAAGTGATGAAGGTAATTTTCTTGGATATTCTACTAGAAGCAAAGCTTACATATGTTTCAATTAAATACTAAGAAAGATTGTAGAAAGCATAAATTTCAAGGTTGATGAAGTAATGAAGAATTCAATTGAAGTTGATGGCTATGTATCTAATGAACTTGATTGCATAAGGATTGAAGAAGTTGTCAAAGAAAAAGAGAAGGATGAGAAAGAGAAGTAGAATGAAGAAGAAGAAGCTCTAAGGACACCTAAATATGTGCAGAAAAATCACTCAAAAAATTAGATCATTGGAGAAAAGAAAAAAGGAGTATTGACAAGAAGCAGATTTGCTATTGGTGAGATAAATTTGTGTTTACTTTTTGAGATTTAACCAAAGACTATAAGTGAAGCATGTAAAGATAAGCATTGGATGGAAGCTATGAAAGAAGAACTTATGTAAATTGAGAAGAATCAAACTTGGGAATTGGTCCCTAGACCTATAGATAAAAAAAATTATTGGATCAAAGTGGGTATTCATAAATAAGTTGAATGAGAATGGAGAAGTGGTCAGAAATAAAGCAAGGCTTGTGTGTAAGGGCTACTCACAAGTAGAAGGAATATATTTTTAGGAGACTTTTGCTTTGGTGGAAAGAATGGAAGCTATCAAGATATTCTTAGAGTTTGTTACTCATAAATATTTCAAAGTCTATCAGATGGATGTTAAGTCTACATTTTTTAATGGTGAGCTAGAAGGAGAGGTCTACATGGAACGACCAGAAGGATTTTAGTTGTCAAATCAACCAAATATGGTCTTTAGATTGAATAAATATTTATATGGATTGAAGCAAGCTCCTATAACTTGGTATGCGAGGTTAGACAGGTATTTGATTCAACAAGGTTTCAATAAAGGTATGATAGATAGTAATCTATATTTTAAAATTAAAAATGACAAATATTGATTGTGGTTGCATATGTTGATGACATTATCTTTGGAGGAAATAAAACTATGCGTAAGATTTTTGCAGAAGAAATGCAAAAAGAATTTGAGATGTCCATGTTTGGTGAGATGAATTTCTTTCTTAGGCTATAGACTAATCAAATAGAGAAAGGGATTTTTATTTCATAGTCAAAGTATGCGAGAGAGATGTTGAAGAAGTTTGGGATGGATGGTTCCAAACCAGTATGCACTCCTATGGTGACTGGTTGCAAATTAGGTAAAGATGATGATTCACCTAAGGCTAATTAGAGAAAATATAGATCTATGATTGGTGGACTGTTGTATTTGACTGCTACTAGACTGGATATTATGCATGCAGTCTTTCTTGTGGCTAGATTTCAAGAAGATCCTAAGGAAATACATGTTGCTACTATTAAAAGAATATTTAGATATCTAAATGGCACTCTAGATTATGGCTTATGGTATCCTAGGGATACTGACTTTACACTAAGTGCTTATACAGATACAGATTGGGCTGAATGTATAGATGAAAAAAAAAGTACAACTGGTGGTGCATTAATTATTGGTTGTAGATTGGTGGCATGGTTGAGTAAAAAGAAAGATTCAGTTTCCTTATCTACTATTGAAGCTGAGTATATTGCTGGTGCATCTTGTTGTACACAAGTTTTATGAATGAAACAAACATTGAAAGATATCAAAGTAGTGTATGATGATCCTATTTCTATCTTCTATGATAATACAAGTGTGATTAACATTTCAAAGAATCCAGTGATGCACTCAAGGAAAAAGTATATATCTATCAGGTATCACTTCTTGAGAGAGAAGGTTGTGGAGAATGAAGTAAAGCTTGAGTATGTAACTTCGAAGGATCAAATTGCTAATATATTTATGAAGGCTCTTCCCAAAGATACTTTTGAGTATCTTTGGGAGAAGTTAGGGGTTATTTCCCCTCCTTTTATGAACTAGCTACACATGGAGATGCATCAGTCTAATGGGTCTATGGATCTATCTTTCTTCTAGATTGACATTTTGAAAGCTACCTCTCAGGGGAAGTAGGTAGTGTCATGTGTTGTCATTGGAAGAAGTATTTTTTTTTTTAATGTCAAAGGGGAAATCAATGTAAAATATCTTTTTCCTTTTCCATTGATGTTAAAGGGAGAGATGAAGAAGATGTGAGATGAGGAAGATGTGAAAAAATAAGAAGACGTGAGATGAGGAAGATGTAAAAAAAGAGAGTATCTACTAAGAGGAGAAACAAAAAGTAAAATCATGAAAAGTGTGTTTAGAGCTAGTGTGTTGTCTTTGATGGTTTTTCACATTATATCTTACCATCAATGACAAAGGGGGAGATTGATGCAAGAATGAAGGTGTTTTCATTGATGTCAATTGGTTAACTATTTATCAATTGGTTTTTGTTGTCATTGATGTCATGGATGCAGGTTGTTGGCTATATATGTTGAGGATATTAAGAAAATTGTAAAGAAAATGGTTGCAGGTGTTCAATGGTTACTCTAGGTTTTGCTCCTATTTTTTTCTGGTTCAGATATGTTGATCATGGTTGTTGGAAGGTGCTATATCTAGATTTTTGGCTTCTAATTTATCATATAGTGTGAGTTGGTGAATTGTGGTTTTCTATGTATCTAGCTAAGGTCTAGAAGAAATGTTGTTGGTCCAGATTTCATTTTGGTCATCTTATGACTTGTGATTCTAGATTTAAGCTATTATGATTGTGTTGAAGATAATTTTGGTGTCTAGAAATATTGGATTGTGCTAAGGGTTGTGTGTGCTTAAATTGTTCTATGTGTTTTACACTAGTTTGGCCAACCTTATGTTAAACACTACCTTCAAAGTTTATGAAGCATGTTGGGACCTATTTGGGTCCTCATCAAGCGTGTGTTTGGGTCACCCTCATTATAATTCCACCCTAGAATTTTTTGGCACCAATCTAATTTGAATTTAAGTGATGGATGGCCGACTTTGATATGTTTCAAAGTTGAAGATGGTATAAATACATGATAATATGTTGGTGAAAGGTGTACAAAGAGATAAGTGCAAAGAAATAGAGCAGATAGATGTGAAATAGATACAAAACAGTTTGTATGTGATGTGAGTATAGCAAATTAGTGTGAAATCTAATTGCAAAGTTTCCAAAAGAAATGAGTTGAAGGTGTACTCTATCATTCATGCATTTCTACAAGTATTTAAGAGAATTGTGGTGGAAATCTCCATTGCATTGAGATTTTCTTCTCTGTATGACATATTTATTCTATATTCTTTGTATCCCTATGGTAGTTATCCCTCTAGGTGGTTAACCATTGTTCGATAGTGAGTCTTGATCTAGACAGTTAGTCTTATTTTGGCAGTGAGCCTTTGTAATCAGTTTTGATATTCTTTATATTATGAGCTAATCCTTATCGTGGTTTTTCCCTCATTGGGTTTTCCATGTAAATTTGGTGTTACTATGTTTGTGTGATGCTTTTCAGTTTCCACCCTTGCATTTAATGTTTAATCATTTTAGCAAAGTAAAGGATTTGTGATTAATCTTAGTTTCAGTGAATGTTTTAAAGGTTAAATTTGCTATGAATGATTCACCCCCCTCTCAGTTATCTTTTTCAGCAATAGATCCTAGAGTTAGCCCCACATTTGAACATAACCATTTAAGACATATGGATTCCTTATATGCATTATTATTTTCCCTTTCCTTTTATTGTGTAGTGGAAAAAGAGACTATAACCTACAACTTATGATGTAGGGACTTCCAAGAGTCATAACTTTTGAATCAAAAGTTTCTTTGGACTAAAATTTTATGTGGATTTGCATCTTGAGGAGTTGATGGGAATGTTGATAGAACTTATTTTGGTTGGAGCTCATTTTGGCACTTATTTGGGACCAAAATCTTTCATCTAGGGCCTCAAATAAGCTTTTAATTATTTTTTAGGATTTTTCTATTTATTTTTAATAAATTTGAATTCATGCTTCTAATTTGAATCTTAGGTTGAAAATTATTGTCACCAGAGTGGTAGGAAGATATTTTTTAATTGAGGTCAAAGGGGTATGCATGTGAAATTAATAAAAATGGAAAATTATGGCGAATGTAAAAAACTACCAAAAAAGGTAATTTTTAGATTTTAGTAGATATAAGGGTTATTTTCAGTGGTAGAGGCAAGAAAGAATAATAATTAATTCTAGAATTAAGTCTATTCTCTAAGTTCTAAATTTTTACAATAATGGTGAATTATATTAAGTGATTTATTGGTTGCATCAATTACTCCAATTGATTGCACCACAAAATATAGTGAAAACATATCCACTAGTAGATATCTTGCTATCATCGTTTCAAATCCAATATAAATAAAAAAATCCATGAAAAGTCACTATTTGTATTTGCATATAGAATTAACATGATAAACATTGAGTTCTCAAAGGTACAAACAAATATTGAACTTGACCTTATTCATTTAAGCCCAATGTACTCATCTATAATTAGCCATGAATACTTGGATGACATTTGGTTTAGTACAAACCATAGTGGAAATTGAGCTCTCAAAAAATATCATAAGGTACATGGACCATATCCTCCATCTCACTAGGAGAAGTTTAAAATAACTTGATAACTTGATCTAGATTAAAATAACAATATATGAGGTCTACAAATTGTCATTTTGAATCTATCCAACATCAAAATTTCATATATTCTATCTAGCCCAACCAAAATTTTATGTTTTCTTTATCTCTTATTATATTCATAAAAAATATGAACCTACAAACCCTTAATTACTTCATCACAAACCATGCTAAAAGATAAGACTTCAATTCATAAATCATATTCTTATCATTATTGAGAAACAACATTACTTCAAAATATAGTGTCATAAAAATGAAAAGAGCATTATCCATCTCATAATATATGTAATGATATTATTTTAATCTCAAAAATATTAATCCCAACAAAAATGAATCAAAATTTTGATATCACATCTTAGGTGATTTACTAAGAATACATAGAGATTTATTCAACTTACAAACCAATTTTTATTTACCTTTTTCAACATAATTCTTTGGCTAAGGCATGTAAAATTTTCCCTCCAAATCACCATGAAGGAAAGTTATTTTCACATCCATATACTCAACCTCAAGTTCAAAATATATTATAATAGATTGTAATAATTGAATTAGAAACTAGAGAGAAAACCTCAACATTATGAATTTCCTCAGCTCAAGAGAATAATGCTTTACAATTAGTCTAAAGTTATACTTATCAACATCACCATTATAGCCAACCTTCATTTTAAATACCCATAAATAGAACTAATGGGTTTTCAACCATTAGAAAAAGGTACTAATTCTTAGGTGTTGATTTGATTTAGTGCTTCCATATCATCATCCATATCTTCTCTTCATAACTCAAAATCATCCATATCCAATTCCTTCATAGTTATAAGCTCATATATATTAGTAATCAAAGAAAAAATACACCTCCAATTAGGAGAATTGTATGCATGCTATATATTTAGTGGACCTTGTTAAAGAGAAATTAAATTATTATCAAATCTTTAAATTATACAATGTGATTTGAATTATGAAAAATATAATAAAAGAGTACTAAAGTAAAAAAATAAAAATAGAAAAAAACTAAAAGAGAAGATATATAAGAACTTAGAAATTAACTTAGGGAATTTTTGGCTAGGATTCCAATAAAATATATTGTTATCTAATATATGAGCTACCATTTAGTTTGTGAATTATCATTTAGAAATGATGAAAATATCAAATTATCTCTAGAAACTATATATCTCCTCACACAAGGATATAACGAGAACAACAACAGACTACTCTAAGTGTACCATAAACTCATAGAAAGTTGAAAATAAATTTAAAATAATGGGTTTAATTAAAATATTAAAATAACTATGGGAGGAGATGGAATTAAAAACTTCTATAAATTTAGGATCCTTAAAATTAATGTATCCTATGACAAAGAGAAAGGAAATGGTATCTTAGGGCCTTTCCTTTAGGGAACACCCCTATTTTGATCTTTTGAACTTCATGAGAAGCCAATAGAATGATATAATATTGGATAGTGTGTGCTCTTAAACCATACATGTGTCAAGGAATAAAAACTAAAATTCAATAAAGTAAATGAATCTATAAGCATTAATCCCTAGTTTACAAGGAGAAATACCCTAATATATATGGTAGGAAGAATATGGGGATAGCTCCATAATGGTAAAAGAATAAGTAAATACTAATAGTAAACATAGTGAGAATAACTAAGAACAACACATTGATCTTCATAATACCATTGATGATGATCACAAGGCTAAGGAGGTATGGTATAACACTAGAATACTACATGTTGTATAGTGTTGAAATTTTTTTAGCTTACCTTAGATGACTCACTATTTCATAAGGAATGAGAATCAATATTAAAGAAAGGAAGATAAATCCTATTGATCATTCAAAATGTAAAGGTGACTATTGGAATTCCAAAAATTGGGTGTATGATAGTTAAAAAATATTTTTTGGAAGATAAAGAAACTATGGAAATAAAACATGGATTTCTTACCACTATATAGCTAAAAGATGTTATCATGTTGTGTGGAAATCTAGGCATTGTGCTTTCATCCAAGTATATTACACATAGAAACTTGAAAAGAAGAGGATTAAACATAAAAATAAATACAAGGGAAGACATAGAAACACATGAAATATAGTTGAACATACAATACTACAACACAAAGTCAATACTAGGAGTAGGTAAAAGTCAAAGGGTAAGCTAAAGTGATCCTAAAATCTAATACAATAATCCTAATGTATGCAACTTTTTGACATTATTTTGTCACCACTTAAATAGTCTTATGCTACTAAGTAATATAGCTATGCTAAAGTCTTTAAAATAAAAAAAATATTGAAAGGAACATCATAAAAATTGATACACTATAATTATTCAAATGAGGTAACTATGCTCCTAGGCGAATAATTTATAAAACTATATATCATGAAAGGATAACCTACAAGATAAATATGGTATATATATTAGAAAAATATAAAACCTATTAAATAAACTAAGTTAGAATGTCACTATATGTGTGTGTGTGTGTGGAGAATAAAAATAGAGGAAACCTTATACAAAGAGAAGAATGTAACATGTAGTTCATTTGATTCAAAAATAATATACTAATGCATCTTGAGAAGAAATGTATGATTGAAGGTCTATCTTACTCCATATCTAGGAATCATCAAAAGATAATTCATGATTCATGGTCTATATTATTATTACTAGAAATTAATAATCAATTTTATTATAATAATTTGTTGATAGGTTATTTGGATATTTGAAAAACTACAAAATCAATTGAACTATCATGATCTATTTATAGGTGATCTAATAAATATCTATATATAATGGTAAATAAAAACCTCCTTGATCATTACCATGACAAAACTATCATTTGGAGAGAACATTGATAGAATGAATTTGCATGTGATTAGAATATAAGCCCCCTTAAAATATTGACATGTATTATATGTTAATATTTTAAGGTAGTTTGAAGGGGAAGGAAAAAGGAGATGGGTCCTTAAGAAGGATTTTTTCCAAAAAATAAAGAAATAATAGGCTTTATATGATCCTCATAATGTAGGCAAGGAAAATAAAGACATAAATGGTTGTGTTGTTATAGAAGAAGATGCATTAAGTAATTGATATTGTGCCTCTATAATATGGGATAAAAAATGAATGTCAAATAGTGGGTAACATATTAGATGGAGAGAGGAATAAGGAAAAAATAGGAAATGGAGAAGAGGAGTGTTTCGAGTGGGAAAAGGAGCAAGGGTGGGTGTTTTGAATTCCCCTATTATAGAGGAAAAGGAGGAAGCAGAATCTAAGGACAAGGTGGATGGTAACAATTCCCTGGTTGCCCTTTTCGTGGTTGGATGGCTTTTTTGGGTGCAACTGGGGGCTCTTGGTGTCTGATTTGAAGGAGTGGTAGTAGCTAGCATTTCTATGGATGTAGCAGTAGTTGTGGATATTTTTATTCTTCATCTGACATCTTCTCTACTTGCAATAGGTTGGTTGGGTCATAGCTATGGTTGTTTGATGTAGGTTGTAGAGTACCACTTGCATATGTTGATCTTTGGTGTGCCCTGCAATGGTGTGGCTACAACTTATTTCATTGCATGTGGTGTGTGGGCCTTCTGCGGTGGTTTTTTTATTGGTTGGTGGTTTTTTTGCATCTTTTCTTGTGCTTTTCTTTCATGGTCCTCTCCTATCATACTTGGTGGGGATGCCTTTTCCAAGGTTTTAGCACTGAGTTTTCTTGTTTTCATAAGAATGGTTGTTTTTCCAAGTTAATGTTTAGTTCTTGCTATGGAACCCCTCTTGGACAGTGAAGCTTTTGTTGTTAATGGGGTTAATTTTCTTTCTTATACAAATTTTCTTCTGCTTGAAGGGTTGGTTCTAGGAGGATATTATTTTTTTGGTATCCTTACTCAAGTTGTTTAAGGGTGTGTTTTATTCCCTTATTACTGGCTTCTTACTGATGGATAGGTTGTTTACAAAGTTCATTCTAAAGACCTAGGTGCCCTTGTTCCTTAAGGGATTTTTTTTAACACCATGTTCTTCTAGTGGTGGTTCTTAAAGGTTTCTAGGAGTACATGTCCTGGCTAAAGGTGTTGAAGGGAATAGTGGTTGTCCTTGCTTCTATTTTTGCGTTGTTGGCTGGGATGCATTCTATGCTTTTCATGAAAACCCAAGTTCTTGTGTTGCCAATGGATGCTATGTTTTCCCTTTTTGTTGGCGTGTTCACTTTCTTCCTATTTCTATAGTTAGTATCTTCTATTGAGGTGGAGATTGTATACACCTAAAATTGGTCAAGACATTTAATTAATTAAATACTAGTTATTTAATTAATATTTCATCTACTTATACATAAATTCTTAATTTATTTATATAGTTCATATATTCTAATTCTCCAAATCTAAAATCGCATTCCTCTAATTTAATTAAATGAACAAATTTCTTTATATATTTTTATTTAATTAATTGTCACTAGTCCCAAATTTGGAATTCAAGCACATGTCTACAACTTTTCATGCCACCTCACCAAGGTCACATGAAATTAAATAATTCTAATTTTTAAAATAGAATTATCTTCAACAAACTTTGAACACATGGCTTATTTCTCACACACTTGATTCCTTCATCCATTTGGCATGTTGTCTTTGGTCAAGGGAACATCCTTCTTGATTCTCTCCATCTCCACTGTTCATCCCTCATGTTCAAATCTAGACCATCGATCGCTGCCACATCACAAGATGCTTAGAAAATCCTATAGATACAACCATTTTCCATAGTATTTTGCATCCTACATTTGAGTAAACTTATTATGTAGGAATAGCTTTGGAGAATTGGAGCATTTTAGAGTTTATAGTTGCATTTTAAATCATGTTTTGCTTTATAGTTGCATTTTATTTCATGTCTTTCTTTATAGTTGTATTTTAGTTCATCATATCAATGGTCATTTGAGCATATGCAAAATCATTTTAACTTCTTATCACAACATTTGTATCACATAGTTTAGCAACATTATCCATTTATCAATATCTCCATTATCATAGAATCATGGCTTTCATCACATAGTTTCATGTAGGAACTTAGATTTCTTGCATTTAGAACAACATCTCATTTCTCAAGTTGTCATTTTAACAACCATAGTGCATATAAAAAAATTGAGAGCCAATATGGTTTAATAAATCCTTGACAATAGAGAACAATGGAATGCTTTTGAATATTTGTTTAATTGCAATTTAGAGTAGTTCTTTGATTCAAATCTTTACTATAATAGATCTCATTGATGTTTGTGTGATTTAGTATTGATTTTATAACTCTCCCACATTTCAAACACACATAAATTGGCGCCCACCATGGGGCTAAACCCCATTTTTAACAATATTTTGGAAAATTTATTCTAAACAGGCTAGACGTGACGTTTTAGCATGACCGTGAGTTCTTTTAGCACATACGACAAATCTTTTGGTGCATTCAAATTTTGTTTCAACACATACAACAAATATTTCAGTGCATACGGGGTCTGTTATGATGCATCTGATATTCTTCTAGTGCATACGTCAACTATTTTAGTGCATATAGGGAGTTTTTCAGCACTTTCAGTCAATACTTTAGCGCATCCATTAGTTCTTTTAGTGCATTCATTAGTTCTTTTAGCGCATTCAAGAGTTCTTTTAGTGCATAGAGTAGTTGTTTTAGCACATTGGAATGATCTTTTAGCACATTGGATGATTGTTTTAGCGCATCTGTTTAAATTTGCAAAATTTTAAAAATTCAAGAATTAATTGGTGTTTTCTACTTGCAGGTACTTTTATACGTTGGTCAAAGACAATATTATCAAACTATTGATGATTTATGTAGGGGTTGGCATTGTTTAATGCTTTCTTTTGATTAAGATAGGCATCTAGCTTAATTAGAAGGGTAAAGAACACCGTGTCTTTGTGCTTGATGAATGGTAGGCATATGCTCTCCCCTTAACTAGGTGACCAAAAAAGCCAGACCCATTCATTTTTATTTTTTTTTATCCTTAGAGGGCCTACCATGTGGAAAAAACTAATCACCCAAGGGAATGACCCAACTAGTAACATGCTAAAGCCAAGCGACTTCCAACCGGGATATAAATGTGGGTACTTGAGGAAAGTTCAGGTATCACAAGGATTGTTTCAACAAGAAGGGAAACAATGGTCTCTTGCCATATGGATGATCCCCCATGAACAAAATTCCTATACTAGAACCTCTTGTTTAGAAGGCCAAAATCCTTATTCTATTTACTGCCATAGAAGGTCTAACCTTTGAAGTCATCCCACATTTTTACGGATTTTAGTAGAGATGAGAAATATGCCATGGGAGATTCATGTGTATTGAAGTTTGGCTACCCTGTAGAAGTGTGTGTCATGGAGGGGAGCCAGTGGGGTCAAAATTCTAATCATCCACTAAAATTAGGCGTAGCTAGAGTAAAATCCAAGTGGGAATCCAATAAATATTGTCCTACACAGCCTTAAGTTGTACATGTTTGGCATGTTTTACCAAAGTGTTTTTAAACAAATTTCAAACAAAACATCACACATTAGAAGTGAAAGAAAACTTGATTCAGAAAACATCCTTTGAAACAACCAATTCTTTGACTAGAAAATTAGAAAATCAAACAAACTTGCAAGAAACTAAGAAATTTTCCTAGTTCAACGCATCCAACTATTGTTATAGCGCATTTGTGCAATCTTGCAGTGCATCCGTCTATTGTTATAACACATCTGTACAAGTTTATGGTGCATCCATCCTCTATTTTAGTGCGTCTGTCAAATCTATTAGCACATCTAGGCACTTTTATAGCGCATTTATTCAATATTTTAGTGCATCAACCCTCTATTATAGCACATGCACTACATAGTTTAGCACATCAACCCTTTGTTATAGTGCATCCAAGCAATCTTATAGCTCATCTATGCAATCTTCTAGCGTATTCATTCTCTGTTTTAGTGCATCTATCAAATCATTTAGTGCATCTAGGCTTTGTTTTAGTGCATCCATTAAATACAAAACCTGAGAGATAAATTTATCCCCTGTTTCACAGTTTGAGCCAAAATTCAGAATCTTTTTCATTCTAGAATCATTCTTCACATACCACAGAGTCTAAACTTGTTAAAATTGACCTCTACAAGTGGAATTCTCCAAATTAAACCTAGATCTAAATATCTCAAAGTTCCTAAATCATCATACTTATCATATCTTTGATTGTTAATTCTAGATTTATCATCCTTTCATCACAAAATGAAGCCGTACAATCAAATCAAACTTAGTCTCATCAATAGAATTTGTCATTCTATTTGACTTAGCTATATTCCTTGGAACTCTTCCAAATGAAGATCAATGTTTAGTCAAAGTATAACACTTGTATGCCCGTTCAAACAAGATAACAGAAGCAGAGACTCAAGGAAAAAGAACTTGAAACACAAAACATTAAAACACAAAACATTGGAACTCAAAGCATCAAAACTCCAAACATCAAAACTCATAACATCGAAACTCATAATATTGAAACTCAAAACAGTGAAACTCACAACAACATGGTTGAAGCTGAAGAGAATCCTTTCCATGGAATCCACAACAATGAAGGGGAAGAAGTAACTGAGGAAGACATCCAAAATGTTGAACAAGATCTGAATTTCCACAAGTTCTTAGAAAATATTTTTGAAATAAATGGGGAAAAATACCTCCTAATGTTGGATAAACAAGGTGTTGAATTTCCTGATGACTTTGATGTTAATCAATTGAAAGCACCTCCCAAAAAGCCTTAAAATGACCCAGAAAAAGTGGTTGCCCTAACTCATCAAATGAAAAACCTTCAACAACAAATTATTGACATGCAAAGGGGAACCTCAAAATGATACTTGATCCAAGAAATTTGTCCATATCATTTTGATCAAGATATCAACATAATTCCTTTTCCCAAACATTGTGAATTCCCAAAGTATGACAAATACAATTGTAAAAACCAATCCAATAGATCATGTGAGGGAATTTAGAATCATGAGTCTTGAGTTTGCATATGAAGAAACTTATTTAATGAGGTTGTTCCCACGAAGTCTAGGTGGACAATGTCGTGAATGGTTTTCCAAACTCACATCACCAATTAAAACCTTTGAAGAAAATTTGGTTAACAAATTCATCACTTGATATTCTTATAACATCCAACATGATATAACAATGAAAGAACTTTGCAACTTGAAAAAAAAAATGGTGAATCATTCCTCACTTTTCTACAAAAATGGAGAAGGTTATTTGTGAGGTATTCTCATCCTGTACCTAAAAAAGAAAAAATAGAAATATTTATTGATAACCTAAATGACGAGATGAGCTACAGGTTGGAATTGCAATGCCCACCTATCTTCAAAAAATTGATTGACAATGGGATTAAAATTGAAGAAGCTTTGGTCAAAGGAGGAGTCATAAAACTTTACAATGAAAACAACACATCAAACTCCTCTAACAACTACAACACTGGTGACAAACCAAAGTTTTGGCTATGAAACAAGAATTTGGGTAACAATGATGGAACAAATGAAAACCAAAATTCAAAACCTGTATTCAACTTAACAGTAGCGACCACCAAAACTAATCAGAACAACAATCCACCCAACAATCCATCCAACAACCAAAACAACAACCAAAATGTCAACTAAAACAACAATCAAGGTAATGTTGGATCTAGAACACCATCATATCGAATGCCCTCAAATCGAAGAAGGTTCACACCTTTGGGACAATCATCAGAATTAGCATTAAAGGAACTTCTTGAAGCTAAAGTCATAATATTACCTGAGGCAATAAATTGGGAGCCACAAGTTAAGCCTCCATGGTGGAATGATGCACATTTCTGTGACTTTCATCGAAGCAAAGGGCATAAAACCAATGACTGCATGCAATTGAAGCACTTGATACAAGACTTGATTGACAACAAGACAATATTTGTAGGACTCCAAACAAACAATGATCATGGAGTGTTCAAGAACCCTCTACCCAACTATGAAAAGGGGGAGTCCTCATCATCAAATACCAAGGGAAAAAATGTAATCTATATTTATGATTCTACCATTCATTGTGTTGAGGTGGTTGAATATTAAACCAAAGAAACATTGCCACAATTGAAAATCATCACCCCTATATCAACACTACCTCACATAAAATCAATGACCTTGTGCCAATAAATTTGATCACCAACATTGCTGAAAATGACAACCAAATCAATGTCATTAAAATCAAAGAAAAAAAAAATCACTAATCAATACAATCACAAGAGGACAAGCTGAGGTAACATTGAAAGGAGCTACCCCTTCCATGTCCAAAGAAACTACTGCTCTCCCTGCAACTCAATATAACATCATTGATTAGTTGTAGAAAATACTCGCTCAAATATCCATATTAGAGCTTCTCATGATTTCACCATTGCACAAAGAAATTTTAAAACAAGTTGTAGTGGCCACCACAATACCAAACAACTTGGAAGTTTTCCAATTTGATACTGTGGTGGGACATTTGACTACACCATACTGCTTATCGTTTTTCAAACATGATGATGTATAATCACCCATCCACACAATGTTTCTCTCCACATTGAGGTTTTAATCCATAAACATCATGTTAAATGTGTTCTAATAGATGGAGGAGTTGGCTTAAATATTTGTACTCTAAAACTTGTCCATACACTCAAATATTCTGAAAATGCTATTGATCCTAGAAGGAAAATCACAATAAAAGCATATGATGATGAAGAGAGATCCTCTCAAGGATTGATTGTCTTACCAATTCAAGTAGGACCAGTTGTCAAAGATATAGTCTGCTAGGTGTTGGATAAAGAGTTGACATACAACATACTCTTGGGATGTCCATGGATTCATGAGATGCAAGTTGTACCATCAACATATCACCAGTGTTTTAAATTTCCTTTTAAAAAACAAGAGATCACTATTGCTGTTGATTCCAACAACCCACAATACTGCAACACACTCAAAAAAAACCCAAGAAAATTTTGTACCACACAATAGGGAAGCTACAACTCCTGGTTCATCCAATAGTGAAAAGCAACTAAATGCCTTGTCAAAGTGGGTGGAGAAAAAGGACCAATCAAAAGATAAGGGTATTAGTGAGTCTACTCCATCAAATCAAAAAAGTCAACTCAATGCCTTATCAAAATAGGTTGAAAAGATCCAATTGAAAGACAGGCATGGGGGAATACTCATTTGAGAAATCCCTGTGTTTATCACAACTTTCATCTTCTCCTAAGTCATATGGACAACCATCAATATCAAGACAACAATCATCACAAACAACAACACTCTTTGATGGAAAGTTTGTAAGATCAGGCACCTTAGTGGACTAATCAAAAGACAAGGAGGTTTTGAATTGGTTGTACAAGGATGAAGAACAATCATAGGTATCCACTTCAAATGTACTAACAAAACAATATGGCAAAGGAAAGACAATCTTGGAAAATATGGGATATGAGGGAAAAGGTCCTATTGGTAAAAGAAAGGAAGGCATCATAGAACCTATACAACCCATCACAATGAATTCTAAGGACAAGAAGGGACTAGGGTACAAAGAAGAAGTAAAAGAAGAAACCAGACAACAAGTTGTCAAGAGAATCCTTCAATTGAGAGATAGTTCTGAAACAGACTCCAATGAATATGAATGGGATTCCCTCTCTGAAGAGTCTTGTCAGGATAAGGAAATTGATGTGGTACAAAATTATACACCAACACGTACAGATGGATATAGCTCGGGTTATAGACCACTTGAAATTGGATCACAACATATCAATGACTCAAGTGAAGATGATCATACTTCGAGCAAGATAAATCACTTGGAGGAGAGTGACATCATAGACCTTGATATTGCTATTGGACACTTAGACGACATTTCCATCATGATGCTTACCCCTTCCGACCTTAGCCAATCTAACAATTCCATGCCATTAATACATCCTAAACTAATTGACTGGGACCAATCTGAGCTGCTTGACATGCCCACCTTTCTGAACAATGACGCCATCATAAACTTCCTATGTTCTGATAACCTTGAAACATGTTCCATAATCAAAAATCATAATGAAGCTTCAAATGAGGGGAGTGCCAAATCTTCTAGCTGAAAAATGAATACCAAAAGCAGATCTAATGGGAAAACCATTTAATGGCACTATTAGATCTAGAAAAAGTAAAAACAAAGAGTGTATCTCAAGGTGAAAACCTCTCTGAGGCACCGAGAGATGGAAGATTTGACACTCTTCCTGAACACTATCATGAGAGATCATTAGTGTTGATTGAGCCCACACAATCCATCAATGTTGACATAGTGGAAATAGTAAAGACCCTGCATCTAGCGACATCCATGACAGAGGAGGAAAAACCTAGTTTCACTAAATTCTTTGAAGAGAGGAATATCAACTTTGCTTGGTCTTATGCTGACATGCCAGGCATAGATCCAAAACTCATCATGCATCATTTATCACTACCACTTGGTGTAAAACTAGTAAAGAAAAGGTTGAAAAAAATGCACCCTCATATCGCCCTCTTGGTAAAAGCCAAATTAAAGAAGCTACTAGATGTGGAATTTATCAGACCTATTGACTATGCTGAGTGGATATCGAATATTTTGCTAGTCTCAAAACCAGATAAAAGCATTAGGATATGTACAAATTTCAGGGATCTTAACAAAGCTTTCCCAAAAGATGATTTTCCTCTACCTAACATTGACATCATCATAGACTTGACTGCGGAACACAAAATGTCATCACTTATGGATGGCTTTTCAGGGTATAATCAGATAAAGATAATACCTGAAGATCAAGACAAAAAAGCTTTCACATGTCCTTGGGACACTTTCTGCTAGAATGTAATGCCTTTTGGGTTGAAAAATGTGGGAGCCACATATCAGAGAGAAATGGCCACCATCTTCCATGACATGATGCACACTTTTATGGAAGATTATGTAGATGATTTACTAGCAAAGTCATTCACTAGAGAGGGACATCTAGAAATTTTAGACAAGATCTTCAATAGAGTGGAGAAATTCAATGTGAGGTTGAACCCCAAGAAATGTGTATTTGGTGTAACATCAACTAAACTATTGGGGTATATTGTATTGTATTGGCTAAAGGGATTGAGGTGGATCCTGCAAAATTTAAAGCCATCATGGAGATACCTCCTAAAAACATCAACTAGCTCAAATCATTATAAGGAAGGTTCCAATCCATCAGGAGGTTCATCGCACAACTGGCTGATAAAACTCATCCCTTCAATCATTTACTACACAAGAATGTCTCTTTCAAGTGGGATGAGAAATGTGAAGCCTCCTTCAATCAACTCAAGTAATATCTGATGTCGCCACCAATACTAGTACCACCAACCGAAGGAAAGCCATTGATACTCTATATTGCAACAACTGAGATATATTTGGGAGCTTTATTAGCACAAGAAGATTCTGTAGGAAAGGAAAGGGAAATATATTATATTAGCAGGACCTTGAATGGTTATGAGATCAATTACACCTTCATTGAAAAATCTTGTCTTGCAGTATTATTTGCTACCCAAAAACTAAGACATTACATGTTGACTCACACCATCAAACTCGTCGCTAAAATTGATCCATTAAAGTATCTACTTAGAAAAGCTGTCCTAAATGGAAGACTAGCTAAATGGGTCATGATATTGAGTGAGTTTGGCATCCAACATGTGGACAAAAAATCCATCAAGGTTCAAGCCATAATGGATCAACTAGCTGAAGCACCGTTGCAAGACAGTAATCCAATGAACATTGAATTTCTAGATGTTGATGTCCTTACAATATCTACACAACAATGGATGTTGTACTTTGATGGCTCTTATACACAACATGGATTAGGTGCAAGAATCTTGTTTATCTCACAACAAGGACATACCATTCCTAAGTCTTATAGACTGATGTTTCCATGCACCAACAACAAAACCGAATATGAAGCATTGATCATTGGAATCAAAGTAGCAGTCGAGTGGAAGATCACAAAGTTACATGTCTATGGTGATTCATAACTATTCATTAACCAGGTGAACGATGACTACCAAACAAAAGATGAAAAATTAATGCCATATAAAAGAATGGTTGATGACTTCAAAAAGTACTTTGGGTAGATAAAATTTGAGTAGATTTCTAGAAGTGAAAACAAAGTTGTTCATACCATTGCTTCTCTCTTACAAATTCCTGAAAAGTGAGCCCATTATGAGCTCATGGTGGAACAACAGTTTAACCCATCCTATGAAAATCTTGAATCCCAAGTCATCTACCATCTATCTGAGACCGATGCTTCCATCTATGGGAAAATCTATACTTATTTGAAATACAATACTCTCCCACCTGATTAATCCTAGAACCAAAAAAAAAATTCATCCAACAAGCAATTTTACACACCCTAATAGTCAATGTGCTTTATCGAAGAGGTCTTGATGGTACTCTCCTTCTCTAGAATGTGATGAAGCGGAAACTGTTGTATGTGAGGTCCATGATGGTATTTGTGGCACACATTCAAGTGGCCTAACTTTAGCTAAGAAACTCCTATGTTTGGGGTATTATTGGCTAAATATGGAGGAGTCATTCCAATATGTCAAAAGGTGCACAAAATGTCAAATCCATGGAAACTTGATACATGCACCGGCACAAGAGTTGCAACCTTTCACATCAACCTAGCCTTTTTGTCAGTGGGGATTGGACCTCATGGGAAAGATTCATCCATCTTCATCCAACAGACACAAGTTTATCATCATAGCCATGAAATACTTCACAAAGTGGATTGAAGTTGTTCCCCTAACCACCATCATGGGAAAGAAAATCTCATCATTCATCCTAAATTATATCATCTATCAGTATGGCATCCCTCAATCCATTATCACTAACAACGATAAACCTTTCAAGAATCAGGATGTTGAAGAACTTTGTGAGAGGTTTCAAATCCAACATTAGTTTTTGGCACCCTACTATCCCCAAGGAAACAGCAAAATAGAGGCCTCAAACAAGACTATCCTAAAATCTTGAAGAAAACTGTTAATGAGGCTAGATGTGATAGGCATGTTCAATTGAACCCTACCTTGTGGGCTTATAGAACCAGTACCTGCACCCTGATAGGAGCTACACCCTATGATCTAGTCTATGGATCATAAGCCATTCTACCTATTGAGGTTGAGCTACCATCACTCTGGGTGTCACTAAAAGGGCTCATTTCATATGAGGATTACAAAGTGTCTAGGTTATAGGAATTAGAACTATTGGATGAGTGTCATCAACATGTTGTGGACCAATTGAAAGCATATCAACAAAGGATATCCAAAAGTTACAATCATAGAGTAAAACCTAGAACATTTCAGGTGGGTGACTTAGTCTTGAAAGAAAACCCCCGAAATCAACAAGATCGAGAGAAGAAGGGAAAATTTGAACAAAACTGCCTAGGTCCCTTTGTCATTGTATTGGTCTTCAAATTAGGAGCATATCAGTTGTCCACACCAGAAGGGGATTTTTTTGATGAACCCCTCAACAACTTGCATCTCAAGAAATTCTACACCTGAATCATCTAGTACATTAGAAAAAGTCCTGAAAAAATACAAAAAAATCAGAAAATGTCCTAAAAAATGGTTACCTTGATGAAAACCTGGAAAAAAGGCGTCTTGGTAACAACAAAAAAAATATAAAAAAGATCAAAAATCCAAAAAAAGAGAAAAATACAAAAATACAAAAACAAGAGGTAAAAAAAATAATCATAAAATTTGAAAAAGTGCAATAAAAACAAGTAGTGAAAACCTGGCAACATACACTATTTGTGATAGGTTAGATTTTCCATCTATTTGAACATGCCAACCATTCACTTTCACCATTCAATTTTTCCATCAATCTACCTATCATCAGAAAGCTCTATGTACATATCTTGGCATCGTAGTCATGTCTCACCCTAGACTGGGGACAAAATCTTGAACTCACTGGGGGCAATAAACTTTGAGCTTGAACCAATTGACAAAAAATCATGATCCATCTCCACATTGAACATCAATCACCATCTAAAACACATCAACCATCCAAATCAAACAACCAAATCAATCTGGAACCAAAAGAAAACTTCAAAGGGATGATGTTCTTTTTGAGTCATGGATTTATCACTATAGCATGAATGTTCAACTATTGTACTTTGATTTTTGTTATCATATCTTTGGAGCACCTCAATGATGTATTTCACTAGAGGATCCAAGAAGGAGTATTATTTTTCTTTGTCTGTTGTCTGTGAGTTGATCATTATTACTGTGCAAATTGTTGTGGGACATGCTCTACAAAGGATCACTAATGACATTCCAAATTTGCATAGGAAAATGGTTAACTCAGATTGTCTATTTACACAAGCAATACTCAGGTCATCTCAGTTTAATTATACTTAGATGCTTGTGTTAAATTGCAATATCAAAAATCATGGAAGTAGTACTTAGGTCATCATGGTCTAATTATACCATCAATGTTTGTACTCACTTTCAACATTTTAAAGGCTCAATGATGATAAAAAGAATGACAAATCAGTTGTTACGAATACCAACATCTGTATATTAGATCTACATGGTTAAGTTAGATTGCATCCATGTTAGTTTGTATTTGTATCTATGGGATTTCCAAAGCTACAACAATTTCACAATGATGTTATCTTTGGCACTAATGGATTGAGTGCATTTGACATTAACCAAAAACACATCATTTTCATTTAGTTGCACATTAGTTGCATCATCATATGCATACATTGGAAAAAATTATCACATCATTCATCCATCCATGTATCACATCATAATGTTTGCATCAGAAAACACAAAAAGACATGCATTGCATCTCATTTACATAATCAAAATCATTTCATATAGTTGCATTAAGAAAGTGGTCCACTAAGCTTAAATGAGCGAGTCTCTTCATATTTCCAAGAGAGTTGGGAAATATGTAAGGTTTTGTGAAACTTAACAAATAATCAACTTACTACAACCTTCCCACAACTCTTGGAAGTTGGATAGAATCACTCATTTAAGCTTAAGGTCCTAGAGGTTTTGAAGTCTTGTGAACTCAGTTAAGCATAATCATTTGCACCACATAATCACAATTCATCTTACATATTATAAAACATCATCCATATATCATCCCATCATCATTACATCCATACATAATCAGTATAAACATCACATATCATCACATACCATTTACATAATCAAAATCCATTTCACATGGCATAAAACATCATTTTCATAAATCCATAAAGCATATAGAATCATTAATCATCACATAAGCATCATCATTGCATAATCATCATCATATGAACATCATAAACACATAAAACTATGCACCATCATGTGATCATTTGATTCATAGATTCATCCAATCATTGCATCATTTATTTGTATTGGAAAAGTACAAAAACATAAAATGCATCACATTTCATTGGCATAATAAAGTCCATCACATAGGCATCATTCATAAAGCATCATAGAATCATAACACATCAGTTGCATCATCATTTTCATCCATGACATCATATCATCATCATATAGAACATCACATAGCATGCATAAAATAGAAATCAAATGCATCCATCATAATCATCATGATCATCATCATATAACATCATATAGACACATAAATCATAATCATTGCCGCATATCATATAACCTCAAAATCATAATGTCAAAGTGTACAAGGATATCCAAAGGTATAAAGAGACACATCAATATAAAAAATTGCAGTGTATCATAATGTCTGAAATAAAAGAGGTACAACAACAATGTATCAACTGAAATAAAGAGGTATACATCATATCCCAAAATACATCAAAAAATTAGAAATTGGAGCTATCATGCTCCCCCTAGATGGTGCTAACATCACATGACTAGGGCCTCCCCCACTAGATGGACTAATACCTCCTCTACCTGACGAACCTGCACCAAGATCTCTCTAATCTATAGGAAGCGGTTGTGTAACACCCATGCTCATGGTCCGAAACTGAGACCTACCTAACCAAGACTATGCAAAACTCTCCCACTGCTCGAGAGGAAACACATCATGATATCGAACCAGGTAAATTTTTTCCTCCTATGCAGTACGACATATCTCCCTAAAATAGTCTAAATAAACAACAACCACTACAACTTGTTGTAATCTCTTAGAGACACCCTCAGCTTGCTCCACTCGCTATCGCAGAGTGTCCCTCTCTATAGTAAGTGTGGCAACCTATGCCTGCATCTGTCCCTATCCCTGAGCTTGGATCTAGGTGAGTTGAGCTTGTACCTACTAAACCTATTGTCTAGTAGCATCCCTCTCTATTGTCAATACAGTAATATACCCCTGGGCCTATGCTAGTAGAGCCTAAACCTACTCTAGCTACCCCTATAGTGTTTGAACCCGCACCTGTAATGCAACAATTTTTTTTTGCTACTGTGGTGAGGGTAGCCAAACCTCCACATGTCGCCTCTTGCTAGGCACTCTCATCTCTCCAACATCCAAACCTAGCCCTCCTCCACCCTCATCTCCTCCCCCATCACTCTCATCACCATCATCGTCATCGCTACTCTTCAACTCCTCCTCCTCCTCTCCCTGTCACCTGCACCCATGACCTCCTACCCCCTCCTCTTCTAATAGTGGTACTAGCTTATCCAAGATGGTAATCCATGGAAATGGATGCAAGAACATGTACTAATGCATACTCCTCTGATATCAGTGCATCAATGATCTCTAGATGCACCTCCCAAATGACATCCTATAATACCTGGAAATGTTGCACTACTGCATCATAAGACAAAATAGGTCCCCAATCTATCACATCTATCTGTCGTCATGCATAGTAGGCCATGCCCTGGGGAATCCCCTGTACTCTACAATACTATCTGAGTAACCTCAACAACAAGAATCTCTCAATAATGAACCGGGTCCGCCCAATCAGATACATGGATTGACATAGAAATGACATCTCAGTGTCATCCTCTAGCCACTGCTCACAATCCATATATGGCTGCCATACCATAGACTCAAGATCATCCAGTGTCCTCCTCGAGTACTCAAGTTTTCCTAGCCTAGGCTGAGAAACTCGACTGACATAAATATCTGCGTATGGCCTCATGGCATGTCGTTGTTTGTCTCCCACTGGTCATGTGATTGCTATATGCTCCTAGGCCCAGATCTGAAGCAATGTGATCGCAACTGATAAACTCACCCCTCAAAGATAAACCACCTAGTGCAAATCATGGTACAAATGGGAAAGCATACAACAACCCCATGCATATCTCGTGCCCTAAGCAATCATGCTATCCAGGATTCATCCCCATCCAACTGATAGTCCCTTTAACCTGCGATCAGGGCAAAGGAACCCTCCAATAAACCCAGCTAACACATAAGGAAATGTGGCATACGCATCAACCATATCCCTCCAGGGAATCTCATAGCCCCATATAGTATCATCCTCAAAAACTCTACGTAGTGCATCAGTCTCACCCTACTCCTGAGAATCATATAACACAAGCTCTCCAACCACAAGTATCTACAAAATCCAGTAGATGTCCTCTAGAGTAACTGTGATCTCACCAGTGGGAAAATGAAAGGTATTATGCTCACTATGCCACCTCTATGCTAAGGCTGTCAACAAACCCTTGTTGATCCTAATATAGGGCATATCAATTAGGGACGAAAAAATTGCATCGTGCAATGACAGCTACATCAGGCAGTGTCAGGTGTGGAATCAAATCCCATGTCCTGGGAAAGTGCTCTCTAATATGTAAACTTGTCAATGGATCCTATCATCACAAAATCAAAAATCGGCTAATCAATCAATTGACATCAATTAGTCAATCAATCAGTCAAAATCAATCAGCTTATCAATCTAATCAGCTCTAGTGAGACTTTGATCAAATCTCGTGAGCATCAATCAATCAATTTAACCTTGCTAATCATGAGGTTCCTCAATCAATTTTAACCTCGCCTATCATGAGGTTTATCACTCAATTAAAATTCGCCTATCATGAGGTCAATTATCATCATCCTATCATTGAATCTCACCTATCATGAGATCAATGGACATCTAACCTATCAACATCGTCAATCATCATCAACACAAAGGCTAACGCAATCAAACATCATTAACAACAAGGAGTCTAATCAAGAAAATCATCAATATTGTATAAAACTTCACCAATGCACTAGAATAGTCTTTCTATGTGCTAGAAAACCCTATGCACCAGAGAAATTCATCAATGCACTAGAACAAAGGTTCTATGCGCTGAAGTATCCAATGTGCCATTTCATTTGATCTATGTGCCGGAACAGGATCCCGATGCATCGAAACATCCTATGTGCTACCACAAACAATCAATGTGCTAGCTAACTTCACCTAAGCACTAAAGGATCCTATGCACCACAATAGTTATCAGATGCACTACTTTGGAAAACCTATGTGTTAATTCATTTTTCCTATGTGCTAAAGTTGTTGATGTGCTAGAATAGTCATTCTATGTGCTATTGCAGTCTCTCAATGCGCTAAAATAATAAAGCCGAATTCAAAAACATAAAAATGCAGGGAAAAATGAAATGCACAAATTACAAGGTGGTTTTAAGGGGTACATACCAGAGGATTGTACGCTGTTGTGTGGTTGTGACACCTGACCCACTCAAACCGATGTGTGTGGTAGGGGATCACCATTTTGCTCCAAGTTTCTAAATTTCTCACTCACTCTCAAGTTTTCAAAATGACCAATGCACAAATGAATGTTCTAATCACTCTTTTTAACCTTCTAAAGGTTAATTAAGTGGCATTTTTATGGGGTTGTTTTATTTTACTTTTCAAAGGGGCTTTAATTCATAAAATATTAATCAAGTGACTTTAACATCAATTTCGAGAGATAAATTGTTCTTGAATCACAAAATTTTGAGATCATCATCAAATTATCGAAAAATCATCAAAATTTTCAAAAAATTCAAAAATTCACCAATTTATCTCCCGAGGGGGCATATATCTGTCATCACCTAAAAATCATCGCCTGGGGCATCAATTTTTTTTTCTCAGCATCACTATCAAATTTTTCATTGAAGCAATGTGTAAACACATTACTTCAAAGAGGGGAAAAATGTATACACCTAAAATCGGTCAAGACATTTAATTAATTAAATACTAGTTATTTAATTAATATTTCATCTACTTATAAATAAATTCTTAATTTATTTATAGTTCATATATTCTAATTCTCCAAATCTAAAATCACATTCCTCTAATTTAATTAAATGAACAAATTTCTATATTTTGTTTTATTTAATTAATTGTCACTAATCCCAAATTTGGAATTCAAGCACATGTCTACAACTTTTCATGCCACCTCACCAAGGTCACATGAAATTAAATAATTCTAATTTTTAAATTAGAATTATCTTCAACAAAATTTGAGCACATGGCTTATTTCTCACACACTTGATTCCTTCATCCATTTGACATGTTGTCTTTGGTCAAGGGAACATCCTTCTTGATTCTCTCCATCTCCACCGTTCATCCCTCATGTTCGAATCTGGACCGTCGATCGTTGCCACATCACAAGATGCTTGGAAAATCCTATAAATACAACCCTTTTCCATAGTATTTTGCATCCCACATTTGAGTAAACTTATTATGCAGGAATAGCTTTGGATCATTGGAGCATTTTAGAGTTTATAGTTGCATTTTAAATCATGTTTTGCTTTATAGTTGCATTTTATTTCATATCTTGCTTTATAGTTGCATTTTAGTTCATCATATCAATGGTAATTTGAGCATATGCAAAATTATTTCAACTTCTTATCACAAAATTTGTATCACATAGTTTAGCAACATTATCCATTTATCAATATCTCCATTATCATAGAATCATGGCTTTCATCACATAGTTTCATGTAGGAACTTAGATTTCTTGCACTTAGAACAACATATCATTTCTCAAGTTGTCATTTTAACAAACATAGTGCATATACAAAATCTGAGAGCCAATATGGTTTAATAAATCCTTGAGAATAGAGAACAATGGAACATTTTTGAAGATTTGTTTAACTGCAATTTAAAGTAGTTCTTCGATTCAAATCTTTATTATAATATGTCTCATTGATGTCTGTGTGCTTTAGTATTGATTTGCTAACTCTCCCACATTTCACACACATAGAGACTGCTCCTATTTAGGTGGAGACCTTTCCTGTTGGGATGGATTTGGGTTCTATTGATGGGGGGAGTTCGCTTTTCTCCTACTAGTTTTCTCTCCAACTCCTATAGAGGTAGAGGTCATTACTATTGAGGTGGATCTTGAGTTTGCTAAGGAGAAGTGGCTATAGTGGAAAGGGTTTTAATATCATCTTCTCCTATAGATGGGAGCTCTTTCCTATTGAGGTGGAGATTGGTTTTGCAAGTTGGGATGGGTGACCTATTGCAAGGGGGTTGTTGCTTCCTCATGTTCTATTGTGCCTTCTAAACCTTATATTGAGGTGGGTATTTTTAATGTGAAGGAGATGCTGAAAGGGAGCTCTTGCTACCCTCTTTTTTAGTTCTCTTTTGTAGAACCTAGTTGGGTGATGTGGGTGTTCTGCATCACTAAGTTTGTTGATTTTCTTAGCTTATTTGTGGTTTTTCTGAGTAGTTGGTTAGATGTGGCCTAGCTGTTTTAAGAAATTTTTGTGTTCAGTTAGGGTTTTAGGTCCCTGTAAAACCTAGTTGTAAAGGGTTCAAGGTTCCCTTCAAAACCTATTTTTTATAGCAGGGTGATCCCACAATACTAGTTTACGATTTTTTAGAGATCCTGATTTTTGTTGAAATCACATTTTTTTAGAAAATATAATGAATTAAAGCCTTGAAAATTTCCATTTAAAGGATTCCAATTGAAGAGGGTTTGATTAAACCACCTTAGATAAAACCCCCTTGTATAGAACCCCGCTAGTTTTAAACCATACCTATAATGGAGTCTCCTTTACACCTATCAAAATGCTAATAAAAACCACTTTTGATTTACCTTTAGGGGATCAAATGAATTCATTTAAAATTTATTTTCTGTAAGTATGTAGTCCTTATTATAAGCTTCCCAAAAATTATAATTTTAAATAAATTTAATTTTGTTATTATATTTATTTTTTATTTCTTGTGAATGAAGGTTTTTCACCAAAAATAAAACTCTTTGTTCTGCACATGTGCAAAAATAGTAGATTATTAGAAAAAATTTGAAAAATACCAATGCACTAGATATTGATGTCCCTGATCCAACAAAATAAAATAAAATTGATACGTACAAAAAAATTTATGTTTTAGCCAGCAAATCATGTCTAAATTGTAATTGGTTTGACTTTGAAACTTAATTAAGAAAAAAATATTCAATGAAATGCTATGAAACCGATTCCATGCACTAGATATCATAGTTACAAATTTAAATTCAAAAAAATTAGAATTTTATCCTTCATAGAAAAAAAGTTGTGTTAGCCAATAACGCCACTCTTTAAAAATGGTGTTTACTATTAAAAACTAGTTTTCAAAGGAGATGGAAAAAGAAGTGCAATATGATTCCAGACAAAATGCCACAAATCACTAGTTTTCATCATCTTCAAATTCCTCACGGTTTAGCCACTATAGGTGCCTGAAAGTAAATATCTAGTTAAAAAACTTTAGTTCAATGTCCAGTTTGGCCAAAAATTGTAAACTAGTATTGTGGGATCACCCAGCATGGGTAGTCTAGTTTATCTTTTGGTGGTTGTTGTTGTTAGGATGATGATTGTATGTGGTTTATCTATTAGTAGAGTAATTTATTTTGATAGGGTTTTAGGTCCCTTCAAAACTTTTTTGTAGAGGGTTTCAAGTCCCTTCAATCTATTTTTTCCCTCTAATAAAAAAATTTAGGAAAACATGAGAAAATAGAAGAGATCAAGATAGAGGTAGTCTTAATATAATTCAATAGTAATTGAAATGTTGGAGGTGATATCAAAGTAAAAACAAAGGTAAGATAAATATCATAATAGATATATTTCAATAAGATGATAATGGTCATTCTCATATGAGGATGGAGGTGATCTCATTTCCATAATAAAGGTAGTAAGAAAGAAGGAATAATACATATAATGCAGAATAAACTAGATATATGTGATTCTTAATATCTTGTATCATGTATAAGGAATGGTGATGGCACATATCTCAATAAGATTTTATATTTTATCTTCAAATTCTTGACATTGGTTGGTGGAATAGCCTAGTGCTTGATGATATGTACATGAAAGAAGCTATAATTATTTTTGTTTAAGAAATTTTGTATGTGTGGGAGGAGCGTAAGTGATCAAGTGGGATTGTAGGAGCATAGGTAGAATATGTTCAAGAGGATTAATAAGTTGTGTAAGAAGAATCATCCTTTTTTAATGGAATAGAAGAGGGTTGGATATTTTGAATATTTTTAGAAAAAGTAGATGGAGAAGGAATTAACCATTATTTCTATGAAAAAATGGTAATTTATAAAATGAATTCATGGAGATATTAGGAGACAAAGAAAGAGGATATTTACATAGAGGAGAAGGCTAGTAACCTAAGCCCACAATAAAAATGCATTCATATGTTCTAAAAAGATATCAAATCATTTCCCCATTAACCAAAGACTATTTTCATTACATTCATGTTTAGGAATAATTATAAATCAAGGATTTTAATGGTTTTCTAATTCAATAAGAGGAAGATAGAAATCATTTGCATTATCAAAATGCGATGTATGTTCAAATGTTCAAGAAGTAGCAATAAAATAAAATAAATGAAGGAATGATTATTCCATAAGATTGTGGGTCCATGTTCTATATAGAGATGTCATAGTGAATATGGTCAACCTTCTATCCACTAGTTTAAGAAGGGGTGAAATATAAGGATTTTGGGTTATGGGACATTAACCTTGCAAACCTATTTCATTCATTTTTATCCATGTTTCTTGGAATGTGTTCTAGGGGACATGAGAGAAATTCATTAAATATTGGCATATTGTGATTATATTTTTAAGAGGTAATTTAATGTTGGTGGAGGTTACACATCACTATAAGATAAAATATCAAGTTCCTAGGAATCCAAATTAGGAATGTTAAAGGTCTTGAGTGGGGTACCCAAGTCTAGAGGGCAAAAATTAGTGTTCCATCTAGAAGTTCAAGAGTCACCAAGTATCCTAAAAGACAAAAGTGAAGAGGCTATGGGTTATGTATCCATGGAGCCTTGTTCATTTTATTTAATGCTTTATCATGACTCTTGGTCTTCCAAGAAAGGGTTTTGGGTTTTTTCAAGTGGTTTTGGAACCTCTTGTTTTGGTTTGGGGTCATCCCACCATAATGAGTCTCAAACTTGGGACATCTTGATTTTTTCCTAAAATAACATATTTTTTAGAAACACTAGTTATTTAAGCCTTAAGGGATTCCATCTAAAGGGTTTTAATTGAAGAGGGTTAGATAAGACCCAATTAGATCAAACCCCCTAGGATATAACCCGTCTAGTCTTAAATCATACCTATAATGGAGTCTCCTTCACACCTATCAAAATCTTGGAAAAAAAAAAAAATTTATTTACCTTTTGAGGGATTAAGTAAAGTCATTTAGAAATTATGTTTCGTAAGTATATAGCTCTTATTCTAAGCTTTCCAAAAAGTATAATTTTAAATATTTTAAATTTTACTAATATATTTATATTTTATTTCTTGTGAATTTTATTTTTTCACTAAAAATCAAGGTATTTGTTCCACACATGGAAAAATAGAAAAAAAGAGAAAAAAATCTAAAATATATGTGTGAACTAGGTATTGATGTTTTTGTTTCATCAAAAGAACAAAAAATATTTTTAATACATAGAAAACAATTTATGCATGATGACATACACCTATGTCCAAATTATAATTACTTTGACTTCAAAAAATAATTAAAAACACCTATCCAAGAAACTTATGAAAAAATATCCATGCCCTAGATATTGATGCTTAAAATTTATATTTTAAAAATTATAATTGTATCCTTTCAATAAAAAATTTGTGTGACAATATAAACATCACTTTCATTTTCTAAATTTCAGAGAAATGGAGCTATCTGTTGGCAAGAAAATCGTTGGGATGAAGAATGACTTGGTGACGGGCTTGAGTGATTTGAATTTGAACTCACTCCTTGGAAATCATGGCGACTTTCAGTTTGGTCAGTCTATGGATTTGGGGCTTTCTGTTGTTGCTGTTGGAAAGGATGGATCATGTGGTGTAGATGTGTTGGTGCTTTCTGGTGGTGTTTCTAGGAAGGACGGGTTGTGTGGTGAGGATGTGGTCAAAGATGCTTTTTTTGAGGGTAAGTGTGTGGTTGAGGCTTTCAAGGAGGCTTTTTTCGGTTGTCCATCAATGTAGGCACTTCCAAAGGATCCTGGGGGTTATGTGAGCACTGGTGATAATGGGTGGGCCCCAACTAGGGAATCATATGTGGCTAATATGAGAAATCCCCAGATTGAGCACGTTTCGGTGGGAAATAGCTAGCTGGTAGGGCAGTCATCTTTACTGGGGCAGAGATGGGATGACCTTTTTTCCTCAAAAATTAAAGGCAAGGGTGTTGCATCTGAATCAGTGTCTTCGTCTAACATTGAAGGTGGCTTTTCCTTGTCCATTCTGGATTCTCTTGTAGACAAAAATATAGCTAGAATGGACTTTTCGCTGGTAGGAAAGTTTTTAGGTCCCCAACCTAATATTGAGGAGGTCTGCACTTGGGTTCATAAGAAGTGGGATTTGAAGAGCCAGGTCGAAGTTGTGGCTATGGATAAAGGATTTTTTCCTTTTCCTTTTCCTGTGATGAAGACCTGAGGGCAATTTTTGCAAAAGGATCATGGTCTTTTTGGTGTCTTACTTTGGTTTTATGCCCTTGGGAGCCTGGGATGGATCTATCCAAGTTCCTTTTTCATTCAACCCCTATGTGGGTAAAGTTGTCAAACCTGCCTTTGGAATACTGGGATGAAGATGTGTTTAAGGCAGTGGCTAAGTCATTTGGGCGGTTAGTCTCTATTGATGATGCCACTCTCTTTAGAAGGCATTTGGATGCAACAATATTTTATGTCATGATTGATCAAGATGTTGAGATGCCAAATTTTTTTGACATCAATTCAAAGGTGGGTTACTAGAAGCAAAAAAAATTATTTGAAAAAATTATGTTTGCGTGCTTCAAATGCAAAAAAGCAAGCCACTGGGCTAAGGATTTCCCTGCTAAGGTGGCTCCGCCTAAGGTTGTTCCCTAAACTAATGTTTGGAAGTTCAAGGAGGCCAAGGGGACTTTGGTTCCAATAGAGCAAGGTGAGTCAGCTACTGGTAATGGCTTGGAGGGTGAAGTTAATATTGAAGATCACTTTTTCCTTCACCTTGAGGTTGACAAGGAGACTAAGAAAAAATTGGACGAAGCTACTGGACAGTCTGTGGAATAGGATGTGGATCATGTATCAGATACTTTATGCTCCCCTAAATGCACCATTCTAGAGCCTACTATTGCCCTATCTTCCCCACTTGACCATACTTCTAGGCTGGTGGTTGGAGATGGCACTTTGGTGGTTGCAGATACTAGGAGTAAGGATGAAGAAGGTTATATTCCTTTGAGGGGAAGGAAGAAGAATTATTCTACTTCTCCTCCTCCCCAACACCATAAAGGTGTTACCACGAGAAGGCAGAAAGTGGATTGTGGGTCTGAACAGAGGGGCTAAGGGAGACCCTCTCTATAGAAAAGTAGGGAGAGGGGTTGCAAGTAGGATATTGCAGAAGGGGTTCAAAAATCCCTCTTGGAACTGTGCTCGAAGAGAACCCCCTCATCGTTCAAATGAAGATTATTTCCTAGAACATCAGGGGGTTGAATAATATGCATAGAAAAGACCTCCTAAAGAACTTGGTCTGGGACCATAAGAAGGACTCATTCAAGAAATGAAGATGCAAATTGATAAGTTGGAAGCATTAAAGAATCTATTTTTTAAGGACTGTGGATTTCATGGGGTTATCTTTGGGAGAGCTTTGGGTGGCATTGCTACTTTTTGGAATGCTAGGTTGATTAAAGGTTTCCCAATTGTAGATGGTCTTAACCATGTGGAGACAAAGTTTTTTTTGATTAGGGATTCTTACTCTTGGGTTATCTCCAATGTGTATGATCCTAATTTGAAGAGGGCTAGGAAGAAGTTATGGGATGACCTTGGGTGTCTTCAAGCTAATTTTTTGGATAGCCCCTGGCTAGTTATGGGAGATTTCAACACTCCTCTTTGTGATAATGAGAAAGTGGGTGGTTCACAAGCCAATCCTGATGGCCACCTGGATTTAAGAATGCTCATTGATGATAATGCTCTCATTGATGTGAAGATGACTAGGGCTAAGTTTACTTGGTCCAACAGGCATGTTGGTGTGGGAAATATTCAAGTTAGGCTAGATAGAGCTTTGACAACAACATCTTGGTTTGTTTATTTTGCTTGTTCCCTATCCTCTATTATGAGATGCGAGTCTAACCATTTATCTATCTCTTTTGTGTTTGATAAGCTTGTGGGTAAGAATCATTTTCCTTTTTTATTTGAAGCCATGTGGTTGAGGGATCCAAGGTTTATGGATTGTATTAAGAATTGGTGGCAAGTGAATATTGATGGCAGTGCAATGTTTAGAGTAGCCAAAAAGTTGACTTTTGTAAAGAGAAATATCAAGAAATGGAATAGATAATTGTTTGGTCATATTTTTTATTCTAAGAATTATACTATTCAAAGGATGGATATTATTCAAGATGAAATTCACTCAAAGGGTTTATCAGAGGATCTCCAGATGTAGGAGGATGGCCTTCTTTCCCAACTGCATGACATTGTTGTAAAAGAGGAAGATTTTTGGAGGCAGAGATCCCATGCAATTTGGTTAAAGTATGGGGAACACAACTCCAAGTTCTTTCACCTTACTACCCTAAGGAATAAGTCATCAAATAGAATCTCCTTAGTTATGGTTGATGGTTTGTTGTTGGAGGATGAGGAGGCTATTAGGAGAGTGCCTACTAACTTCTTTGAGCAACTGCTTAAGGATGATCTTGTGTGGGACCAAAATAGTGTGGAGGATTCTTTGGAAGTTATCCCCCATCTAGTTTTGGAGGACCTAAATAGGGAGCTAACTACTATCCCTTTTGCTTTGGAAATAAAGGATGTGGTCTTTTCTTTTGAGGAAAATAAGGCCCCTGGGCCTAATGGTTTTCCTTTTCTATTCTTTCAATCGTGTTGGGAGATTGTTGTAGAAGATGTGTTAATGCCACTAAGGAATTCTTTGGCTCTAGAAGATTACTTAGAGAGCTAAATGTGACTTTTATTTTCATGATTCCCAAATCTGTTGATGCTAATAGCTTTGGTGAGTATCATCTGATCAATCTCTATAACTCCATTTACAATTTTTTTTAAAGGTTCTTGCCACTAGATTGCAAAAGTGTCTCTTGAAGCTTATCTCTAAACAACAAAGTGGTTTTGTTAAGGTTCGTTAGATCCTGGATTCTATAATAACTGTTCATGAACTTTCCCATTCTATTAATGCTTCTAAGAATCCAGGATTCTTCCTGAAACTGGATCTTCTCAAAGCTTATGATATGGTAAACTAGAGATTTATGTTGGAGGTGTTGGAATGATTTGGTTTGTATTAGAAGTTTCTTCAGCTTGTTGATCAACTCATCTCTAGTTCATCTTTTGTTGTGTTGGTAAATGGTTCTCCTTCCCCTTTTTTCTAGAGTTTGCATAGTCTGAGGCAAGGAGATCCTATATCTTTGTTGCTTTTCATCTTGATGGTGAAGGCTCTTGGTAGAAATATCTAGAAGGCTTTGTCGATTGGGTTACTAAAGGGCCTTCCTCCATCTTCTAGATGTGATCTAGTTACCCATCAAAAATTTGTTGATGACACTATTCTAATGGGTGAATCCTCTGTTCTTGAAGTTAGAACTATAAAGGGGTTGATTGAGGCTTATGAGAAGGTGTCTATCTGGTCAACGTATTAATCTTCTTAAGAGTCATTTTTTTTCCTTAGCACCCTTGAAGCTTTGCAATTAAAGATTGCTAGGATTATTTCGTGCAATAGGGGTGAACTCCCATCTACTTACTTGGGACTTCCTTTGTGTATTTCTAAGATCTCGAATTCCTTTTGGTTGGGTTTGTTGGATAAATTCAGTAGAAAGTTAGCGGGTTGGAAAGGGGCACTTCTCAACTAGGTGGGGAAGATACAACTCATTTCCTCTACTCTTCAGAATCTTCCTTTTTATGTAATGAGTCTTTTTAGAATTCCAATCAAATTTGAGGAAAAAATGGAACAAATTATGAGAAAATTTGTGTGGTTAGGTGTTGAATCCAAAGCTATAATTCCTCTTGTGGCTTGGGATTTGGTTTGTAAACCAAAGAAGTGGGGTGGTCTTGGCATCATAAACTTAAAATCTTTCAATAAGGCACTTTTGTTGAAGAATGTTTGGAGGCTCCTTAATGGGGAGACAGGGTGGGCTACCCTAGCCAGTAAAAAGTATTTACATGGCTTTGGGAGATGCTGGAATATGTTGAATTCTGATGATATTCCTTTTGGCTCTTATTTTTGGAGGAATATTGTTCCTTGCAGCGATTTGATTGCTAATGGTGTTATGTGGCTACTGGGTGATGGTACCAGAATACTTTTTTGGGAGGATGCTTGGTGTGACTTTAAACCTTTTATCAATTTCCCCTGGGCTCCTCCCATTGTTCCTATTTGCAAACACCTCTTTGGCATTAGGGTGGCAGATTATTTTTAAAATGGGGAGTGAAAAAATTTCTAGGATTGGGACCCATCTTTGAAGGTTCTAAAGGAATTCTTGTGCAATGTTCGCATTCCCTTTTTTCCCAGGATGGATAGGGTTGTTTGGGCTCCCTGTGCTAATGGTATTTTTTTGGTGGATTTTTCCCTTGCTAATTCACTGGAAAAGCCTGATTCTTTTCCTTTATGGGGGAATTTTTGGAACAAGAAGTTGATCCCCAAGGTGAATGCATTTTTTTGGTTGCTTATGCAAGGTAAAGTCCTAACGCCAGACAATATTTGTAAAAGTACAATTCCTAATAGATGTTTTCTTTGTGAAGTTGATGCTAAGAGTGCTTTCCATATCTTCCTTGGGTGTGATTTTTCTTCTATCCTATAGAGTAAATTTCTTGGTCTTTGGAATATGGATTGGGTCTTCCGAGACTCCATTGATAAATTTGTTGACCAGTGGAAGTGTCCGTCCACCTCCCTTGTTCTCTGATGGCTTTTGGATCTTATGGCCCTACATATAGCATGAGGAATTTGGAAAGAATGAAATAACATAATCTTTCGTGATTCTAAGCTCAATGTTGGAAATATTTTCATCAAGATTCATCAAGCGATTCTAGAGAATTTTTCTCTCATTGGTTCTAAGTCACCTCGTTGTGACCCTACTACTTGATTGGCTAGGTATGAAATTTTGGTGATTTCTAATTGGAAGATCCCATCTATTCCTTCTATGAACTCCAAGCCTAACTTAAATGCTAGATTGAGTACTAAGTGGAAGCCACCTCCTTCAGGGTGGGTTAAAGTTAATTTTGATGGGGTAGTAAAGGGTAGCCTTGGGCCTATATGATGTGTGGGGTTGTTGAGGAATGAGGATGGAAGACTCTTAGGCGTGGTGGCACTCCAGTTGGGAAATTAGACAAATCATTGTGTTGAGGCAGAGGCTATGTTTATTAGCATAAAATATGTTGTGGATAGGGGTTACTCCAAAATATGGGTTGAAGGTGATTCTTTAAATATCATCAACTATCTACCTGGCACCCATAAGCCTAGTTGGAATTTGGATCAGTTAATAAAAGATACTATAATCATGTTAAGTTCTTGTGAAGAGACCCACATCTCTCACATTTTCTGAGAAGGAAATTCATTACCTGATTTTTTTTTCAATGAGGTTGTCAGGGCAAATGAGTATCATGCATGGGAGGAGGGATCTCTCCTTCCTAATAAATCCAGTATCTTAATGATAAATGATGGCGTTGGCTAAGTTGATGTGGTGGCATCATTCAATCTCTAGTACCAATTCTTGACTCACACACTTTGTGGGTTTTGTTTGGCTTGTTGGCTATTAGTTGAGTGATTATCACAAGGGTTTTATTCTTCTAGTGTTTGAGGAGATGGGTGGTGACATAAATAGAATCGATCTGCACTCCTGTGTGGGATTGAGGAAGAAGAGGAAGCTATGGAAGATTCTCCAACATGGGAATTTTATGCCATTTTTAGAAATATTGCATGGGCATGACCCAAATACCTTTGCAAAATTTGTTTCCTACTGGAATAACTGCAAGCTCCAGATAAAGGGCCTGGTAGTGGATGTAAATGAGGAGCTAATTTCTACTATGACTATGATGCTGATGGTGGGCCATAAGTTCTATAAAGAAAAGAAGAGCAATGAGGAATCAATGACCCAATTCTTCAAAAACCATGAACAAAAAAAGTTGGTTAAGATGGAAAGTTGGGGCTATGAGTGCAAGCCCATCAAAAAGATATGGGAAAAGTTTGTGGAGGTGATAATGCACTATGTGACTTTGGAAGATAGGTTCACTAAAATCCTTAGTCACCATTTCACTCTTTTAAACCATTTTAGGCATGGGTTGTTTATCTCCTTTCCATTTTTTTGTTTTCTTCCATGGAAGTTTATGTTTATGCTCATTTAAAAAATAGGAAGGCTCCGGTCCTCCATGAGGGTCTCATTATTTTAATCATGGAGCGTGTTAAAGCTCTGATTCCTACCCCTACTATTAAGGGCAAGGAGAAGATTCCAAGAAAATCTTCTAGCTTGTCTAGCTCGAATGCCAGTATTGTTGATGAAGATGAGTAGAATGAAGAGGATGAATAAGGTTCCTCATCCCCTTTAACTACCTCCTCGAAAAAGAGGAAGAAGGGTGGCCTTAAAATCAATCGGGCAACTAAGTGCCTTGTTCTTTCTGACAGTGAGGATATAGAGGTGGGATCAAGCGAGTCCTCTCCCAAGAATGTGGATTTGGCTATTAATTGGCCAAGGAGAAGCCAAAGGTGGAGGTAATGAGGAGGGTTTGTAGGAGAATGTGCTTACTATGGAGGCCAAGGATAAGCCGAGGAGGGCATCCAAACACATTGCCAAATTGAAGAACCAAGCCTCAAAATATTTAGCAAAGGACACCAAGGTGATATGTGAGGAGAAGGATTCTGGTGAAAAGGCAGTGGAAATTGATGACTCCTCAATTCATAGTGCGCCCAATGTGGAGTTGGACAATGAGAAAAAGGGTCAAGATGAGGAGGATTCTGAGAAGAAGAGTGCTAAGTCAGAGCCTCTAAAGGTGAATCCCCTTTTTGAGGAATTTTCCTATCTTAATGAAGATTCTACCTCAATGTTTGAGCCACTGGACATGGCTAGGGTTGGGGCCACTAGAAATTTTAAGTTAGCTAAGTGGGCTCTTCAAGAGTTTAACAAGATTAACATTAAAATTAGGGGTTTGAAGGAGAAATTGAAGAATATTCTGATCGAAAAAATTGTGGACCTTGAGGGTTCCTTCCATGACTTCAAATTTTTGTGTGAAGAATGATTCACTGGTTTAGAAGCCAAGATATTGGATACTAATGCGAACGTAAAGAAGCTTCTCCATGCATGTCACATTTTAGTGAAGAATAGTGTGAACTCTTAGGAAGTATCGTTCCATAAAATTAGTGAGCTCAGGAAAGACCAATTGTATTTTTCTAAATTAATGGAGAAAGATCACTCAACCAAAGGTAAAGGAAAAAAGGTGTGAAAGATGATGGTAAAGGCCCTGCTATTAGAGGGTATGCTGAATGGAAGAAGTCTTTTGAAGCTAAGAAGAAAGAGAATTGTTGGACATGATTGAAATGCATAAAAGCTAGGAGCTTGAGGTGGCCAAAATCTTAAGCAGTATGAAATAGTGTTTTGCTCTCTTTTTTTACTGTTGTCTGTTTCATACTGGGTCTCAGTTTATTTCCTATTATTTTGTCATTTTGTTGTTGATGGGTGTTGTTGATAGTTTACTATTTTATCTCTCATGCAACACTCTTTTTTTATTTTATTTTGGGTTCTAGTCTGTTGTTGGTGTTTTACTATAGTATCTTTTAAGCAACATTTTGTTTCTTAAGTTGTAGAGGGTTTCATGTCCCTTCAAAACCTATTTTTCTTGTATAATTAAAACATCACTTAAAAAAATGTTGTTTACTATAAAAAAGTAAGTTATTAAAAGTTACGTAAAAAATCACAACTTATTTCTATATATTTTTAAAAATATATATTTAGAATCTACACACAAATCCTCACAAATAACTAGTTCACATCATCTCCAAACTATTAATGGTTTAGTTACTATAGGTTTCATAAAGTAAAATTTTGTAAAAATCGTTGATATTAATGTCCTACTTTGGCCAAAAAGTGGGACATATTATTGTAGATTGACCCTTTACCATTGTGATTTAATCTCCCACAAGTTCTATATATTGGAGCCATAAGATGATGGTTTCATATTGAGTTATTTGCAAGTGTATGGAAGCATTCAGTTTGATTAGAGATTAGTAGTGAAGTCATTACGGTGTATCTCTCTTGTGACGATTAATAATATGCTTTCCCTCCTTTCTCATAAGGATTTTTTTCTTGAAAGGGTTTTTCCACATAAATTTTGTGTCATATTTTGTTTTCTAAATTTTCTATTGTAATGAATGTGCAATCACATAAATTTAATCTAATTTGGTAATTTTATTTTCATAGTTGAATTCAAATACATAAGTTAAAATAATAGTTTAGCTTCACCTTGTTTCCAAAATTTGGTATCAGAGCTAACAATTCTATTTATAAGGGGACACCTTTCTCTTAAGTGTTGAGGCTTTTTGGCTACAATGGGAACCTTTTTCTTGTGGTATATTTCAGATTTGTGTAGAGGATTGTATACCATGGATTCTACCTCTCCCTAGGATATTAAAAATTTCAATAGAATGGGCTACGAGATATGAAAATTAAATATGGAGGATATCCTTGAACAAAGAGATCGGTGGTTTCCAGTTTCACAAGAAAGTAAACTAACTGTAATGTCTATTGAAGTTAGGAAAAGTTAGACAGGAAGGCACTAGGAATCAATTGGTTGTTTCTTACAAAATCTATTCTTTTGAATGTCTCCACAAAAGACACTCATACAAGTTGTGGAAAAGGATAGGTGATATATATCAAACTAAATGTTTGTCTAACAAGTTATATATCAATTGTGGATTATATTCTTTAAAAATGAAAGATGATGACTTTATTATCAATCATTTAAATCATTTAAATATAATTATAAATCATCTTGCATTAGTAGATGAAGATAAGTGCATCTTCTTTCTTTGCTATTTTCTCAAATCTTAGGAAAATATAATTATTCCCATAAATAGTGGTAATGTAGAGCCAAATATGGACACCATGATTTCCATATTACTTTTATAGGAGATGAGGATAAATTATATGAATGTTGGCTTTGAAGATTCCTTGCATGTGTGAGGTAGGTCTAAAGAGAAAGGGCCTAAAGGGGATAAACGAAGGAATAATTCTAAAGGACATTATAAAACAAACAAAAAGAGAAGAGTAAAGTGTTAGAATTATTTCAAAGAGGGCATGTGAAGGAGTGTAAAAACAAGAAAAATAATGTTGATTCCTCCATAAAAAATTCCTTTGATGATGATTTTGGTTCTTTGTTTATTTTAGCTAACTCTATTAGCAATGATACTTGACTTATTGGTTTAGGTTACTCCTACCACATGAATCCTCACAAGGAGTGGTTTACTACTTACAAAAAATATTATGGGGAGATGTTTTCCTTGGTGATAATAGTACAAATAATATTATTGGTAAGAGAAATGTAGATTTTTTTTTCAATGATGGGAGGATTAAAGCTATTGATATTTTTTGCATGTATTCTAGGACTTGCGAGAAATTTAATTTTAGTGTCCAAGTTGAATGATTCTTGAATGCATGTGATATTTGATAAGTTTGGTGATAGATAAAGGATCTCAAATAGGGAATTTGTTTATACTAAACACATATACTTTATTTAACTTTTCCAATGTAAAAAACACTTAAAATTCTTGTATATCATGGCACCATATATTGGGTCGCATTGGTGAAAAAGAACTTAAGAATATTCTAAATAATATGTTGGTTGACAGTATTGTTTATTATTTTGTTAGTAAAAATGATTTATATGAATATTGTGTGTTCAAGGTAAACAAAATAGAACATCATTTTCTAGTGGAACTAATAAGGAAAAGAGATTATTATAGATCATTATTAGAGATTTACAGGTGAAGAAGGATTGAAGATTGATCAAAAGTACAATTTTGTAAAGTTGTCAATCCATGGAAACTCATTTGCAAAATTTATTTCTGACATTTTGAATATGAGATTCACAGGAATTAGGAATGTAGATCTAGGAGCAAAGAACCGTGAAATCAAATTTTTGATCCCTATAGCAAGATCCATTCACCCTAGGGTGAATTTGTCCAAAGAGGACAATCAACAAAAGCTTTTGGCGATAGGTGCACAGTGTCTTACCCTTCTCAAATATTCTAGAATTTTGTTGTTTCTTATTTTTTTATGCTTTAAATTGATGATCCAAGTTGCACATTGCATAATTGAGTTCATTTACTATTTTTAGTTTTTCTCCCCAAAGTGTTGTTCAGGCAGATTTTACCCCATCTTTGCATAAGGAAAAAAACAAGACCTCCATTAAGATTGACTCACCTAAGGGTTGAAAATCAATCTTACCTTTCAGGATCACTTTGTCCTAATGAAATAAGAAAGATAGGTGCATTACCCCATTTCCCCCCATCCCATATTTATCCAACATCAACCTATTTTTCTTTGTTTCATTTTGGTGAACCCGATAGTGTACATCTTAATTTCTAAAATTGGAGCTCATTAAAACCATAGATCTAGGAATTGCATTAGTTTGTGTTCCATTGAATTATTTTGCATTTCATTTAGGGTTTTCAAAATTGTATTATTTTTCATCTCATTTAGGATTTTAAATTTACATTTTACATTGTTTAAAATCTAAAAAATCTAAACAATTGCATGCATATTACATTGATTTTGCATAGTACTTGCATATTAGTGTATTTTCAATCATTTACATTCATAAATTTGATCAAAATTAAATTTTAAAAAGGGCCACTTTGTTCCTCATTTGTCACTAAATTCATTTGCATTAGAACACCTAAATCTGGAAAATTCAATCACTAAAACCACAGTTTGCAACTTGAAATTGGGAATTAAAACATTAAGCAAATAATTCAAAATTTGATTTTTTAGAACCTTGACCTAGGACCCATTTACCCTAGGGAAAGTATCTCCCTATGCAAGTGTTGTTTCAAATTTTTGGGTAGTAATTTGTCTTTGTTTGCTTCACTCTGCTCTACTATTAATTCTAAGTTTTAATTTTAGAAATTAGAAAAATCTATATAGTTTCTTGCATTAAGTTGAATTGGTCAAAATTAAGTGCATTTTTTGAAATCAAAATTGGCATTAAAATACATCATTTTTTAGGTTTTTCATAGCATAGTGGATTATCTTGTTTCAAATCTAAAAATTGTAAAATCATTTTACATACTTCCATTGCAATTCATATTTTTGGGTGTTTATTGCATTTTTTTAGTGTCGATTCTCCATTTTGGGTGCACTTGGGTTTGATGAAACTTGTATGAGCTTCACAACCTAGTGTACTATTTCCAATAATTTAGTGAGATGTAGTTTGAGACTCGTGCCATCTCGTGCTACTACATTCACCATTGATCTTGAGTTTTCCAACTCTTTCACTCATATTGTTGACACTAGTCAACCCATTATGGACCATAAATTTGATACCACATTTCCCATGACCAGCCTACCCACAACCAATGTGACTAATCATGTTGACACAATGGTTTCTAATCATGTACCTCAAGAAAACCTAAAACAAATGGATGAAGCCTTAGAAAAATTGCAAACCTTCATGAGTTTTGAATACATTGTTGGTACTATGGTTCCTATCATAGATAACATGAGGAAAATGCTTGATAATGAATGAGGAATAGAAATTTTGCATATCCTATGTCACACCATCAACAATCACATGCCTACAATAGATAGTTGTGCTCAAAATTTGGGGTACACTAAATATCAAGGTGGAAATTCAATTCCTCCTACAACTGTGGCCTCTATTCCTACATACACTAATCCAACTATTACTACAACAAGGAAACCCACTAGTAATGTCAATAAAACCTTAGGTATTTCCACTAGAAATCACTAAGTTTCTCATATCTCCTAATCCATCTCCCCTCACAAACTTATAATTCACTTGTCCACCAAATACATATACACCATGTAACACCCCTGCCACGCAACTGTAGGGGAAGTTGCAATTAACAACATAAACGCAATAATTTTTTTTTTTAAAAGAAAAAAAGCATGAAGGTTCACTACACAATGTCAAAAACCCCTAAGGTTACGAGACTGAGTTTACATCAACCCAAACATGAAACATGAATTAAAACCATTACATTTATTTTTTTAACAAATTTATGCGCATACATTCCATCCATGATAAAATTAAATCAAATACATAAGCATTCCACATGATCCCAATAATATACTTTACAATATGATTACAAAACTCATTCCCCAAATGAGATACTTCCAAAGAATAAGGCTACAATTTACAACTTCCACCTCGATACAAAGAGGGGTATTAAAATTACATTAATAACTGTAAGAGTATAGCATGAAGAACTGGATCCCACAAGCTCTCCAACTGGAAATCTCGTCCATATGAAAAAAAAGCCGAACCAATGGATTAAGATGCATGTTCCACCCAACCATGTGATACCCAAAGGCTCACCCCCCGTACTAGGAGATAGTAACAAGGATTCCTAGGCAAGACCATCTACCTCTAGACATAGGTTACACAAAACTAAAACGAACTAAATAAAAGTACCACATCACATATCACGAAGGTTACAATGCTTCCAGAGTTAAATAATCATTTACATCACTGATACAATCATACTGTTGACTTAGGAGAAGTGTCATCACAATGTCACATGGGATATCCTGGCAAGTCTTCCTAGGTCTCGGCACCCATCTTGGGATATCCTGGTAACCTCTAACAACTTTCGGCCCCTCATGTAAACCAATGTGGAATCAATTGCCTCTCGTAGAGATGAGGTAACGATCTTGCCATTCCACGCCTTCTCGTCTCATCCAAGTCTATACTAGCCCTTGTGTCCATGAGCAAGGAAAAATTAATCTTGTTAAGTGTTTGATGCAACCTAAGCCTCTAAAAGTTTATTATGTTATCACTTAATTAACTAACTCGCAAAGAGTTTCCCTGACACCACTTTGTGTGTCGTCCCTCATTGCAAGCCACTCCTCTAAGACAACACGTGGAGTAAATCCACACTCAAGGGTACACAAGTGCGACCTAAGGAGAATGACTCCTATACAAGACATAGAGCCCACACTTCTCATTCACAATAATTGGGTTAAAAATGGATATGATTAAACGCACTACCCAAGGAATCCAAAGGTTGACTATCATAATGACAACCCATACCAAATTTGAAACAACCTCTAGAAGACTTACATATACACTGAATCAATTGCCCCACTCCAAGAATGAATGCCACACATCATAAGGAAGCACTTCAGGAAATTCTTTAAAAGAAATCAAATCACTAATATTAGGATTTCGTAAATCCAATTTACTCAATCATCATAGTGCATGGTATAAATTAAATAATTCATTTCCTTGTACATACTCGAGAGGAAAATCCAATCACGTTGATAAAAATTATGGAATTCAAAGCTAAGCATTTAATTTTCTTGCTCAGTTATACTAGCTGATTATATACAGTCTTTTAACTAACTAAATCATTTCATGAGAATAAAACAATCTTTATTTCAATTATATTAGAATAATCAACATAAATTTAACTAAGCTTAAATTCCCACATATATTAAATAATATAAGTAAGTGTATATTTAATGTATATACAACTATATCTATATATTTAAATATATCATTATCATTTAAATAAACTGCTTTAAATTCAACTAATTAATTTATTTAAAAATATATAAAATATACATATATACCTTATATATATATACATATACGCACTAAATGTATATGATATATATTCATAAGTATATATATAAATAAATTATTATAAAAATAAATATTAATACTATATATATATACATATAACATATATAAATTAAATATATTATATAGTATATATATTATATAATATTAAATAATATAAATATAAAAAAAATGAATTTTAAAGTTTCATTTTTTCTAAAAAAAAGTAACCTAAGGCCTAGCGCGGGCCCCTCCCAAAAGGGAGTGGCCAGGCTGCCACGCAGCCTCCCCCATATGGGGGGTGCTGCGTGGGAGCAGTGCCTCCCATAAGGGCACCGTGTGGGGTGTAGGGCTTTGGCCCTCCCCTCCACAACCCTAAATAAATTTTTTTTTATATAATTTTTTTTATAAAAACTGACTGTCAACAAAAAATGATAGAATAGGGCATACCCTTCATTTCCCAAAAAAAAATATTATTATTATTATTATTAACAAGAACATAAAATAATTCAAACATAGTATATTTATAAATATACTTGTGTGTATATTTATATATATAATGACATATATACATATATACATAGGTATATTTATGAATTTATATACCCATAATCTTCATTTACAATTATATTGTGCAAATAATCAACATAATTTGCAATAACATAAATAAATTTTCCAAAACAACAAAGGGTTTAAAATTTCAATTTGAAATGAATATTTTTTTGTGGGTTTTCTTCCTATTTTCATTGTGATTGTTGTTTTGGTTTTCTTTCCTACTCCAACAACAGTTTACAAGATTTGAATTCATTTCTCATGGGTTTTCTTTGCATCTAAATAGCATTTAAAGAATTTTCAAACAACATAAATAAATTTGAAGATTATTACAAAAAGGAAAACAAAAATGAAGAAGAACCCGGTGTTTTCTCCCCAAGCTTGAAGACTTTAACAATGGTGATTCCAAATCTCTTCTTCAACTCCAAATCCAACCAGAGCAAAATTTTCCACCAAAATTCAAAAATTGAAAAACAAATGAAATTGCATTTCTTTACAAAGAGCTCTCCCCAAATTTGGTCAAACCCCTAAAATATCCCACCCACTAAATTTATTGAACATTTGGAGGATATTTCATTTTTAAATTTTTTTAAAACAATTTACTTTCACAAATGATATTTCAAAATTTCAAAATTTCATTTAAAACCAAAAATCTCAAAGTTGCAAGACTATGTTTTATCCAAAAATTCAAAAAGTGAAAAATAACCACATTTCTATTTTTATTTTAAATTTAACTTAAATATCTAACATGATTTCCATTTCCATTTTAAATTTGAATCCTAATATACAATAATTCTAAAACAACCATTTCATTTAATTTATCACCCTTAACCTAGTTAATCAATAAACTAAAAATAATTTTATTAATTAAACCAAAATTATCAATGAAATAAAATAATATTCAACATTGAAACTAGATATGTTAAATCATCATTTTAACTATACCCACCATTTAATAGCCTTTAAAAAATGAAATGAAATAGTTAACCAAGGAGGAATGAACCAAATCAAAACCAATAACCCGACGACAACTATGACTAGGGTGACGACTTGGCACGGAAAACCTAGCTACTATCTCCCAATCGATAACTGTTGGTCAATGGACACACTCAAACCTGTGAAATCAGGTGGAGTTGATGTCATGTACTTGTCAACCTACGAGCAAAGAGCATGTCAAACGTGCAATATATATATATATATATATATATATATATATAATAAGACACACCGTGAAGCGGAAATCTCAGAATCGTAGGGCGCTCACAAGCGAGTGATACAATCCTGTCCCCTTCACCAATATAGACTTTAAAACTAACGAGTCTAACAACAATATAATTAAAGGATAAAGCATTTTAAATTAAATAATTGCTACACTAATTCAAAACATGCCATAATGATAACATCAAAATAAAATCCCATCACATCAAAATATAATGTTTACATCACTTATCAGATAGCGGTCAAAAGTAACCAAGTATCAAAGTTAGAGTGCTAACAAAAGTGAAGCATACATAAAAACACTAATCTATCAAAAGAGAAGAATGGAGGGGTGCTACATCCTCCCCCCCTAGGGTCAGGCTTACTCCTGGAAGCCTGCAAACAAATAGGGATAGAGCTCCCTCATCCTAGCTGCATCCTCCCAAGTGGATGACGTGTCATCCCTAGGATCCCACTGGACCCTAACCTAATCAATATCTCGCCCTCGAAGAGTGAGCGTTTTGTGCTCCACCATGGCCATGGGCTCCAAAGCCAGCTGCCTGTCCTCTACCTATAATGCATTCCAATCAAGTACATGAGAAATGTCTGGATGATACGGCCGAAGAACTAAAACATGAAAAACATCGTGAATGCGTGAGAGACTGGGCAACAAAGCAAGACGGTAAGCAACTGGACCAATCTTCTTGAGTATCTCGAAGGGTCTGACAAAGCAAGTTCCAACTTAGAGCCCTTTCCATAATGGATGGGGCTCTTTCACGAATGCACCCGCAAGAAAACTCTATTGCCCACAGAAAACTGACGATCCACTCTATGCACATCCACATACTTCTTTTGCCTATCCTACACGGCCACCAAGTGCTCTCTGATCCTATCCACCTATTGCTCCATATCCTACAACATATCAAGACCCAAAGTCACTCTGTCCTCAAGTCGATCCCAACTCAAGGGAGTGCAACATGGTGGCCCATATAATGCCTGGAATGGAGTCATGCCGATAGAACTATGAAAACCATTATTATAGGAAAACTCTACCAAATAGAGATAGTCTTCCCATGATGTCTGCTAGTCCATTACATACATACGTAACATGTCCTAGAGGATTTGATTAACCCTCAATCTATCCATCTGTCTTTGGGTGGTAAGCTGAACTAAAGTTCAACTATGTCCCCATCACATGCTGTAATGAAGTCCAAAGAGCTGAGGTAAACATTGGATCCTTGTTAGAAATAATCCAACGCGGAATGCCATGTAACCTCACTATATCCTCCATGAACACTCTAGCTACGGACGATGATGTATAGGAAGAGCGAATAGGTGAGAAGTGTGCCACCTTCATTAGCCTATCAACTGTCACCATAATTGCATCATGTCATCTCGAAGATTTGGGTAAACCAACAATGAAATCCAATGAGATGATATCCCACTTCCACTCTGCTACTAAATGTGGCTGCAAAAGCCCTGCTGGATGTTGGTGTTCAGCCTTCACCCACTGACACTCAAGACATCACGACACATAATCCGCAATATCACATTTCATCCCTGGCCAAAAGTTCAATTGATGCAGATCAGCATACATCTTCTTCACCCCAAGATGGGCTGAATAAGGTGCTCAATGTGCTTCAGTCATGACCAAGGTGCGAAGATCACCTAAAGAAGGAACGTATATGCGTCCCATGTGCCTCAACACCTCATCAGAATCTAGAGAATAACCTGAATATCTGCCCTCAAGGGGTCTTCCTACCTCAATCTCTGTCCTAACCTCCTGATACCAACTATCCACTGGAAGGGCAAAAAGAATCTGACTCCGCAAATCCACAACAAGAGTCAACTCAGATATCTCATGTCTCCTCCTACTGATAGCATCCACTACAACATTCTCTTTCCCCTGGATATACTTCACCTCGAAGTCATATTCGTAGAGAAACTCCATCCAACACCTTTTCCTAGCATTAAGGTTGGGCTGTGTGAAAATGTACTGAAGGCTTCTATGATCACTATGCAACTCAAACCTATGGCCAAGAAAGATATGCCTCCATCTCATCAATGCATGAACCACTACCGCTAACTCGAGATCATGCGTGGGATAGTTCAACTCATGATCCTTGAGATTTCGTGACTCATAAGCAATGACACAACCCTCATGCATCAACACTACACCTAATCCTTCCAAGGACGCATCTGTACAAACTACAAAGTCCCCAGTCGGATCTGGTATCACAAGTATTGGTGCACTAGTCAGCTTCCCCTTTAGATCCTGAAATGCTACCTCACACTTCTCTGACCACTCGAACCTCTTCCCTTTCCTTTGAAGGGAGGTGATAGGATAGCCTATCCTTGAAAAGCTCTGCACAAAACGCCTATAATAACCTACTAACCCCATGAAGCTATGGATTTCTGTCACATTTGTGGGTGCAGGACAATCTAAGATCACTTGGATCTTTGCAGGATCCACTGAAATACCTTCTCCTGAGATCACATGACCAAGGTACTGGACCTTAGTCTTGAAGAATTCACACTTTGACAGGTTAGCATAAAGTTGATTATCCCACAAACACTATAATACCTGTTGTAAATGTTCCTCATGCTCTTCCACTGTCCTAGAGTATATCAAGATTCCATCAAGGAACACAAGGACAAATCTATCTAGGTATGTACAAAATACCCCGTTCACTAGACTCATGAACACTAAGGGGGCATTCGTCAACCCAAATGGTACTACTGTGAACTCATAGTGACCATACCACGTTCAAAATGTTGTCTTATGGATGTCTGATTCGAAGATGCGAAGCTGATGGTATCCAAACTTAAGATCAATCTTTAAAAAGATTGTGGCACCCTTAATCTGGTCAGATAGATCATCAATCCTAGGAAGCAGATATCGATTCCTGATGGTCACTTTGTTCAACTTTCGGTAATCAATGCATAACCAAAGTGAACCATCCTTCTTCTTCACGAAGATGACTGGTGCTCCCCATGGAGAAACACTAGGGTGAAAAAAACCCTTCTCTAACAACTCCTCAAGCTGCAAGCGAAGCTCTTTCAGCTCCTGGGTGGTCATACGATAAGGAGCTCGAGAAATGGGTTCCGATCCAGGTACAAGGTCAATCTTGAAGTCTATATCCCTCTGAGGTGGCATCCCTGGAATTTCATATGGAAAAACATTGAAATACTCCTAAAGAATGGGGTGACTATCAGGAGAGACTTTCTCCTCTCCACCTCCTAGATCTAAATCATCCATTGTAACAACAAATAACTGGCAACCCTGATGCACACACCTTCTCAACTTCATAGCTAAGATGGCCCTCAAGGAGATCGATCTCTGAACTCCCACTACCTCTACTACTTTGCCAGATGCCTCAATTCATCGAATCGACTTACGTCGACAATCTATGACCGCGCTATGCGCCTCTAGCCAATCCATCCCTATAACTATGTCATAAGAACCCAAAGGAATAACTCGAAGGTCCAATGTAGTATGAAGAGGTCCAACCTCCAATCTAAAATTTGGTACAAGGGAATGAGATGCAACTTTCACACCTAAGGCTAACTCAACCTACCACCTATCGACTTTCCTTACCGCACCCAGTCTACATCAAACCACGACGGAAGAAGAAATGAAGGAGTCTGATGCTCTAGAATCAAACAAAATGGTGATTGGGTTACCTAATAACATACTGTATACGTCTAAAAATGGTCATGATTAAGCTTGTTAATTAATTAAATATGATTTGTTTAATTAATTCCCTTAAAGTCATCTACATATAAATAAATCTAATCATTTATTTATATCGTTCATTTTCTAAATTCTTCTACCTTAATTAAATAAATAATTTTATTTAATTATTAACATTTCCATATTCCACTTAATTAAATTAAATAAATTTTCATAATTTATTTACATTTAATTATCGTATTGTTCTAAAGTTTGAATATTTTTGAATATTCGAATAATAGAATATTCCTTTCATCCTCAATTTCAAATATTAAATATTTTATTTAATATTTTCCACTCTAATTTCATTTCTAAAACATAATTAAATTAATTGATTTAATTATGCGGATTTCCATTTTCATCTTTACTTCCAAATTAAATAAATATATTTTATTTAATTTCTAACTCATCCTAACTCACCCTTCCAAATTCTTGACTCGCGCTTTGAAATGAAAGTTTCCCTTCGAAACTCAATGACGGAAATTGACGGAAAAAGGAAACCTTCCATCTTCTCTCCACTTTCGAAAATCTCCCACCGTTTGTTCAAGCAAGCTTAATCTGAGCCGTCGATCGAATCAGCTAATCGAATCCGTTCGAAAAATCTATAAAAGCCTGTGCAAATCCAAGCCTTGGTTAATCATCCACATTCACACACACGCACTCACTTTCGCACAACTACGTATACATATGTTCATACAATTAGCTTATGTATCTATATCAGTTTCAATATCCCAGCCATATTTTCATATTAGCATAGTTTTGCATTTAACATATTATGCATCTCAAAATCTCGTTCTTTAGCTGTCATTTTGTTGAGCTCAATCTGCTGATCTGAGAGCCATTCGGAAACAACAAAACGCTGAAGTTAGAGGAAGATAAGACGATTTCGGGAAGCTGCAGTAACGGTTTGCATATTTTTGTTTCTTTTTCAGCTTTTCTGATTCAATGTCTTATTAATATGTGTTTGATTTTTATTTAAATTGATCCAATATTTCACTCACACATAAAATGGCGCCCGCCATGGGGCCTGAACCCACAAATTTAACATTTTCTGCAAGTTTCTGTTGACAGTTTCCGCATTCTAGAATCGACTCTTCGAAAAAAATTTGGCGTTTACGCGCATTCGAAATTTCCTGAGGCGCATACAGGGTTTTAAATTTTTGTTTTGTAGGATTCTAGAGCACATATTGTAACTGTTTAGGCACATATCGTGACTGTTTAGGCACATCTAGTATCTATTTAGGCGCATCTAGAATCTGTTTAGGTGCATACAATAAGCTTTCCTTTTTCATATACAGTAACTATTTTAAAACATATAATCTTTCTTGCGGTGCATTCAGCTTCTGTTCCGACGCATATTGCTTCTGTTCTAGCACATTCAACTTCTGTTTCAGTGCATATAGCTTCAGTTTTGGCACATTTAGCTTATGCTCCGGCGCATATATCTTCTAGTGCATATGCCTTCTGTTCGGGCGCATATGGATTGTAACAAAAATACATAATTCTAAGTCTGACACCTTCCACAGACATAATTCTTTTTCTTTTTCTGGATTTTAAAATGAAGCAATCCTAGGGTAGCCACATCTGGATAAAATGAAGCAATTTAGGATAGTCACCAAACAATGATTTTTGCAGTTAAAATTGAACAACTTGTTTTTGGTGAAGCAATATATTCACCTAGATTAGATCATTGTGATTTGGGCTTTAAAATGAACACTTGCTTGCTTTGTCTGTGGCAATAGGTCTATGCTCTCCCCTTAACTGGGTGATCAGAATACCAGACTTGCCTTTTCAATTTCATGAATTTTACTGCTTTAATTACATCCTTTAGAGAGCCTACCGTAGTGGGAAAAAGTACTCACCCTACGGGAACGACTCAAGTGGGTTCAAGCCAAAGCCAGGCTATTCTGCCCCACTATAAAATTTAAAGCAAATCTGGGGAAACCCTCTTTTGTTGGTAGTGTGCAAGATAACCATCCCCAAAGCCTTTGTTCTAAAGGTTGGGAGGTCTCCTGAGGGAGTTTATTATTGCCGCACCGAACAAAAATCCTTACTATGAACCTAGTGTAGTGGCTAGCCGAGTCAATTTCCAAATATTCTAATAATCACAGTGCAAGGGGAGGGAAGAATCTGCCCCCAAGACACTCACCATATAACTGCCAAGGACCGTTTGCTCAGGGGATCCGGTATCCACTTCCGTAACTCTAAGTACGTGCCTAGAAAAGACAAAAACATAGGCACCCCTTTGGGGGTGACACGGCTGTGTGAGTCGACGTAGTTCTAAGATGTGGGATGTTGATTACTAGAATGAACTACTTGAGCAGTAAGAGTGAGTCTGTCTGAATTGTTTTTCATGTGCAAAACCTGTGAAAACATTTGTTGAAAAACATTTTCTTGATCAAACACTTCATGTTAGTGTAGGGCCTTAAGAACAACTATTTTCAAAAGTGTTTGTTGTGTCTTCCATTACATTAATTCAGATAAAGAGATCATCCAAAATGAACATGGAGAACAACAACTGAAATTACTCAAAGGTTTTTCATAACATTGGTCCAATAATATTTCCAATACTCTTCCCATGCTTAGAGATTGGAAATCAACAAAAATTTCCCAAGAAATCAGTGTCCAAAAGGATTAGAAAACCCAAGAAACCATTAGGATACAAGAAAACCTTGCAAAAGAGAAAATTCTTGTACAAAAGTCGACAATTCTTGCTTCAATACCGAGGATTTCTTCACAGATACCAAGACTTTGTTAGAAGATTCACTGATGAGTATGATGTAGATCCCTTAGATTCTCGAGCTTATTATCAGAGATTAGCACTATCACAATGACATAATCATAACCAACCTCTTGAATTTGACAACATACCACAACCTTCTATAGAATATCCTTCACATCCCAATCAAATCCTTCAATGATTTTGGAACCTTTCTTCGAAAACAAAGATCAAAACTTTAAGAAGTGCATCTCTCAAACATCTTTCTAATTTTTGGTTCAAGTTCCCTAACATGATTCTGAAATCCTTCATCAATTTGAAGCCACAATCAATAAATTAAGAGTATCCATGATCATATCATAAGATTCTGCATCTTATCAGATCATCATCATCGCACTTGTCAAAACTAGGATCTAAGTCTAGAATAATTTTCAAAATCATATTCCTATCTTCACAAGATCCCAATTCAATAAATTGAAGGATGAAATTCAACAAGAAGGACATACTCAAAGCATTCAAGAAGAGGGTGAAAGCAGCAATCCTCTTTACATCATGAATCGTAATCCACTTTTTGACAAAGATACAGATAATAGAGAAGAAAATTCGTTCTACCAATACAAAGACATGAACAAAACATAGATAGATAGTGATGAGGAACAAGATGAGGAACATCTTAGAGAGGCTAGACAAGATCCAAAATTCCATAAATCCATTGAAAAGATCTTGCAGCGAGATAAGGAAAAATATTTTCTCTATCTAGCCGAACAAGGGGCTAAATTGCCTCATGACTTCAATACTGAAAATTTGAAGAACAAACCTGAAGAGACACCCCTTTCTGATCTTAGTGCTTTGACCCAACAAATCAAGGCACTTCAAGGAAAAATCAAAGAATTACGAGGGGGAACAACCACGAAGAAATATACCCTAGAGGACATTTGTCCTTATCCTTTTGATAGAAGTCTTAACATGATTCCTTTTCCCAAGCATTGTGAAATGCCAAAATTTGATTGCTATAATGGGAAAACGGATTCAATTGATCACGTTAGAGATTTCAGAAACATGACATTGGAATTCGCTCACGAAGATACTTACTTGATGCGATTATTTCCAAGGAGCCTTGGGGTACACTCTATGGAATGGCTATCTAAGATTACACCTCCCATAAGGACATTTGAAGAATTGATCAACCTATTCATCTCACAATATAGCTACAACATACAACACCAGATCACCATGATAGATCTTTGCAAAGTTGCACAAAAACCTGGTGAATCTTTCATTACATTCCTTCAGAGATGGAGAAGAATGTTCGCCAGGTATCCACGTCTTGTTCCTGAAAAGGAAGAGATGGTTACCTTTATTAACAGTTTAAATTCAGAAATGAGCTATCACTTGAACTTACATTGTCCTTCTTCTTTTGATAAAATGATTGAAGATGCCTTAACCATTGAAAATTCTTTGGTTAAAAGAGGGATAATAAAGCATGACAAAGAAAATCCCAACTCATCCAACCATCACAATAATTAGGACAAATCCAAATTCTGGACTTGCAACAAAAATATGGTAAACAATGGTGTTATTGATGCGAATCATGCCTCGACCAAGCCATTTATCCTCAGTGTCCCAAACACTCATAACAACAATGTAAATTCAATTGCAAATCATGGAAATAATCCTCCTCCTCCGAGGAACAATACCAATCAATACTCTACTCCCAACCAAGGGACTTCCAACAACCAAAGTTACTGAGGAAAAAATAACAATCACAATTCTTTAGGGAACACCTCGAATTCAAATCCACCAAGATTTTCATTCTTCTCGAATAGAAGAACTTTCACCCCACTGGGTCAATCTGTAGAATCAACATTCAAAGAGTTGATGGCCAAAAATGTCATTACTTTGCTGCCTCAATGAAATTATGAACCCAGTGTAAAGCCTCCATCATGGAATGAGGCATACTATTGTGATTATCATCAGTGTAAAGGTCATCACACAAACAATTGCCAAGCCTTGAAGAATGCCATTCAAGACTTGATTGACAATGACATCATCACAATAGAAGGAAATCAACAAACCAACACAGACCACCAAGCATTCCGCAATCCTTTGCATAATTATCAAAAGGGTGAGTCTTCTGAAAAGAATGTGAATCATATCAATGATGATCATATAATCAATCATCTCTACGCAGATGATGAGTGGGTGAATGCCATTAAAGTCAACCAGAAGATAGAATATAGAGAAGTCAACGCAACAACAAGAGTGCAAGCTAAAGTTGTCTTAAAAGGTGCTTCTTCAAAATCCACTGAACCTTCATCTCAACATCAATATGATTTGGTCAACCAACTTCAGAAAACCCCCGCTCAAATTTCTATTTTGGAACTATTGAAGATTTCCCCAGCCCATAAGGAAATTCTTGAAAAAGCCCTCGTTGAAACTAATGTATCCACTGATTTGGATGTGAACCAATTTCAAGCCATGGTAGGACAATTGTCCTCACCCACTTGCCTTTCATTCTCTAAAAAAGATGATGTTTCCATAACTCATCCCCATAATTCATCCTTGTACCTAGAAGTCATGATTCACAAGTTTCGTATTAGATGAGTTCTAATAGATGGAGGTGCTGGTTTGAACATCTGTACCATGAAGTTGGTTAAAGCTTTAGGATTTTCTGAAGATTCCATTGATTTCAGAAGAAATATTACCATAAAAGCTTATGATGATGAAGAAAGAGCATCCAAAGGTATGATCATGCTGCCAATCAAAGTGGGTCCTATTATAAAGAATACTTTTTGTCAAGTACTGGATCGTGATCTTGCATATAACATCTTGTTGGGTCATCCTTGGATCCATGAAATGCAAGCTGTCCCATCAACCTATCATCAATGTCTTAAATTTCCTTATGATGGACAGGAAATCACAATTCCAGCTGATAATTCCAATATTCAAACTTGTGCCAACATAAAAGCTAGTCAGGATACTTTGGTTCCTAATAATCGAGAGGCTCATGTTAGGACTTCTCTAAAGATTGACACACAAATCAGCCAATTGACCAATAGTTTTGACAAAAAGATGAAATTCAAGGATCATGGAGTTGGACAATACTCTCTTTGTCTTGCCAATTTACCTACATCACCTCGATCACATGGACAACCGTCTATTAGGGAACATCAAATATCAACAGTATCAACATCAAAGCAACCATCAATAGAGCCAATCACAAAATTTAATGGACAATTCATCAAAGAAAAATTCCCCATGGAAAATCCTGAGGATACAAAAATTCTAAATTGGCTCTATAAAGATGAAGATGAAGCAGTCTCTAATGTCAAATTACCCACAGACAATTATGGAAAAGGGTACTTAATCATGCAGAAGATGGGCTATGACAAGGTTCCTATTGGAAAAAGGAAGGAAGGAGTAGTTGAACCTATTCATCTTCGCGGACTTGCTGCAAAAGAGAAAACTAGATTAGGTTATGATACTCATTCCAAAGAAAGCACATCCAAACAACTACATGACACTGTCTTCACATTGCAAGAAGGCTCAGATTCACCAGAAGCATGTTTGACAACAGTTAAGAACTTCTTGGACAACAATTCTGACATAGACTCTACTAAATATGAATGGGACACCATTTATAATGATGAATACTGGAGAGATAAAGAGGTTGATATAATACACCAGTACGCCCCAACTCTAATTGAAGGTGAAGGGTTAGCGTCCCAACCGCAAGAATCTGAACCACAAATCAACTATGATTTTAGTGATACTGAGTCAGACCTAAACGAACAAGATTATCAGGAGGACAATATCATCATTGACCCACCTCATACCTCAGATCCTACAGATTACTCCATTATGACCATAACCATAGCTGATTTCACACAACCTGATGACCCAATACCTTTAATTTATCCTGATCTCATTGATTGGGATTCAACCGAACCTATCGATATACCCATGTTTCCAAGTGACGAAGCTATTGTAAACTTCCTCTCTACAGATGATACAAATGATTGTTCCATCAGCGATTTTTCACATAGAGTTTTTGATCAGGAGAGTGTCAAGTCTCCTAGCTGCAAAAGTAAAAATAAAAAAGAAAGATCTAATGGTGAAAACCAGAATCTGGTAGTATTAGATCAAATAAAAGATAAAATAAAGAGTGTATCAGATGGTGAAAACCTCTTTGAGGCACTAGATGATGGGAATCTTGACACTCTCTCAGCATTACCATGAGCGATCACCTATCTTGATTGAGCCTACAAATGCTGTCAATCTTGAGACTTCTGACAAAACAAGAATTTTACAGTTAGCTGCATCAATGACAAAGAAAGAAATACCAGAGTTCATGGAATTCCTGAAAGTAAATCAAGTAAATTTTGCATGGTCTTACGCCGACATGCCTGGTCTTGATCCTGATCTTATCATGCATCACTTATCTATTAAACCAGGGGTCAAACCGGTGAAACAAAAACTTAGAAAGATGCACCCTCATGTTGCATTATTGGTTAAGGAAGAACTGAGAAAACTCCTTGATGTGGGTTTCTTAAGACCAATTGACTATCAGAATGGATTTCAACATTGTTCCTGTATCTAAGCCAGAAAAACTATGAAAATATGCACAGATTTTAGAGATCTTAATAAAGCATGTCTAAGGATGATTTCCCACTACCCAACATTGACACTATAGTTGATCTGACAGCTAGCCATGCCATGTATTCATTAATGGATGGTTTTTCTGGTTACAACCAAATCAAGATTGACCTGAAAACCAAGAGAAAACAACTTTTACATGTCTATGGGAACTTTTGTTGGAACATCATGCCTTTTGGTTTGAAGAATGTTGGGGCTACTTATCAAAGAGCCATGACTACAATCTTTCATGACATGATGCATATCTTCATGGAAGACTATGTAGATGACATATTGGCAAAATCATACACCAGAGAAGGACATCTTGAAATATTATCCAAAATATTTGCAAGATTAGAGAAATTCAAAGTTCATCTCAACCCCAAGAAATGTGTTTTTGGGGTCAAATCTAGAAAAATCTTGGGGTACATTGTTTCAGAAAAAGGAATTGAAGTAGATCCTGCAAAAGTACAGGCAATTATGGAAATGCATCCACCAAAGAACATCAGTCAGTTGCGATCACTTCATGGACGACTACAGTCTATACGAAGGTTCATTACATAGTTGGCTGACAAAAGTTTACCTTTCACACATCTGCTCCATAAGAATGTTCCTTTCAAGTGGGATGACAAATGTGAACTGGATTTTCAACAAATCAAGTAGTATCTAATGACTCCACCAGTTCTCATACCACCAAATCTAGACAAACCCCTAATCCTATACATCACCGCAACAAAAACATCTCTGGGGGCACTGCTAGCACAAGAAGATTCTACAGGAAAGGAATGTGCAATCTACTACATCAGTAGAACACTAACAAGTCATGAGTTCAACTACACTTCTATTGAGAAGGCTTGTTTGGCAGTAGTCTTTGCTTCATAGAAGTTTTGACATTACATGCTAACCCATATAATCAATCTGGTTTCAAAGATTGATCCACTCAAGTATTTGTTGAGCAAAGCATCATTGACAGGAAGGTTAGCCAAATGGGTAATGATTTTGAGTGAGTTTGATATCCATTATGTTGATCGTAAGGCAATCAAAGGACAAGTTATCGCTGATCAATTAGTTGAAGCACCACTACAAGCAGATCATCCCCTACACATTGAATTTCCAAATACTGATGTCTTTACCGCAGAATCTAAGCAACCATGGTCTTTATATTTTGATGGTTCTTTCACTCAACATGGATCGCGGGTAGGCATACTTTTCATCACCCCTCAAGGACACACCATTCCTAGATCATATCGGCTGATGTTTCCATGCACCAACAACATAGCCGAATATGAAGCATTAATCACCGGACTCAAAATAGCACTGGAATGGAGAATCACAAAATTACAAGTGTATGGTGACTCACAGCTAGTCATTTATCAGATCAATGATGAATATCAAACCAAAGATGACAAATTAATACCCTATAAAAAGATGGTGGATGACTTCAAGAAATACTTTGTGGACATCAAATTCACACAAATTCCAAGGATTGATAATAAAGCAGCTGACGCCATGGCTATGATCGCATCATTGTTACAACTCCCAGAAACTCAAAATCATTATGAATTTCTAGTGGAACAATCATTTACACCTACTTACGATACCCCTGAAAGCCAAATCATTTGCCACTTGGTAGGAACCGATTCACCTTGGTACGGAAAAAATTACGCCTACCTCAAAGACGATATCTTGCCACCTGATTTATCCCATAACCAAAAACATAATTTTATCGGCCAATCCGCTCGCTACACTCTTATTGCTGACACCCTTTATCGCCGTGGTCTTGATGGTACTTTACTCTGATGTCTTGAACGTGAAGAATCTGGCAAAGCTTTACAAGAAGTTCATGGTGGCATCTATGGTACTCATTCGAGTGGACTGACCTTATCCAAGAAATTGATTAGAATGGGTTACTACTGACCTACAATGGAGAGGGAATCATTCACTTTTGTGAAAACATGCTCAAAATGTCAGATTCATGGGAATCTCATTCATGCTCCTGCGCAGGAACTTCAACCCTTCACGCCAACCTGGCCATTTTCTCAATGGGGGTTAGATCTAGTGGGCAAGATTCATCCTTCTTCATTAAACGGACATAAGTTCATCATCATAGCTATAGAGTACTTCACCAAATGGATTGAGGTAGTTCCTCTTACTAAAGTCACCGGCAAACAAATATCATCATTCATACTCAATTATATTATTTGTCGGTATGGCATTCCCAACTCCATTATTACAGATAATGGACGTCCGTTCAAAAATCAGGATGTTGATGAACTTTGTGAGAGATTTCACATTCAACATAGATATTCAACACCTTACTATCCACAAGGGAATGGCCAAGCAGAGGCCTCAAATAAAACAATATTAAAAATCTTGAAAAAGACTGTGAATGATTCAGGAAAGGATTGGCATGTTCAACTCAATCCCGCCTTGTGGGCCTATAGAACCAGTGTCCGCACACCAACAGGAACAACGCCATTCGCCCTTGTCTATGGAGCAGAAGCCATATTACCTTTAGAAGTTGAGATTCCCTCACTCAGAGTATCATTGCAAGGCCTCACAACAGATGATGAATACAGAGTTTCCTGACTCCAAGAACTGGAACTCCTAGATGAAAAGAGACAAAGAGTAGCTGATCATTTGAAAGCATATCAACAGATGATGTCTCGCGGCTATAATCACAAAGTAAAGCCACATAACTTTCAAGTGGGTGATCTTGTTCTGAAAGAGAACCCATGCATTCAACAAGACATAGAGAAGAAAGGAAAATTCGAACCAAATTGGCTAGGTCCTTATGTGGTTATCGCAGTCTATGGTTCAGGAGCATACAAGCTATCAATGCCAGAAGGGGACCTATTTGACAAACCTATCAACAACATGCACCTGAAAAAGTATTATGTCTAAGGCAGCTGTAAAAATCAGAAAAAGTCCTGAAAAAATCTTAAAAATCAGAAAAAGTCCTGAAAAAAATCCTAAAAATCAGAAAAAGTCCTGGAAAAATCCTAAAAATCAGAAAAAGTCCTGGAAAAATCCTAAAAATTAGAAAAGTCCTAAAAAAATCCTAAAATTAGAAAAGTCCTAAAAAATCCTCAGAAAAATCCTAAAAAATCAGAAAAAGTCCTTGGAAAATCCTAAAAATCAGAAAAAATCCTAAAAGCTTGAAAAAGTCCAAAAAAATGGTTACCCTGGTGAAAACCTCGCAAACAGGCATCTTGGTAGGGTTAAAAAAAGGTCACAGGGTGAAAACCTGGCAAATAGGCAGTCTATTGACAAGAAAAATGCAATAAAAGCAAATAGTGAAAATTTGGCAAACAGACACTATTTGTAGCTCTCTATCTATTAGTTCATGTTCTGCACTTAACTTTTTGGCTTTCCTTTCATGCATCTTTTTCATTATCTTAGGGCCACACCAACACGATGTTATCATCCTTTTCCTCGAGCGATAACGTCTTACCATGGCTTGATTATTGTACATATTCATTTCAACAAGTTGTGTCAATATCGAGGGCAAAAGATACTGGGGGCAATTAACTTTCAGATTTTACCAAAACAGCAAGACCAATACATCAAAACCAATCGTGAAAGAAAAACAACCAAATCAAACCAAAACGTACAATCAGTTGATCCATATCACAGTAGCTTTCAGTTGCGTACCTTATCATGTCTCATATCTAGATGATCTATAATCTAAATAATGTTTGGAATCACACTATTTCATTTTTGAATAATGGTTGTTTAGTTTTTGATATCATTTCTCTGGACCACACTCGATGATGTACTGAACTAGAGTAGCAAGGAAAGAGGATGATTTTTCTTTGTCTGTTGTCTGGAGATTAATCATTTATTTGTTGCAAATATGTCGCGAGACGTGATGATTGAAAGTTTATCATTGATGACAGTTCCAAATTTGCATCAGATGGTGATTAGTCTTTGTTTGTTTATGCAAGAAATGCTCAAGTCATCCCGGTTCAATTATACCTGGGTGCTTGTGTTCACTTGCTATATCAAAAATCATGAAAGTTGTACTCAGGTCATCATTGGTGCTAATTTCCCCTCTTATGCTTGTACACACTTCCAACATTTTAAAACGCTCTATGATGATTTAAGCAGGATAAATGAAAGACTCAACAAAATGGTCGGTTTCATTTAGTTGCATTTCGTTTTAGGTCATTGTACATAACTGTATATTGGATTTACATCAAGAGTTTTTGAAAGGCCAATGGTTGTCATGCTTCTTTGGACTATTTGTGGAGGACAATACAAACATTTGTGTCATTATCATTTCATCATCATTTCAGTATCATTATCATTTCATAATCTTTGCATCTTCATTATCATTTCATCATCATTTCATTAGCATTTCATTAATTGAATTTTCATTATAATTTCATGTTAGTTTCATATCACTTCATTATTGCATCCATTATCATTTCATCATCTCATGTTAGTTGCATTATGTTAGTTGCATTTTCATTATCATTTCCTCTTAGTTCTATTATCATTTCCTCATTTCATTCGCATTATTATCCTATCATCGCATTATCATTATCAGTATCATCTTATCATTGCATTTACATTATCATCTTATCATTTCATTATCATTCATCACATTTATCATCCATTATCATCATCATTCATTATCATTCTATCATCATTTCATTTGCATTTCATTTTCATTTTCATTATCATTTCATCATCATAACCATTCGCATAACCTTTCACTATCATTTTCATTTCATACCATTTATCATTTCACATTATCATACCATTTATCATTTCACATTATCATGCCATTTATCATTTAACATTTCATTATAATTATTATTTGTATTGCCTTATCATCATTATTTAATATTGTATTATCATTACCATTTAGTATTACATTAGCATTATCATCTTATCATTGCATTTTCATTATCATTTCATTCATTATCATTACATTGTCATCATTTCATTTCATTATCATTCATTGCACTATCATTATCACATCATTATTATTCATATCGTTATCATTTTTTGAAACATATCATTTCACTATTATTATCATTCATTTCATCATTTCATCTCATTTTATTATCATTATCATCATTTTTCATCTCGGTATCATTATTTTATCATATCATTTCACTATCATTACAATCTCATGTATCATTTCATTTATCCGTTCGTTCTAAATACAAATCATTATATTTTCATCACATATCATTTCATCATACACCTCATTCCTATTTACTCATCTCAATTTCATATCAATATTCAAATCATTTTACATCATATCATACCATTTTATCATACAAAATTTCATAATGCATATCCTGAACACAACATTCATTTTGCATCATCTTTTTATCTTCATTGAAAAATCCAAACATACACATTCCATACATACATTCATCCACCTGCATGACATCATTAGTACACATTATCAAATCATTATCATCATCATGATAACATTATAATTAAATCATCCTGCATATCATGTTAGTCATCAAATCATTCAAATGCATCCCAAAATCCGTAACACAGAAATAAATGCATATCGCATCATCATCTCATAAGTGCACAAACATAATCCAAAGTAATCATCGCCGCTGCATATCATCACTCATCAAAAAAGATACAACTGTCCAAATGTCCAATGAAACTAAAATTTCCAAAGCGAAATACATCAAATATGATAAAAAATGGCATATACATGCTCCAAAAATGATATACATCACAAGACTAGCTGGTCGATGCCCTTGATGGAGCTGGTCCAGAAGGAGGTGGCCTGCCACTAGTGCCTGCATCTGGGTCCTACCAAGGTCCAATCACTCCCCTGCTTTGCCTGTGTGTCTGCGATCTACTCCTCATCCTGCTATGGGATCGCGGGTATGGCTCTCTACAATCCGGAGGACACAACTCCTCATATCTGACCCTGTAGTACTCAACCTCCCTGGCCATCTCCATGCCCTCTGCAATGGCATCCTGTAATGATGCACTCTCTACAGTTCCCATCAGTCTCTGAGCCATGCCCTCAACCTCTACTGTCCGTCATCTGAATGCATCTCTCTCTGCAACCACCTGAGCTAACTGTGCCGGTGCATGTGCCTGTGCCTGCACCTAAGCCTGTGCTAGTTGTTCCTGTAACTGCACAATGAATCCTTGAGTCTGTGCCAGCTGACTCTGCAACTGTCCCTGCTGCCCCTGTAGTGTCTACACCTGGGCCTGAAGTGTGGCTATCTGTCCCTGCTGAGAGGAGGATGTCATATGGATCACTGTCCATCTCCCAATCCCTGTCCTTGGCCGTCGCATGATCTGGACACCCCTCATAATATCCAACCTCGACCTCCCTAGCATCTGTCCCTCCTCCCCACCATCATCTCCATCATCATCATCAGAGCTCTCCTCCTCATCTCCGCTCTCCACCTCCTCTCCCCCAACTGTTCCCTACTCATCACCATCCACATCTTCCTATCTCCCTGCCCCTAGCTGTGGTGCTACCAAAATAGGTGTTGGCTCATCCGGACTGGTAAACCGTGGAAAGGGATGAGTGTGAAAATAGGCATAATACTCATCAGACATCCCAACATCAATAATATCTCGCCTGTCAACCCATGCCTTCAGTGCTAATATCTGAAACTCTGTATATGCTATCTGATATGAAATACATGGCCCCCATCCAGCCTCATCTCTGCTCCGGGCGTAATGTGCAACCCCCTGTGGCATCCCCTGAGTGAATCCAAATTTCCTCTGCACCTGCAATGCTAGAAATCTCTCCAAAATGAATGGAGTCTGCCCTATCAGGAACTGAGGAATACATACATATGACATCTCGATATCATCTGTCGCCCATGGCTCGCAATCAAGATACGGTCGCCATACTACTGTATCCATATCATCCAACAGTTGCCTCCAATAATCCACCTTGCCCAGCTTGGGCTGGGTAAGGAACATAGTATACGTATATATGTAAGGCCTACCTGGTGGCCTAACTATGGGGCATGCCGGTCTCATCACAAAAAAATGCTCCCATGCCTAGATCTGTAGCACTGTCACCCCACAAGACAAACTGGATGAACCTGTACACTACCTGATGCAAATCATGATAAAGATGCGCTAGCATGCAGCTCCCCCATGCATATCTCCACGGCTGTAGTAGCATCTGCTCCAGAATCTTGCCCCATCCCACTGATAATCCCTTTGCCCAGCGATCTAGACAAAGGAGACCTCCAATGAATGCACCCAAAACTGCCGGCAAGGCTGGATATCCGCGAAAATCAGCCCACAATACCTAGTACCCAACTATATGTGCATCTCCGTATACTCTCCTCAAGGAATCCGTACCCCCGAGCTCCTTATGATCATAATACACAAGGGCTCTAACCACTGGGATACCTAAAATCTTGTACACGTCCTCCGGAGTCACTGTCACCTCACCCATCGGCATATGAAAGGTGTTGTGCTCTGAGTGCCATCGCTCTGCCAGTGCTGTCAACAATCCTCTATTGACCCGAATCGGCAGCATTGCCAACAAGGATCTCAAACCGCAAGTATCTATCAATGCTATGTCAGCAGGTGTCAACTCAAGAATCCTATCCCATCCTGCTGAGTGTTGCTCTCTAATCTGGAGGTTTTTGAAAACCTCCTATTTTCATCACAAGAGTAACTCATCATAATCATGTCAATCATTCAATCAAAATCAATTAGACTAATATCTATCAGTGATCTATATCAGTGATCTATCAGTGACCTATATCAATGACCTATCTCAAGCAACCTATATCAAGTGATCTCTATCAGTGAACTATATCCGACCCATATCAATGACTCATATCAATGCATCAAATCAACACTCTATATCACACAATCAATCCTATCAAGGAAACCAATACATAATCTATCTAGCTGGATATCATATCAAATTTGTTCTACCATCATTTACTATTTGTTTTCTATCACAGAAAGAAAATTTATCAATTAGTTACTCTTTGTTTTTCATTCAAGAGAAGCAAAGTTATCAGTTCATTTACTCTTTGTTTTTTATTCGACGAAGCAAAGTTATCAATCAATCAATCATCAGATCATTTTATCATTTCTATCCCTATCAGCATGATGACATGACAATTTACCTATCTGTTGACTAAAGAAGCAATACAAGTCATCATTTTCACATTCCTATCCTCAAAACATTAATTCTGCATATTTTTACCATATGCGCTCAAACCTATATGTGCCATTCTTTTCACAGAATGCGCTAAATCCCGTATGCGCCGTTCTTTTTACCCGATGCACTTAAACAGACCCCCTATGCGCGTTTTCCTATATGTGCCACTTTAATCAACCTAAGTGCCCTTATTTTTGCTCGATGCACTTTTTCCTATATGCGCGTCTGTTTTCCCTAAAAGCGCTTTACTCCTAAATTTCTCTATCATGCCCTATATGCGCGTTTTTTTTCACTCTATGTGCTAAACTAGTTTTATCCTAAATCTTCAAACACCTATCCTATATGCGCCTCTGTTTTTACCCTAAGCGCATCTAATTTTTTTGAAAGCACACCGAAACTATCCTAAATGCACGCATACGTCATTTTAAAATCTAAAATCCGCAGAAAATGAAAAAATTATGATTCAAATAGAAAAATTTGAAAGCACAGGAGGTTAGATCGACTCACCGATGGTCCGTACACTGCTGGCCTCTGGTATCTGCGTGATCTCTCGAATCGGTGGCGATGATAAGGAATCTCCATGTCGCGATGTCACTCTCAGAGCTACAGTATTCACTAAAGTCAAAAGTGCAAATGACTTGTCTTTTTCACCTTTTTACCTTTTAAAGGTCAACTCAGGGTACATTGTTAACTTTTTTGACTTTATTTTTTTGGGAAATTCTTTTTCATCATTCATCGCGAGCTAAACCACTCTCTCTCTCATCCGTGATTTACCTCCTGAGGGGGCATCATCAACAAAAATATCAAAAACACATCAGGGGCAAAAATCTTATTTTTCTTTGAAGCAATGCGTTTTACACATCACTTCAAAGAGGGGCAAAATGTATACGTCTAAAAATGGTCATGATTAAGCTTGTTAATTAATTAAATATGATTTATTTAATTAATTCCCTTAAAGTCATCTACATATAAATAAATCTAATCATTTATTTATATCGTTCATTTTCTAAATTCTTCTACCTTAATTAAATAAATAATTTTATTTAATTATTAACATTTCCATATTCCATTTAATTAAATTAAATAAATTTTCATAATTTATTTACATTTAGTTATCGTATTGTTTTAAAGTTTGAATATTTTTGAATATTCAAATAATAGAATATTCCTTTCATCCTCAATTTCAAATATTAAATATTTTATTTAATATTTTCCACTCTAATTTCATTTCTAAAACATAATTAAATTAATTCATTTAATTATGCAGATTTCTATTTTCATCTTCACTTCCAAATTAAATAAATATATTTTATTTAATTTCTAACTCATGCTAACTCACCCTTCCAAATTCTTGACTCGCGCTTCGAAATGGAAGTTTCCCTTCGAAACTCAATGACGGAAATTGATGGAAAAAGGAAACCTTCCATCTTCTCTCCACTTTCGAAAATCTCCCACCATCCGTTCAAGCAAGCTTAATCCGAGCAGTCGATCGAATCAGCCAATCGAATCCGTTTGAAAACTCTATAAAAGCCTGTGCAAATCCAAGCCTTGGTTAATCATCCACATTCACACGCACGCACTCACTTTCACACAACTACGTATACATATGTTCATACAATTAGCTTATGCATCTATATCAGTTTCAATATCCCAGCCATATTTTCATATTAGCATAGTTTTGCATTTAGCATATTATGCATCTCAAAATATCGTTCTTTAGCTGTCATTTTGTTGAGCTCAATCTGTTGATCTGAGAGCCATTTAGAAACAACAAAACGCTGAAGTTAGAGGAAGATAAGACGATTTCGGGAAGCTGCAGTAACTGTTTGCATATTTTTGTTTCTTTTTCAGTGTTTCTGATTCAATGTCTTATTAATATGTGTTTGATTTTTATTTAAATTGATCCAATATTTCACTCACACATACCATATGACTCAACCATGGTACCTTGATGCTTTGCCTAGCAGTTATCAACCACTGTGAAAACATGATGCCCTCGACCAACATCCCCAACCGTAGGCTCAGATGCCACTGGTCCCTGAGAAAAGCTAGATGTGCCCCTGTTGGGACACATTCTAGCAATATGGCCCTACTGGCTGCATGCAAAACACTCAGTGCCTCTATCATAACCCTTGCCTCCAGATGGTGCGCTAAACTGCTGTGCACTACCCTTGAAGGTGGACTGGGAACTCTGAGCTAGCTGATCATAGCTGAAGTGCTTAATGCGACTCCAGTTTTTATCCCCCTGACGTTGCTGGAAACCCTTACGTTTCTCTTGCGATGTCTGCTGCTACTGCTGCTGCTGCCCACTCTGAGACGGTCCCTGCTGTGCTCTGGAAGGTACACCTCCCTGAAACTGACCTCCTCTGGCACTAGAACCTGCTATCGAACTGTTGCCAATCTGTGCACCCATATGGCCTCCTAGTGCCAAAGCCAGGTTCTCCTCTACCAACCGCGCCTTCTCCACTACAACCTCCATGGTCCTGGGTTCAAAAACCCTCACCACTTCGCTAAGACGTGCATTAAGGCCCTTGAAAAAATGATGGACCAACATACTCTCATCATCACCTACCCCTGCATACTGCTTGAGCTCATAAAAACGTCACTCATATTGCTCAATGGATAGGGCCAACTAACATAGAGCATGAAACTCATCACCTCGTCGCTGATGCTAGTGCTTTGATAAGAAACGAGATCTGATCCGCTCTACGAAGATCTCCCAAGATACATAACTAATGTCTATGTGGAGCTTCTGCTCCTCTAGCCTCCACCAAGTGGAAGCAAAACCCTACAAATGCATGATAGGGCATCATGCCTTGGTATTGCTACCATACAAATGCATCACAAAGCACCTGTCCAGATCTATAAGCCATGTTTCTGCCTCTAATCCAGTACTGGCCCCATCATACAATGGTGGGCGTGCCCTAAGAAAATCCCTCATGTGCATCTCTGGCTAAGGTGGAACTTCCCTCTTAGTAGGGTTACCCTGAACCACGGGCTGTCTCTATCCCAGGAGTGCTAATGCCTCCTCTAAAGCTCTACGTGTAGCCTCAATCCCTGGCAGATCCTGCTACTGAGCTATACCCACTGAAACATTCTGAGATGCCTGGTGCTCTTCTTGATCAGGTATAATAGGAACACCAGGAGGAGAGTCATGCTGACTCTCACCAGGACCGCCTACACGGCCACGACCGTGCCCTCTACCTTTTCCACATCTTGGAGGCATAATCTTGCACAGACACATCAAGGTATTAGGCAAGGTACACAACATAAAAACCTACACAACTAAAAGCTTAATGGGTTCATCATAATCCCAGAGTACCCAGTGTTTAAACCTAGGCTTTCATACCATGTGTAACCCCCCCACCACACAACCCTAGGTGAGGTTGCAATTAACAACATAAAAGCAATAATTATTTTTTTTAAAAGAACAAAAACCATGAAGGTTCAATACACAATGCCAACAACCCCTAAGGTTAGGAGACTGAGTTTACATCAACCCAAACATGAAACATGAATTAAAACCATTACATTTAATTGTTTAACAAATTAATGCGCATACATTCCATCCATGATAAAATTAAATCAAATACATAAGCATTCCAAATGATCCCAATAATATACTTAACAATATGATTACAACACTCATTCCCCGAATGAGATACTTCCAAAGAATAAGGTTACAATTTACAACTTCCACCTCGATACAAAGAGGGGTATTAAAATTACATTAATAACTGAAAGAGTATAGCATGAAGAACTAGATCCCATGAGCTCTCCAACTAGAAATCTTGTCCATACGAACAAAAAGCCGACCCAACGGATTAAGATGCACGTTCCACCCAACCATGTGATACCCAAAGGCTCACCCCCTATGCTAGGAGATAGTAACAAGGATTCCTAGGCAAGACCATCTACCTCTAGACATAGGCTACACAAAACTGAAACAAACTAAATACAAGTACCACATCACATATACAATCATTTACATCACTGATACAATCATATTGTTGACTTAGGAGAAGTGTCATCACAATGTCACATGGGATATCCTGGCAAGTCTTTCTAGGTCTCGGCACCCATCTTGGGATATCCTGGTAATCTCTAACGACTTTCGGCCCCTCATGTAAACCAATGTGGAATCAATTGCCTCTCATAGACATGAGGCAACGATCTTTCCATTCTAGGCCTTCTCATCTCATCCCAAGTCTATACTAGCCCTTGTGTCCATGAGCGAGGAAAAATTAATCTTGTTAAGTGTTTGATGCAATCTAAGCCTCTAAAAGTTTATTATGTTCTCATTGAATTAACTAACTTGCAAAGAGTTTCCCTGACACCACTTTGTGTGTCGGCCCTCATTGCAAGCCACTCCTCTAAGACAACACGTGGAGTAAATCCACACTCAAGGGTACACAAGTGCAACCTAAGGAGAATGACTCCTATACAAGACATAAAGCCCACACTTCTTGTTCACGATAACTGGGTTAAAACTGGATATGATTAAATGCACTACCCAAGGAATCCAAAGGTTGACTAGATCATAATGACAACCCATACCAAATTTGAAACAACCATTTGGAAGACTTACATATACACTGACTCAATTTCCCCACTCCAAGAATGAACACCACACATCATAAGGAAGCATTTCAGGCAATTCTTTAAAAGAAATCAAATCACTAATATTAGGATTTCATAAATCCAATTTACTCAATCATCATAGTGCATGGTATAAATTAAATAATTCATTTCCTTGTACATACTCGAGAGGAAAATCCAATCATGTTGATAAACATTACAGAATTTAAAGCTAAGCATTTAATTTTCTTGCTCGGTCATACTAGCTGATTATATACAGTCTTTTAACTAACTAAATCATTTCATGAGAATAAAACAATCTTTATTTCAATTATATTAGAATAATCAACATAAATTTAACTAAGCCTAAATTCCCACATATATTAAATAATATAAGTGTTTATTTATTGTATATACAACTATATCTATATATTTAAATATATCATTATCATTTAAATAAACTGCTTTAAATTCAACTAATTAATTTATTTAAAAATATATAAAATATACATATATACCTTATATATATATACATATACACACTAAATGTATATGATATATATTCATAAGTATATATATATAATGTATATATATAAATAAATTATTATAAAAATAAATATTAATATTATATATATATATATATATACATATAACACATATATATTATATAATATTAAATAATATAAATATAAAAAAAAAATGAATTTAAAAGTTTTCTTTTTTTTCTAAAAAATAGTAACCTAAGGCCTGGCACGAGCCCCTCCCAAAAGGGAGTGGTAGGCTGCCACACAGCCTCCCCCATATGGGGGGTGCTGTGTGGGCAGGGCCACTGCCTGTAGGCAACAATGTTGCTTCCACACAATGCCTCCCAATGGGGGGTGTTGCGTGGGAGCAGCGCCTCCCATAAGGGTGTCGTGGGGGGTGCAGGGCTTCGGCCCTCCCCTCCACAACCCTAAATAATTTTTTTTATATATTTTTTTTTATAAAAACTGACTGTCAACGAAAAACGACAGAACAGGGCATACCCTGTTTCATTTCTCAGAAAAAAATTATAATTATTATTTTTTTAACCATAAAATAAAATAATTCAAACACAGTATATTTATAAATATACTTGTGTGTATATTTATATATATAATGAAATATATACATATATACACAGGTATATTTATGAATTTATATACCCATAATCTTCATTTATAGTTATATTGTGCAAATGATCAACATAATTTGCAATAACAAAAATAAATTTGCCAAAACAACAAAGGGTTTAAAATTTCAATCTGAAATGAAGATTTTTTTGTGGGTTTTCTTCCTATTTTCATTGTGATTGTTGTTTTGGTTTTCTTTCCTACTCCAACATCAGTTTACAAGATTTGAATTTATTTCTCATGAGTTTTCTTTGCATCTAAATAGCATTTAAAGAATTTTCAAACAACATAAATAAATTTGAAGATTATTCCAAAAAGGAAAACAAAAATGAAGAAGAACCTGGTGTTTTCTCCCCAAGCTTGAAGACTTTAACAATGGTGATTCCAAATCTCTTCTTCAACTCCAAATCTAGCCAGAGAAAAATTGTCCACCAAAATTCAAAAATTGAAAAACAAATGAAATTGCATTTCTTTACAAAGAGCTCTCCCCAAATTTGGTCAAACCCCTAAAATATCCCACCCACTAAATTTATTGAACATTTGGAGGATGTTTCATTTTTAAAATTTTTAAAAACAATTTACTTTCATAAATGATATTTCAAAATTTCATAATTTCATTTAAAACCAAAAATCTCAAAGTTGCAAGAATATGTTTTATCCAAAAATTCAAAAAGTGAAATATAACCACATTTCTATTTTTATTTTAAATTTAACTTAAATATCTAACATGATTTCCATTTCCATTTTAAATTTGAATCCTAATATACAATAATTCTAAAACAACCATTTCATTTAATTTATCACCCTTAACCTAGTTAATCAATAAACTAAATATGATTTTATTAATTAAACCAAAATAATCAATGAAATAAAATAATATTCAACATTGAAACTAGATATGTTAAATCATCATTTTAACTATACCCACCATTTAATAGCCTTTAAATAATGAAATGAAATAGTTAACCAAGGAGGAATGAACCAAATCAAAACCGGTAACCCGACGACAACTATGACTAGGGTGACGACTTGGCACAAAAAACCTAGCTACTATCTCCCAATCGATAACTGTTGGTCAATGGACACACTCAAACCTGTGAAATCAGGTGGAGTCGATGTCCTGTACCTGTCAACCTACGAGCAAAGAGCATGTCGAATGTGCAATATATATATATATATATATATATATATATATAATAAGACACGCCGTGAAGCAGAAATCTCAGAATCGTAGGGCGCTCGCAAGCGAGTGATACAATCCCATCGCCTTCACCAATACAGACTTTAAAACTGACGAGTCTAACAACAATATAATTAAAGCATAACACATTTTAAATTAAATAATTGCTACACTAATTCAAAACATGCCATAATGATAACATCAAAATAAAATCCCATCACATCAAAATATAATGTTTACATTGCTTATCAAATAGCAGTCAAAAGTAACCAAGTATCAAAGTCAGAGTGCTAACAAAAGTGAAGCATACATAAAAACATTGATCGATCAAAAGAGAAAAATGGAGGGGTGCTACACACCCCCACCTTATTCACCTCTATCTCACAACACAACCAATTCTTTTGTCCTTAACCAAATATTACAAAATGTTTAATCCCTCCAACAACAAATTGCCACATTGAACCAAAATCAAAATGGTCAACCTTCACAATATGTCAAAAGAAACCCATTATCCTTGGAGATATTGAGAGCACAAATACCACAAGGCATAAAGATTCATATATTTGAGAAATATGGTGGTAAAGGAGAGCCTAGCAACCTTATGTAGTGACTTCACTTTTCAAGATAAGCTCTTGGCTAAAATTTTCCCTAGATCCTTGAAAGACACAACCTTTGAATGGTTTTACAATTCTTTACTGAATAACTCAATTCATTCATTCAATGAACTTGTTGATGCCTTTCTTAGCCATTTCCAAGTGCACATGGGTCCCAAGATGAGTTTAGCTGATTTAACACAATGTAAAAAAAGGGATTATGAAAAGGCCATATAATTTATCGCCCATTATCAATTTCTTTACATACAAATCAACATTAAGATTCCTGATGACGATCTTCAAAGAATGTTCATTGAAAGCTTGCAAGAAAAACTCCAACAAAAACTTGGGATGATGAAATTTCCCTCCTTTAAACAATTGTGCACAACCCTTCGTGACTATCAGAATTTGGTTAGTCATTGTGAAATAAAAACTTCTTCCAACCATCTTGAGAAATCCAAACTTGTGCATCATAACAATTTCCAACCCTTCAAGATATAAAATAAAGGAGTTTTACAACTAAATACACCTCAAAAAAGTCAACATGTTAACTCCCAAGTGGCTTCCATAAAAATGACAAATCCATATCCATTTAGGGAAAGGAGTAGAAAATTTACCCTGCTACTCAATACCATTCAATCCATTATGTTGCAGCTTATAAGTAAGAACTTAGTTACCTTACCTCATATTAGATCCATTGACATCACTAAGCCCTTACCTCCAAACTTTAACTTGAATGCCCTTTTCCATTATCACTGACAAAATAGACACAATACATAACAATGTAAGCATCTTAAACATATTGTGCAAGACCTCATTGATTCTAATCACATCCAGATTGGTGGTGTTAGTGATCAAGGAAATAAGTCCATTTCCCCACCCAACCAAAATTTGTAAATCTTTAACAACCCCATGCCAAATCATAATATCTCTTTTTTGAAAGCTAGTGATACTAAGAATGATGTGATGAATGTTGACAAACTTCAAGATACAAATAATGACAATATGCGTGATAATGAAGAAGACTTGCAACATGTGGTTAGCTTCCTTAATGTTCAACCTCATAAGGGCCAAAATAAAATGCTCCTTGGCATTTCTTTCTTACAAAATGACATAATTAGACATGCACCGATGGTCCTCTTTACATCACCAGAAGAATCAATGGCAATCCTACTAATGTGATATTAATTGATCCCATGTGTGTAGAGAATGTGATCAGTGATGAATTATTAAATTTATTCATGACTTTATCAAGATTCTTATGAACAATGAAAATAATGGATCAAAACACATAATGGTTTTGCTTTCCCTATGATTGGTTTGATCACTCTTTGTTTAAAAGTTGAATTGAAACAATGAAATGTCTCATTCTCCATCATCCCATCATTAGACCAATTTCATGTTAATCTTGGTTATCCATGCTATGCTCCATGGATGTCGTCCCGTCAATAGTGCATAAATTCTTAAAGATTCCATTTGGAAATGATATCTTTACTATGAATCATAGTGGCTTTAATCCTATGTCTTCCTATGGGAATTTATCTTTGGATTTATTTTGGCCCCAACCTGTGGAACCTCTTAAGCCTCATGAGGAATTCATTTTCAAATCTTATCAAAAGTTCAAGGAAAAGTGCATAGTATAATTATCCCTTAGTAACATGCCTCAACCCATGATTGAGCCTCCCATCATTGATGGAACCATGATTGAACCAAAATCCCTTCCAACTAACCAAGACCAACCCATGACAAATCCTTCACCTATTTCCTATAATAGACCATGAGATAACCAAATAAGTCCTATTGTCCCTCCTAAGGTCAAAAAAGTTTATAAATCCAAAGAGGAATTGGTTGAACAACCTTCCATGGTTCCTTTTGTCCCTCCCTATAGGAAGAAAAGAAACCAATGGTTGATAAACCCGCTCCTACATAATCACAACTTGAAAATCATGCAAGAAGAAATAGAATTGCTAAAGAGCGTAGGCATAGAATTCATGCTATTGCTCACAAGTTAAAAGAAGCTCAAATAAAACAAAAAATCAAGATCAAAATATAACTCAAACAAAGCATGGTGATTATCCACCTTCACCACAACAAAAAACACATGAAACATCTATGGATATTGTCATTAGGCCTCCTATTATGATTAACTTGGATGATGATGATGAGATTTATAAGATTGATGAGAAAGTACATAATGATATAAATTTAATATTTTCCTCTTCCATGAGCTTAGATGATAACACACATGATGATCCTCCTATAAAGAGTGACTCACCATGTGTTGAACCTGGTGATGCTCCTAGTATAACACTTGTGATTGTACCTTTAGCTAGTTGTCCGCCTTCTGCATATGATGAACATGATTGGGATGTAGATGACATGGTATAGTTTGACTCACATGTGCCATACTACTATTTTATTTATTTTCATGTTCTTTGTGATTGCATGTGCGCAATGTGATCCCCCATACAATGCTACTTGTCATGTCTTTATATGTTTGTGAGCCTACTTTTGATGGCCCTTGTCACTTCATTGGTTAAAGGATACAAAGGAAGTGAATATGTCGTGACATTCTTCTATTTGCATCTACATTATTCTATCTATCGTAACCACTTATCTTTTCTCTTGTCTTGTTTTTTTCCTTTTGGGGGTGACACAAGGTGTTGAGACATTTAGGTCTCTTCCATTTTGACCCAAAATATTTTCTTTGTTTTTTCTCTCTATGTGTCATTCTTCCTTTGTACTAGTTGTTCCATGAGTCATTTTGAGAATGATGACAGTTTTGAGATCAATTATACCACTCAAGCAAAGACATAATGCTGACCCCAGATCCATGGATCCATTATGTGTTATCTTAGGATTGCATATGGGGAGAAACTCTCCTTTCCATGATGTAACACTATCTTGGAAATATATGTTTGGCATAAGGATTTCCAAATAAAGCTCTCATTTATTGAAATTTATTATGTTCTACTTTAAAGTAATTTCTCACAACATGGTGTTTAGCAATTTGTTTAATGTGGGGGCATACATGTCCCCACTCATTGTTTACTTCAAAGTGTAATCTTCTTACTTCACATGATGTGTCTTGTTGGTGGTGACATTGGGTTTGATGTTCTTGAAGAGCTTGACCTTTCTTGGCATATGACATTCCTCTTAGTTGTAATGTTATGTCTTGTATTCCCTAAGTTGTGAATCCTTTATCCTTGACTAGTCCTCTCTTGGTGATGTCAAGCATGATGTTCCCTAAAGTGAAACCTTTCATGAACTAAGAAAAATCTCTTTGAATATCATATCCTTTTATATTTAAAATGACCACCAAGCATAACACAACTTTCTTGTTAGTGGATCCTTTATTTTTTCATGGCCACCAAGCATAGAACAACTTTCTTGCTAATGGAACCTTTATGTTTTTCATGGCCACCAAGCATAACACAAATTGCTTTCCAGTGGGGCCTTGTTTCCCATGAGTGCCTAGCATAATGAAACTTTCTAGAATTGTGACCATTTTTTTGGCACCTTATCAAAGTTATCAGGAGGTATAAATTTGGTATGGTTGACACATGGAAGCCTGTAGACCTAGCATGAATTTCCCATCAACCATTTTTTTGGGGCTCACCTAGTGGACAATGGATTTCACTAGCCCATGTGAGTATATTTTGTTTGCATACTGGACAACATATTTCCACTTGTGAATATTTTTGGAAAAAAAAATAAGGCTTGATCCATATCTATTGGACAAACATTTGAAGCTTGATCCACCCCTTTTCTCTTTGCATCGATTTTGGCAATGTATACTTGTGTATCTTGTCTTGTTGCTACATATTTAACATAGGCATGTGTCTCTTTGTGCCTTTATTGGTTTTCCATGAGATCCTAGATCTTGGGGGTTTGATCATCCTACATGACCTTTTTTGTCTTATCTTTCCAACAACTGTATAATTAAACCCCTCTTGACACTTGTTTGTCTACTTTAGTGTGAGTTTGAGCATAAGGATCATCCTATCACTAAAGTGGGGGCTAAATGTAGTGTAGAAAAATTTACACCTTTACATTTTCACACTATGTTTGGGTCCCTTAATTAATTGGACTTAATTAAGCCTATAATTGGCCCAATTATGCATTTAAAATCCTAATTAGTCTTGTTTTTCGAAAGGGAAACTTGTATTAAAAAAATGCAAACATTAATTAAATTTCCTTAGAAATTGAGTGTCCTAGATTTAGGTCCTCAGACCCATTCTCCCAAGGGTGAATGGTTCATCCTTAAGTTTAGGATCCCAATTTTAAATATTTTTTGGCAACATTTTTATGATTCAAATTCAATTTACAATTGTTGACCTTTGATGTTTAATTTTTGAGAAATTGGAAAATTACCTATAAATAAAAGGTCTTTTTATCAATTCACTATCTAGAATTTTTATGCAAGCATTCCAATTAGAAAATATTATTATCAAAGTTGTTCAAGAGCATATTTATTAGTCTTCTATAACAACATTCAAGATCTCAAGCATCATGTCAAATTTATTTGCATCTATGCATGTTCTTGGAGCTAACATTGTGATGTAGGTTTCAAGCATTCAAGCATCAAGATCAACATCAAATCAAGCCATTTCATGCAAGATTAAGATCTTGGAGAGGTTTGTTAGACTTTCATCCTTTAAGGATCTCCATTCAAGGGTTTGGTGAGTTGCAACAAGCTATTGTTCATTCATCATTCCTTCCATTCATGTTTCATTTCATTTCAAGGTTTAATTACGAAAACAAGGTTTGATCAAGGAAAACCCCTATTCACCAAAAACAAACAATTTTTCCTTCTCTTTGTATGTGTAGATTTGCAAGTGAAGAAGGATTGAAGATTGATCAAAAGTGAAAATTTGTAAAGTTGTAAAACTTGTCATCAAAGTTTTCAAGCTGCAAAACTCATTTGTTGAATTTATTTATGACTTTTCAACATTGATATCCAATCTTATCATGAGTGTAGATCCATGAGCAAAGGATTGTGGAATCATATTTTTTATCTCTGTAGCAGGACCCATTCGCCATAGGGTGAATCTGTCCAAGGAGGAAACTCAACAAAATATTTTGGTGATGATGCATAATGTCTTACCCTTCTCAGATCTATTGGAATTTTATTTTTTCTAAATTTGTTATTCTTTAAATTTATGATCCAAGTTGCACATTGCATAATTGAGTTCATTTACTAATTTTAGTTTTTCTCCCCAAAGTGTTGTTCAGGAAAATTTTACCCCATCTTTGCATAAGGAAAACAACAAGACCTCCATTAAGGTTGACTCACCTAAGGGTTGGAAGACAATATTACCTTTGGGGATCTCTTTTTCCTAATGAAATAAGAAAGATAGGTGCATCACCCCATTTCACCCCATCCCATATTTATCCAACATCAACCTATTTTTATTTGTTTCAATTTCTAACATCCTTTTATCTTTGAGGCACAAGGAGTGTTGATATCACCTCAATTTTTTGGGGATCTAATTAAATTCATTCACTTGACATAAAATTTCCTATTAGAATCCCCTCAATCATCATCATGTAGCATTTCTCATGACTTAGGGATAGGTTATTTTCTTGACACCTCTTTAGTACCTTCTCCAAATTTCCAAGTGCTTCATCATAACTATTCCCATAAGATGAAAACATCCATGTTTAAACCTCCATGGAACCATGTACAAAGTCTAAGAATATGCTCAATACCACCCTCTAGAAGGTGGCTAGTGGATTGCAAAGCCCAAATGGAAAGACATAATAAGCATATGTACCCCAAGGGCATGTGAAAGTTATCTTTTATTTGTCTTCTAGGGATATCTTAATTTGATTGTAACCACTAAATTCATCCAAAAAGGAAAAATACATCTTTCTTGCTAATGAATCAAGTACAAGTGGTCAATGAATGGGAGTGGAAAATGGTCCTTCCTAGTTCCAACATTTAGTTCATAGTAGTCTACACATATTCTCCATTTCCCTCCCTTCTTGGGAATAATTACTAGGGGTGACACCCACTAACTATCAGAGATGGGATAGATAAAGATTGCATCAAGCAATTTTTACAATTCTAATTTAACTATATCATAGAGTACAAGGTACATTGTCCTTTGTGGCTGTCTAACCAGTTTGAAATCATCATTGGTATAAATCCTATGCATGCATAATGTTGGTTCTATCCTCTTCATGTCATGGTAATCCCATGCAAAAAAATTTGCATGTACTTGCAACACATTCATCAATGAGGTCTATTGTATGTTAGTTAATTGATTGTTAACATTTAATGTTTTACCCAACAATATCTCTAAATTCAAGAATGTTGTTTGAAAATATGACATGTCAATTCATGCTATGTTTGGAATACATTAGTGTGGTAAAAAAGTAAAGAAATTTTGGAAAACTAACTCAAATGAATTGGTAGGGATCATATAATTTTGTAGAGAATCCTACAAACATGTTAGACAGTCATGATGTTGTGGGTCCAGGTACCATCGTTGTTCTGCATGATGTTTTCTATCAGGTCATCTTCATCTTCGTTTTATAACAAGGGGTTTCATTCAATATTCATCAAGGATTGTAAGGATTACTAATCTTCCTCATCTAGGACATGTTAGATAGTTTGTTCTAGGTCTGCATGTGGTTGGGTTGGTGGATAAAGGACTAATTTCTTAGTCACATTTCCATTGGAAATTATCATATTCTCAGACCTGCAGCCTATGAAGGAATCTTTTGTTTCCAACCAAGGTCTCCCTAATATGAGGGGATAACCTGCAAGATTAGCTTTAAGTTGTAACACCATAAAGTCTGCAAGGTACTCCCATTAATCCAATTTTATCACCAAGTCTTCAATTATACCCTTAGGTCTAATTGTGGACCTATCTACAAACTCTAGAATAGTAGGTGTAGGTCTAAGTTCTATTAACTATAATAATTTCATGGTCTCTTTGGTCATTACATTAATAGCTACCCCTAAGTCAATTAAGGTTTCTTAATGAGAGTGCCATTTATTTTGACATCTACTACATGGCTCCCAAGATCTATATACTTCGGGATAGTTATGTTTCCCAACATAATATTTGCAAGTTGTCCTAAGACATGTATAGTTTGAGGGTCTTTTCGCTTCCTACTTGGCTTTTTGAGGCATAGCTCTCTCACTAATTTAGTATAAATAGGAACTTCCTTAATGGCCTAGATAAAGGGTATTTGGATGCAAACATCCTTGAGTCAAGTCCCAATTGATCAATTTCAACTTGTTTTTGATGTATTTGAACTACTAATCTCTCAGGAATGGAGGCTTTGGAATTAGATTGGTTTGATTAACCTGATTTGACTTAGGTTCCTTAGATTATGTCCAAGGTATCTATTAGGAGTTCCTCATCAACCAATTTAGTGATGTGAGGAGATGCAGGTCTAGCCAACACTTTCCTTGATATGAGGTGGACATCACTCACCTCAACCCCATAAGTAGGGTATTGAGTAGATTCATTAGTATAAGTTTGTTGAACACATTTGTTATTGAGGTTAGGTGCAGGTTGTGCTGAAAACTGACGTACTTTACGTGGCCGTGGTGTTATATTTGTTGGGTTTGGCATAATGGCTTGTTTTTGTGGTTGCAAGGGCTATTGTGGCTACTGCTAATTCATATTATGATTTTTTCACTAGGGTGTGTACAAGAAGTTGAGTCGTGTTTTCCTTGATTTTCAAAATTTGTCACATTTGACCTTAAAATTTGAAGCACTTAGAGATGGAATCTTAAAAAAAATCATTGATCGTAAAATGTAGTACTCGGAGTCTAGTTTCTAAATATGTAATTTATTTGAATACCCAAATAATACAAATTGATTTTCAATAGGCGTTTCTAAAAACCATTGCTTAAAAGTCACTTTTTTTTACCATACCATGCATGTGTATGCCATCCATAATTTGACCTAAATATTTGTATTTTTCCAAATCCTTTTGGGAAAAGATTTGTAACTAACTAAAGCATGCTTTCAATATTTTTTTTTGTAATTTTTTATAAAAATATTATTTTTTTGTTAATTTTTTATTGGCCATATTTTTTTTTTGAAAAATTGTCGTGTACGTCATGCATAAGATGACCTGAACTTATCATTTTTTTATTTTTTTTCAATTTGAAAAGAATTGTCTGAAGTACGCTTTCGTACAATTCATTTTTTAAAAAAAAGTTATTAAAATACTATCTTTAAAACTCTAATATTTCAAGTTTGTGGACGAGTTTCATCATAAATTAATTGAAAAATAGAAAAAATAATCCAATTGTAAAAAAAATACATATTTGGAATCTACACTATCTCATCTATAATGGGTTTTAATTTCATCAAAAAATTCTACAAAAAAGGTCTTCAGACATATGTCCAAAATTACTATTTGCTTGTGACATTAACATGAACTTCAAGTTGCAGGTCAAATCAGGTCCAAAGCTTAGGTTCAGGTCCCCAAGCCTTTTCCTGAATTGAAAAATAAAGCAAAAACCCAACCAAAAATTAAAATTTTAAAAACCGGGATCCCTTTTCATAAAAATATAATTTTCTATACTTTAATGAAATGAGATTCCATTTTGAAAATGGGATCCCATTTCTTAAAAGTATATACAAAAATTATGGACCAGGCCATTAAAAAATAGGATCCCATTTTTTAATGACCCATTTTAAAACGATCCATTTAAAAACATGATCTTGTTTTCAGTTCGGGACCCTGAACCTAAATGGGATCCCGTTTATTAAAAACTGGGATCTTGTTTCATTGAACCCGATTTCATGATTTTGACTAAGTCTGAAACTTCCACCCTAAGTGGACTCAACTTTGTGCGTTTACTGACTACTGACCTCTTTTCCATTGAGGTTTCCATTGGTTTTGTTGGGGTGGCCATTGTGAATTTTATAGTTAGGTCCTTGGTAATTTTATGGTGACCACATGTTTTTCTATTGTTGATTTCCATTGGATTAAGGCATTGACCATTATTGGTTTTTCATATTGGCCCAAGATTGAGGGTTCCAACTAGGAAAATTTATATTGTTACCAAGAAGTGACATGTTATAATTCAAAGGGTCATGGGGCATACTTTTTCTTGGTTTCCATGGTTTCCTTTGAGCTATGTAGAATAATTGTCCATATTCACCTTCTAATGCATGAAAGTTTGATGTCCCTTGCTTATCTTTAGAGATACTTACCACCTTCTTACACTTGTAGTTAGTCTTTGTCTACAATGTGGGTAGCATTCTATAAGGGTTGTGTCTACCTCTTCTTTCTTTTCTTTTTTCACATGGAGGGTGTCTAATTGTGTAGCTAAGTGGCTAATGATATCTTCCTTCATATTTGACAGAAGATTGCTCAACTCTATTCTAGAGACTCCATTGGGTGACTTACTCATGGAAGATGTCTCATCTCCTCTAACCTTCTTGGTAACAAACCTTGAATAGTTCTTGTATGCTTTTTAAATTTCTTCAAGTAGTACTTGTGAGACATCTCCTACCCCAATGAGGTTAAGTGCATCTATGCAATCCTCATTAATCCCTCTCAAGAATATCAACTTTAAGGACTCATCAAAGAGTCTATTTTGGTGGGATTTATTAAGGTAGAACTAAAACCTCTCCATATAGTATTCCAAGGATTCATCTTCCTTTTGTGGCATCTTTCTATCTATGCCCCTATAGTAATCCTAGAACTTTTCCAAGAAATTTGTCTTCATGAAATTCCAATTTGGAACAACATCTCTTCCCAAACACATAAACCATCTCAAATCAGCAATATAAGCCTATGCATTTGTGGTATAATCACAACTTCTATGTATAGCAAATAAAACTTAAAAAGAAAGGTATCTAGATCCTCTATGACCAACCCATAGAAGATAGGTAATGTTGAAGGAGGTATGTTCTTCAAAGAAATTTCTCTCTCTTCATTGGGAATGAGGTGTTAGCTTTTATAATTAGATTATGTAAGCATAATTTAACTCAAAATCAGACATAAACATAGAAAATGCCTTGGGAAAACCCTCCATTTGAGGGAGAAAAACCCTACAACAAAGATGTCTCTTATATATATAAAAGATGGCAAAAAATATCTTTACAATAAGGCCACACTCAAGGCCTATATTCAACACCAAATCTAGATGCAATGACAGATAATATTCTGCACTTCCTTGATCTTCAAATCTGCACTTAGAGAAAATTCGCAAACTGCTCTTGAAGGAATTCACACTTTAATGAGAGAATGAATCAAACTTGCTTGATGATGGAATGAAGGGAAATGATCTTGTATATATACAAATGTGAGAGAGGTCACACCTCTTCATGTACAAGGTCATCCATAATACAAAGAATATAATTACAAATAAAATATGTGAATTACAAGGAAGGTTGTTCCAATAAGAATTATAATTTTGCCAAGTGAAGCACCCCTTCACTTTAATTTTCTCAATAAAATAAATAGCTGAAGGCTATATGAAATTTTATTTCTTGACTCGTGGCTAGAAGAATGAGCCCAAAGCTACTATAACATCAACACTCCCTCTTAGCTAGGGAGGGATACTTCTAGCTGTACAAGACACATCACCTCATCATGATGTCAACCACCATGGCTACTCCCATATGTGGAAAAAGGAACATATCACCTCATCGTGATATCAACCGCCATGGCTACACCCATGAATGGTATGCACAAGTGCTCATCACTCAACATGATGTTGTCACCTCATCATGACGTTCACCATGGCTCTCCCAAAGGGTGAAAAATGTGCAAGTACAAGAAAAATCATCACAGACTCTCTCACGTGATGTTGTCATGGAGTCACACACATGAAATCCACCATGGCTACTCCTAGAGGGTGGAAACAAGGGCTTTCACCTCAAATATCTCTCATAGAGATAAATGCATTAAACAAGGGCTTACACCTCAAATATCTCTCATAGAGTCAAATACATTAAAGCAAATCAGAAGATCACTGATACTGAGACTCCTTCTCAGTTAGGGCTTCATTCTCCATAGTACCAAGATTGTCTCGAAAGTACACAAACTTTATTCTAGAGAGAGGCTTGGTGAGAATATCTATCATCTGCTCATCAGTGCTAATATACTTCAACTGGATTGCTTTCCTTAATACCATATCTCTGATATAGTGGTATTTGATCTCAACATGTTTAGTTTTGTCATGAAACACGAGATTGACAGAAAGCTTCACACAACTTTGATTATCACAATGGATGACAATCAACTCCAACGATTGTCCAAACAATCTTGCAAGGAGCTTTTGAAGCCACATTGCTTCTCAAGCTGCCACACAAGTTGCAATATAATCGGCCTCTATGGTGCTTAGTGCCACTGAAGACTGCTTCCTGCTACACCAAGATATTATTGCAAACCCTAAGCTGAAGCAACATCCAGAGGTGCTCTTCAGATCAGCAACACACGCTTCCCAATCAGAATCAGAATATTCATGCAGCTCCAAGACCACATCAGAAGAATACCTCAAGCCATATCCAACTATTCCATGCAAGTATCTTAGGATATGCTTTGCTGCAACTAGATGTATTTTCCTTGGTTCACACATGAATTGACTAAGTGCACTCACTGCATAGAAAATGGTCTAGTATTGACTAGATACATCAACGATCCAATCAATTGCCTATACATAGTAGGATCCACCAGATCTGAGCTAGCTGCACCCTCCTTAAAAGCTTCTGAAAATTTTTCTCCATAGGTGTGGACATGGATTTGACATCCATCATACCAAATCTCTTCATAATTTCAATGGTATGCTTCCCTTGACTCAAAATGAACTCATCTGACTTTTTCCATACTTCTAAGCCAAGAAAGTAGTGCATGAGACCAAGATCCTTCATTTTAAATTTAGAACCTAGCTCTTTCTTGCATTTGATAATGAGGTGATCTTATCTAGTAAGAATTGGATCATTAACATATAGAACCAAGATTAATGCTTCGCCATCAATTACCTTGAAGTAAAGGTTTGAATCAGCATCATTCTTGGAGAAGCCCAAGCTTGACAAGTAACAATAAATTCTTTCATACTAAGCACGAGGAGCCTACTTAAGGTCATACAAAGCCTTCTTCAGCTTGGAAACATGAGACTCCTTCCCATGAACCTCAAAGCCATTAGGTTGCTCAATATATACCTCTTCCTCGATCACACCAT
>VDFB02000015.1:532738372-532796101 GCA_007258455.2 Sequoia sempervirens | reverse complement strand
CCGCTAACTCGAGATCATGCGTGGGATAGTTCAACTCATGATCCTTGAGATTTCGTGACTCATAAGCAATGACACAACCCTCATGCATCAACACTACACCTAATCCTTCCAAGGACGCATCTGTACAAACTACAAAGTCCCCAGTCGGATCTGGTATCACAAGTATTGGTGCACTAGTCAGCTTCCCCTTTAGATCCTGAAATGCTACCTCACACTTCTCTGACCACTCGAACCTCTTCCCTTTCCTTTGAAGGGAGGTGATAGGATAGCCTATCCTTGAAAAGCTCTGCACAAAACGCCTATAATAACCTACTAACCCCATGAAGCTATGGATTTCTGTCACATTTGTGGGTGCAGGACAATCTAAGATCACTTGGATCTTTGCAGGATCCACTGAAATACCTTCTCCTGAGATCACATGACCAAGGTACTGGACCTTAGTCTTGAAGAATTCACACTTTGACAGGTTAGCATAAAGTTGATTATCCCACAAACACTATAATACCTGTTGTAAATGTTCCTCATGCTCTTCCACTGTCCTAGAGTATATCAAGATTCCATCAAGGAACACAAGGACAAATCTATCTAGGTATGTACAAAATACCCCGTTCACTAGACTCATGAACACTAAGGGGGCATTCGTCAACCCAAATGGTACTACTGTGAACTCATAGTGACCATACCACGTTCAAAATGTTGTCTTATGGATGTCTGATTCGAAGATGCGAAGCTGATGGTATCCAAACTTAAGATCAATCTTTAAAAAGATTGTGGCACCCTTAATCTGGTCAGATAGATCATCAATCCTAGGAAGCAGATATCGATTCCTGATGGTCACTTTGTTCAACTTTCGGTAATCAATGCATAACCAAAGTGAACCATCCTTCTTCTTCACGAAGATGACTGGTGCTCCCCATGGAGAAACACTAGGGTGAAAAAAACCCTTCTCTAACAACTCCTCAAGCTGCAAGCGAAGCTCTTTCAGCTCCTGGGTGGTCATACGATAAGGAGCTCGAGAAATGGGTTCCGATCCAGGTACAAGGTCAATCTTGAAGTCTATATCCCTCTGAGGTGGCATCCCTGGAATTTCATATGGAAAAACATTGAAATACTCCTAAAGAATGGGGTGACTATCAGGAGAGACTTTCTCCTCTCCACCTCCTAGATCTAAATCATCCATTGTAACAACAAATAACTGGCAACCCTGATGCACACACCTTCTCAACTTCATAGCTAAGATGGCCCTCAAGGAGATCGACCTCTGAACTCCCACTACCTCTACTACTTTTCCAGATGCCTCAATGCATCGAATCGACTTACGTCGACAATCTATGACCACGCTATGCGCCTCTAGCCAATCCATCCCTATAACTATGTCATAAGAACCCAAAGGAATAACTCGAAGGTCCAATGTAGTATGAAGAGGTCCAACCTCCAATCTAAAATTTGGTACAAGGGAATGGGATGCAACTTTCACACCTAAGGCTAACCTAACCTACCACCTATCGACTTTCCTTACCGCACCCAGTCTACATCGCACCACGACGGAAGAAGAAATGAAGGAGTCTGATGCTCTAGAATCAAACAAAATGGTGATTGGGTTACCTAATAACATACTGTATACGTCTAAAAATGGTCATGATTAAGCTTGTTAATTAATTAAATATGATTTATTTAATTAATTCCCTTAAAGTCATCTACATATAAATAAATCTAATCATTTATTTATATCGTTCATTTTCTAAATTCTTCTACCTTAATTAAATAAATAATTTTATTTAATTATTAACATTTCCATATTCCACTTAATTAAATTAAATAAATTTTCATAATTTATTTACATTTAATTATCGTATTGTTCTAAAGTTTGAATATTTTTGAATATTCGAATAATAGAATATTCCTTTCATCCTCAATTTCAAATATTAAATATTTTATTTAATATTTTCCACTCTAATTTCATTTCTAAAACATAATTAAATTAATTGATTTAATTATGCGGATTTCCATTTTCATCTTTACTTCCAAATTAAATAAATATATTTTATTTAATTTCTAACTCATCCTAACTCACCCTTCCAAATTCTTGACTCGCACTTCGAAATGAAAGTTTCCCTTCGAAACTCAATGACGGAAATTGATGGAAAAAGGAAACCTTCCATCTTCTCTCCACTTTCGAAAATCTCCCACCGTTCGTTCAAGCAAGCTTAATCCAAGCCGTCGATCGAATCAGCTAATCAAATCCGTTCGAAAAATCTATAAAAGCCTGTGCAAATCCAAGCCTTGGTTAATCATCCACATTCACACACACGCACTCACTTTCGCACAACTACGTATACATATGTTCATACAATTAGCTTATGTATCTATATCAGTTTCAATATCCCAGCCATATTTTCATATTAGCATAGTTTTGCATTTAACATATTATGCATCTCAAAATCTCGTTCTTTAGCTGTCATTTTGTTGAGCTCAATCTGCTGATCTGAGAGCCATTCGGAAACAACAAAACGCTGAAGTTAGAGGAAGATAAGACGATTTCGGGAAGCTGCAGTAACGGTTTGCATATTTTTGTTTCTTTTTCAGCTTTTCTGATTCAATGTCTTATTAATATGTGTTTGATTTTTATTTAAATTGATCCAATATTTCACTCACACATAAAATGGCGCCCGCCATGGGGCCTGAACCCACAAATTTAACATTTTCTGCAAGTTTCTGTTGACAGTTTCCGCATTCTAGAATCGACTCTTCGAAAAAAATTTGGCGTTTACGCGCATTCGAAATTTCCTGAGGCGCATACAGGGTTTTAAATTTTTGTTTTGTAGGATTCTAGAGCACATATTGTAACTGTTTAGGCACATATCGTGACTGTTTAGGCACATCTAGTATCTATTTAGGCGCATCTAGAATCTGTTTAGGTGCATACAATAAGCTTTCCTTTTTCATATACAGTAACTATTTTAAAACATATAATCTTTCTTGCGGTGCATTCAGCTTCTGTTCCGACGCATATTGCTTCTGTTCTAGCACATTCAACTTCTGTTTCAGTGCATATAGCTTCAGTTTTGGCACATTTAGCTTATGCTCCGGCGCATATATCTTCTAGTGCATATGCCTTCTGTTCGGGCGCATATGGATTGTAACAAAAATACATAATTCTAAGTCTGACACCTTCCACAGACATAATTCTTTTTCTTTTTCTGGATTTTAAAATGAAGCAATCCTAGGGTAGCCACATCTGGATAAAATGAAGCAATTTAGGATAGTCACCAAACAATGATTTTTGCAGTTAAAATTGAACAACTTGTTTTTGGTGAAGCAATATATTCACCTAGATTAGATCATTGTGATTTGGGCTTTAAAATGAACACTTGCTTGCTTTGTCTGTGGCAATAGGTCTATGCTCTCCCCTTAACTGGGTGATCAGAATACCAGACTTGCCTTTTCAATTTCATGAATTTTACTGCTTTAATTACATCCTTTAGAGAGCCTACCGTAGTGGGAAAAAGTACTCACCCTACGGGAACGACTCAAGTGGGTTCAAGCCAAAGCCAGGCTATTCTGCCCCACTATAAAATTTAAAGCAAATCTGGGGAAACCCTCTTTTGTTGGTAGTGTGCAAGATAACCATCCCCAAAGCCTTTGTTCTAAAGGTTGGGAGGTCTCCTGAGGGAGTTTATTATTGCCGCACCGAACAAAAATCCTTACTATGAACCTAGTGTAGTGGCTAGCCGAGTCAATTTCCAAATATTCTAATAATCACAGTGCAAGGGGAGGGAAGAATCTGCCCCCAAGACACTCACCATATAACTGCCAAGGACCGTTTGCTCAGGGGATCCGGTATCCACTTCCGTAACTCTAAGTACGTGCCTAGAAAAGACAAAAACATAGGCACCCCTTTGGGGGTGACACGGCTGTGTGAGTCGACGTAGTTCTAAGATGTGGGATGTTGATTACTAGAATGAACTACTTGAGCAGTAAGAGTGAGTCTGTCTGAATTGTTTTTCATGTGCAAAACCTGTGAAAACATTTGTTGAAAAACATTTTCTTGATCAAACACTTCATGTTAGTGTAGGGCCTTAAGAACAACTATTTTCAAAAGTGTTTGTTGTGTCTTCCATTACATTAATTCAGATAAAGAGATCATCCAAAATGAACATGGAGAACAACAACTGAAATTACTCAAAGGTTTTTCATAACATTGGTCCAATAATATTTCCAATACTCTTCCCATGCTTAGAGATTGGAAATCAACAAAAATTTCCCAAGAAATCAGTGTCCAAAAGGATTAGAAAACCCAAGAAACCATTAGGATACAAGAAAACCTTGCAAAAGAGAAAATTCTTGTACAAAAGTCGACAATTCTTGCTTCAATACCGAGGATTTCTTCACAGATACCAAGACTTTGTTAGAAGATTCACTGATGAGTATGATGTAGATCCCTTAGATTCTCGAGCTTATTATCAGAGATTAGCACTATCACAATGACATAATCATAACCAACCTCTTGAATTTGACAACATACCACAACCTTCTATAGAATATCCTTCACATCCCAATCAAATCCTTCAATGATTTTGGAACCTTTCTTCGAAAACAAAGATCAAAACTTTAAGAAGTGCATCTCTCAAACATCTTTCTAATTTTTGGTTCAACTTCCCTAACATGATTCTGAAATCCTTCATCAATTTGAAGCCACAATCAATAAATTAAGAGTATCCATGATCATATCATAAGATTCCGCATCTTATCAGATCATCATCATCGCACTTGTCAAAACTAGGATCTAAGTCTAGAAGAATTTTCAAAATCATATGCCTATCTTCACAAGATCCCAATTCAATAAATTGAAGGATGAAATTCAACAAGAAGGACATACTCAAAGCATTCAAGAAGAGGGTGAAAGCAGCAATCCTCTTTACATCATGAATCGTAATCCACTTTTTGACAAAGATACAGATAATAGAGAAGAAAATCCGTTCCACCAATACAAAGACATGAACAAAACATAGATAGATAGTGATGAGGAACAAGATGAGGAACATCTTAGAGAGGATAAACAAGATCCAAAATTCCATAAAGCCATTGAAAAGATCTTGCAGTGAGATAAGGAAAAATATTTTCTCTATCTAGCCGAACAAGGGGCTAAATTGCCTCATGACTTCAATACTGAAAATTTGAAGAACAAACCTGAAGAGACACCCCTTTCTGATCTTAGTGCTTTGACCCAACAAATCAAGGCACTTCAAGGAAAAATCAAAGAATTACAAAGGGGAACAACCACGAAGAAATATACCCTAGAGGACATTTGTCCTTATCCTTTTGATAGAAGTCTTAACATGATTCCTTTTCCCAAGCATTGTGAAATGCCAAAATTTGATTGCTATAATGAGAAAATGGATTCAATTGATCACATTAGAGATTTCAAAAACATGACATTAGAATTCTCTCACGAAGATACTTACTTGATGCGATTATTTCCAAGGAGCCTTGGGGTACACTCTATGGAATGGCTATCTAAGATTACACCTCCCATAAGGACATTTGAAGAATTGATCAACCTATTCATCTCACAATATAGCTACAACATACAACACCAGATCACCATGATAGATCTTTGCAAAGTTGCACAAAAACCTAGTGAATCTTTCATTACATTCCTTTAGAGATGGAGAAGAATGTTCGCCAGGTATCCATGTCTTGTTCCTGAAAAGGAAGAGATGGTTACCTTTATTAATAGTTTAAATTCAGAAATGAGCTATCACTTGAACTTACATTGTCCTTCTTCTTTTGATAAAATGATTGAAGGTGCCTTAACCATTGAAAATGCTTTGGTTAAAAGAGGGATAATAAAGCATGACAAAGAAAATCCCAACTCATCCAACCATCACAATAATCAGGACAAATCCAAATTCTGGACTTGCAACAAAAATATGGTAAACAATGGTGTTATTGATGCGAATCATGCCTCGACCAAGCCATTTATCCTCAGTGTCCCAAACACTCGTAACAACAATGTCAATTCAATTGCAAATCATGGAAATAATCCTCCTCCTCCGAGGAACAATACCAATCAATACTCTACTCCCAACCAAGGGACTTCCAACAACCAAAGTTACTGAGGAAAAAATAACAATCACAATTCTTTAGGGAACACCTCGAATTCAAATCCACCAAGATTTTCATTCTTCTCGAATAGAAGAACTTTCACCCCACTGGGTCAATCTGTAGAATCAGCATTCAAAGAGTTGATGGCCAAAAATGTCATTACTTTGCCGCCTCAATGAAATTATGAACCCAGTGTAAAGCATCCATCATGGAATGAGGCATACTATTGTGATTATCATCAGTGTAAAGGTCATCGCACAAACAATTTCCAAGCCTTGAAGAATGCCATTCAAGACTTGATTGACAATGACATCATCACAATAGAAGGAAATCAACAAACCAACGCAGACCACCAAGCATTCCGCAATCCTTTGCCTAATTATCAAAAGGGTGAGTCTTCTGAAAAGAATGTGAATCATATCAATGATGATCATATAATCAATCATCTCTACGCAGATGATGAGTGGGTGAATGTCATTAAAGTCAACCAGAAGATAGAATATAGAGAATTCAACGCAACAACAAGAGTGCAAGCTAAAGTTGTCTTAAAAGGTGCTTCTTCAAAATCCACTGAACCTCCATCTCAACATCAATATGATTTGGTCAACCAACTTCGGAAAACCCCCGCTCAAATTTCTATTTTGGAACTATTGAAGATTTCCCCAGCCCATAAGGAAATTCTTGAAAAAGCCCTCGTTGAAACTAATGTATCCATTGATTTGGATGTGAACCAATTTCAAGCCATGGTAGGACACTTGTCCTCACCCACTTGCCTTTCATTCTCTGAAAAAGATGATGTTTCCATAACTCATCCCCATAATTCATCCTTGTACTTAGAAGTCATGATTCACAAGTTTTGTATCAGATGAGTTCTAATAGATGGAGGTGCTGGTTTGAACATCTGTACCATGAAGTTGGTTAAAGCTTTAGGATTTTCTGAAGATTCCATTGATTTCAGAAGAAAGATTACCATAAAAGCTTATGATGATGAAGAAAGAGCATCCAAAGGTCTGATCATGCTGCCAATCAAAGTGGGTCCTATTATAAAGAATACTTTTTGTCAAGTACTGGATCGTGATCTTGCATATAACATCTTGTTGGGTCATCCTTGGATCCATGAAATGCAAGCTGTCCCATCAACCTATCATCAATGTCTTAAATTTCCTTATGATGGATAGGAAATCACAATTCCAGCTGATAATTCCAATATTCAAACTTGTGCCAACATAAAAGCTAGTCAGGATACTTTGGTTCCTAATAATCGAGAGGCTCATGTTAGGACTTCTCTAAATATTGACACACAAATCAGCCAATTGACCAATAGTTTTGACAAAAAGATGAAATTCAAGGATCATGGAGTTGGATAATACTCTCTTTGTCTTGCCAATTTACCTACATCACCTCGATCACATGGACAACCGTCTATTAGGGAACATCAAATATCAACAGTATCAACATCAAAGCAACCATCAATAGAGCCAATCACAAAATTTAATGGACAATTCATCAAAGAAAAATTCCCCATGGAAAATCCTGAGGATACAAAAATTCTAAACTGGCTCTATAAAGATGAAGATGAAGCAGTCTCTAATGTCAAATTACCCACAGACAATTATGGAAAAGGGTACTCAATCATGCAGAAGATGGGCTATGACAAGGGTCCTATTGGAAAAAGGAAGGAAGGAGTAGTTGAACCTATTCATCTTCGCGGACTTGCTGCAAAAGAGAAAACTGGATTAGGTTATGATACTCATTCCAAAGAAAGCACATCCAAACAACTACATGACACTGTCTTCACATTGCAAGAAGGCTCAGATTCACCAGAAGCATGTTTGACAATAGTTAAGAACTTCTTGGACAACAATTCTGACATAGACTCTGCTGAATATGAATGGGACACCATTTATAATGATGAATTCTGGAGAGATAAAGAGGTTGATATAATACACCAGTACGCCCCAACTCTAATTGAAGGTGAAGGGTCAGGGTCCCAACCGCAAGAATCTGAACCACAAATCAACTATGATTTTAGTGATACTGAGTCAAGCCTAAACGAACAAGATTATCAGGAGGACAATATCATCATTGACCCACCTCATACCTCAGATCCTACAGATTACTCTGTTATGACCATAACCATAGCTGATTTCACACAACCTGATGACCCAATACCTTTAATTTATCCTGATCTCATTGATTGGGATTCAACCGAACCTATCGATATACCCATGTTTCCAAGTGACGAAGCTATTGTAAACTTCCTCTCTACAGATGATACAAATGATTGTTCCATCAGCGATTTTTCACATAGAGTTTTTGATCAGGAGAGTGTCAAGTCTCCTAGCTGCAAAAGTAAAAATAAAAAAGAAAGATCTAATGGTGAAAACCAGAATCTGGTAGTATTAGATCAAATAAAAGATAAAAAATAAAAGAGCCGATCGATGAAACCCTTTGAGGGACTGCATGATGGGAATCTTGACACTCCTCTCTCGTGAAAGCATTACCACATGAGCTTATCACCTATCTTGATTGAGCCTTACCAACAAGTTATTGTAACTTGAGACTTCCGACAAAACAAGAATTTTACAGCTGGCTGCATCAATGATAGAAAAAGAAATACCAGAGTTATGGAATTTCTAAAAACAAATCAAGTCAACTTCACATAGTCTTATGCAGACATGCCCGGTCTTGATCCTGATCTTATCATGCATCACTTCATCTATTAAACCGTATCAAACCGGTGAAACAAACCCGAAGATGCACCCTCATGTTGCATTAATATTGGTTGGCAGAACTGAAAACTCCCTTGATGTGGCTCTTATAAGACCAATTGATTCATGCATCGGATTTCCAACATTGTTCCCAGATCTGGGCTTTAAAAAACTATGAAAAATATGCACATTTTAGAGATCTTAATAAAGCATGTCCTAAGGATGATTTCTACTCACCCAACATCGACACTATAGTTGATCCCACAAATTTAGCCATGCCATGTATTCATTAATGGATGGTTTTTCCTGGTTACAACCAAATCAAGATTGCACCTCGAAAACTAGAGTGTCAAACTTTACATGTCCATGGGGAACTTATCATAAAACATCAGCGCCTTTGGCTCTTTGAAGAATGTTGGGGCTACTTCTATCAAAGAGCCATGACTACAATCTTCATGACATGATGCATATCTTCATGGAAGACTATGTAGATGACATATTGGCAAAATCATACACCAGAGAAGGACATCTTGAAATATTATCCAAAATATTTGCAAGATTAGAGAAATTCAAAGTTCATCTCAACCCCAAGAAATGTGTTTTTGGGGTCAAATCTAGAAAAATCTTGGGGTACATTGTTTCAGAAAAAGGAATTGAAGTAGATCCTGCAAAAGTACAGGCAATTATGGAAATGCCTCCACCAAAGAACATCAGTCAGTTGCGATCACTTCAGGGACGACTACAGTCTATACGAAGGTTCATTACATAGTTGGCTGACAAAAGTTTACCTTTCACACATCTGCTCCATAAGAATGTTCCTTTCAAGAGGGATGACAAATGTGAACTGGATTTTCAACAAATCAAGTAGTATCTAATGACTCCACCAGTTCTCATACCACCAAATCTAGACAAACCCCTAATCCTATACATCACCGCAACAAAAACATCTCTGGGGGCACTGCTAGCACAAGAAGATTCTACAGGAAAGGAATGTGCAATCTACTACATCAGTAGAACACTAACAAGTCATGAGTTCAACTACACTTCTATTGAGAAGGCTTGTTTGGCAGTAGTCTTTGCTTCATAGAATTTTTGACATTACATGCTAACCTATATAATCAATCTGGTTTCAAAGATTGATCCACTCAAGTATTTGTTGAGCAAAGCATCATTGACAGGAAGGTTAGCCAAATGGGTAATGATTTTGAGTGAGTTTGATATCCATTATGTTGATCGTAAGGCAATCAAAGGACAAGTTATCGCTGATCAATTAGCTGAAGCACCACTACAAGCAGATCATCCCCTACACATTGAATTTCCAAATACTGATGTCTTTACCGCAGAATCTAAGCAACCATGGTCTTTATATTTTGATGGTTCTTTCACTCAACATGGATCGTGGGTAGGCATACTTTTCATCACCCCTCAAGGACACACCATTCCTAGATCATATCGGCTGATGTTTCCATGCACCAACAACATAGCCGAATATGAAGCATTAATCACCAGACTCAAAATAGCACTGGAATGGAGAATCACAAAATTACAGGTGTATGGTGACTCACAGCTAGTCATTTATCAGATCAATGATGAATATCAAACCAAAGATGACAAATTAATACCCTATAAAAAGATGGTGGATGACTTCAAGAAATACTTTGTGGACATCAAATTCACACAAATTCCAAGGATTGATAATAAAGCAGCTGACGCCATGGCTATGATCGCATCATTGTTACAACTCCCAGAAACTCAAAATCATTATGAATTTCTGGTGGAACAATCATTTACACCTGCTTACGATACCCCTGAAAGCCAAATCATTTGCCACTTGGTAGGAACCGATTCACCTTGGTATGGAAAAAATTACGCCTACCTCAAAGATGAAATCTTGCCACCTGATTTATCTCGTAACCAAAAACATAATTTTATCAGCCAATCCACTCGCTACACTCTTATCGCTGACACCCTTTATCATCGTGGTCTTGATGGTACTTTACTCCAATGTCTTGAACGTGAAGAATCTGACAAAGCTTTACAAGAAGTTCATGGTGGCATCTATGGTACTCATTCGAGTGGACTGACCTTATCCAAGAAATTGATTAGAATGGGTTACTACTGGCCTACAATGGAGAGGGAATCATTCACTTTTGTGAAAACATGCTCAAAATGTCAGATTCATGGGAATCTCATTCATGCTCCTACGCAGGAACTTCAACCCTTCACGCCAACCTGGCCATTTTCTAAATGGGGGTTAGATCTAGTGGGAAAGATTAATCCTTCTTCATTAAATGGACATAAGTTCATCATCATAGCTATAGAGTACTTCACCAAATGGATTGAGGTAGTTCCTCTTACTAAAGTCACCGGCAAACAAATATCATCATTCATACTCAATTATATTATTTGCCTGCGATGGCATCTCTAACCTTACTATTTCATGTGTATAATGCATTCCATTCAAAAAATTAGGGATATTGATGAACTTTGTGAGGGATTCCATATTCAACACATATATTCAACACCTTACTATCCAGCCAAGGAATGGCTACAGAGGCCCCCCAAATAAAACAATACTGAAAATCTTGAAAAGATCACCGCGGAATGGGACCAGAAAGGATTGGCATGTTCAACTCAATCCCTTCTAGGCCTACGCTGCACCGTTGTCCAAGACACCAACAGGAGTAACGCCTTATCTCGCCTCTTTGTCTACAGGTAACAAGTTTTCATATTACTCCTTTAGAAGTTGAGATTCCTCTACCTCAGAGTATCATTGCAAGGTCTCACAATGATGATGAATACAGAGTTTCCCACTCCAAGAACTGAACTCCCTAGATGAAAAAGAGATGCAAGAGTAGCCGACATCATTTGAAAGGTCACCGATGATGTCTCGCAGCTATAATCACAAAGTAAAGCCAATGTGAACTTTCGTGTAAGGATCGTTCAAAGAGAACCCATGCATTCAGCCAGAAGACGTGTAGAGAAGAAAGGAAAATTCAACCAAATTGGCTAGGTCCTATGTGGTTACTATCGCATTTCATGGTTCAGAGAATACAAGCTTTATCAATGCTTTAAGGGACCTATTTGACTTAACTCTATCAACAATAACATGCACCTGAAAAAGTATTATGTCTTAAGGCAATTGTAAAAAACTGTGAAAGTCCCGAAAAATCTTAAAAAATCAAAAAAGTCGGAAAAAAATCCTAAAATCGAAAGTCCCTGAAAATCCCCGGTAACCGTAAAAGTCCTAGAAAATCCTAAAATCAGAAAAAAGTCCTAAAAAAAATCCTAAAAACTGTGAAAAGTCCTCAAAAAAATCCTAAAATCAAAAGTCCCTGAAAAATCCTAAAAACTTAAAAAATCCTAAACAGCTAAAAAAGTCCCAAAAAAATGGTTACCCTCTAGTGAAAACCCTCCGCAAACAGCATCTTGGTAGGGTTAAAAAAAAAAGGTCACAGGGTGAAAACCTGGCAAATAGGCAGTCTATTGACAAGAAAAATGCAATAAAAGCAAATAGTGAAAATTTGGCAAACAGACACTATTTGTAGCTCTCCATCTATTAGTTCATGTTCTGCACTTAACTTTTTGGCTTTCCTTTCATGCATCTTTTTCATTATCTTAGGGCCACACCAACACGATGTTATCATCCTTTTCCTCGAGCGATAATTTCTTACCATGGCTTGATTATTGTACATATTCATTTCAACAAGTTGTGTCAATATCGAGGGCAAAAGATACTGGGGGCAATTAACTTTCAGATTTTACCAAAACAACAAGACCAATACATCAAAACCAATCGTGAAAGCAAAACAACCAAATCAAACCAAAACGTACAATCAGTTGATCCATATCACAGTAGCTTTCAGTTGCGTACCTTATCATGTCTCATATCTGGATGATCTATAATCTAAATAATGTTTGGAATCACACTATTTCATTTTTGAATAATGGTTGTTTAGTTTTCGATATCATTTCTCTGGACCACACTCGATGATGTACTGAACTAGAGTAGCAAGGAAAGAGGATGATTTTTCTTTGTCTGTTGTCTGGAGATTAATCATTTATTTGTTGCAAATATGTCGCGAGACGTGATGATTGAAAGTTTATCATTGATGACAGTTCCAAATTTGCATCAGATGGTGATTAGTCTTTGTTTGTTTATGCAAGAAATGCTCAAGTCATCCCGGTTCAATTATACCTGGGTGCTTGTGTTCACTTGCTATATCAAAAATCATGAAAGTTGTACTCAGGTCATCATTGGTGCTAATTTCCCCTCTTATGCTTGTACACACTTCCAACATTTTAAAACGCTCTATGATGATTTAAGCAGGATAAATGAAAGACTCAACAAAATGGTCGGTTTCATTTAGTTGCATTTCGTTTTAGGTCATTGTACATAACTGTATATTGGATTTACATCAAGAGTTTTTGAAAGGCCAATGGTTGTCATGCTTCTTTGGACTATTTGTGGAGGACAATACAAACATTTGTGTCATTATCATTTCATCATCATTTCAGTATCATTATCATTTCATAATCTTTGCATCTTCATTATCATTTCATCATCATTTCATTAGCATTTCATTAATTGAATTTTCATTATAATTTCATGTTAGTTTCATATCACTTCATTATTGCATCCATTATCATTTCATCATCTCATGTTAGTTGCATTATGTTAGTTGCATTTTCATTATCATTTCCTCTTAGTTCTATTATCATTTCCTCATTTCATTCGCATTATTATCCTATCATCGCATTATCATTATCAGTATCATCTTATCATTGCATTTACATTATCATCTTATCATTTCATTATCATTCATCACATTTATCATCCATTATCATCATCATTCATTATCATTCTATCATCATTTCATTTGCATTTCATTTTCATTTTCATTATCATTTCATCATCATAACCATTCGCATAACCTTTCACTATCATTTTCATTTCATACCATTTATCATTTCACATTATCATACCATTTATCATTTCACATTATCATGCCATTTATCATTTCACATTTCATTATCATTATTATTTGTATTGCCTTATCATCATTATTTAATATTGTATTATCATTACCATTTAGTATTACATTAGCATTATCATCTTATCATTGCATTTTCATTATCATTTCATTCATTATCATTACATTGTCATCATTTCATTTCATTATCATTCATTGCACTATCATTATCACATCATTATTATTCATATCGTTATCATTTTTTGAAACATATCATTTCATCATTTCATCTCATTTTATTATCATTATCATCATTTTTCATCTCGGTATCATTATTTTATCATATCATTTCACTATCATTACAATCTCATGTATCATTTCATTTATCCGTTCATTCTAAATACAAATCATTATATTTTCATCACATATCATTTCATCATACACCTCATTCCTATTTACTCATCTCAATTTCATATCAATATTCAAATCATTTTACATCATATCATATCATTTTATCATACAAAATTTCATAATGCATATCCTGAACACAACATTCATTTTGCATTATCTTTTTATCTTCATTGAAAAATCCAAACATACACATTCCATACATACATTCATCCACCTGCATGACATCATTAGTACACATTATCAAATCATTATCATCATCATGATAACATTATAATTGAATCATCCTGCATATCATGTTAGTCATCAAATCATTCAAATGCATCCCAAAATCCGTAACACATAGAAATAAATGCATATCACATCATCATCTCATAAGTGCACAAACATAATCCAAAGTAATCATCGCCGCTGCATATCATCACTCATCAAAAAAGATACAACTGTCCAAATGTCCAATGAAACTAAAATGTCCAAAGCGAAATACATCAAATATGATAAAAAATGGCATATACATGCTCCAAAAATGATATACATCACAAGACTAGCTGGTCGATGCCCTTGATGGAGCTGGTCCAAAAGGAGGTGGCCTGCCACTAGTGCCTGCATCTGGGTCCTACCAAGGTCCAATCACTCCCTTGCTTTTCCTGTGTGTCCGTGATCTGCTCCTCGTCCTGCTATGGGACTGCGGGTATGGCTCTCTACAATCTGGAGGACACAACTCCTCATATCTGACCCTGTAGTACTCAACCTCCCTGGCCATCTCCATGCCCTCTGTAATGGCATCCTGTAATGACGCACTCTCTACAGTTCCCATCAGTCTCTGAGCCACACCCTCAACCTCTACTGTCCATCGTCTGAATGCATCTCTCTCTGCAACCACCTGAGCTAACTGTGCCAGTGCATGTGCCTGTGCCTGCACCTAAGCCTGTGCTAGTTGTGCCTGTAACTGCACAATGAATCCTTGAGTCTGTGCCAGTTGACTCTGCAACTGTCCCTGCTGCCCCTGTAGTGTCTGCACCTGGGCCTGAAGTGTGGCTACCTGTCCCTGCTAAGAGGAGGATGTCATACAGATCACTGTTCATCTCCCAATCCTTGTCCTTGGCTGTCGCATGATCTGGACACCCCTCAGAATATCCAACCTCGACCTCCCTAGCATCTGTCCCTCCTCCCCGCCATCATCTCCATCATCATCATCAGAGCTCTCCTCATCTCCGCTCTCCACCTCCTCTCCCCCAACTGCTCCCTGCTCATCACCGTCCACATCTTCCTGTCTCCCTACCCCTAGCTGTGGTGCTACCAAAATAGGTGTTGGCTCATCCGGACTGGTAAACCGTGGAAAGGGATGAGTGTGAAAATAGGCAGAATACTCATCAGACATCCTAGCATCAATAATATCTTGCCTGTCAACCCATGCCTTCAGCGCTAATATCTGAAACTCTGTATACGCTATCTGATATAAAATACATGGCCCCCATCCAGCCTCATCTTTGCTCCAGGCGTAATGTGCAACCCCCTGTGGCATCCCCTGAGTGAATCCAAACTGCCTCTGCACCTGCAATGCTAGAAATATCTCCAAAATGAATGGAGTCCGCCCTATCAGGAACCGAGGAATACATACATATGACATCTCGATATCATCTGTCGCCCACGGCTCACAATCAAGATACGGTCGCCATACTACTGTATCCATATCATCCAACAGTTGCCTCCAATAATCCACCTTGCCCAGCTTGGGCTGGGTAAGGAACATAGTATACGTATATATGTAAGGCCTACCTGGTGGCCTAACTATGGGGCATGTCGGTCTCATCACAAAAAAATTCTCCCATGCCTAGATCTGTAGCACTGTCACCCCACAATACAAACTGGATGAACCTGTACACTACCTGATGCAAATCATGATAAAGATGTGCTAGCATGCAGCTCCCCCATGCATATCTCCACAGCTGTAGTAGCATCTGCTCCAGAATCCTGCCCCATCCCACTAATAATCCCTTTGCCCAGCGATCCAGACAAAGGAGACCTCCAATGAATGCACCCAAAACTGCCGGCAAGGCTGGATATCCGCGAAAATCAGCCCACGATACCCAGTACCCAACTATATGTGCATCTCCGTATACTCTCCTCAAGGAATCCGTACCCCTGAGCTCCTTATGATCATAATACACAAGGGCTCTAACCACTGGGATACCTAAAATCTTGTACACGTCCTCCGGAGTCACTGTCACCTCACCCATCGGCATATGAAAGGTGTTGTGCTCTGAGTGCCATCGCTCTGCCAGTGCTGTCAACAATCCTCTGTTGACCCGAATCGGCAGCATCGCCAACAAGGATCTCAAACCGCAAGTATCTATCAATGCTATGTCAGCAGGTGTCAACTCGGGAATCCTATCCCATCCTGCTGAGTGTTGCTCTCTAATCTGGAGGTTTTTGAAAACCTCCTATTTTCATCACAAGAGTAACTCATCAGAATCATGTCAATCATTCAATCAAAATCAATTAGACTAATATCTATCAGTGATCTATATCAGTGATCTATCAGTGACCTATATCAATGACCTATCTCAAGCAACCTATATCAAGTGATCTCTATCAGTGAACTATATCTGAACCATATGGGTATGTGCAGGATCATGGTATGCCAAAAAGTGGCAATATTTGTAGGGTATGTGGCTGACGACTTTTTTTTCACCCAAAATTAATGAAATGAAAAGGGTTTTTAGAGGAGATTCTCAGCCTTTCCAAAAATATAAATTATGATTTAATTTGAATTTAATAAATAATGGCTATTATTCATTTTCTATTAGAATTACGACTAAAGTCCTCATCGATAGGCTGATTGAAAACATCTATAACTTTCAAACGGTATCATATTTTTGAATCCAAACATGCACATTCTATGCTTTACATACTATAGGATTAAAAAAAAAAGAAAATTAAATTTCATGAATTTTTGACCAAGGTGGTATCGAATTTATATTTTCTAAAAGTTGTAATAAAAAAAAAATTCATAATTATTTACTTGGAAAAAAATTACAAAAAAATATGCATCACATCCGACATGAGTCCTCTACTGCATTTAACACCTACTTCTTATTTTCCCCTGAATTTAAGTACTCGATTGAAATTTCAAATTTTCACCAAATAGATTTTATTTATTTTTAAATAAACCTAGTATTTTAGAAACTACATTCAATTTCTACAAATTCTATTCTTACATATTTTTGAAATAATATAGATAACTTATTCAAATATTTACGCCAAGTTGCCTAACACTGATTATTCTGAATTTTTTGCCACTTAAGGGCCTGTTTGGCATACCATGATCCTGCACATGCCCATATCAATGACTCATATCAATGCATCAAATCAACACTCTATATCACACAATCAATCCTATCAAGGAAACCAATACACAATCTATCTAGCTGGATATCATATCAAATTTGTTCTACCATCATTTACTATTTGTTTTCTATCGCAAGAAGAAAATTTATCAATTAGTTACTCTTTGTTTTTCATTCAAGAGAAGCAAAGTTATCAGTTCATTTACTCTTTGTTTTCTATTCGACGAAGCAAAGTTATCAATCAATCAATCATCAGATCATTTTATCATTTATATCCCTATCAGCATGATGACATGACAATTTACCTATCTGTTGACTAAGGAAGCAATACAAGTCATCATTTTCACATTCCTATCCTCAAAACATTAATTCTGCATATTTTTACCATATGCGCTCAAACCTATATGTGCCATTCTTTTCACAGAATGCGCTAAATCCCGTATGCGCCGTTCTTTTTACCCGATGCACTTAAACATACCCCCTATGTGCGTTTTCCTATATGTGCCACTTTAATCAACCTAAGTGCCCTTGTTTTTGCTCGATGCACTTTTTCCTATATGCGCGTCTGTTTTCCCTAAAAGCGCTTTACTCCTAAATTTCTCTATCATGCCCTATATGCGCGTTTGTTTTCACTCTATGTGCTAAACTAGTTTTATCCTAAATCTTCAAACACCTATCCTATATGCGCCTCTATTTTTACCCTAAGCGCATCTAAATTTTTTGAAAGCACGCCGAAACTATCCTAAATGTGCGCATACGTCATTTTAAAATCTAAAATCTGCAGAAAACGAAAAAATTATGATTCAAATAGAAAACTTCGAAAGCACAGGAGGTTAGATCGACTCACCAATGGTCCGTACGCTGCTGGCCTCTAGTATCTGCGTGATCTCTCGAATCGGTGGCGATGATAAGGAATCTCCATGTCGCGATGTCACTCTCAGAGCTACAGTATTCACTAAAGTCAAAAGTGCAAATGACTTGTCTTTTTCACCTTTTTACCTTTTAAAGGTCAACTCAGGGTACATTGTTAACTTTTTTGACTTTATTTTTTTGGGAAATTCTTTTTCATCATTCATCACGAGCTAAACCACTCTCTCTCTCATCTGTGATTTACATCCTGAGGGGGCATCATCAACAAAAATATCAAAAAAAATCAGGGGCAAAAATCTTATTTTTCTTTGAAGCAATGCGTTTTACACATCACTTCAAAGAGGGGCAAAATGTATACGTCTAAAAATGGTCATGATTAAGCTTGTTAATTAATTAAATATGATTTATTTAATTAATTCCCTTAAAGTCATCTACATATAAATAAATCTAATCATTTATTTATATCGTTCATTTTCTAAATTCTTCTACCTTAATTAAATAAATAATTTTATTTAATTATTAACATTTCCATATTCCATTTAATTAAATTAAATAAATTTTCATAATTTATTTACATTTAGTTATCGTATTGTTTTAAAGTTTGAATATTTTTGAATATTCGAATAATAGAATATTCCTTTCATCCTCAATTTCAAATATTAAATATTTTATTTAATATTTTCCACTCTAATTTCATTTCTAAAACATAATTAAATTAATTGATTTAATTATGCGGATTTCTATTTTCATCTTCACTTCCAAATTAAATAAATATATTTTATTTAATTTCTAACTCATGCTAACTCACCCTTCCAAATTCTTGACTCGTGCTTCGAAATGGAAGTTTCCCTTCGAAACTCAATGACAAAAATTGATGGAAAAAGGAAACCTTCCATCTTCTCTCCACTTTCGAAAATCTCCCACCATCTGTTCAAGCAAGCTTAATCCGAGCAATCGATCGAATCAGCCAATCGAATCCATTCGAAAACTCTATAAAAGCCCGTGCAAATCCAAGCCTTGGTTAATCATCCACATTCACATGCATGCACTCACTTTCACACAACTACGTATACATATGTTCATACAATTAGCTTATGCATCTATATCAGTTTCAATATCCCAGCCATATTTTCATATTAGCATAGTTTTGCATTTAGCATATTATGCATCTCAAAATCTCGTTCTTTAGCTGTCATTTTGTTGAGCTCAATCTGCTGATCTGAGAGCCATTTAGAAACAACAAAACGCTGAAGTTAGAGGAAGATAAGACGATTTCGGGAAGCTGCAGTAACGGTTTGCATATTTTTGTTTCTTTTTCAGCTTTTCTGATTCAATGTCTTATTAATATGTGTTTGATTTTTATTTAAATTGATCCAATATTTCACTCACACACATACCATATGACTCAACCATGGTACCTTGATGCTTTTCCTAGCGGTTATCAACCACTGTGAAAACATGATGCCCTCGACCAACATCCCCAACCGTAGGCTCAGATGCCATTGGTCCCTGAGAAAAGCTAGATGTGCCCCTGTTGGGACACATTCTAGCAATATGGCCCTACTAGCCGCATGCAAAACACTCAGTGCCTCTACCATAGCCCCTACCTCCAGATGGTGCGCTAAACTGTTGTGCACTACCCTTGAAGGTGGACTGGGAACTCTAAGCTAGCTGATCATAGCTGAAGTGCTTAATGCGACTCTAGTTTCTATCCCCCTGACGTTGCTGGAAACCCTTATGTTTCTCTTGCGATGTCTGTTGCTACTGTTGTTGCTGCCCACTCTGAGACGGTCCCTGCTGTGCTCTCGAAGGTACACCTCCCTGAGACTGACCTCCTTTGGCACTAGAACCTGCTATCGAACTGCTGCCAATCTGTGCACCCATATGGCCTCCTAGTGCCAAAGCCAGGTTCTCCTCTACCAACCGCGCCTTCTCCACTACAACCTCCATGGTCCTGGGTTCGAAAACCCTCACCCCTTCACTAAGACGTGCATTAAGGCCCCTGAAAAAATGATGGACCAACATACTCTCATCATCACCTACCCCTGCATACTGCTTGAGCTCATAAAAACGTCACTCATATTGCTCAATGGATAGGGCCAACTAACATAGAGCATGAAACTCATCACCTCGTCGCTGATGCTAGTGCTTTGATAAGAAACGAGATCTGATCCGCTCTACGAAGATCTCCCAAGATACATAACTAATGTCTATGTGGAGCTTCTGCTCCTCTAGCCTCCACCAAGTGGAAGCAAAACCCTGCAAATGCATGATAGCGCATCATGCCTTGGTATTGCTACCATACAAATGCATCACAAAGCACCTGTCCAAATCTATAAGCCGTGTTTCTGCCTCTAATCCAGTACCGGCCCCATCATACAATGGTGGGCGTGCCCTAAGAAAATCCCTCATGTGCATCTCTGGCTAAGGTGGAACTTCCCTCTCAGTAGGGTTACCCTGAACCACGGGCTGTCTCTATCCAAGGAGTGCTAATGCCTCCTCTAAAGCTCTACGTGTAGCCTCAATCCCTGGCAGATCCTGCTACTGAGCTATACCCACTGAAACATTCTGAGATGCCTGGTGCTCTTCTTGATCAGGTATAATAGGAACACCAGGAGGAGAGTCATGCTGACTCTCACCACGACCGCCTACACGGCCACGACCGTACCCTCTACCTTTTCCGCATCTTGGAGGCATAATCTTGCACAGACACATCAAGGTATTAGGCAAGGTACACAACATAAAAACCTACGCAACTAAAAGCTTAATGGGTTCATCATAATCCCAGAGTACCCAGTGTTTAAACCTAGGCTTTCATACCATGTGTAACCCCCCCGCCACACAACCCTAGGTGAAGTTGCAATTAACAACATAAACGCAATAAATTTTTTTTTTAAAAGAACAAAAACCATGAAGGTTCACTACACAATGCTAACAACCCCTAAGGTTAGGAGACTGAGTTTACATCAACCCAAACATGAAACATGAATTAAAACCATTACATTTAATTGTTTAACAAATTAATGCGCATACATTCCATCCATGATAAAATTAAATCAAATACATAAGCATTCCACATGATCCCAATAATATACTTAACAATATGATTACAACACTCATTCCCCGAATGAGATACTTCCAAAGAATAAGGTTACAATTTACAACTTCCACCTCGATACAAAGAGGGGTATTAAAATTACATTAATAACTGAAAGAGTATAGCATGAAGAACTGGATCCCATGAGCTCTCCAACTAGAAATCTTGTCCATACGAACAAAAAGCCGACCCAACGGATTAAGATGCACGTTCCACCCAACCATGTGATACCCAAAGGCTCACCCCCTGTGCTAGGAGATAGTAACAAGGATTCCTAGGCAAGACCATCTATCTCTAGACATAGGCTACACAAAACTGAAACAAACTAAATACAAGTACCACATCACATATACAATCATTTACATCACTGATACAATCTTATTGTTTACTTAGGAGAAGTGTCATCACAATGTCACATGGGATATCCTGGCAAGTCTTTCTAGGTCTCGGCACCCATCTTGGGATATCCTGGTAATCTCTAACGACTTTCGGCCCCTCATGTAAACCAATGTGGAATCAATTTCCTCTCATAGACATGAGGCAACGATCTTTCCATTCCAGGCCTTCTCATCTCATCCCAAGTCTATACTAGCCCTTGTGTCCATGAGCGAGGAAAAATTAATCTTGTTAAGTGTTTGATGCAACCTAAGCCTCTAAAAGTTTATTATGTTCTCATTGAATTAACTAACTTGCAAAGAGTTTCCCTGACACCACTTTGTGTGTCAGCCCTCATTGCAAGCCACTCCTCTAAGACAACACGTGGAGTAAATCCACACTCAAGGGTACACAAGTGCAACCTAAGGAGAATGACTCCTATACAAGACATAAAGCCCACACTTCTTGTTCACGATAACCGGGTTAAAACTGGATATGATTAAATGCACTACCCAAGGAATCCAAAGGTTGACTAGATCATAATGACAACCCATACCAAATTTGAAACAACCATCTGGAAGACTTACATATACACTGACTCAATTTCCCCACTCCAAGAATGAACACCACACATCATAAGGAAGCATTTCAGGCAATTCTTTAAAAGAAATCAAATCACTAATATTAGGATTTCATAAATCCAATTTACTCAATCATCATAGTGCATGGTATAAATTAAATAATTCATTTCCTTGTACATACTCGAGAGGAAAATCCAATCATGTTGATAAACATTACAGAATTTAAAGCTAAGCATTTAATTTTCTTGCTCGGTCATACTAGCTGATTATATACAGTCTTTTAACTAACTAAATCATTTCATGAGAATAAAACAATCTTTATTTCAATTATATTAGAATAATCAACATAAATTTAACTAAGCCTAAATTCCCACATATATTAAATAATATAAGTGTTTATTTATTGTATATACAACTATATCTATATATTTAAATATATCATTATCATTTAAATAAACTGCTTTAAATTCAACTAATTTATTTATTTAAAAATATATAAAATATACATATATACCTTATATATATATACATATACACACTAAATGTATATGATATATATTCATAAGTATATATATATAATGTATATATATATATATAAATTATTATAAAAATAAATATTAATATTATATATATATATACATATAACACATATATATTATATAATATTAAATAATATAAATATAAAAAAAAAAATGAATTTAAAAGTTTTCTTTTTTTTCTAAAAAATAGTAACCTAAGGCCTGGCATGGGCCCCTCCCAAAAGGGAGTGGTAGGTTGCCACACAGCCTCCCCCATATGGGGGGTGTTGTGTGGGCAGCGCCACTGCCTGTAGGCAACAATGTTGCTTCCACACAATGCCTCCCAATGGGGGGTGTTGCGTGGGAGCAGCGCCTCCCATAAGGGTGTCGTGGGGGGTGCAGGGCTTCGGCCCTCCCCTCCACAACCCTAAATAATTTTTTTTATATAAATTTTTTAATAAAAACTAACTGTCAACAAAAAACGACAGAACAGGGCATACCCTGTTTCATTTCCCAGAAAAAAATTATTATTATTATTTTTTTAACCATAAAATAAAATAATTCAAACACAGTATATTTATAAATATACTTGTGTGTATATTTATATATATAATGAAATATATACATATATACACAAGTATATTTATGAATTTATATACCCATAATCTTCATTTATAGTTATATTGTGCAAATGATCAACATAATTTGCAATAACATAAATAAATTTGCCAAAACAACAAAGGGTTTAAAATTTCAATCTGAAATGAAGATTTTTTTGTGGGTTTTCTTCCTATTTTCATTGTGATTGTTGTTTTGGTTTTCTTTCGTACTCCAACATCAGTTTACAAGATTTGAATTAATTTCTCATGAGTTTTTTTTGCATCTAAATAGCATTTAAAGAATTTTCAAACAACATAAATAAATTTGAAGATTATTCCAAAAAGGAAAACAAAAATGAAGAAGAACCTGGTGTTTTCTCCCCAAGCTTGAAGACTTTAACAATGGTGATTCCAAATCTCTTCTTCAACTCCAAATCTAGCCAGAGAAAAATTGTCCACCAAAATTCAAAAATTGAAAAACAAATGAAATTGCATTTCTTTACAAAGAGCTCTCCCCAAATTTGGTCAAACCCCTAAAATATCCCACCCACTAAATTTATTGAACATTTGGAGGATGTTTCATTTTTAAAATTTTTAAAAACAATTTACTTTCATAAATGATATTTCAAAATTTCATAATTTCATTTAAAACCAAAAATCTCAAAGTTGCAAGAATATGTTTTATCCAAAAATTCAAAAAGTGAAATATAACCACATTTCTATTTTTATTTTAAATTTAACTTAAATATCTAACATGATTTCCATTTCCATTTTAAATTTGAATCCTAATATACAATAATTCTAAAACAACCATTTCATTTAATTTATCACCCTTAACCTAGTTAATCAATAAACTAAAAATGATTTTATTAATTAAACCAAAATAATCAATGAAATAAAATAATATTCAACATTGAAACTAGATATGTTAAATCATCATTTTAACTATACCCACCATTTAATAGCCTTTAAAAAATGAAATGAAATAGTTAACCAAGGAGGAATGAACCAAATCAAAACCAGTAACCCGACGACAACTATGACTAGGGTGACGACTTGGCACGGAAAACCTAGCTACTATCTCCCAATCGATAACTGTTGGTCAATGGACACACTCAAACCTGTGAAATCAGGTGGAGTCGATGTCCTGTACCTGTCAACCTACGAGCAAAGAGCATGTCGAATGTGCAATATATATATATATATATAATAAGACACACCGTGAAGCGGAAATCTCAGAATCGTAGGGTGCTTGCAAGCGAGTGATACAATCCCATCGCCTTCACCAATACAGACTTTAAAACTGACGAGTCTAACAACAATATAATTAAAGCATAACACATTTTAAATTAAATAATTGCTACACTAATTCAAAACATGCCATAATGATAACATCAAAATAAAATCCCATCACATCAAAATATAATGTTTACATTGCTTATCAAATAGCAGTCAAAAGTAACCAAGTATCAAAGTCAGAGTGCTAACAAAAGTGAAGCATACATAAAAACACTGATCGATCAAAAGAGAAAAATGGAGGGGTGCTACACACCCCCACCTTATTCACCTCCATCTCACAACACAACCAATTCTTTTGTCCTTAACCAAATATTACAAAATGTTTAATCCCTCCAACAACAAATTGCCACATTGAACCAAAATCAAAATGGTCAACCTTCACAATATGTCAAAAGAAACCCATTATCCTTGGAGATATTGAGAGCAAAAATACCACAAGGCATAAAGATTCATAGATTTGAGAAATATGGTGGTAAAGGAGAGCCTAGCAACCTTATGTAGTGACTTCACTTTTCAAGATAAGCTCTTAGCTAAAATTTTCCCTAGATCCTTGAAAGACACAACCTTTGAATGGTTTTACAATTCTTTACTGAATAACTCAATTCATTCATTCAATGAACTTGTTGATGCCTTTCTTAGCCATTTCCAAGTGCACATGGGTCCCAAGATGAGTTTAGCTGATTTAACACAATGTAAAAAAAGGGATTATGAAAAGGCCATATAATTTATCTCCCATTATCAATTTCTTTACGTACAAATCAACATTAAGATTCCTGATGACGATCTTCAAAGAATGTTCATTGAAAGCTTGCAAGAAAAACTCCAACAAAAACTTGGGATGATGAAATTTCCCTCCTTTAAACAATTGTGCACAACCCTTCGTGACTATCAGAATTTGGTTAGTCATTGTGAAATAAAAACTTCTTCCAACCATCTTGAGAAATCCAAACTTGTGCATCATAACAACTTCCAACCCTTCAAGATATAAAATAAAGGAGTTTTACAACTAAATACACCTCAAAAAAGTCAACATGTTAACTCCCAAGTGGCTTCCATAAAAATGACAAATCCATATCCATTTAGGGAAAGGAGTAGAAAATTTACCCTGCTACTCAATACCATTCAATCCATTATGTTGCAGCTTATAAGTAAGAACTTAGTTACCTTACCTCATATTAGATCCATTGACATCACTAAGCCCTTACCTCCAAACTTTAACTTGAATGCCCTTTTCCATTATCACTGACAAAATAGACACAATACATAACAATGTAAGCATCTTAAACATATTGTGCAAGACCTCATTGATTCTAATCACATCCAGATTGGTGGTGTTAGTGATCAAGGAGATAAGTCCATTTCCCCACCCAACCAAGATTTGTAAATCTTTAACAACCCCATGCCAAATCATAATATCTCTTTTTTGAAAGCTAGTGATACTAAGAATGATGTGATGAATGTTGACAAACTTCAAGATACAAATAATGACAATATGCGTGATAATGAAGAAGACTTACAACATGTGGTTAGCTTCCTTAATGTTCAACTTCATAAGGGCCAAAATAAAATGCTCCTTGGAATTTCTTTCTTACAAAATGACATAATTAGACATGCATCGATGGTCCTCTTTACATCACCAGAAGAATCAATGGCAATCCTACTAATGTGATATTAATTGATCCCATGTGTGTAGAGAATGTGATTAGTGATGAATTATTAAATTTATTCATGACTTTATCAAGATTCTTATGAACAATGAAAATAATGGATCAAAACACATAATGGTTTTGCTTTCCCTATGATTGGTTTGATCACTCTTTGTTTAAAAGTTGAATTGAAACAATGAAATGTCTCATTCTCCATCATCCCATCATTAGACCAATTTCATGTGAATCTTGGTTATCCATGCTATGCTCCATGGATGTCGTCCCGTCAATAGTGCATAAATTCTTAAAGATTCCATTTGGAAATGATATCTTTACTATGAATCACAGTGGCTTTAATCCTATGTCTTCCTATGGGAATTTATCTTTGGATTTATTTTGGCCCCAACCTGTGGAACCTCTTAAGCCTCATGAGGAATTCATTTTCAAATCTTATCAAAAGTTCAAGGAAAAGTGCATAGTATAATTATCCCTTAGTAACATGCCTCAACCCATGATTGAGCCTCCCATCATTGATGGAACCATGATTGAACCAAAATACCTTCCAACTAACCAAGACCAACCCATGACAAATCCTTCACCTATTTCCTATAAAAGACCATGAGATAACCAGATAAGTCCTATTGTCCCTCCTAAGGTCAAAAAAGTTTATAAATCCAAAGAGGAATTGGTTGAACAACCTTCCATGGTTCCTTCTGTTCCTCCCTATAGGAAGAAAAGAAACCAATGGTTGATAAACCCGCTCCTACATAATCACAACTTGAAAATCATGCAAGAAGAAATAGAATTGCTAAAGAGCGTAGGCGTAGAATTCATGCTATTGCTCACAAGTTAAAAGAAGCTCAAATAAAACAAAAAATCAAGATCAAAATATAACTCAAACAAAGCATGATGATTCTCCACCTTCACCACAACAAAAAACACATGAAACATCTATGGATATTGTCATTAGGCCTCCTATTATGATTAACTTGGATGATGATGATGAGATTTATAAGATTGATGAGAAAGTACATAATGATATAAATTTAATATTTTCCTCTTCCATGAGCTTAGATGATAACACACATGATGATCCTCCTATAAAGAGTGACTCACCATGTGTTGAACCTGGTGATGCTCCTAGTATAACACTTGTGATTGTACCTTTAGCTAGTTGTCCGCCTTATGCATATGATGAACATGATTGGGATGTAGATGACATGCTATAGTTTGACTCACATGTGCCATACTACTATTTTATTTATTTTCATGTTCTTTGTGATTGCATGTGCGCAATGTGATCCCCCATACAATGCTACTTGTCATGTCTTTATATGTTTGTGAGCCTACTTTTGATGGCCCTTGTCACTTCATTGGTTAAAGGATACAAAGGAAGTGAATATGTCGTGACATTCTTCTATTTGCATCTACATTATTCTATCTATCGTAACCACTTATCTTTTCTCTTGTCTTGTTTTTTTCCTTTTGGGGGTGACACAAGGTGTTGAGACATTTAGGTCTCTTCCATTTTGACCCAAAATATTTTCTTTGTTTTTTCTCTCTATGTGTCATTCTTCCTTTGTGCTAGTTGTTCCATGAGTCATTTTGAGAATGATGACAGTTTTGAGATCAATTATACCACTCAAGCAAAGACATAATGCTGACCCCAGATCCATGGATCCATTATGTGTTATCTTAGGATTGCATATGGGGGGAAACTCTCCTTTCCATGATGTAACACTATCTTGGAAATATATGTTTGGCATAAGGATTTCCAAATAAAGCTCTCATTTATTGAAATTTATTATGTTCTACTTTAAAGTAATTTCTCACAACATGGTGTTTAGCAATTTGTTTAATGTGGGGGCATACATGTCCCCACTCATTGTTTACTTCAAAGTGTAATCTTCTTACTTCACATGATGTGTCTTGTTGGTGGTGACATTGGGTTTGATGTTCTTGAAGAGCTTGACCTTTCTTGGCATATGACATTCCTCTTAGTTGTAATGTTATGTCTTGTATTCCCTAAGTTGTGAATCCTTTATCCTTGACTAGTCCTCTCTTGGTGATGTCAAGCATGATGTTCCCTAAAGTGAAACCTTTCATGAACTAAGAAAAATCTCTTTGAATATCATATCCTTTTATATTTAAAATGACCACCAAGCATAACACAACTTTCTTGTTAGTGGATCCTTTATTTTTTCATGGCCACCAAGCATAGAACAACTTTCTTGCTAATGGAACCTTTATGTTTTTCATGGCCACCAAGCATAACACAAATTGCTTTCCAGTGGGGCCTTGTTTCCCATGAGTGCCTAGCATAATGAAACTTTCTAGAATTGTGACCATTTTTTTGGCACCTTATCAAAGTTATCAGGAGGTATAAATTTGGTATGGTTGACACATGGAAGCCTGTAGACCTAGCATGACTTTCCCATCAACCATTTTTTTGGGGCTCACCTAGTGGACAATGGATTTCACTAGCCCATGTGAGTATATTTTGTTTGCATACTGGACAACATATTTCCACTTGTGAATATTTTTGGAAAAAAAAATAAGGCTTGATCCATATCTATTGGACAAACATTCGAAGCTTGATCCACCCCTTTTCTCTTTGCATCGATTTTGGCAATGTATACTTGTGTATCTTGTCTTGTTGCTGCATATTTAACATAGGCATGTGTCTCTTTGTGCCTTTATTGGTTTTCCATGAGATCCTAGATCTTGGGGGTTTGATCATCCTACATGACCTTTTTTGTCTTATCTTTCCAACAGTTGTATAATTAAACCCCTCTTGACACTTGTTTGTCTACTTTAGTGTGAGTTTGAGCATAAGGATCATCCTATCACTAAAGTGGGGGCTAAATGTAGTGTAGAAAAATGTACACCTTTACATTTTCACACTATGTTTGGGTCCCTTAATTAATTGGACTTAATTAAGCCTATAATTGGCCCAATTATGCATTTAAAATCCTAATTAGTCTTGTTTTTCGAAAGGGAAACTTGTATTAAAAAAATGCAAACATTAATTAAATTTCCTTAGAAATTGAGTGTCCTAGATTTAGGTCCTCAGACCCATTCTCCCAAGGGTGAATGGTTCATCCTTAAGTTTAGGATCCCAATTTTAAATATTTTTTGGCAACATTTTTATGATTCAAATTCAATTTACAATTGTTGACCTTTGATGTTTAATTTTTGAGAAATTGGAAAATTACCTATAAATAAAAGGTCTTTTTATCAATTCACTATCTAGAATTTTTATGCAAGCATTCCAATTAGAAAATATTATTATCAAAGTTGTTCAAGAGCATATTTATTAGTCTTCTATAACAACATTCAAGATCTCAAGCATCATGTCAAATTTATTTGCATCTATGCATGTTCTTGGAGCTAACATTGTGATGTAGGTTTCAAGCATTCAAGCATCAAGATCAACATCAAATCAAGCCATTTCATGCAAGATTAAGATCTTGGAGAGGTTTGTTAGACTTTCATCCTTTAAGGATCTCCATTCAAGGGTTTGGTGAGTTGCAACAAGCTATTGTTCATTCATCATTCCTTCCATTCATGTTTCATTTCATTTCAAGGTTTAATTACGAAAACAAGGTTTGATCAAGGAAAACCCTTATTCACCAAAAACAAACAATTTTTCCTTCTCTTTGCATGTGTAGATTTGCAAGTGAAGAAGGATTGAAGATTGATCAAAAGTGAAAATTTGTAAAGTTGTAAAAGTTGTCATCAAAGTTTTCAAGCTGCAAAACTCATTTGTTGAATTTATTTATGACTTTTCAACATTGATATCCAATCTTATCATGAGTGTAGATCCATGAGCAGAGGATTTTGGAATCATATTTTTTATCTCTGTAGTAGGACCCATTCGCCATAGGGTGAATCTATCCAAGGAGGAAACTCAACAAAATATTTTGGTGATGATGCATAATGTCTTACCCTTCTCAGATCTATTGGAATTTTATTTTTTCTAAATTTGTTATGCTTTAAATTTATGATCCAAGTTGCACATTGCATAATTGAGTTCATTTACTAATTTTAGTTTTTCTCCCCAAAGTGTTGTTCAGGAAAATTTTACCCCATCTTTGCATAAGGAAAACAACAAGACCTCCATTAAGGTTGACTCACCTAAGGGTTGGAAGACAATATTACCTTTGGGGATCTCTTTTTCCTAATGAAATAAGAAAGATAGGTGCATCACCCCATTTCACCCCATCCCATATTTATCCAACATCAACCTATTTTTATTTGTTTCAATTTCTAACATCCTTTTATCTTTGAGGCACAGGGAGTGTCGATATCACCTCAATTTTTTGGGGCTCTAATTAAATTCATTCACTTGACATAAAATTTCCTATTAGAATCCCCTCAATCATCATCATGTAGCATTTCTCATGACTTAGGGATAGGTTATTTTCTTGACACCTCTTTAGTACCTTCTCCAAATTTCCAAGTGCTTCATCATAACTATTCCCATAAGATGAAAACATCCATGTTTAAACCTCCATGGAACCATGTACAAAGTCTAAGAATATGCTCAATACCACCCTCTAGAAGGTGGCTAGTGGATTGCAAAGCCCAAATGGAAAGACATAATAAGCATATGTACCCCAAGGGCATGTGAAAGTTATCTTTTATTTGTCTTCTAGGGATATCTTAATTTGATTGTAACCACTAAATTCATCCAAAAAGGAAAAATACATCTTTCTTGCTAATGAATCAAGTACAAGTGGTCAATGAATGGGAGTGGAAAATGGTCCTTCCTAGTTCCAACATTTAGTTCATAGTAGTCTACACATATTCTCCATTTCCCTCCCTTCTTGGGAATAATTACTAGGGGTGACACCCACTAACTATCAGAGATGGGATAGATAAAGATTGCATCAAGCAATTTTTACAATTCTAATTTAACTATATCATAGAGTACAAGGTACATTGTCCTTTGTGGCTGTCTAACCAGTTTGAAATCATCATTGGTATAAATCCTATGCATGCATAATGTTGGTTCTATCCTCTTCATGTCATGGTAATCCCATGCAAAAAAATTTGCATGTACTTGCAACACATTCATCAATGAGGTCTATTGTATGTTAGTTAATTGATTGTTAACATTTAATGTTTTACCCAACAATATCTCTAAATTCAAGAATGTTGTTTGAAAATATGACATGTCAATTCATGCTATGTTTGGAATACATTAGTGTGGTAAAAAAGTAAAGAAATTTTGGAAAACTAACTCAAATGAATTGGTAGGGATCATATAATTTTGTAGAGAATCCTACAAACATGTTAGACAGTCATGATGTTGTGGGTCCAGGTACCATCGTTGTTCTGCATGATGTTTTCTATCAGGTCATCTTCATCTTCGTTTTATAACAAGGGGTTTCATTCAATATTCATCAAGGATTGTAAGGATTACTAATCTTCCTCATCTAGGACATGTTAGATAGTTTGTTCTAGGTCTGCATGTGGTTGGGTTGGTGGATAAAGGACTAATTTCTTAGTCACATTTCCATTGGAAATTATCATATTCTCAAACCTGCAGCCTATGAAGGAATCTTTTGTTTCCAACCAAGGTCTCCCTAATATGAGGGGATAACCTGCAAGATTAGCTTTAAGTTGTAACACCATAAAGTCTGCAAGGTACTCCCATTAATCCAATTTTATCACCAAGTCTTCAATTATACCCTTAGGTTTAATTGTGGACCTATCTACAAACTCTAGAATAGTAGGTGTAGGTCTAAGTTCTATTAACTATAATAATTTCATGGTCTCTTTGGTCATTACATTAATAGCTACCCCTAAGTCAATTAAGGTGTTCTTAATGAGAGTGCCATTTATTTTGACATCTACTACATGGCTCCCAAGATCTATATACTTCGGGATAGTTATGTTTCCCAACATAATATTTGCAAGTTGTCATAAGACATGTATAGTTTGAGGGTCTTTTCACTTCCTACTTGGCTTTTTGAGGCATAGCTCTCTCACTATTTTAGTATAAATAGGAACTTCCTTAATGGCCTAGATAAAGGGTATTTAGATGCAAACATCCTTGAGTCAAGTCCCAATTGATCAATTTCAACTTGTTTTTGATGTATTTGAACTACTAATCTCTCAGGAATGGAGGCTTTGGACTTAGATTGGTTTGATTAACCTGATTTGACTTAGGTTCCTTAGATTATGTCCAAGGTATCTATTAGGAGTTCCTCATCAACCAATTTAGTGATGTGAGGAGATGCAGGTCTAGCCAACATTTTCCTTGATATGAGGTGGACATCACTCACCTCAACCCCATAAGTAGGGTATTGAATAGATTCATTAGTATAAGTTTGTTGAACACATTTGTTATTGAGGTTAGGTGCAGGTTGTGCTGAAAACTAACGTACTTTACGTGGCCGTGGTGTTATATTTGTTGGGTTTGGCATAATGGCTTGTTTTTGTGGTTGCAAGGGCTATTGTGGCTACTGATAATTCATATTATGATTTTTTCACTAGGGTGTGTACAAGAAGTTGAGTCGTGTTTTCCTTGATTTTCAAAATTTGTCACATTTGACCTTAAAATTTGAAGCACTTAGAGATGGAATCTTAAAAAAATTCATTGATCGTAAAATGTAGTACTCGGAGTCTAGTTTCTAAATATGTAATTTATTTGAATACCCAAATGATACAAATTGATTTTCAATAGGCGTTTCTAAAAACCATTGCTTAAAAGTCACTTTTTTTTACCATACCATGCACGTGTATGCCATCCATAATTTGACCTAAATAATTGTATTTTTCCAAATCCTTTTGGGAAAAGATTTGTAACTAACTGAAGCATGCTTTCGATATTTTTTTTTGTAATTTTTTATAAAAATATTATTTTTTTGTTAATTTTTTATTGGCCATATTTTTTTTTTGAAAAATTGTCGTGTACGTCATGCATAAGATGACCTGAACTTATCATTTTTTTATTTTTTTTCAATTTGAAAAGAATTGTCTGAAGTACGCTTTCGTACAATTCATTTTTTAAAAAAAAGTTATTAAAATACTATCTTTAAAACTCTAATATTTCAAGTTTGTGGACGAGTTTCATCATAAATTAATTGAAAAATAGAAAAAATAATCCAATTGTAAAAAAAATACATATTTGGAATCTACACTATCTCATCTATAATGGGTTTTAATTTTATCAAAAAATTCTACAAAAAAGGTCTTCAGACATATGTCCAAAATTACTATTTGCTTGTGACATTAACATGACCTTCAAGTTGCAGGTCAAATCAGGTCCAAAGCTTAGGTTCAGGTCCCCAAGCCTTTTCCTGAATTGAAAAATAAAGCAAAAACCCGACCAAAAATTAAAATTTTAAAAACCGGGATCCCTTTTCATAAAAATATAATTTTCTATACTTTAATGAAATGAGATTCCATTTTGAAAATGGGATCCCATTTCTTAAAAGTATATACAAAAATTATGGACCAGGCCATTAAAAAATAGGATCCCATTTTTTAATGACCCATTTTAAAATGATCCATTTAAAAATAGGATCTTGTTTTCAGTTCGGGATCCTGAACCTAAATGGGATCCCGTTTATTAAAAACTGGGATCTTGTTTCATTGAACCCGATTTCATGATTTTGGCTAAGTCTGAAACTTCCACCTTAAGTGGACTCAACTTTGTGCGTTTACCGACTACTGACCTCTTTTCCATTGAGGTTTCCATTGGTTTTGTTGGGGTGGCCATTGTGAATTTTATAGTTAGGTCCTTGGTAATTTTATGGTGGCCACATGTTTTTCTATTGTTGATTTCCATTGGATTAAGGCATTGACCATTATTGGTTTTTCATATTGGCCCAAGATTGAGGGTTCCAACTAGGAAAATTTATATTGTTACCAAGAAGTGACATGTTATAATTCAAAGGGTCATGGGGCATACTTTTTCTTGGTTTCCATGGTTTCCTTTGAGCTATGTAGAATAATTGTCCATATTCACCTTCTAATGCATGAAAGTTTGATGTCCCTTTCTTATCTTTAGAGATACTTACCACCTTCTTACACTTGTAGTTAGTCTTTGTCTACAATGTGGGTAGCATTCTATAAGGGTTGTGTCTACCTCTTCTTTCTTTTTTTTTCACATGGATGGTGTCTAATTGTGTAGCTAAGTGGCTAATGATATCTTCCTTCATATTTGACAAAAGATTGCTCAACTCTATTCTAGAGACTCCATTGGGTGACTTACTCATGGAAGATGTTTCATCTCCTCGAACCTTCTTGGTAAAAGACCTTGAATAGTTCTTGTATGATTTTTAAATTTCTTCAAGTAGTACTTGTGAGACATCTCCTACCCCAATGAGGTTAAGTGCATCTATGCAATCCTCATTAATCCCTCTCAAGAATATCAACTTTAAGGACTCATCAAAGAGTCTATTTTGGTAGGATTTATTAAGGTAGAACTGAAACCTCTCCATATAGTCTTCCAAGGATTCATCTTCCTTTTGTGACATCTTAAAGATGTCATCCATCTTTCTATCTATGCCCCTATAGTAATCCTAGAACTTTTCCAGGAAATTTGTCTTCATGAAATTCCAATTTGGAACAACATCTCTTCCCAAACACATAAACCATCTCAAATCAACAATATAAGCCTATGCATTTGCGGTATAATCACAACTTCTATGTATAGCAAATCAAACTTAAAAAGAAAGGTATCTAGATCCTCTATGACCAACCCATAGAAGATAGGTAATGTTGAAGGAGGTATGTTCTTCAAATAAATTTATCTCTCTTCATTGGGAATGAGGTGTTAGCTTTTATAATTAAATTATGTAAGCATAATTTAACTCAAAATCAGACACATAAACATAGAAAATCCCTGGGAAAACCCTGCAACAAAGATCTCTCTTATATATATAAAAGATGGCAACAAATATCTTTACAATGAGGCCACACTCAAGGCCTATATTCAACACCAAATCTAGATGCAATGACAGATAATAATCTGCACTTCCTTGATCTTCAAATCTGCACTTAGAAAAAAATTGTAAATTGCTCTTGAAGGAATTCACACTTTAATTAGAGAATGAATCGAACTTGCTTGATGATGGAATGAAGGGAAATGACCTTGTATATATACAAATGTGAGAGAGGTCACACCACTTCATGTGCAAGGTCATCCATAATACAAAGAATATAATTACAAATAAAATATGTGAATTACAAGGAAGGTTGGCCCAATAAGAATTATAATGTTGCCAAGTGAAGCACCTCTTCACTTTAATTTTCTCAATAAAATAAATAGCCGAAGGCTATATGAAATTTTATGTCTTGACTCGTGGCTAGAAGAATGAGCATGAAGCTACTATAACATCAACACTCCCTCTCAGCTAGGGAGGGATACTTCCAAATGTACAAGACACATCACCTCATCATGATGTCAACCACCATGGCTACTCCCATATGTGGAAAAAGGAACATATCACCTCATCGTGATATCAACCACCATGGCTACACCCATGTATGGTATGCATAAGTCCTCATCACTCAACATGACGTTGTCACCTCATCGTGACGTTCACCATGGCTCTCCCAAAGGGTGAAAAACACAAGTACAAGAAAAATCATCACGGAATCTCTCACGTGATGTTGTCATGGAGTCACACACATGACATCCACCATGACTACTCCTAGAGGGTGGAAACAAGGGCTTTCACCTCAAATATCTCTCACAAAGAGAAATGCATTAAACAAGGGCTTACACCTAAAAATCTCTCTCACAGAGAGAAATACATTAAAGCAAATCAAAATATCACTAATACTAAGGCTCCTTCTTAGTTAGGGCTTCATTTTCCACAGTGCCAAGAGGGTAAACCCACAATAGTGGGTTACAATTTTTCAAACGAAGAATAATTAGAAATGCTCATCAAAAAATTTAAAATGGTTTACCCCTTCTAATGAAGGGGGTTCGAATGAACCACCCCCCTTCTAATGAACCCCCCCTTCTAATGAACCCCCCCTTCTAATGAACCCCCCTCCCTTCTAATGAACCCCATTTTTTCACCTTCCCCTCCACCATTTCAAAATTTATGCATTTTTTGACTATCGAAGCTTGGGAAGGAGGTGCAAATGGATTCAAATTGATAAACCAAGTTGGATTATTGTAGTGATTGAAACGTTTTTTCCAACAACTATAAATTTAATATATTTTGTTTTTCTTTTATATTTTATTTTTTAGTTTTACTGTACATAGGTTTTTCCCCGAACGTCAAGTTCGATGAAAAATCATTGTGGAAAAATAGTAAATTTGAGGAAAAAAATTTAAAAAATATATATCCACTAGGTATTGATGTCGTCGTTCTAACAAAAAAAGAAAAATTGAATTTCAATACATACCAAAAAAGTTATGCGAGCCGAAGTGCACCTATTTCTAAATTATAGATGTTTTGACTTGAAAACTTAATTAAAAGAAAAATATTCAATAAAATGCTATGAAACAAAATTAAATCCCTAGATACTTGTGTTACCAACCTAAATTCAAAAGAATTAGAGTTTTATCCTTTGTAGAAAAAAAGTTATGCGAGCCAAAGTACACACCACTTTTAAAAAATGTTGTTAACTATTAAAAACTAGTTATCAAGGGAGACGCAAAAAAAATACAATTTAATTTCTTTCTTTCTTTTTTTTAGATACATTTAAAATCTACAGACAAAATCTCAAAAATCACTAGTTTACATCATTTTCAAATTCCTAATAGTTTACCTACTATAAGTGTTAGAAAGTGAAGTTTTCTTTGAAAATGTTGATTTCAATGTCAAGTTTGGCCAAAAAGTGTAACCCATTATTGTGGAATGACCCAAGATTGTCTCAAAAGTACACAAACTTTATTCTGGAGAGAGGCTTGGTGAGAATATCTGTCATTTGCTCATCAGTTCCGATATACTTCAATTGGATTGCTTTCCTTAATACCATATCTCTGATATAGTGGTATTTGATAACAACATGTTTAGTTTTGTCATGAAACACAGGATTGACAGAAAGCTTCACACAACTTTGATTATCACAATGGATGACAGTCGACTCCAATGATTGTCCAAACAATCCTGCAAGGAGCTTTTGAAGCCACACTACTTCTCGAGCTGCCACACAAGCTGCAATATACTCGGCCTCTGTGGTGCTTAGTGCCACTAAAGACTGCTTCCTGCTACACCAAGATATCATCGCAAACCCTCAAATGAAGCAACATCTAGAGGTGCTCTTCAGATCAGCAACACACCCTTCCCAATTAGAATCAAAATATTCATGTAGCTCCAAGACCACATCAGAAGAATACCTCAAGCCATATCCAACTATTCCACGCAAGTATCTCAGGATATGCTTTGCTACAACTAGATGTATTTTCCTTGGTTCACACATGAATTGCCTAAGTAAACTCACTGCATAGAAAATGGTCTAGTATTGACTAGATACATCAATGATCCAATCAACTGCCTATACATAGTAGGATCCACCAAATCTGAGCTAGCTGCAACCTCCTTAAAAGCTTTTGAAAAATTGTCTCCATAGGTGTGGACATGGATTTGAAATCCATCATACCAAATCTCTTCATAATGTCAATGGTATGCATCCCTTGACTCATAATGAACTCATCCGACTTCTGCCATACTTCTAAGCTAAGAAAGTAGTGCATGAGACCAAGATCCTTCATTTCAAATTCAAAAGCTAGCTCCTTGCATTTGATAATGAGGTGATCTTCTCTAGTAAGAATTAGATCATCAACATATAGAACCAAGATTAATGCTTCGCCATCAATTACCTTGAAGTAAAGCTTTGAATCAACATCATTCTTGGAGAAGCCCAAGCTTGACAAGTAACAATCAATTCTTTTGTACCAAGCACGAGGAGCCTACTTAAGGACATACAAAGCCTTCTTCAACCTACAAACATGAGACTCCTTCCCATGAACCTCAAAGCCATCAAGTTGCTTAATATAAACCTCTTCCTCAATCACACCATTCAGAAATGTTGTCTTCACGTCCATATGGTGTATCTTCCATCCTTTAGATGTTGTAATAGAAATGATGGTCCTAACAGATGTATAACGATCAACTAGAGAAAAGGTTTCCTCATATTCTACTCCCTCTTTCTAAGAAAATCCTCTAGCCACAAACCTAGCGGGTAAGTGCACAAAGTTGAGTCCACGAAACGTGGAAGTTTTTGCCTTAGGCAAAAAAATGAATTCGGCTTGCAAAAAACGGGATCCCGCTTTTTAATAAACGGGATCCCGTTTTTAATAAGCGGGATCCCGTTTTTAGAAAACGGGATCCCGTTTTTAATAAGCGGGATCCCGTTTTTAGAAAACGGGATCCCGTTTAGCTTCAGGATCCCGAGCCTAAGTTTAAAAAACGAGATCCCGTTTTTGGAAATTTCATTTTGGAAAATTTTTCAAGCGGGGATCCCGTTGAAATTTCAAAAACGGAAATTTCCAAAAATGGAAAGTTTTTAAAACGGGATCCCATTTTCAAAAATTTCCGAAAATGGAAACTTCCAATTTTTGAAAAATTTCCATTTTCGGAAAGTTTTCAAAACGGGATCCCGTTTTGAAAACTTTCCATTTTTGGAAATTTTCGTTTTTGGAAGAATTTCAAAACGGGATCGTTTCATAGAACTCCATAAAAATGGTTTTATGAAGCGGGATCCCATTTTTTAATAAACGGGATCTGTTTTATCCAGTTTTTTTAAATTATGAATTTTGAGCAAGTTTTTTGGCTTGTTTTTTGGTTCGGGAAATGGCCTAGGGACCCGAACCTAAGCTTTGGACCTAGTATGACCTGCAACTTGAAGGTCCTGTTAATGTCACAGGAAAATAATGACTTTGGACATATGTTTGAAGACCTATTTTGCAGAATTTTTTTACGAAATTGAAACCCATTATAGATGAGACAGTGCAGATTCCAAATATGTAATTTTTATAATAATTTGATTATTTTTTCTATTTTTCAATTAATTTCTAATGAAACTAGTCCATAAACTTAAATTATCAGGTTTTTTTAGTATTAATAACTTTTGATCAACATAACATTTTGACGAACGGATTGCACAAGAGCAAACTTCAGACAATTCTTTTCAGTTTTTAAAAAAAAATCAAAAAATGATAAGATTAGGTCATCTTATGCGTGTCGTACACGACGATTTTTCAAAATGACAAATATGCCTAATAAATATTTAATAAAAAAAAATATTCAATAAAAATTATAAAAATATTAAAAGCAAGCTTTAGTGAGTCACAAATCTTTTCCCAAAAGGTTTTAGAAAAATATGATAATTTAGGTCAAAATATGGATGTCGTACATGCATGGTATGGTATAAAAAAGTGACTTTTTTAAGCAGTGGTTTTAGCGCCTATTGAAACTCAATTTTTACAATCTGGGTATTGAAAAAATTACATATTTGGAAACTAGACGAAAGTACTACATTTTATGATCAGTGACTTTTTTGAAGATTCCATCTCTAAGTGCTTCAAATTTTAAGGTCAAATGTGTCAAATTCTGAAAATCAGGGAAAACACTTCCACTTTTTGGCCAAAAAGTGGACTCAACTTCTTGCACACACCCTAGCCTTGTACTTCTCGATGCTCCCATCAGCCGCATGCTTGATCTTGAAGAGCCACTTAGAAGATAAAACAAATTTACCTTCAGGTCTAGGTACAAGTCCCAAACATCATTCTTGAGGATGGATTGATACTCCTCAGTCATAGCATCTTTCCAAACTTACTGACTAGTAGCTTCCTCAACACTAGAAGGCTCTGAAACAATGATTTGACTCATCAAAGCAACATAGCTTGAGAACTTATGAGGTCTCTTGATTTCTTTGAAAGTTCCTCTTGGAGCTGCAAACTTCTCTGCCTCATGAATAGTTTGCCTAGCCAAAAGAGGTCTCTTACGACCAATCACAATGTCTGTAGGCCCATCAGTAGGTTCCAAAGGCTCAACTGGATCATCATCTTCTTTAGGATTAGTATCCTCCCTCTGAATCTCAAGAGTATGGTCAACTTCCATATCCCAAGGAGACTCATGGTCTTCATTGTCTATCTCCATGTGGATTCCCTTAGACCTCTTGAATGCAACATCCTCTTCAAATGTAACCTCCCTATTGATCTCAATCAACTTCTGACCTGGAATGTAAACTCTGTATGCTTTTCAAGTCTCACTGTAGCCCACAAATATTCCCTTCTTTCTAGACGGTTCCAACTTTGTCGTCTTATCTTTAGGTATATGAACATACATTGGACAACCAAAGATCCTCAAATGACTTACTTTCGGCTTCACCCCTGTGAATACTTCTTCGGGAGTTATGTTCTCCAAAATTCGGTGAGAGCTTCTATTTTGAACATACACAACTATCCTAGATGCTTCATCCCAAAGGAAGGTTTGATCATGAATCATGGCTCTAGTTGCTTCTACAATAGATCTATTCTTCCTTTCTGCAACACCATTTTGTTGTGGATTGTAGGGAACACAAAACTCCCTCTTAATTCTTGCCTCAACACAAAGTTACGAAAAACTTCTAGAGATGCATTATCCTCCATTGTCAAATCTAAGAACTTTAATCCTCTTCACAAAAAAGTTCTCTACTTGAGCTTTAAATTCTTTAAATCTCTCAAGTACTTCCTCAGATTATTTATTCTTTAAGAAATAAATCCAAGTCTTTCTAGAGTATTCATCAATAAAGATTACATAATACAAGAAACCACTCAAAGAAGCAATAGACATTGGACCACATAAATCAGAATGAATAAGATCTAGAATGCATTTAGATCTACTTTCACTACTATGAAATGAACCTTTAGTATTCTTACCTAAAGCACATCCTTGGCAGGTACCTTCATGCTCCTTGTTGAATTTAGGAAGGCCCGTGACCATCTTCTCCATGGTTGGTAGTGCTCGAAAGTGAAGGTGAGCAAGTCTTCGATGCCAAAGTTCACACAAACTTGAAGAATCATGCAACAAAGCCTAAAGTGGACGAGTGCAATGTCTGTAGAGACACTCATGTCAAACTCCAATCACCCGGGTAGACTTGATACTCGAGTTCTTCGGCCATGCAAGAATTTTTCCTTCAAAGAATGCAACTCGATACCCCTTGTCCTCCAATACTAATATAGAGAGAAGGTTCTACTTGATACCTAGAACAAATAGAGCATCACTCAACTATAAGAAAATGTTAGAATCCAAGTGAACAGAGGAGGTCCCAACACCCTTCACAGAGTAGCTACCATCATCACCAATAATGACTTGAACACTAGAATCTCTCTCCACCAAATCAGATAAATGCTCTCTAAATCCAGTGATGTGGTGAGAGGCACCACTATCTAGCAACCAAGTGTTGATGTCGGTAGGCACATTGCTTGACAAAGCATAATAGAATAGAAATTCACTTGTATCCTTTTGTGGAGAGATCTCATGTACATCTGCAAATGAAGCTTGTTGCTTAGGTCTAGTTGGACAATCCTTAGCATAGTGACCAAACTTGTCACATCTAAAACATTGAATGTGAGAGATGTCCTTCTTCTTCTTAAATGCAGGAGCAGCATCAGATCTTTGATCTCTATTCCTCTTGAATTAGTATTTCTTCCCTTCTTTTCCTTTCTTCTTCGAGGATTGAGCGGAAAGAACATCAATGTCTTCATTTGTAGGGCTTTGACCAATGCCTCTCATAGCCAACCTTGATTCTTCTTGAATACAATCTGCTCTCAACCAATCAAACTTAGGAAGTTTTGATCTCACACTGATTCCTTGAATGAATGACTCCCAAGATGGAGGAAGACCATTGAGAGCCAACATAGTCAAATTGTTGTTATCAACAATATGCCCAATGGTAGAGAGCTAATCTCTCAACTCAAAAATCTTCATGAAATATGAGATGATGAATTCTCCTTTCGCCATCTTGATATGATGAAGTTGTTTCTTTAATGCAAGAGATCGACTTGTGTTTTTGATCTCATACATCTCCTCTAAATTCTTGAACATATCTCTTGTTGTCTTCAACTTGGAGATGATTGGCACAATGTGAGCTTTCACAGAATCAACCAACATCTTTTTCGACTTAGTGTCATTTCTCTTCCATTGTGGCTTCTCATTCTCATCGGTAGGTTTGGGAACTTCACCCTCCACAAACTCATCTAACTCATTTTCTTCCAAAGTGAGCATGACTCTAAACTTCCAAGACATGAAGTTTCAAGCACCCTCAAGTCTATCTTTGACCTTCAACCCATTCACCATCTTGATAATAAGATCGATGCAATTACGATGAGAAAGAATGGAGGATAACTCTGCTTGAACAAATCTGATCACGATCTTCTTATACCTGCTCTGATACCATGTTAGTTTTTATAATCAGATTATGTAAGTAGAACTTAACTCAAAATCAGACACATAAACACAAAAAATACCTTGGAAAAACCCTCCACTTGAGGGAGAAAAAACCAACAACAAAGATCTCTCTTATATATATAAAAGATGGTAGCAAATATCTTTACAATGAGGCCACACTCAAGGCCTATATTCAGCACCAAATCTAGATGCAATGATAGATAATAATTTACACTTCCTTGATCTTTAAATCTACACTTAGAGAAAATTCGCAAATTGCTCTTGAAGGAATTTACACTTTAATGAGAGAATGAATCGAACTTGCTTGATGATGGAATGAAGGGAAATGACCTTGTATATATACAAATGTGAGAGAGGTTGTACCTCTTCATGTACAAGGTCGGCCATAATACAAAGAATATAATTACAAATAAAATATGTGAATTACAAGGAAGGTCAGCCCAATAAGAATTATAATGTTGCCAAGTGAAGCACATCTTCACTTTAATTTTCTCAATAAAATAAATAGCCGAAGGCTATATGCAATTTTATGTCTTGACTCGTGGCTGGAAGAATGAGCCTGAAGCTACTATAACATCAACATGGGGAACTCAAAGGTTACATGTTCTCTAGTAGATCTCCAACTACTGCATCATCCATGATGTTGATGTGTATGTGGGAAGTCTCCTATATATATCTGGTGTGGGTAATGGTGTCACATATGATTCTTCTTTAGGAATACCCTCGCTCTATTCACTTTGTCTACCAATATCCTCTAATACTTCATGTTATGTGGGGACAAATCTTCCCAAAGCATCTTATTACCTCCACATACAATGATTATGACTCTTTAGATCAATGGTTCCTACTCGTTGTTAGTAAAGCAGATTGTTGGTGGGTTAAAACCTAATTACCCTAATGATGAAAGAAAAAACACAACTATGAAAGATTGAAATTACATAGGAGACTCCTGAACATAACACCATCCCCGCCAATAGTGCCAAAAATATAAGGCCTTTCTATTTTTCAATCAACTTGGTGTTCATGAGTGGACACACAATTTAGAGGATAAGTTCCTAACTGAATAGTTCACCAAAACCTCACAAAGGCTTCATTAAATTATCAACCAAGGATCATAATCTTTTGACAGTGCTACATCTACATGTGCATTCAAAGATCCTAACTACACCATATATCAATGAAACATAGTTGGTCACACATGTAATAAAAACTATAAAGGCTAGAAAGGAAAGTAAACTATCAAATTGCAAAACAAGGGAAATAACATGAATCTATTGCTTATGCTACATGCATCTTTTTTCTTAATGTTGTAACTACTATCCACTGAATTTGAATTAGCAACTAACACTACTAACTTCTAACTCCTAAATTTTTTAGAGACTAACTCAACATAATGTTATAAAATGCAATTCATGATCCAATACATCATTCATGGAATTCACATATATATAAGTGAGAATTTAGATAAATAAATGCAACAATATAACATCTAATCTAGTGCAAAAAATAGGATAGGTTGACAGTACCTTGAGTGGCCCTTACTCGAGTTATTGTGCCCATAGAAGATATCAAATACACACTATTGATCAACAAATCATGACAATAATTAAACTCCTTTATTGGACAAGAACTAAACTTATTACAATCTAACAAGAATCTTTAGAAGATTTCCCATTTAGAGATACTTGCCCATTACAAATAAATAACAAAAAACTAACAACAATGAAGTATTGTCTAGTAAATCAATCTAAAAACTAGAACTAAAAACTAGATTTGCTCCTCAACCACCGATCCCAATATATAGATTTTGGGAGGAGTTTTATTCATACAAGGACTAAAAATAGAACATAAATGCATACATCCACTCTCTCAAGAATAGGAAAAGGACTAGTCTATGTAACAGATAAGCATAATTGAAAAAGATAGAAGAAGAGAATTCAAACTATAGCTCTACCTTAATGGTATGACAAAGGTGTGCTTTATGTAAACTATCACGTCATTAAGATTTCCCACTCATAGTAGATTCTTTCTTCCTGTCATCTTATTTGGTTTTGGTAGTGACTCATAGTTGACCATTCAATGGTCGTCTTCATTCCTTTTTGGAGTTGTTGCATTTCAAGCATTTTGACTTCTCCTCGGTAAGTGGCTATAGTCTTATGTTGAGGGATATAAATCCAATTATTGTGGGTTATAGTTCTCCTTAGCTACAAAAGATTAGTTCCATCCTAAATAATACACATCATTAATAATCATGAATCAAGCATAGAATCATACTAAATTTTATGAACATTCAAATATCCACACATACAAATACCATCATATTATAATTATATTTCCACATACTAAAGTCTGGTTTTAAATGCATGAAAGATATAAAAGATGTATAAGTCCTAGGATTTCTCTAAACTTGGTAGGTTGAAATACTAAAAATCATGAACTTAATGAAAGAAAACTAGCTATTATCTAAGTTCATCATATCATACATCAACACAATTAAACTACTTACATATTAAAAATTAAAAATTGAAATTAATCTAAATTTAATATCTAATTAAATCTATAATAGCTTTTCAAGGTGACAAATTTGAAATATTTTATATATAATTTATTTTTATTAGAATTTAAATTTGATGATAGCATGATTATATTTAAAAACATTTTGACTATAATATACAATAAATTTTTTAATAAGATTATATGAAATGAAAATAGGGATTTTAAATAGACTATCACAATCTTTTAAAAAATTGATAATATATTTATGATATATTATTTTAAATGAAATGTCTTTACACTTAAAAAGCTATTTGTGAGTAGATAGTTGTCACAAAAAATATTTAATAGACAAAATCCATTCATCAAATTAAGCTATCTACCCTTACATTTAATGGAAATGATTTTTTTCTATCAAACTTATTATGTATCAAAGAACAAATGTGAATTCAAAACAAATGATCAAAATCTTGTTATTGCAGAAACAAAAAGGTAAAACCCACAAACTTCAATAATATTGCAGGACAAGTTAGTTACAAAGAAATAATAAGAAAGATTAAACAAAATAAAAAAATAACAAACAAGCCACAGATTTATATGGTAAAACGTTGACAATATGTCAAGGAAACTTCCATGGGGTAAAGTATCGGTATTCTTATTGCTCAGAGAAACTGATAACAATCTTTAAATATTAATTATTCCATTTTATTTTTTTCATTATTTCTTCGCAACTAACTTGTACTAGAATATTATTTAAGTTTGTGGGTTTTATGTTTCCATATTCATAACACCTTTTACCTATGCAAAAGAAACTCTCCATTATTCTAAGTTAATATAATAAATTGATATTTTATGTTTTTATTGTTCATTAAGAAAATGTAGTATTTGAACGGCTGAGAGTTCTCAACTCTTTTGACAGATATTGCCTTGCTTAATTAAGCGACCCTACTAAAGAGTCATGAAAAACACAGAAGTCTATTCAAGCCTGATGGTAGATACGTTGAATGGAATGTAAACACGCGATTAAGACAAGAGTATGGATTTCAAAAGAAATTAAACACTAAAAAAATTGCATGACTGAACCCACATTTAAGATGTTGCCCAACCAAAACAACGCATGAACAACGAGCATTCTTTGCATATTTAAAGTACACTGAAAAGTAAGAGCGGGTGGTCCTCAAATGATTTTCCATTCAACACATAAGACAATGTTTCGTACAAATGGAGATTGTCAGGCCGGGTCGATTTCAATGCCATGGGAGTTAGTCCACAGATTTCACGAGTGGTAGTGGTGGAAACTGTGGCTAGTGGAGACCCCTCAATATGGGAGATGGGAAATAGTTGGCACGATACATCACCAATATCAACAAATCATTATAAAATCATTGGTGCACTTCGTTGAGATGCAACACATTACAATCACACACAGGTATAAATTCAGGAGCAATACAGCAGGATTGTAAGTTAAGGCTAGAAAATCAGTGAGAAGAGGGAGGGAGAAAATCAAGACGTAAGCTCTCCCCACGAAGAAGGAAGAGTTGTGAGCTGTCTTTTAAAAAATGGGTCTTTGTAGATTTCTTGTTTGGGTTATAGTTTCCCTCTATACTTCCCTCTTGTTTGTTCAAGTTGCTTGGGCAGAGAAACGAGGTGGGTATCATTATCATGCACTGAATATTGCAGCTCGGCTTAGGGAAGTGAGCTTCCCTCCGCTGGAAGTATATAAGACCCATCAACAAGAGGAGGAGGTGGGAAACACTGCATGGAGGCTGCAAGTTTTCCACAGAGATAGTCTAGTGGGGGGAAACGTGAGCTACGAGCAGAGGTTTAGAGAGAGGCTGGAAAGGGAATCCCGACGGGTGAAGGCGCTCCATAGGCGGGTAGAGAGAAAGTTGAAGGGGAAGGGGAAAGAAAGAGCAGTAGAGCACAAGCCCAAGATTGAGGATTTCGGAGGCGAGGTGATGTCCGGCATGATGGAAGGCAGCGGGGAATACTTTACCCGCATAGGCGTGGGAACGCCGGCGAAGGAGCAGTACCTCGTGTTGGACACGGGTAGCGACGTGGGGTGGATCCAGTGCCAGCCATGCAAAGATTGCTACGACCAGGCTGATCCGATCTTTGACCCCTCCTCCTCGGCTTCCTTCAATTCCATTTCATGCAGTTCCGCTGTTTGTAGTGAGCTGGAGGAGTCGGGCTGCAACAGCCGCGGGTGTGTGTATCAAATAGCTTATGGAGACGGGTCTCGTTCCGTCGGGAGCTTCGCTACGGAGACGCTCACTTTCGGCAGCACAATAGTTCAAAACGTGGCAATCGGGTGTGGGCATGATAACAAGGGCTTGTTTGCGGGCGCCGCCGGGTTGATTGGCCTCGGGGCCGGCGCCTTGTCGTTCCCTTCCCAGCTCGGGTCATATGGTACCAAGTTTTCCTACTGCCTCGTCGACCGATCGTCGGAATCCTCGGGCGCACTCGACTTCGGTCCCGGCTCGGTCTCGCCCGCTGGGTCCGTTTTCGTTCCGCTTCTCCGAAACCCACGACTGGGTACGTTTTATTATGTTCCATTGACAGCCATCAGCGTCGGCGGGTTGCTCGTTTCTCTTCCGCAGAAGGTATCTGAGTTCGACGAGACGGGTGAGGGAGGCGTGATCATAGATTCGGGCACGGCCGTCACACGGCTGCAGAAGGATGCTTACGAAGCCATGCGTGACGCCTTCGTAGTGAGCACCCAACATCTTCCCCGGGTCGAAGGGATGAACATATTCGACACGTGTTATGACTTCTCTGGCGTCCAAACGGTCAGCGTTCCCACCGTGAGTTTTCATTTTCTCAACGGGGCCATTTTGACTCTCCCGGCTGAAAACTATGTGACTCCTGTGGATATCATGGGGACCTTTTGCCTGGCTTTTGCACCCACAACGGGCAGTCTGTCTATCATCGGGAACATTCAGCAGCAAGGCATCCGGGTGTCTATCGATTCTGTCAACTCTCTCGTTGGCTTCGGTTTCAACCAGTGCTAATTCGTTGAGATTACAGAGACCTGTAGATAGATGCTTTAGCCAAGAATTAGTCCTACCACTTAGAGCCATCTTCTTCGGCGTTTTGTTGCTGTTGGTTGTGTTTGGCATGTACTAGAGCGTGTAAGACTATATTATTATTGTATGACGGAACATGTATTTCTCCGTTATGTTATTTGGGTCCGAATTAGTCCATCTACACTTTTTAGTCCCTGCCGTGATGGTGGACCATAGAATTTTTATTTACTTTTTTAATTTATTTATTATTGTTGGTGATTAAGGGAGAGGATTAACTAGGTAGTTAGTGTTGGAATGGTTGTTATGATTGTGTAATAATAGTCTTATTTTGAAAGTTAAGTATTAATCGGTGTTATGTACAAATATTCATTTCCACAAATCATATCAAAGAAACAATCAAATCTAATTCATAAGACTATTAGTTATACATGTCTTGATGCATATATTTTATTTTAAAATATTTTTTGGGGTTGTTTTTGGAAAGCTCAATGAAGACATCATTGATGTGGTTATATTGTTGATGTCAAAATTTCAAATAACAGCTTTAGTCATTCAATTCAATATGATGACAAGCTAAACTTGTCAAAGAAAATTGACTTACTATTTAAGAGCTTGAAGAGTGTGAAGTTAGCATGTGTAGTTATTGAGTCATTTCCCCGTTCAAAGTCATTTCTAGGAGGAGAAAACAAATATAGACAATAATGTTTGTGATTTTTCCTATTTTATGGGTTAGACATTTCCGAATTTAGGATTCTTCTATTAGGTATTATATTTTGTCCTACAATCACTAGTTAAAAAATAAAAATATCTACTTTCTTCAATGTTGCAACCTATTGAAAAAAGATAGCCTAACACGTCTAGTATACATTTTACAATAAGGATCAACTTGCCACTTGTGTGTTTCCCAATGTAGGTAGTTTGTAAAGAATTGATTTTGTATGTAATGTGTTTTAAAGTGGATGTCTAGCTCATAAGGATAGGTGTATTAATGCAAACTAGTTTAACTAGAATAGTTTATTTCTTCTCAATTTGCAAGTTAAAAATGCTAAAATAAGTTATTTTTGTAATTTAGTCTCACAAAATAAATACAATTTAAAATAAATTGAAACAAAGAAGGGTGTCTACACTAAAATAATCATGAAAAAAACTACAAGTCATTTTCTTAGTTATCTAAGCAATCGAATTATAAAAGTTACAACATAGAAGTAAAATATCATTAACATAATAACACAAATATTTACCATATAGCTTTTTTCCTTATTCTTTTTAGCCAAAAATTGAATGTTTTTAAATATATCTTTTTTGTTCTACAAACCATATCTAGCTACCCATCAAAAGACATTAAATCCACTATAACATACAACAACATATGGTTTATTCTTAACCAAACTCTTTAACTTGGGTACTTGAGGCAGCCAGGGCGAGACTAGTCTCGGGTGAGATCCCATCCCAAGAAGTCCCACCTCTTAAACTCTAGAGTAGAGCTCCACCGAGACCAATGGGAAGAATAAATTTAGATTTCAATTTTTTTAACATCTTTGACCACATTTTTATTTTCTCTTTCCCTTGTCTTCTCTTAAAATCCTAAAGATTATCCTACCATAAAGAGCCATGGGACTTCCATTTTGAAGCAAGAAATTTGATCATTTTTTGATCGATTTCTTTAGTACTTTTCATCTTATGACCTATTTCTCTAATACTTGAATTCAATCCACGAAAACTTATAGATTGAATGCACCTTTAAATTCAAAGACTTCATGACGCAAGAAGGGGAAAATCACCCCTCTGCCAATCACTCTCTCACTGATACAAAATAACCCGCAAACAAAACATAACTTCAATTCATGATTAAACAAAACTAAGATTGCAACAAACTTGGCTTCTATTAATTTAATTACAATAGTTAAACACTCAATACATCTGCCATCTTATATTCTTATGGTTATGCGCAGCCTCAAGTCATGCTACAACTTCACCCAGAATACCTGGCCACTCCACTTACATTACCTGCATTTTTTATGGTCTCTTGCATTTGCTTCTTGTTCCCACTTTGCACACCGTTTGTCAAATTCTACTCTCCCTCAATTTCTTTTCATTCCATATTTAAATCTGCTTTTAATATGCAGTTTGCCATTCAAGTGCGCCCCTCCAATCTGTATGCAGCCTCCTCTATATTCTTCTCCTTAACCCGGCGACACAACTTTCTCTTTTTGTCTTTTTAAATCTGCTTTCTATTCAAATCGACCTTGCTATGTCGGCACAATTTTCTTCTTTCTTGCAAATCATAGTTCTAAATGATAAGGAAGAGAGAGTCTTCAAGCCCGCGCCCTCTCTTCTTCTACGCAGATTTTTTTTTGCATTAATTAAATCCCCCTCTCTATGGCGCCCACCTGGGTCATGTTTTCTGCTTCTTTAAAACCCGTCCCTTCTCATTCTTTTCGGGTTTCTTTGAATGGCATATGAAAGGTGATCAGTATGTGAAGCAACCAAATTTCAAGTGCTGTTTCAAAGCTATAACGCCCAGCAAGATTAAATTTTGAACATAAAACATAAAATGTTGACCATTTACTGTGGCACCTTGTTCGAAGAAGTTAATTCTTGTCTTCAAAAATTTAAAGCTAATGTTTTGTATATCACAAAGGATACACCTTCTCAAACCATGACAAATTTAACTCAATTTGCCTGCCCATAGGAAAATTAAAACTTTTAAAAGTTCTTCATTCTATTCTGCCTACCACATCTTGGACCGGATAAAAATGTATACCAAGGTGACCTCTCCATATTCTTGCATATTATTTGAATATAAGTAAAGGGTAAGATCCCTATATCAACATTCCACTGTGACTTTAGTCGGGAGTTCAAAATGTAATTTGATTGTGCCAAACACATCTATTGCATGGCATGCCAAAGACCACCAAATTAAATCAAAAATATTTTGGTTGATGTGGATCACGTGTGCACTCGAGTGCTCTTGCATCACTTCAACATTAACTCTATTCTCGTTTTTGGTTGTAGATTCAATAATTCTTTCCATTAGATCTATGCCTTCAAATTAACCCCTTTTAACTTTTGGTTCTTCCTTTGAATCCCGATGTGGCAACCTAGCCTCTAAGGCCCCTAACCTTCTAAGTAAATTGTCATCTATATTTCCTCTTTATCTTTCATTCCTCCTAATTATCCAATTCATATGGGCGCCCCTCTTGGTCATTATAGTTTGATTTGATAGCTCAAACTATTACAAACCAATTGAATTAATATAGTTTATTTCTTCTAAGCTTGTAAGTTAAAAATCTAAAACTAAATTATTTCTAAAATCCAATCTCTTAGAATGAACATCATTAAAATAGAATAAAATAAATAATAGTATCCACACTCACATAAATATCCACGAAACTAATGAAACATCTTTTATGAATTATCTGAGTAGTTAAATGAGACAACTTATAGTACAAAGGTAAAATATCATCTACATGATAACCAAAAAATTAACATATCGTTTTCCTTATTATTAAGCAAAAAATTAAACCAATATAGGGTGGACTTAGTGTTTTGTGAAGATGCACTACGTCACATATGGAATGTGTTTAATGACATTTAATATAAGTGGGTGTGGTAAAAATGGAAACCTTTATCTTATAAGTAGTCATATATTTATGTATTGCTTCTATTTTCTATAGAGTAGTGTAAGCTATCTGCCAAAATTTGATGTGTTTAGCAAAAATTCATATCATAATCTTTTAGGATGAATCTAAGAATTTTGTTTTTATTTTTTTTCTAGTCTTTATTTTTTATTATAAATATTTATGAATTTGGAAAAGATTTATGTAAAATCTTGTGTATAATTCTTTTTTGGCTCACTTTATCTACCTTGTAGAAATCACTTCAATTGTCACAAACTCAAGTAATTACTCTTTACTAATAGATTATTATAAACCATTTTTGTTAGACTTGATTATCTTTGTGTTGGGAAGGTGATGTACACCTTGCATATTAAAATATCTAAATTTACCAATATTTTTCTAGGAGAGATTATATTTGACACGGTAAAAGTATTTAATGTGGGGTCATGGTCTATTAAGCATAATGTCATTGAGAGAGTGCATTTAAATATTTAATATTTTTAGTGTCATATCAAATGCATTCAATATTGTAAAAGCATTAAATTCTTGGGCACACATGAAATCCAACTTCACATGTTGACAAGACAACTTCACATGTTGGCAAGAATATTCTATTTATCACATGTTAGATATAAGCTTCTAGTAGCAACATATTGGAAAGAAGTTTCTAGTAGGCAAGAAGCTTCTAGAAAGCCTTCCTTTCATTGCTATAAATATAAGGCATGGTAGGAGGTTATCTATCCAATCTCATAAGATATTTTGTTTATTTATGCCTTGAGTGTGGGCATTGGATCTCCTAGAAGAGCCTAGAGATTGTATGCATATTTTAATTGGTTTTGTTGTTGAAAAATCTAATAGTTTAAATATCTGGATATTGGATTTTTATTGAAAGGATTTTCAAGAGTAAATTGATCTCTCATACTCTTGTGTGATTGCTTCATTGTGATATTTCATGAACCCGGTATGTCCTTTTCTTGTTATATTGAAATTTAAAAAATTGAGTAGAATTAAGAGCCTGTGGCACTCTTCTCATTGAGTTAATTATATAAAATATTTGTATTATACCCCTTTCACTCCATAATTTATAGATTACAATTATAGGAAAAATTCAATTAAAAATTCAAGAATGGAATTTTTATTGAAAAATTTAATCTATTAATTGGGTCAATGCAGGATCATGGGGGTCCAAACTAGGCCCTTAAGTGGCAATGAAAATTCAAAAAAATAGAGTTAGGAAACTTGATATACAAATTTGAATAGGTTATTAACATAATTTGGAAAATATGTAAGAACAAATTTTGTAGCAAATTAAATGTAGTTTCTAAGATACCAGTCCTTTTTTAGAAAAAAAAGTAAATCTATTTTGTGAAAATTTAAAATTCCAATACAATAGTACTACATTTTTAGAAAAAAAAAAATAAGTGTTTGTCTGACCACCCTAATTGAGAGCTAAAATAAAATAAAAAATTCAAATCTTTCAATACAAGTAGAGGACACATGCCTGGATGTCATGCAAAAAAAAATTTAAATTTTTTTGCAAGTAAATAATTAGTTATGAATTTTTAAAAAAATTAAAAATCATTTGTCAGGCCACCCTAACTTGGTCAAAAAGTTATGGTTTTTTTTCAAACTATAATTTGTGAAGCATAGTGTGTGACACATTATTTGGATTCAAAAAATGTTTAATCGAACCTTATACATGTTTTTCAATCAACCTACCAATTAGGACTTTGCACATAGTGCATGTAAAAAATCAATAATAATTACAATATAATGTTGTCAATTTATTGAATAAACCCTTTTCATTTCATCAAAATTGGATGAAAAAAAGTTGTCAACACAAAGGGTGAAGTTCAAAAAACTCTTGGGACCCCTGTAAACATGTTGGGGATGTTGACTTTTTAGGTTGGTCACCCCCGAGCCAAATACCAAAGCAATACTAAGGAAAAGCAAATATATGTTTGTATCAAAAATCTGATAGAAACGAATATCCATTTTCTAAAAGAAAAAGTAGACATTCGTTATTTACGCTTAAGAAACAGATATTCATTTGTTAAAAATAGAATTATGAATATATAAAAATCATTATATATGAAAATTTATGATGTCATAATATTAATATTAATACAAATATTTATATATTTTATATTAATGTATATATAATATAATATATAATATGATATATAATATTTATATATATAATATATATATTATATAATATGTATTAATATATTTAATATAAATATTTAATGTTATATACTAAATATAAATATAATATTATATAATAATAATATGATTTATATTATATATAAAAATTGATGGAAAGGAAATCCATTTATTTAATTAGAAATATTAAAATATTATACATAAGATTATATAAATATTATAATATTAAATATATATTTAATAATTTATAATGTATATTATAAATTCCCTCTTTCTCTCCCTTCCTTTATCCCACCCACCCTACCACTCCCTGTCTTCTTACCTCTCTCTCCACCTACCCCTCCCTCCCTCCCTAACTCACTCTATATCTATCCCTCCCACCCTACAACTCCCTAACTCCCTACTTTCATCTTTCTCTCCCTTCACCTATCCCTCCCTCTCTCCCTCACACACACACACACAAAACCTCTCTCCACCTACCCCTCCCTCCTTCCCTCCCTAACTCTCTCTATTCCTACAGGTCTCCTACCATGCCTCTCTCCACATACTTCCCTCTCCTCCACTGATCCCCTCCTTCCCCTCTCCATTCCCCTCTTCCACCCCTCACTATTCACCCTACCACTCCTCCTTCCATCTTTCTCCATTCCGTCCACCTGTCCGTCCATTCCTTTCCCTTCCTCCACTCCTTCCTTCCATCCATCCTCCCTCCATTCCTCCATTCCCTCTTTCCTCCACCTTGATCCATTCCTTCCATTCCGTCCATGTCCTTCCATCTTTCCTCCACCCTGCCCCATCCTCCTTCCTTCCATCCACCTCTATCCTTTCCTCCATTTTGTCCTCCCTCCAGTCCATCTCCCTTCCCTCCCTCTCCTCTTTCACCTACCTCCTTCCATACCTCTATCCTCCTCCTTCCTATGTCCACTCAGAACCCTACTAATCTCCAATCTCCCTCCTTCCATCTTCTTTACATTGGGCTCTCTTCTGTTCCCGCCCTGCCAGTCCTGTCACCGTCTTTCCTCTCTTCCTTCCTTCCTCCTTCCCTGTCCATTCCTTCCTTCTTCCTTCCATCTTTCCCTCCTTCCACAGTCTCTATCCACCTCCATCCCCTCCTTCCATTACCCCTATCCTCATATCCACTCCATGTGTCCCTCCTTCCCCTCCTCCCTCCACTTGTGGGAATCCTATCCCCTCTTCTTCCCTCTCCCTTCCTTCCTCCCTCCCTCCATTCTCTCCCTATCCCTCCCTCTCCCTCCACACACACAAACTCTCTCTTCCTCATCCCTCTCTCCCTATCTCTATCTATACATACTTCTCCTACCCTACCACTCTCCACCTAGCCCTCCCTTCCTCCATAACTCTCTTTATACCTATCCCTCCTATCTATGGACAATGATTTTGGTTACCCAAGGGTTTCTCTAACTCTTCTAGGTTTTTCACCTAGAAGGAGAGAAAATGGGCCCAAACTAAAGATTAATGTAATGATGGATGCAATGTCTCTAAATGTAATGTATAAATACAACAAAATAAAAAACAAATGATTTATTGATGCTAAACCTAAGAAATGAAAAGTGCTGGAAAACACAGTGATGTATGCAAAAACACCTAAGAATGCAAGAAAATGATGAAATAATAAAACAGAACTAGAGAGGTGCACCTAGAATTTGGAATCTGATGTAGAGAGGCTCTGGAATCCTGTAGATTTGACTGGAAATGTTGACTGGGACACTTATGCCAAGCTGGGTGACTTAGTCTGGTTTCAGAGAAAATCTGTCAGAACAAGAATCTGCCAAATGGGTGTCCAGAAATGTGAAAATTAAATTTCAGGCCTGGCAGTGGGACTAATTTGCCACAGATGGCAACTTAGTCCACCTAGAGATTTCTGAAATTTTAGAACAAGATTTTGTAGCTTGCGGTCTGGACTTGCTTTTCTGATAGGTGTATGATCCTGATTCTACGGAAAACGGGCTGATAAGAGTCTCCAAGCTTCAATTAGGGATTTGTTGACTTTGATGGATTATTTACCACTTTTTGACACCAAAATCTTTGAAAAATATGCATACAAAGTTTGCAAACACACATGCAAAGAGGGAAAATGGGTTTGCCTTGGTCAAACCCCGATTTGGTAATCAAACCCTATGAAATGAAATGAAATATGAAGAGAATGATAAATAAACATGCAATGTCATAAACTTACCAAACCCTTGATGCAGAAATCTAAAGATATGCAATGAAGTGCTCCAATGGATGACTTGATTATGCTTAGAGTGCTTAAATGCTTGAGAATGATTAAGTGAGTGAATGCTTGAATGCTTGATGAATTAGGAGATGAAAAATGAGGATGAAAACCCTTAAATTTATACTTGATTTTCCTAAATTTCCTAAAGATAACACATCATAGGCCGACCTCAAGGGTAAGAGAATAAAATCCCGCTAAGAAATTAAAATTATTTTTATTTTTGTGCCCAATGGGACTAAGTCACCCTAGGTGGCAACTTGGTCCCACTAGGGAAATTTCACTATGTATCAGAAATTAAAGTGCATAAAATAAGGTTCAACAGGAATACCCTCAAAAATACACTTAAATAGGGCCAGAAAGTGCATTAAGGGGTCATTTAAACATGAGAAAGAGTCAATTTAGTGATGACAAGTCTAGAAAAGCATGAGAATTTGTTACAACTTTTTACAACACTTTGAAATAAGACTTGGTAAGTAATAAAAAGGAGATATTTAAGTGAATTATAATGAAAGGGTCCTAGGAAAGTGTGAAAGTGGATTACAACACTTCACAACACCTTTACAAGACATCCTAGAAGTCTTAATGATTCTCAAGGGTCCAAGACCTAATGTGAATGTGTTGGCCACATTACAACATTAAATCTAGGAAAAATCAAACCAAAGTCCATAAGAGAGACTCAAGTGAGCATAAAAATGTCAGCTATACATTTTTTGGTGACACACTAGATCCTACCTCTCTCTATCTCTCTCATTCTCTCTTTTTGTCTCTCCCTCTCTCTATCCCACCCTACTAATCCCTATATCCCTCCTTCCCTCTCTCACCCTCCCACCTTAGCAATCCATATCTCCCTCCTTCCCTCTTTCTCTCCCTCCCTCTATTCCTACAACTCTACCACTCCCTATCTCCCTCCTTCCCTCTTTCTCTCCCTCCATCTATCCCTCCCTCTCTCCCTCACACACACACACAACCTCTCTCCACATACCCCTCCCTCTCTCTCTATCTCTATCTATACATACCTCTCCTACCCTACCACTCTCCACCTACCCCTCCCTTCCTCCCTAGCTCTCTTTATACCTATCCCTCCTATCCTACCTCTCTCTATCTCCCTCATTCCCTCATTTTTTCTCTCCCACCATACCAATCCATATCTCTCTCCTTTGCTCTCTCACCCTCCCACCTTACCAATCCCTATCTTCCTCCTTCCCTCTTTCTCTACCTCCCTGTATTGACTCCTACCCTACCACTCCCTATCTCCCTCCACCTATCCCTCCCTCTCTTCCTTA